>OY283145.1:20896414-22096414 GCA_958299785.1 Medicago lupulina | reverse complement strand
CATAGATATACAACACTTATCACGTAATCATATATTCATTCTTTATCAACAACATGACATCATAAATATGACCATGCGACAATGCTCTTAGACTCCTTATATGCATGTGGTACCAAACTTCATCATAAGTATTAATATACTTTTAAAACGTGCGGAGGACAAAGCTCCTAAATAACGTGCGGAGGACAAAGCTCCTATCATGGTGAGGACTAAGCTCAATGTATGCTATGCATGGACTCAACTCAAATAACATTTATCCTTAATCACCTTATCAACATGCATCCAAGAAATTGGAGCTAAACAACAACTTATCATTGCATATATAATATATACATATATCATAACGGTTCAGTTTAATAACATCAGCAACATAATTCAAATCACAAGAACAGAATGATATCATTATATCAATTACAATTCAAGGCAACATAAACTTTAACATAATTGCACAAAGTATAATACTTAGTTCATGCTCTACTACCATAACCAACAATCCATACTTAGAGGGGCTCTAAACAGGGCTCTCAGCATCACCAATAGGCCTAAATAACACTCAGGGAACACCTCCAATCAATCACACGGAACAGATCACACAACCCTCACAACTTCCAAAAACTGGTAGTGTTCGCGAGGCGAGTGGGTTAGCTCGCCGTGGCGAGCTGCCAGAACCAACTCGCGAGGCGAAGAAAAGTGCTCGCTATGGCGAGCTGCCAGGAGCAACTCGCGAGGCGGGGATAAGTACTCGCCGTGGCGAGCGATGAGTCTCATCACTCGCGAGGCGAGGATCACTGCTCGCCGTGGCGAGCGATGAATTTCGCTGCGGCCAGAACTGCTATTCTCTTAAAATCTCACAAAATCTCATGGTTCTAAGCCTTCTATTGATTCCAGAATTCATCCTAAACATATTCTAAGGTCTAGGAACACTTTCTACATCAATTAAACTTATTCCAACCGTTAATTCATCAAATTCTAAGGTTTTGACCTAGTTTTCTCCTTCTCTTAAATCAATCCTAATCCTGGTTAATTGCTATCAGAACTATGCTAATCAATATTACTTAATCATGAGTCTCACCCTTACCTGAATTGCAGCAGAAAATCGCAGCACACCCTTCCTTCTTTCTCTTCACGCGTGCGGCTTCTTTCTTTTCCCAAAAGTTCTGAAAGCGTTACTGACTCTAACCTAATTTTCCTTATTTATACTGCCAGCAAATCTTATCTTATTTACTCTTTCTCCCACATAACTCTCTAAAATCCAAAACTAACCCATAACTAAATATTTTATTTTATTCTCAAATCTTATTTTATTTAACAATAAAATAAGTCTCTTAACCTTATCCTTAACATTAAATCTTACCACAAAACATCCCAAGCATAACAAAACACATCAAAACATATCAAAACACTTATATATTATATAAATATAATATAATCACCTAAACTCGATTTAAATAAATAATAAAACGAACGTGGGCGTTACATTTCTTGTTCAAGATTTTTCTTTTCAAGTTCATCGGTTAATGCTTCAATCTTAGCCTCCATAGCATCAACTTTTTCCGAAGAAGCTACATCGCTAGAAATTGAAGGTGATGGTCTCAAAGATTCTTTGACAACAACAACTTGAGATCCTAATCCAAATATGCGCCCCTTCTTGTTAATGCCTCTAACAATTTCCATATAAATATCATTGTCAATTTCTTCAGTGGGTTGTTGACTACTAATCTCACCACTTTGAGAGTGTTTCTCAAACATTTGAGTTTGGTACATTTCCTGCGAAAAAGAGTTACTATTAGTAATATACTCCCTCCGTCCCATAATATAAGCAAAAAAAACACATTTTCTTTGTCCCAAAATATAAGCAAAAAAGACAAACTTTTATCTTTTCCAAGATTTTTTTTGTTTATTCTCATAAAATTAAATGCAAATTACTTTCAATTTTCTCTCTCTTTCATTTTTTCCATAACCAATAGCCAAAGAAAACACAAAAAACTATACTCCAAATTCTTATGTTTTAGTTTTCTTAATAAGTGTGATTTTTTTTTTTTGCTTATAATTTAGGACGGAGGGAGTAATTTAGATATATGAAAGATAAAAAAAAACGCGTGTATACATACAACTATCTTAGCTTGTGTTTCATTAAACCACCCATCTTGTTTCCCTTTTGGTCTATGAAGTTTGTCGTAAATCTCAAACCATGTTGGTTCCCTATCCAATTCCACTCTCTGAAACATAACCAACAAACAACAAGTTAGTATGAACATATTTACATTGTAATTTAATCAAAAAGAATCACTAACCATTTTTTTGCTATGCACTCTAGTAGATATGGATCCTGCACTATGCACATTGTGTCCAACTTTAGACTGCCTATTTTGTTTATTAGTCATAGAATTTTTTTGCCATTTCTCTTCTTCCCATTTAACCTCCAATTGTTTCAAGTTGTCTACACCAATCCATTCACCTTTATCATGACCGCTAAGCAAGTAAGCAGTAAAATTATAGTCAAATAACTTTAGCATTGAAACTAGACTAAACTTAGAACAATGCATAATCAATGAATAATAGGAACAAAATGCGCGACAAACACACATACATATAGATAAATATTTAGAAATGTAATAATATTCAATTGAAATTACCTAGAGGTTTACGAAATCACTCTTAAAAGATTGAACACCAGCAGAAACACCTGAAAACATAGTAAAGAAATTATGAAGAAACTGAAGTTAACATAGGAAAAACATTAAAAAAATAAGAGTATCTAAGAAGCTAAAATGACACAATACACATGAAATAGGGAGAAGCCTTGGTCCAATAACACCATTACCCTGTAAAGCACCGTATCTATTGAACTCAACGCAATAACCTTTACTAATGTAGACAAACTCAACGCACCAACACGACACTAATACATGTCATTAAGTTCAAATAATTCATTTTTAGTGTGGGTGCCATGTCCGTTTTCAATGTTTGTGTCAGTGCTTCAAAGCTTATATTGAGTAACCTGAGTCACATTAAAACCGGTAAGCACACACCTTTACTAATGTAAACAAACTCAACAGACATAAGCTACAATTTTTTATTTACCTACCATAACAATGACAAATATAGGCTACACTCATTTGTTCTACTTTGCATAATAGTCTTAAATGATACTTAAACACTAACTATTTTTGTTTTTGACCAGCAAAAATATATTAAAACCCTTGATCCAAAACACAAGGTGTGTCTAGAAAACAAGGTGAGAAAAGGTTATATTTTTCTTTCAAATACCCATTATTAGAAACACAAAAACCCTATCAGAAATCAACAAAAAGAAGTCACTACATAAACTCAATAAAGACCCAAATAATCAAAACAAAAAAAGCATAATCTATGTTTAAAGTTATCTTCAAAGAATACCCAAAAACAAGAATCAAAAGGGAATTCCTAAAAAATTGTATATGAAACTAATGAAGTTCATTCAAAGGTGAAACAACAACAAAAGTTAAAATTCAGAGAAGAAATTTACCCCAGTTATCACTTCCAAGCGACAATTTTTGAAGAAGCCTGGACAAAACCCTAACTTTCAAAAGGAAATAATGTGGAGATTAGGGAGATTCAATTCACCATACATATTCGCTGAACCAATTAGGAAATGATGTGGAGATTATTTTTTCAACTTCTGAGTCGGCTACACCAAGATATTGAAGCATATCCGTATATATGCTACATTAAAATCACACGTTTAGAGATATTATATTTTTTCAAAGATATTGGTAAATGAAAGAAGTGTACACTTACGACAAAAATGGCTCAACTTCTGGACAATTTAGAAGAACATAGAGATGTGTAACTTTCATTTCTTTGTCTTGTGGTTGTACATTTCCCAGAAGGACGCCCAGGATAATTAAAGATAGACAAAGGTTGTCTGATTGAACAACTTTCGCCTCCATCATCATTCTGTGGCACTCTTGTCCTTCTACAAGTAACATCAGGTGGATAATAGTAAGACACAAACGTAGATGCCTCCTCCACTAAGTACGCTTCACAAATAGAGCCCTCGACAGAAGATGAGTTTGTGACCTTATCTTTTAAGGTACGAATAAACCTAATAAAATAACTTGAAGACATTAATACAATTATGAGTGCATAGTGATTACTAAAATAAGACATGTTTAACTGACTAACATGAATAGTAAGCATATAATTGGTTGAATCACATTTAATTGAAACTAAACAGACAAGTTTAAGTGACTACCATGAATAGTGAGCATAATGATCAAATTGGTTGAATCAACACATTAATCGAAACTAAAGAGACAAGTTTAAGTGACTACCATGAAGAGTAAGCATAATGATCAAATTGAGAATGTTTTGTCCATTTCGTGGGAAAACAGAAAAAAAACCAAATAACACCCTGTTCACAATTATTAGTGCATAGTGATTATTAAAATAAAAGAAAAGAGGATAGATGGCCAACCTTTCAAAAGGATACATCTATCGATATTGCACAGGACCACCAACCCTAGATTCATATGGTAAATGTATTGGAAGATGCTCCATAGAGTCGAAGAAACTATGGGGGGATATCTGTTCTAACTTACACAAAATGATTGGGATATTTTTCTCCATTACATGTAAATTCTCCTTTTTTAGTATAGGCGAGGTAAGCTCTCGCAAGAATTGACTAAACTCTGTAAGGGTGTTCCAAATAGGGTCGGGTAGAGATCTGAATGCAATAGGAAGCAAGCGTTGCATGAACACGTGGCAGTCATGACTTTTCATTCCAAATAACTTCGCTTCCCGCAAGTCAACACATCTACATAAGGTAGATGCATACCCATCCGGTAGCTTTAGTTTTATGACCCATTCACACACAGATAATCTTTGTCGTTTTGTTAATGCGTACTTTGCTTTTGGCTTCTTAAGCTTTCCCCCCCCAACATCTTGTAGCTCTAAATCTTTCCTTCTATAAATATCTGCCAAGTCCAATCTAGCATTAAAAGTGTCCTTCGTTTTTCCCTTGGTGTCCATAATTGTATACAAGATATTAAGAAACAAATTTCTTTCAATATGCATGACATCTAGATTATGTGGGAGAAGATTTGTCTTCCAACATGGAAACCGCCAAAAGATGGTTTGTTTGGTCCAATTGTGGAGAAGTCCATACCCTGGCAAATCATCATATGGAGGTCCAATTATGCTCAGCAAATCCTTGACCCTTTCCCACATTTCTTCACCGGTCAACCTTTTTGGGGGCGATGATGTCTCATCTTTACTCTTCCTAAAAGCAGTCTTATTCCTCCTATAACAATGATCAGGTGATAAGAATTGGCGATGACAATCAAAAAATGTTGTCTTGTGACTGTGTTGAAGGGTAAATGCTTTCGTAGACTCCATACAAATAAGACATGCAAGCCTTCCCATTGTCATCCAACCCGACAACATCCCATATGCAGGAAAGTCATTAATTGTCCACAATAAACAAGCTTTCATGACAAAATTCTATTGTAATGAGACATCATATGTCATCACACGATAATTCCACAAAAGTTTAAGGTCGTCTATCAGTGGCTGCATATACACATCAATTCTCCCTTTTGGATTAGAAGGGCTGGGAATTAAAACAGTTAAGAATAAGAACTCTCTTTTCATGCACATCCAAGGTGGAAGATTGTAAGGAGTAATAACCACTGGCGAACAAGAATATGTTCTACCTGTTTTATCAAATGGTGCAAATCCATCAGCAAACAACCCCAACCTCACATTTCGAGGGTCCTTTGCAAATTCAGGATAGCTTTCATCGAAATGCTTCCAAGCTTCTCCATCAGCTGGATGAGTTAAATATCCATCGTCTCTTGTAACATCATGATGCCACCTCATTTGGCTTGCAATTTTCAATAAGGAATATAGTCTTTGAAGCCTTGGGATAATAGGGAAATACCACATCTTTTTTAATGGAACATCTCTAACCTTTCCATTTCTAGTGACACTTTTGTAACAGTTTTTGCCGCATATTTTACAATTATGGAGATTCTTATCTTCCGGATAGTAGTAAATCATACAACCATTTGGGCAGCAATGAATCTTTATGCAACCCAATCCAAGCTTTTCCATCAATTTCTTTGCACGATAGTAGTTTTTAGGCATTCGACTGTCCTTTGGCAATGCTTTCCCTATAAATTCTACCCATTGATTAAAGCAATTTTGTGAGTTATTGAAGTCAGACTTGATACTTAATGCTTGTATTGCAGCTGACAGTTCATAATAACTTTCACAACCGTTATACAAGGGAGCTTGTGCAGCTTTCAACATCTTAAAAAAACTTTCTGCTTGTGGGTCAGGATCCTGCCTTATTTGTTCTGGACAAGCAGACTCTTCTTGCTCAAGATAATAACCAAGAGATGGTCCAGCTGCATCCATTACCATTTGCTCGAAGTTAGTGAAGTCTTCTCGTATCACAATGCTTCCATAATAGTAGTTGTTTGAAACCACTGGCATAACCGAAGGCCTTTGTTCACCATGGCTACTCCAGTAATAGTAATCCTCCTTAAACCCCTTCATACAAAGATGTCTCATGACATTGTTAACTAACTGAGGCTTTCTACACTTGCATATTTTACATGGGCATCTCAACTTTCCTACTTTTTTGAAATCATCTTGTGCACAACCAAACTCAACAAACTCACAAACCCCGGCCAAAAACTCATCTGTATCTCTACTATTACCGGGACGCATCCTATTATCCATCCACTTGCGATGTTCAAGAATCTCCATTCTATATTGAAAAATTGGTAGCATGTTAATTATAATAGTTAATAGATTTTTGTGTTTTTATTTCTCATATTAATAATAACAAGGGGATACAAGAAAATAAACTAGAAAAGCATTCACATTCAAAACTTCAATAAGAATTGAACAGAATATTTAGTGCTAATTAATAACAAAAATCAAAAACATAAAACTGTAAAAAAAAGGTAGTAAATAGGAACATAATACTTAGCAAGTAATGTCTAGCTTTCATAAAACAATAGTTCTGTCTAAGATTAAGATGTATTATCACCACTTCCAAGTTCAAAATATTTGTCACACATAAAAAACAAAATAATGTCTAAGGTTAAAGTATATATATCTCCAGCAAGATCTGCGGTGTGGCTCTCATTATATGGCAGTGAACTCTGCATCTTTTGTAATATGAAATTTAATAAAAAGGACCATTATTTCTTAAAAAAAAAATAAAAAGGACCATTATATAAAAGGCTTAACAACTCGGTTCCCTTCTTTCCAATAGCTCAGAAGTGGATACAAGAAACCAGCTTAGGGGGAATTAAAAGACGAGTCAGTAATTGTTTAATTGTCTCAAAATTTCAAAGATCATGATCTCTTCTCCAATCAAAATACAAATATACAATTCAAACTTAATGACTCTGGATGTCTCAAAAGGGGCAATTCAAAGTTTTTTTATTGATTAAGCTCATATGAAGTTTCTAAGACTCAGGAAGGTATAAAGAACACTAAAATTCGTCTAAACCTGCACATGTTCATCCTCTAACATACGAAGATAATGGACAATACCTTGAGACATAATTCTTTTAAGTTATAATCAAGTAATAAGAATTTTCTTATTGAATGATTATTAGCATTTGGTTTCATCTTAATTTTAAGGTGAAAATCACGTAATCCACATCCAATAAAACATGGAAGCTGCAATCTAATAACAAATAAAATCTCATTTAAGGTTCATTACCTGTCTGAAAAGAATTACAGGCTCTTATGGCTCAGATCTGACAAGCCCCTCTGTAGATTTTGTGTAATTGGAAATCAAATCTCTGAAATAGAAAAAAACAACATGTATTTAGAATCTATGAACATAACCAAACATAAATATCTAATACAATTTTTATATACCTTCGTTTATTTTTAAAGAATCTATGAAAACATATGAAGTTGTAAAATTACCACAAAGTAAAGGAATTATGAATAAACTGAAATTCACATAGGAAAAACATTACAATTTTTTTTTTGAAAAGAGTATCTAAGAAACTAAAATGACATAATACACATGAAACAGGGAGAAACCTTGATCCCATAACACCATTACCCTGTACAACACAGACACAATACAACACTAATGTAACACCCCGTTTCCCAATATGACGTAATAATAATATTAATAATAATCATTATCAGAGGTATCCATCAAACAACGGAGTATTACACTACTTTTTCAAAATTATTTAAATAGAATATAAAAACTATTTAACAGCATCAACAATTTCATCATATTAAAATTCTGCAGCGGAAAATCTTTGATTTGAATCATGTTCAACAACTACATCATATCCTTGGCACAAAGGCCATCAACATAGTAAAATTATTCAACAAATAAATCTTCAACAACATCTTCTTCAAGAAATGATACATAAAGGAATGCAAGAAAGACAACGATTCCCCATCCCTGTTACGTATCAGAGCCTAGGACACAAGAGCCAACAATCTAACTAGCCTTCGTTACCTGCACTTGCCCACAAGGCGGCAATTCCAGCAGAAGGGGTGAGTTCACAAATCAAAAGTAATATATAGATATATGAATCATCAAAGTAAATTGAAAACAACAACAAATAATAACAACCAACAGCAACATTATCAACAATATCACCTCAACATTATAATTTTGATTCATCTTTGATTAACATCAACAACAACAACCCTTGTGGCGACATCTCACCAACAACGACTATGCAAAGACCTCAACTACTAATGCAATATGCATGTGGTACCATACTACGCGCGTTGAATGCTAAGCATTCCAGGGCAATAAGCCCCCAACAGTTGGATGGTTTAAGCATCCCAGGGCAATAAGCCCCCAACAGGTGAATGATAAACATTCCAGGGCAATAAGCCTCCAACAGGTGAATGATAAACATTCCAGGGCAATAAGCCCCCAACAAATGCATATGAGTATGAATGACTCTATGGTGTATATCTGCATACAACCCAACAACATCTAATGGTGCATATCAGCATGCAACCAACAACAACACCTACTTTGGACATCAACTACTGCGTCTAACAACTAAGACACCCTCCCCAACTGGATAACACCACTCAACAACATCAAGGATAACTTCAAACTTAGCAAGCATACTTAATTTCATGTAATCATACATAAATCTATCTTAATCATCTTCATATATAAGTTTTATCATCTAAACAATTCTTAATAAATCCAATAAACAAGTTAGGAAGCTTAGGTTTGGGTTAGGAGCACTTTGAAAAATCACACAAAATGGTCGTTCAGGACCAACTTCGCTTAAGCGAAGCACGGTTCGCTTGAGCGATTCAAATGACGAAAGTCTGGGTGTTCATCGCTTGGGGCTCGCTTGGCGTTCGCTTGAGCGACGCTCACATACTACAGGTTCTGGGCGGATTTCGCTTGAGCGACGGGAATTTCGCTTGAGCGAACCAAATGACGAAAGTCTGATTCTTGTTCGCTTGGCCCTCGCTTGGGGTTCGCTTGAGCGAGCGGGCAAAATTCTGAACTGGGCACAAAAAGGTGTCGCTCGCTTGAGCGACGGCATGGCTCGCTTGAGCGAGTGTTCATCTGGGCAGAATTTCAAACTACGATTTTCTAAGCCCTAAATCATCCAAAAACCCAATTTTGATCCCCCAAACACCCAAAATGAATTAGAACAATGTTTATAGGTTCACTACACATCAAAACAACAGAAACATCTCATAGAAACATCATCAATCATACATAATTCATCAACAATGGCATTTTTCATATTTCTTAAACCTAGAACAACAATCTCCAATTTCAATCTATTTTCATGAAAGCATATACATATATATTAACAATTGAAAAGTAAACCCACCCTTACCTGATTAGATGAACAAAAGCTACAAAAATTCCACTCTTCCTAGCAATCTCCCCTTGTTCTTGGCTCTTCTCTCTTCTCTCCCAAAAGCTTGTTTTTCTTTTACTGATACGTGTTTTGTTTTTGTCTGACTCTTTCTATTTTCTATTTCTCACAAAACCAACCTTTCTTTCTCTTAACTCCTTCTTTACTTCCTAATTAAAGTGTAACCCCCACTACCTTAATTCTAATAATATCAATTAAATCCCTTTTTCTAAAATGAATATTATTTCTACTATTTTCACTTAAATAATAAAATCATTACTAATTCTCATATAATAAAATATCATAAAATAACAAACACCAATAATTCACATAAATCAACATAAATAATTTTGAAGCACATAAAACACACAAAAATCAACTAAATAAATAAATAGCAACTAGGGCGTTACAACTAACACGTTGACGCCGATAATAATTTGAGAAAACACGTTGACACCAATAATAATTTGAGAAAATGACACAATTGAATGTAATCATTATGAGATTTTGTACAGACAACTACTAAAGACAAATATCAAATTGGTAAATAAAATGTCGAAGAATATCACCGTATCTAATGAACTCAATAATATAAATCCAATTAATAAACCTTAAAAATAATCAAAATACACATAAAAAAAGTGAGTTTTTTGCAAACCTTCTCACCAATTTTTTTCTCACGTATAAACCCTTTTTTTTTTTTTAACAAAAAAAATCCCAATTTTTTTACAACTCCAATTTATCAATTGGGTTCTGAACTCCAATTTACTAATTTATAAAC
Organism: Medicago lupulina; assembly: GCA_958299785.1. Lineage (NCBI taxonomy): Eukaryota > Viridiplantae > Streptophyta > Magnoliopsida > Fabales > Fabaceae > Medicago > Medicago lupulina. The sequence continues at coordinate 22,085,749 of OY283145.1, read as the reverse complement.
TGGAGAGGTTAGAAATAAAAATCTAAATTATAGAATAAACAAGTTCAGCAACATAGAAGAAAAAAGTAGACAAAACTGGCACACATTAATGAATGTTAGGAGCAGAATAAACAAGTTCAGCAACATAGAAGAAAAAAGTAGACAAACATTCTACTAGTCTTCAACATTTGTATCTACGTGTTGGATGGTCCTAGTTCAGTGGCTCCATAATGATCTAGTATCTTTTAAATCATATTCACTTAGCATTACACGCATTAATAAGATTGCTAAAAAAAAGTTGTATTAATAAGGCCAGAATCGAAACAATTAATATGAAGAAGAACAATCTACAAAAAAAAAAATCAATAATTTAACAGATATGAAGATTTTCAGCAAGCAAGTGGATGAGGGTGAGCCATTTTCGACAAACAGAAGATGAAAGATAACAAGCCTCTCTTTAATAAGAAATTAAGCAACAAAGGCTCCGTTTTGTTTGAGCTTATTTTGAGCTTATGAAAAATAGCTTATGTAAATAAATAAATTTTATTTTAATTTATAAGCTATCACTAATGAAAATTGTATCTTCATAAACTGTATTTTCATAAACTACTTTAAAAACTTATAAATAATATATAGAAACTTATTTACTTGCATAAGCCGTTTTATATAAGCTCTAAAATAAGCTAATCCAAACGGGCCCAAAGTATATGAAGAAAAAAGTTGAAATTGATAAACATGAAATTACCTAAGATTTTGAACAAAGAATCTCCAATTGGTATTCAGTTTGTCTTTGTAACCTGTAATTGAAATTAGGGTTTGGAATTGGGAATAAGAGAAATAGATATGGAAGTGAGGTGTTGGTAATAGGAGAGAATAATGAATTGGAGCTTTGAAGAAATAAGATTGTAGAAAGGAAATTGAGGTGAGATGGTGGTGAGAGTGAAAGAGCAAAAGGGAGAACCTGAGAAACGTGAGTGAGAGTGGTGAGAATGAAAGAGCAAAAAGTTTTGTTATTCTTATTATATTATATTATTATTAAAGAAAAAAAGAAAAAGTATAAACCAAAAGGCTTGAGCTGGCGGGCTCTTTAAAACAATTATGGGCAGGCAATGAAATAGAAAGGCGGAAAAATAAAAGAAATTCATTAGAGACGGATTTCAGAGACGGAACTAGTCAGAGATGGAATATTTTTGTCTCTATAGGAAGTTTGACTATTCCAAATACTCTTTGACCATTTAGAGACGGACACAGAGACGGAATATATTAGATACGGAAACAAATCATCTCTAAATTCCATCTCTAAATGTCGTTTTATATAACCAATCATAAATCTAGCTATTCAAAGACGGATTCAGAGACGGAAATATTTTGAGACGGATATTTCCGTCTCTAAAACCGTCACAAAATCATAAATTATAATATCCGTCTCACAATGTCTTTTTCTGTCTCCAATTCCGTCTCTATTAGAGACGAAAATAATTTCGTCTCTAAATTCCGTCGGATTTCAGCTTTTTCTAGTAGTGGTTTGCTCTGATCGGTATTGTAATCTCATTTCTTATTTTGAGAGATTGTAAATATTTCATTCTTTTATAAATATTTTTATTATTATCATATCTTTTATGAAAATATTGCATGAAACAAATGTTAAATTTGAGATTAATTTTAAGTTAGAAACAAAAATCGCCATCCATATTTTAACCGAAAAGTACCTTTTAAACTTAAAATAAATTTAAATTGCCAAACAATTTAAACTTTTTTTTTTTCAAGAGCTCTGATATTTAGCTATATTTTTTTTTAGCTATAGTTGTAGAGCTTTTATTTAGACAAAAGTAAGCTCAGCGAAACACGACCTTGTTACTAATAATTAAAAAAAGATATATTTACTACTCTTTGTTTGCCTTGCAAAATATAGATTACTTCTCCTTATTTCAAAATTTTACCGATAAACTTTCGATAGTATGGATAGTTAATACATCTTTCAAAAAAGATCACCGAAACAAAACCATAAATTTTTTTAACAACGGAACAAAACCATGATATAACTGCAATCTGATAGCATATGATATAAGCGATGCAAAAAGAAAGAACAACCCTTTTGTGATATGAGATTTAAAAGGGTATAATCGGTAGGATGAGCTCCACGAAATGGTGGTCAAGTAGTGATAAATGGATCATTAGAGTCAATTTGGGAAAATTACATTTTCGTCATTGCATGAAACAAATGATATTTTTAACAATGCCACAAACAATTATCATGGCGCCGTTTAGCAATTGGTAAAATTGGATAAATCAAATATCTACAATGAAAATCAATAGCAAAATGCACAAAAGGATTCAAAGAAAGAAAATCAAAACATAAGAGCACTTAGATTCAAAGAAAGAAAATCAAAACATAAGAACACTAAATATTATAGAATTATTGCTGAAACATATGAATAAACACAAACATTATTGAAATTGAAATTACTGATATTGAATCATTAGAAAAGTGGGAATGATGTCTAAGGTATATTTTATGTGCCTTATATAGGCTAATGATTTTCAAAGCCTTTGAATGCAGAGATATGGAGAGATGTTATGCGCTTGAATGCACAGATATGAAGAGATTTGAATTTGATTTTCAAAACAATGAATGGTGAGTTGTACAAACCAATTGAACAGACAGAGATATGAATGCATTGAAAGCTCATTCCACGTGTACTTGATAAATATTTGAATTAGTATATCATTAATTGTAATAGAGCCCAGAACCATGTCATGTGTACTTGAGAACAGAAGATGTTTGAATTGTTTATATTGTAGATGTTTATCACAAGTTATACTAAAGATCTTATATAAACTAGTATGGATACCCGTGTCAAACACGGGCTAGAACTTGATCATACTTAAAATATTAGGTAAGATATGGTATCATTTTCATTTGTGTGGTTGCTCTTTGTCAATCGATCCACATCAGTCTTAGCTCCCCTATAAGGTCTAAAGATGGTATCATGGCTTGATTTGACTTTATGGAGAAGCATGAGTGGTTCCTGGTGGTAGATCTCGGATGCGAAGGGTCTAATACGTAAGCAAGAGATGTTAATTGTGTCAAGCGTGAGTTGAAGTTGCACATTAGATGTAAGAGCAAATGATGATAAACATATAAGTGATATGATTCATATACCTAATGTCTGAATGTGTTTGGTGAAGAAGTGATGTCAAACTCACTTGTTCGGTTCCTCTTAATCTAGTTTGATTTTTCTTAATCTAATATGATGATCAAACTTAATGTAGGATCCCTCGGAAGTTTAAACATTATGATGATGTATTTTTTAGTTTTTGGATGTCCATCGTTTAATTTTTCTATCATAAAATTTGGATTTTGGATGACATTCTATTTCTTGTGGATTTTTTCATTAAACTCTATTTTTTAAAATCCATTCACGTTTGGTTATTGGTGGCTAGTGATAATGAAAAATAACACACATGTTAAGCTGAGTTATCACAAAATATATGTTTATTGGACATTTAGAACTACATGGCGTTTTCTTTTCTAATCCAGACTAATTTTTTTGGTAAAATAGTCACCCAAAAATCATCTACTCTGTCAACAAACCCATAGAAACATCGACAACTCATGTTATTCCTTATACTCTCATGAAAAAACATACAATACTTTCTTTGTTTCCCATCTTCTCTCATGTTCAAATTTCTTTTTCTTCTAATTTCCTTTCTCTCTTTTCACGAATGAAAGGAACACAAACATTCCTCTATGAAACCACCACCAACCAACCTTTTTGAACATGTTGTGCCTCCGTTTAAAATTATCTGACTATGTAATGTCACTGCGAACGCGAAGAGATGCACAATTGATAAGAGGCTGATGTGTCAAGTGTGAGTTAAAGTTCAATACTGGATAGAAAAACATATTTTGAGCAACATATAAATAAGATGACTAATATATATAATGTAATAAGGTTTTGCGTGAATATGTGATATCAATATCACTTGTGTGTTTTGTCTTGGTATAACGTTGTGATCAAACTCAGTGTAGGACCCTCCTAAAGTCCAATAGTTAAGATGGACAATATCATTAGTTTATAGATGTCATTTGTTTAATTTTTCTTATTTGTTGTTATTGGATATCATTAGCTTTAATATCATTTGTTTTTATTTAATCTCCATTCTTTCAAACTCCTTCAATTTGGTCTTTGGTGAAGTATAACAATGAAAAAGGAAAATGTGTCCAGCTGAGTTGACAAAACACATTTTATTAGAAATTTTAAAATGATGTGGCTTTTTTTAATTGAGTTTTATTTTTTGTTAAAATAATTACCTACAAATCTCCAAATCCTTCAACAAACCCGTAAAATTGTCAGCAACTCACTCTATATCCTATACCATCACAGAAAAAGCATACACTCCTATTTTTCCTTATCATTATCTTATGTTCAAATTTTGTTTTTATCTTATTTCTTTTTCTAATTTATTTTCCCACCGGTCACGAAAGAAAGGAATAGAAACATCCCTCCATTAAATCCTCACAAACTTACCTCTTTTACCATGTTATACCTTTATCGGATCTTATTTGCCCACGTTACCGAATCACAGATACAGAGAGTCTCACATTTAAATGATGATATGTTAATATGTCATATATGAGTTAAAGTTTCACATTAGATGCAAAAGTGGATGGTAAGAAACATATAAGTAAGACGATCCTTATACCTAATTCCTTAAAGATTTAAATAAAGATGTCCCGACTAGAGTCCCAGGATACTACATCTTTCCACATCTTCAGTGATACATCTTCAATCCACTCTGCAACTTCTTACATTTTCAGATCCATTCCTTAACCTACATCATCAAACAACATAAACATGCATTACTAGTTCCAAAATACTAAAAAAACATAAAAATATAAAATCCTAAAATAGACACTGATTAGATATTAAAGGCAATGCAATCACTCAATAAATTTTCCAATTATAGGGGTTAAATGCAACATGATAACCAACTTATTTTCCAGTTATCACTTCTCAATTTGGAGCAATAAATTATGGGATTGAACTATTCAAATAACCCAATTACATACAATTCTTATTCAAAATCAACATAATGATTTGACATAAATGTAAGAAGTTCACCAATGTAGAAGGTAGTGTGGCTATGTGTGAATTAACACAATCGTTATTACCATCACCAATAGCGACAATGCCATACGAATTTATATGTTGCATTCCTTTAACACCCAATGCAATAAGATTGACAAAAAAATATTCAAAGCAAAAGTAGTAGAATCAATGAAAAAAATCATTTCTAGCCCAAGCGTCCTGACCATCCATCTGACCATGAACTATTCCAGGAGTGTCCCCTATATTTTCATCGAGGAATCATTTTCCTTTCTTTTTAGATTATTTCTAGCCTAAGCCTCTGGAATGTCCATCTAATTTTCCTTTAACCCTTGATTTCCACTTAGAGTTTTTTTTTTCTTCTTAGGTTCCCCTGATTCATCTACAACGAACTCCTATGTTGGAACAAAATGTGTTTAACAATAAACCTTAAAGAGTTTTGATGATAACAAAGTATTAAAAATTGACAATTGGTATTGCTAACATTTGTTCAAGTATACAGGACTGTAAACAAAGTGATATATCTCATCAAGGTTCTGAACGAACAAATAAAGAGCAAAGGAAGTATCTATTTAAAGCTTAAAAGCGCTCCTGAAGACTAGCGCTCCTAAAGACTAGTGCTCCTGAAGAGTAGCGCTCCTGAAGACAAGCGCTCCTGAAGACAAGAACTCCTGAAGAGTATGACATCATCAGAAGCTGAAGATCCTCAGAAGCTGATTCTTCGAAGCAACAGTATTTCACCAAATATCTTAAGATTCAAGTGTTGTATTTTGGAGCGAAAATTATAGAGCATTGGCAGAAGATTAGTGGATTAAAGCAACGGTCGTTTCAAAAGGATTTGAAGTCATTTTGTTGCAAATAGACAAGAAGCGTTGACATTGTACTTTGTACGAACTGTACAACCACCTTCTCCACTACTCTGTTCTTTGTCTCTGCTAACAGACAAGAATAACAGCTCTTATGTACAACCAAGCCTGCATCCTTGTTCCCTCTCAACTGGAATGGATTTGAAATTGATTCTTTATAGGACAATAACTAAATCAGGCAAAGAATCACTGGTGAAAGATCAAGCTTCAGTAACGACTCTTTTTGAATGTGTTGGCACTTACAACGTTCACTTCACACCTCTATATAAAGAAGTGAAGACTTGAAGAACAATAAGACTCTACAATATTTCAAAAGCGCCAAAACTCTGTCAAATTGTCTAAGCATTCAAAGTTCACTTAGAATTTCAGTTTTCAAGTTCATATCTTTGAAATTCTTAAGTCAAAAGAGTCTGTATCTGATTTGTATTGTGAACACCACTGATTGTATATCAAGTGTTCAATCTCAAACATTTTTCTGTGTAATTTTGTTTGATAGAAGTCTCTTGCTTGTGTGCTTGAGCATTAGAAGTCTCTTGATTGTGTTCTTGAGCATTTGAAGTCTCTTGCTTGTGTGCTTGAGCATCTGTAATCAGATATTACATTTAGTGAACTCTCCTTGGAAGTGCAAGGGGGACAGGACTACTTCCGAATTGTGGAAGGAACCTGTATAAATCTTTTGTGTCCTGCTTCTTCTCTTTTCTCTCTGTTTTTCATTCCGCTGCATACGCTCCTGAACAGTATCTTCAGAAGCTGTCTAACTAGCTTCTGATCATTCTGGTTCTGAGTTTTAAAAAAGAGAAAACGATTATTTAAAAACACAATTCAACCCCCCCTTCTTGTGTTTTTCTCCCCTTCATCCTATATTATATAAAAAAATACTGAATATAACACATTTTCGGTCGTCTCATCATTAGTTTGAATTGCATACATGAAGGCAAGCCTTAATAATCAACAAAAAAAATTGAACTTCTTGTGTTAAATACATAAAGTGTGTGAAAGGTAACCCACCTTTTTTCAAAGTGGATTCCTTTGGAGACAAAGTTGCAGTATTATTAACCTTGTTTAATTAAATCTTCTAAAGACTTTTGGATAAGCATTTCAGATACATACTTGTCATACCCCAATTTTTTCCTAGCCAAAACTTTCATTCTTTCTTTCTAAAGTTTTTTTCAAAAAAGTAAACTGTTGACTAAAGTCAATTGTTTACTGAAGTCAACCTTTGACTAAGGTCAATAGTTGACCAAAAATCTCTTCAAAAAAAGGGTCAACAAACATATTTTTTTACACCAAATGCATTTCCATGAGTATTTTTCCCTTTAGTTACTTGTTTTACAAGTTAACTTCAAATTTTTCATTTTTATGCATATTTTAATTTATTTTTTTCACATTTTTAATTTGTTACTTCGTTCTCAAGAAAACTCAATTTCATCACACCAAAAGCTCCAACTTCAATTCACTTCATTTCTATTGCATTTCCAATCACAAAAATCACAACTTTACACCAATTATATTTTCAATATCACAAAATTCAAATAAAAAATCCAAAAAACACTAACTTTGACAAATTCATCCAAAATGCTACTAAGTTTGAACTACTGATTCATATATTACAATAGGTTCATCAGGGCTTAATCAAACTAAGAGTTTAGCTACTTATAACTAAACAATCATAAGCATAAACAAAAGGAAACATACATAAATCCGACCAACGATGAGTTGGTATGAGATTCAGGGCTTGTTCTTCGGTCTCCTGGTGTATTTATGCTCAAAATTGCAATAATAATCGGTACTCTAATCCTTGGCCGCAACTTGCTTTTATAGAAAAAATTTTAGGGTTTTAGAAAGCCCACCATCGTGCCACATTACAATCCAATCGTGGCACGATCTCCTCATTAATCTGGCGTGGCAACAAGTTCATTAGACCATCGTGGCACGTTTCGAGTTGCATCGTGCCACGAAATTTCCAGAACGTAACCATGAACTCCACATCCTTGCAACGTCCCACGTTCCTTGCTCAGCGTGGCACGATTCTTCAAACTTAGTAATATTTTCATTTTTTTATCATTTTATTCCTTTGGGCTCTTGTTCTTGTTTTGATCTGATTTCACCATGAATTACAAGCAGTTGACTCTCTAAATGTCGTAATAAAGACATAAAGATGACTAAAAACTAGTGTGATGCACAGTCATCACAACCCCAAACTTAAACCATTCCTAGTCCTCAAGGAATCAAATTTGCAAATGGAAAAATCGCAGTAAGATAACAAATTACCAACCAATGATATGTTCAAAAAGTTCACGCCCTTCCGGTGTAATGATGTACCAGATGCCTAGCTCATACCACCAAATCCACAACTCCACGCATATATTTGTATAGGGTCACTTAATCATCATGCAGGTCCGCTATATTACCATAAGCTTGAAAAATTTCTAAACTGTTAATCAAAGTCAGAGTTAAGTACACACTTTTAAGGTCTTTCAGGGTTATAATGGGGCTTAGGTGAAAGGTGGATATTTTTTGGGAAGTAGTGTTAAAGAACAATGAAGTTAAGCTCATTCTACTTGGATATCTTTAATAAAAATCACAGTAAACCAAATTCCTGCTTTCAAACTTTAAAACAAGAGAGTACTAGAGAACCTATTTTATTCTTTCTTTTCTTTTCATTTTTTTTTCTCCACATTTTCAAGTGCTTTTTGCTTTGTTTTTTCAAGAGATAAATTTTAATGTTTCTCTTCTCTTAGTTATCTAGTACCTCCACCCCACACTTAGTAAGTTGCTAATTCCAGAAGCAACCCCAAACTTGAACATTTCACACAACCTAGATAGCTTAATTTCAAACAAGTAATTGGGACATTCATTCCTACGGATTTCTAGGTTTGTAATATGGCTCGTCACCGAACAAGGGGTCTATACCTCATGGTAGGCTCAAAAAGGCTCAAAGGACCAAGCACTTTGCATCTCTTGATAAACTACAGCTTCTGGTGATTTTCAGCTTCTGATGAACTCGCTTCTGATGACACGTCATCACTTCAGGAGCGCTTTGTCTTCAGGAGCACTTTGACTTCAGGAGCAGTTCTCTTCAGATGCTTTTAAGCTTCCTTTTTGTTTATTTCTTTGCTCTCTTTTGTTCTTCCATAACCTATTAGTGATCTCAAAAGTTTTGTCTATGGTCCTGTACACTTGAACAAATATTAGCATATCCAATCGACAATTTTTTAATACTTTGTTATCATCAAAACTCTTAAGGGTAATGTTAAACTCATTTTGTTCCAACAAAATGCATAAATAAATATAAACAATACCTGAGCGGATCTAAAATCTGATGGGTTGCCTCCCATAAAACGCTTCTTTACCGTCACTAGCTTGACTTATTGTCATACCCTCATTTTGGACCTAAAAATACTCGTTCAAACTTCCTTTCTGTTTCTGATTATTTCAAATTCACTATGTCTATTTTACAGTTTTCTACTGTGTTTCGACCGCATATTGTACTGTTTCTGTCTCCATTTTTCTTGCATATAAAACCATCCAAAGTGTTTTCTTGCATTACAAGTCATTAAAAAGGGTTTCTAAGATCATTGCATATTTTCCTGCATTTTATTCCAATTTTTCGCATAAAATCATATGAAAAGGGTATTTTGGTCATTTCCTGCAGTGGAACCCATTTTAGTCCCTACAATTTGTCTCTGAGTCTTTTCAACTTGTCTGCATGAATCATTAATCAAATTCTGTTCAAGAAATCATTTCAGCATTGCATCTGAGTCAGTCTAAGTCGTTTTAGTCCTTAGGGGCATTTTGGTCTTTTCACATCAAATAATTTTTGGGCAGAGAGGTATTTTAAAATACCTCATTTTGGTAATTTGTTCGTTTTAGTCCGTTTTGTCGTTTTAACTGTTTCACTTTACGTTTTTTCAAATTACATTTTCTTTACCAATTTTATTTTGTTTTTGCAAATAAGTCCTTTTCTTTGTTTTAATTGCAAATGTGTCTAATTTTAACTTCAGAACAGTCCAATTTTTAATTTTAGAACAGTCCAGAGTCCTTTTTTAAAAAATTGCAGATTAGTCCTTAATTCTTTTAAAATTGCATTTTAGTCCTTAAGTTTTTTACAAGTTTAGTCCAATATGCCACGCAAGCTGTCCAGGGCCAGGTGTCCAGGTCTCATTGGTCCAGAGGCCACATGGCAGCCTATAAAAGGCCGGTTACTGTACCAGTCAGAAGGAGGTCCACAGATCGAATGCCACATCACAAACACAATCTGCATTTCTCTCTCTATTCAGTGAGATCAAAATCATCACAAATTTCAGGAAAAATTGAAGAACAATTTCAAACCCTAACCGTTTTCAGAAGTTCAATTCAAGCAGAACCAATGGAGTTTGTGTAGCTCTCAGAGATTCAATTGAATCTTCATCATCGAGCCTTGTCCTCTGCAATGCAAGCATCAGATTCATCGCAGAAAGCAACAAACCCTAATGCGATCACAGAGGCGTGAATCCGAGAAGAAAAGGGAAAGAATTCAAAGGTTTTGAACCGGCAAAGAGGAAGAAGAAGAATCACCGGTTTATTTCCGGATTTCAAGAAGAATCAGTGAAAAACAGAATCAAACCAAGGAATTCTGAAGATTCAAATCAAATCTCCGAATAAATCCAGGTGAAAAATCAAAAAAACTTACCTCTTCATACTCAAGAACAACAACGAATCCCAATTGATGTAGATCCGTAAAGGATTCGAAGAGTTTTGGTTCAAAATCATAAAAAACCCTAAAATTTTCCAGAAAACCGTAAAGATTCCAAGGTTTACAACGAATATCAATTGTTGTAAACCAACGAATCCATAAACAAACGCGTTTTGAAAGAGATTTGAATCGAAAACACAAAGAACCAAAACCGTTCGAAACCATAACAAAACTCCAAGATCTAGATCAGTTCAGTTGATGCATGCGTTTCTTAATGGTAGATTCGTGATTAGAACAACGAAATGAAGCTTTTAAGCCACAATCCATGTGTTTCTGGGTTGAATTGTGAAAGCTAGGGTTAGGGTTTTCAGAGATAAGGTGAACGGAGAAGAGAGGAAGAGAGAGAAGTGGAGAAGAAGAATGAGGGAAACCGGGTCATAAAGCTTTTATATAAGGCGCTGGACCGGGTGGGTCCTGACCCGATCCAGCGCCCCGTATTCTGAGCCCTTAGATTAGATCCTGATGGATCTGGATCAATCCAACGCTCCTGGAGCGTTCTAGAGATCCGGATCCATCCACCGCGTGGGTTTGGGCCGGGTAGCGTTGGATCTTTTGGCTTCTTTTCAGTTTTTTTGTTTTCTTGCTATAAACACCCCTTTGTTTGCTATTTGGACCATCTGTGTGCTTTGAATTTTTCACAAAAATGCAAAAAATTACTATGTGTTCTTGATGTATTTTTGACTGTTTTTTATGATATTTTCACGTGCGTAAAATGGATAAAAATGATATGTGCCAATTCCTCATTTGATTGATGCATTTTGTGTTTTTGTGAGAGGTTTCTTGCATAATTTTTAATCCAAATATTTATCATTTGATTTTGATGCTTGGCATTTGATTCCATGATGGATTCACCTCTGATTTCATGCTAATTCACCAAAATGTGTTAGTTAGATTCTTGGTTTACAATTTTTACAATATGTTCAATTTTGTTAAGTTTGATCTTTGTTTACAATTTTTACAATATGTTCAATTTTGTTAAGTTTGATCTTTGTTTACAATTTTTACAATATGTTCAATTTTGTTAAGTTTGATCTTTGCTTGCAAATCTTTTACAATATGTTCAAATTGTGTAGGTTTGATGTGTGTTTCCCCACCTTTTTACAATTTTTCTCCAACCTTGTTAAATCGGATTTTGTTCACTATTTTGCAATATTTTTAATCTTGTTAGTTTTGCAATATTGTCAATCTTGTTGGTATAATTGGTTAGCTTTTATCTTACAAGTTTACATGCTAGTTTCTAATTTTGCAAAGTTTACTTTTTAGTTTCTTGCTTTGTAAGTAATGTTAGTTTGCATGCCTTTTCTTTTTCCCATCTTTTCATACTTTGTCATTATTTTTCTTTGCCTAACATTTTACTATCATTGCATATTGCTTCACTAACCATTTTATGTTTCATGCATATTGAAAGTTCCAATTCATCTCCATTCTTTAAGTTTAGGTTCCATTCAATTTCTCAATGATTAGGTAGTTTCTTTTATTTTAATTTCTTGCAAGACCATAGAATGCAAACTAGGGCCAATGTAAAGGACAATGGACAATATAATGATGTACACCGACACAAGCACCGACACGCACACACGTTGTATGATTTACCGTTAGATGTATGTTTAGGAAGCGCGAAACTTAGAAAAAACCTTTTTCAAAAAGTATTAACAATTTCATCACTTGAAAACAATTTTTTCCAATAAACCTTGGAGTCAAAACTCCATTGTACTTTCCTTTTTTTTTCTTAATCAAATCCAAATGGAAATAACTCTTACTTAGACTTTTTTTGTTGTAAATAATTGACCAACCTCACCGTTTTATTTTCTCAAGCCTTTACGGCCTCTTTCTCTTCTTCAAAACCATTTTTTTTAAAAAAACTAAAATGAATCAAAACTCACAAAGCTTTTCAAGAGAGAACTACATGGAGTTTGATCCCTTAAAAGGGTATGTAGGCAAGAGGCCAAAACCTCTCCAAGTCCAATAAAAAATAAATCCCAAACACTTCTTTCCCCCCATTCTTAAAAACAACCTTTTCAATAAATAGCATTAAAAATAAAGCGTAAACATAAATCTAGAAAAGCGGTTCCTATAGAGTACTATAGTCGTTACGGGTGCCTAACACCTTCCCGTAACGAAAATTGCCCCGAACTTAGAATTTCTAAGGGTTTTCTCAATTTTACCCTTCCCCAAAAAAAATAGAGACATCAATGATTGAAAGGTTCAAGCCTAATTAATGACTTGACACCCGAAAATCGCGATGACACTTATGATGACCCCAAAGGATCATTCAACACCACTTCCGCTTTATTCATGGGGAGTTCACCTCCAAGGTAAGGTTTCATGTAACGCCCTATTTTATTTATTTAATTATTTGATTGAGTTTAGAGTGTTTTTGAATAATTTATTTGATTTATGGTGATGTGTGTTATTTTTGTGTTATATGTTGGTGTTTTAGTAGCATATTATATTATAATATTATGTTATTTGGTGTAGAAATATTATGTTATTTGTTATAGAAATATATTTGTTATGTGGTGTAGAGATATATTTGCTATAGAAATATATTTGCATTTGAGTCGTGTCGTTGCATTAAGTCGTGTTGTTGCATAGCATAGTCAGCGATGGGGGCTCAATGCCCGACAAGTCCTATTTGACCTTTAGCGATGGGGGCTCAATGCCTGACAAGTCCTATTTGACCTTTAGCGATGGGGGCTTATGCCCTGATGGTACCACATGCATATTGCATTGTCGAGTCGATGTGATGTTAAGATGAGTTGTTGTTGTCGTTGCATTGTAGGGTCTTCATTGCATAATATAATTGATGATCATTTGAGAAGTTGTTGCTGTTGTTGATTACGATGTTGTTGTTGCTGATGATGTTGCTGTTGTTGATGATGTTGTTGTTGCTGTTTTACCTTTATTAAATGATGTTATGTGATGTTTATTCTATGCTGCATAAATGGTTGTTGATTTTCTTTTAAGAATTATATGCTTATTGTTATTGAATGTGAAATCTCATCCCTTCTACTTGAAAATCTTGTCCTTCGTATGGGTAACTTGCAGGTGATCAAGATTAGCTGTTGATTGCTGTTGTGAGTGACTACCTCTCACCGTGTCTTTCGGTGCTCTGATACGTAACGGGATGGAGAACTTTGTTATTGTTTTCTATTCTTTATGTATTATTTCTATGAGATTCTATGAACATGATGTTGAAAACATTTTGAGGAGATTTTACGTTGAGGCCTTCGTGCCAAAGTTGTTTAAGGTTTTTGAATTAAATTCCGCTGCGAAGTATTTGAGATTTTATTTTGAGATGTTTTGAAGAATAAATTATTATTTATTCCATTTATGATTTCTAAGAAATGTAGCATTCCGTTTAAGTTGTGAATACTCTGATTATTTTTAAGAAATTTTTATGTTGGGAAAACGAGGTGTTACAATTGGTATCAGAGCACGTCGGTCCGTCCGGCCAAGTAGTTGAGTCGTTGTGTCGTGTGACGATTGAATATTATCGTTTTGTTTTCTAATTAATGGTTATGTTTTATTATGTGATCATGTTTAACTGACTAACTTTAATGTGGTTTTGTGTATTGTTTGAAGTTACTACTTTGTTATATATAATTTAAGATATTTAAGCAATAATTAAATTCATTTTTCTCTTGTGCTTTGAATTTCGAGGACGAAATTCTTTTAAGGGGGGTAGAGTTGTAACGCCCTATTTTATTTATTTATTTATTTGATTGAGTTTAGAGTGTTTTTGAATAATTTATTTGATTTATGGTGATGTGTGTTATTTTTGTGTTATATGTTGGTGTTTTAGTAGCATATTATATTATAATATTATGTTATTTGGTGTAGAAATATTATGATATTTGTTATAGAAATATATTTGTTATGTGGTGTAGAGATATTTTGTTATGTGTTGATATATATATTAGTAGCCTATATTTGTTTATTTAATTATTTTTCTTAAGATAGAGTCGAATTATATGATTTATTTAATTATGTGATATGTTGATATTTTATTGAGTAACTTTATTTTATCATTTATGATAATATATTTATTGGGAGAATATATTTAGTGGAGAAATATAATTATTTAGAATAATGAGGCTTTGGGTCATAATTGGAATAAGAGAAAATAAGTAGGTTAAGGATTTATATAAAAAGGGAGAGTTGGAATTAGAAAATAAGGATTACGTGCAAACTGTTTTGGAGAAAGAGGAGGAACCTAGAGAAAGAGGAGAAACGAAGAGAAGAGAAGAGTCAGAGAAGGAGAAGTCTGTAGAACCTTGCTGTCAATTAATCATAAGGTAAGGGTGGGACTAGCTTTCTCTAATAATGGGTTGTATAATTCTGAAAAAGGTTTAACCTTATAGTTGTTGTTAGATTTGACGTTGTAGAAATTAAGGTTAGATTCCATTCATAATCTTTTGTATAATCTCTTTTTCTACTTCTACCCATAAGTGTCTATTTGTATAAAGTGATAATTGTGGATTTAATTGGTGAAATATGTGCTTATGTTTTGATGCAATGTTTGGGTATGTGAATTTGATGTTAATTAAGTTGTTGATGATGAATTTATATGCTAAAGTTATGTATGAATGTATACGTTGATGAATTATTGTTGTTGAATATGATGTTGTTCATGATTGATAAATTATTATATGAATGTATATGTTGATAAAAGATGTGTTATATAAAGATGTGTTATTTGAAGATGTATGATTTAAAGATGTGTTGTATAAAGATGTGCTATTTAAAGATGTATGATTAAAAGATGTGTTATGTAAAGATGTGCTATTTGAAAATGTTTGATTTAAAGATGTGCTATTTGATGATATTGGATTTAAGATGTGCTATATAAAGATGTGATATTTGAATATTGTTGCATTTGAGTCGTGTCGTTGCATTAAGTCATGTTGTTGCATAGCATAGTCAGCGATGGGGGCTCAATGCCTGACAAGTCCTATTTGACCTTTAGCGATGGGGGCTCAATGCCTGACAGGTCCTATTTGACCTTTAGCGATGGGGGCTTATGCCCTGATGGTACCACATGCATATTGCATTGTCGAGTCGATGTGATGTTAAGATGAGTTGTTGTTGTCGTTGCATTGTAGGGTCTTCATTGCATAATATAATTGATGATCATTTGAGAAGTTGTTGCTGTTGTTGATTACGATGTTGTTGTTGTTGCTGATGATGTTGCTGTTGTTGATGATGTTGTTGTTGTTGTTTTACCTTTATTAAATGATGTTATGTGATGTTTATTCTATGCTGCATAAATGGTTGTTGATTTTCTTTTAAGAATTATATGCTTATTGTTATTGAATGTGAAATCTCATCCCTTCTGCTTGAAAATGTTGTTCTTCGTATGGGTAACTTGCAGGTGATCAAGATTAGCTGTTGATTGCTGTTGTGAGTGACTACCTTTCACTGTGTCTTTAGGTGCTCGGATACGTAACGGGATGGGGAACTTTGTTATTGTTTTCTATTCTTTACGTATTATTTCTATGAGATTCTATGAACATGATGTTGAAAACATTTTGAGGAGATTTTACGTTGAGGCCTTCGTGCCAAAGTTGATTAAGGTTTTTGAATTAAATTCCGCTGCGAAGTATTTGAGATTTTATTTTGAGATGTTTTGAAGAATAAATTATTATTTATTCCATTTATGATTTCTAAGAAATGTAGCATTCCGTTTAAGTTGTGAATACTCTGATTATTTTTAAGAAATTTTTATGTTGGGAAAACGAGGTGCTACAATTGGTATCAGAGCACGTCGGTCCGTCCGGCCAAGTAGACGCGTCGTTGTGTCGTGTGACGATTGAATATTGTCTTTTTGTTTTCTAATTAATGGTTATGTTTTATTATGTGATCATGTTTAACTGACTAACTTTAATGTGGTTTTTTGTATTGTTTGAAGTTACTACTTTGTTATATATAATTTAAGATATTTAAGCAATAATTAAATTCATTTTTCTCTTGTGCTTTGAATTTCGAGGACGAAATTCTTTTAAGGGGGGTAGAGTTGTAACGCCCTATTTTATTTATTTATTTTTTTGCTTGAGTTTAGAGTGTTTTTGAATAATTTATTTGATTTATGGTGATGTGTGTTATTTTTGTGTTATATGTTGGTGTTTTAGTAGCATATTATATTATAATATTATGTTATTTGGTGTAGGAATATTATGTTATTTGTTATAGAAATATATTTGTTATGTGGTGTAGAGATATTTTGTTATGTGTTGATATATATATTAGTAGCCTATATTTGTTTATTTAATTATTTTTCTTAAGATAGAGTCGAATTATATGATTTATTTAATTATGTGATATGTTGATATTTTATTGAGTGACTTTATTTTATCATTTATTATAATATATTTATTGGGAGAATATATTTAGTGGAGAAATATAATTATTTAGAATAATGAGGCTTTGGGTCATAATTGGAATAAGAGAAAATAAGTAGGTTAAGGATTTATATAAAAAGGGAGAGTTGGAATTAGAAAATAAGGATTACGTGCAAACTGTTTTGGAGAAAGAGGAGGAACCTAGAGAAAGAGGAGAAACGAAGAGAAGAGAAGAGTCAGAGAAGGAGAAGTCTGTAGAACCTTGCTGTCAATTAATCATAAGGTAAGGGTGGGACTAGCTTTCTCTAATAATGGGTTCTATAATTCTAAAAAAGGTTTAACCTTATAGTTGTTGTTAGATTTGACGTTGTAGAAATTAAGGTTAGATTCCATTCATAATCTTTTGTATAATCTCTTTTTCTACTTCTACCCATAAGTGTCTATTTGTATAAAGTGATTATTGTGGATTTAATTGGTGAAATATGTGCTTATGTTTTGATGCAATGTTTGGGTATGTGAATTTGATGTTAATTAAGTTGTTGATGATGAATTTATATGCTAAAGTTATGTATGAATGTATACGTTGATGAATTATTGTTGTTGAATATGATGTTGTTCA
Source organism: Medicago lupulina (assembly GCA_958299785.1). Lineage (NCBI taxonomy): Eukaryota > Viridiplantae > Streptophyta > Magnoliopsida > Fabales > Fabaceae > Medicago > Medicago lupulina. The sequence continues at coordinate 22,068,098 of OY283145.1, read as the reverse complement.
TGATTGATGAATTATTATATGAATGTATATGTTGATAAAAGATGTGTTATATAAAGATGTGTTATTTGAAGATGTATGATTTAAAGATGTGTTGTATAAAGATGTGCTATTTAAAGATGTATGATTAAAAGATGTGTTATGTAAAGATGTGCTATTTGAAAATGTTTGATTTAAAGATGTGCTATTTGATGATATTGGATTTAAGATGTGCTATATAAAGATGTGATATTTGAAGATTGTTGCATTTGAGTCGGGTCGTTGCATTAAGTCGTGTTGTTGCATAGCATAGTCAGCGATGGGGGCTCAATGCCTGACAAGTCCTATTTGACCTTTAGCGATGGGGGCTCAATGCCTGATAGGTCCTATTTGACCTTTAGCGATAGGGGCTTATGCCCTGATGGTACCACATGCATATTGCATTGTCGAGTCGATGTGATGTTAAGATGAGTTGTTGTTGTCGTTGCATTGTAGGGTCTTCATTGCATAATATAATTGATGATCATTTGAGAAGTTGTTGCTGTTGTTGATTACGATGTTGTTGTTGTTGCTGATGATGTTGCTGTTGTTGATGATGTTGTTGTTGTTGTTTTACCTTTATTAAATGATGTTATGTGATGTTTATTCTATGCTGCATAAATGGTTGTTGATTTTCTTTTAAGAATTATATGCTTATTGTTACTGAATGTTAAATCTCATCCCTTCTGCTTGAAAATGTTGTTCTTCGTATGGGTAACTTGCAGGTGATCAAGATTAGCTGTTGATTGCTGTTGCGAGTGACTACCTTTCACTGTGTCTTTAGGTGCTCGGATACGTAACGGGATGGGGAACTTTGTTATTGTTTTCTATTCTTTACGTATTATTTCTATGAGATTCTATGAACATGATGTTGAAAACATTTTGAGGAGATTTTACGTTCAGGCCTTCGTGCCAAAGTTGATTAAGGTTTTTGAATTAAATTCCGCTGCGAAGTATTTGAGATTTTATTTTGAGATATTTTGAAGAATAAATTATTATTTTTCCATTTATGATTTCTAAGAAATGTAGCATTCCGTTTAAGTTGTGAATACTCTGATTATTTTTAAGAAATTTTTATGTTGGGAAAACGAGGTGTTACAATTGGTATCAGAGCACGTCGGTCCGTCCGGCCAAGTAGATGCGTCGTTGTGTCGTGTGACGATTGAATATTGTCTTTTTGTTTTCTAATTAATGGTTATGTTTTATTATGTGATCATGTTTAACTGACTAACTTTAATGTGGTTTTTTGTATTGTTTGAAGTTACTACTTTGTTATATATAATTTAAGATATTTAAGCAATAATAAAATTCATTTTTCTCTTGTGCTTTGAATTTCGAGGACGAAATTCTTTTAAGGGGGGTAGAGTTGTAACGCCCTATTTTATTTATTTATTTTTTTGCTTGAGTTTAGAGTGTTTTTGAATAATTTATTTGATTTATGGTGATATGTTGGTGTTTAAGTAGCATATTATATTATAATATTATGTTATTTGGTGTAGGAATATTATGATATTTGTTATAGAAATATATTTGTTATGTGCTGTAGAGATATTTTGTTATGTGTTGATATATATATTAGTAGCCTATATTTGTTTATTTAATTATTTTTCTTAAGATAGAGTCGAATTATATGATTTATTTAATTATGTGATATGTTGATATTTTATTGAGTGACTTTATTTTATCATTTATTATAATATATTTATGGGGAGAATATATTTAGTGGAGAAATATAATTATTTAGAATAATGAGGCTTTGGGTCATAATTGGAATAAGAGAAAATAAGTAGGTTAAGGATTTATATAAAAAGGGAGAGTTGGAATTAGAAAATAAGGATTACGTGCAAACTGTTTTGGAGAAAGAGGAGGAACCTAGAGAAAGAGGACAAACGAAGAGAAGAGAAGAGTCAGAGAAGGAGAAGTCTGTAGAACCTTGCTGTCAATTAATCATAAGGTAAGGGTGGGACTAGCTTTCTCTAATAATGGGTTGTATAATTCTGAAAAAGGTTTAACCTTATAGTTGTTGTTAGATTTGACGTTGTAGAAATTAAGGTTAGATTCCATTCATAATCTTTTGTATAATCTCTTTTTCTACTTCTACCCATAAGTGTCTATTTGTATAAAGTGATTATTGTGGATTTAATTGGTGAAATATGTGCTTATGTTTTGATGCAATGTTTGGGTATGTGAATTTGATGTTAATTAAGTTGTTGATGATGAATTTATATGCTAAAGTTATGTATGAATGTATACGTTGATGAATTATTGTTGTTGAATATGATGTTGTTCATGATTGATGAATTATTATATGAATGTATATGTTGATAAAAGATGTGTTATATAAAGATGTGTTATTTGAAGATGTATGATTTAAAGATGTGTTGTACAAAGATGTGCTATTTAAAGATGTATGATTAAAAGATGTGTTATGTAAAGATGTGCTATTTGAAAATGTTTGATTTAAAGATGTGCTATTTGATGATATGTGATTTAAGATGTGCTATATAAAGATGTGATATTTGAATATTGTTGCATTTGAGTCGTGTCGTTGCATTAAGTCATGTTGTTGCATAGCATAGTCAGCGATGGGGGCTCAATGCCTGACAAGTCCTATTTGACCTTTAGCGATGGGGGCTCAATGCCTGACAGGTCCTATTTGACCTTTAGCGATGGGGGCTTATGCCCTGATGGTACCACATGCATATTGCATTGTCGAGTCGATGTGATGTTAAGGTGAGTTGTTGTTGTCGTTGCATTGTAGGGTCTTCATTGCATAATATAATTGATGATCATTTGAGAAGTTGTTGCTATTGTTGATTACGATGTTGTTGTTGTTGCTGATGATTTTGCTGTTGTTGATGATGTCGTTGTTGCTATTTTACCTTTATTAAATGATGTTATGTGATGTTTATTCTATGCTGGATAAATGGTTGTTGATTTTCTTTTAAGAATTATATGCTTATTCTTATTGAATGTGAAATCTCATCCCTTCTGCTTGAAAATGTTGTTCTTCGTATGGGTAACTTGCAGGTGATCAAGATTAGCTGTTGATTGCTGTTGTGAGTGACTACCTCTCACTGTGTCTCTAGGTGCTCTGATACGTAACGGGATGGGGAACTTTGTTATTGTTTTCTATTCTTTACGTATTATTTTTATGAGATTCTATGAACATGATGTTGAAAACATTTTGAGGAGATTTTACGTTGAGGCCTTCGTGCCAAAGTTGTTTAAGGTTTTTGAATTAAATTCCGCTGCGAAGTATTTGAGATTTTATTTTGAGATGTTTTGAAGAATAAATTATTATTTATTCCATTTATGATTTCTAAGAAATGTAGCATTTCGTTTAAGTTGTGAATACTCTGATTATTTTTAAGAAACTTTTATGTTGTGAAAACGAGGTGTTACAATTGGTATCAGAGCAGGTCGGTCCGTCCGGCCAAGTAGATGAGTCGTTGTGTCGTGTGACGATTGAATATTGTCGTTTTGTTTTCTAATTATTGGTTATGTTTTATTATGTGATCATGTTTAACTGACTAACTTTAATGTGGTTTTTTGTATTGTTTGAAGTTATTACTTTGTTATATATAATTTAAGATATTTAAGCAATAATTAAATTCATTTTTCTCTTGTGCTTTGAATTTCGAGGACGAAATTCTTTTAAGGGGGGTAGAGTTGTAACGCCCTATTTTATTTATTTATTTATTTGATTGAGTTTAGAGTGTTTTTGAATAATTTATTTGATTTATGGTGATGTGTGTTATTTTTGTGTTATATGTTGGTGTTTTGGTAGCATATTATATTATAACATTATGTTATTTGGTGTTGAAATATTATGTTATTTGTTATAGAAATATATTTGTTATGTGGTGTAGAGATATTTTGTTATGTGTTGATATATATATTAGTAGCCTATATTTGTTTATTTAATTATTTTTCTTGAGATAGAGTCGAATTATATGATTTATTTAATTATGTGATATGTTGATATTTTATTGAGTGACTTTATTTTATCATTTATTAGAATATATTTATTGGGAGAATATATTTAGTGGAGAAATATAATTATTTAGAATAATGAGGCTTTGGGTCATAATTGGAATAAGAGAAAATAAGTAGGTTAAGGATTTATATAAAAAGGGAGAGTTGGAATTAGAAAATAAGGATTACGTGCAAACTGTTTTGGAGAAAGAGGAGGAACCTAGAGAAAGAGGAGAAACGAAGAGAAGAGAAGAGTCAGAGAAGGAGAAGTCTGTAGAACCTTGCTGTCAATTAATCATAAGGTAAGGGTGGGACTACCTTTCTCTAATAATGGGTTGTATAATTCTGAAAAAGGTTTAACCTTATAGTTGTTGTTAGATTTGACTTTGTAGAAATTAAGGTTAGATTCCATTCATAATCTTTTGTATAATCTCTTTTTCTACTTCTACCCATAAGTGCCTATTTGTATAAAGTGATTATTGTGGATTTAATTGGTGAAATATGTGCTTATGTTTTGATGCAATGTTTGGGTATGTGAATTTGATGTTAATTAAGTTGTTGATGATGAATTTATATGCTAAAGTTATGTGTGAATGTATACGTTGATGAATTATTGTTGTTGAATATGATGTTGTTCATGATTGATGAATTATTATATGAATGTATATGTTGATAAAAGATGTGTTATATAAAGATGTGTTATTTGAAGATGTATGATTTAAAGATGTGTTGTATAAAGATGTGCTATTTAAAGATGTATGATTAAAAGATGTGTTATGTAAAGATGTGCTATTTGAAGATGTTTGATTTAAAGATGTGCTATTTGATGATATGTGATTTAAGATGTGCTATACAAAGATGTGATATTTGAAGATTGTTGCATTTGAGTCATGTCGTTGCATTAAGTCGTGTTGTTGCATAGCATAGTCAGCGATGGGGGCTCAATGCTTGACAAGTCATATTTGACCTTTAGCGATGGAGGCTCAATACCTGACAGGTCCTATTTGACCTTTAGCGATGGGGGCTTATGCCCTGATGGTACCACATGCATATTGCATTGTCCAGTCGATGTGATGTTAAGATGAGTTGTTGTTGTCGTTGCATTGTAGGGTCGTCATTGCATAATATAATTGATGATCATTTGAGAAGTTGTTGTTGTTGTTGATAATTATGTTGTTGTTGTTGTTGATGATGTTGCTGTTGTTGATGATGTTGTTGTTGTTGTTTTACCTTTATTAAAGGATGTTATGTGATGTTTATTCTATGCTGGATAAATGGTTGTTGATTATCTTTTAAGAATTATATGCTTATTATTATTAAATGTGAAATCTCATCCTTTCTGCCCGAAAATGTTGTTCTTCGTGTGGGTAACTTGCAGGTGATCAAGATTAGCTGTTGATTGCTGTTGTGAGTGACTACCTCTCACTGTGTCTTTAGGTGCTCTGATACGTAACGGGATGGGGAACTTTGTTATTGTTTTCTATTCTTTATGTATTATTTTTATGAGATTCTATGAACATGATGTTGAAAACATTTTGAGGAGATTTTACGTTGAGGCCTTCGTGCCAAAGTTGTTTAAGGTTTTTGAATTAAATTCCGCTGCGAAGTATTTGAGATTTTATTTTGAGATGTTTTGAAGAATAAATTATTATTTATTCCATTTATGATTTCTAAGAAATGTAGCATTCTGTTTAAGTTGTGAATACTCTGATTATTTTTAAGAAATTTTTATGTTAGGAAAACGGGGTGTTACAATTGGTATCAGAGCACGTCGGTCCGTCCGGCCAAGTAGATGAGTCGTTGTGTCGTGTGACGATTGAATATTGTCGTTTTGTTTTCTAATTATTGGTTATGTTTTATTATGTGATCATGTTTAACTGACTAACTTTAATGTGGTTTTGTGTATTGTTTGAAGTTACTACTTTGTTATATATAATTTAAGATATTTAAGCAATAATTAAATTCATTTTTCTCTTGTGCTTTGAATTTCGAGGACGAAATTTTTTTAAGGGGGGTAGAGTTGTAACGCCCTATTTTATTTATTTATTTATTTGATTGAGTTTAGAGTGTTTTTGAATAATTTATTTGATTTATGGTGATGTGTGTTATTTTTGTGTTATATGTTGGTGTTTTGGTAGCATATTATATTATAACATTATGTTATTTGGTGTAGAAATATTATTTTGTTTGTTATAGAAATATATTTGTTATGTGGTGTAGAGATATTTTGTTATGTGTTGATATATATATATTAGTAGCCTATATTTGTTTATTTAATTACTTTTCTTGAGATAGAGTCGAATTATATGATTTATTTAATTATGTGATATGTTGATATTTTATTGAGTGACTTTATTTTATCATTTATTAGAATATATTTAGTGGAGAAATATAATTATTTAGAATAATGAGGCTTTGGGGCATAATTGGAATAAGAGAAAATAAGTAGGTTAAGGATTTATATAAAAAGGGAGAGTTGCAATTAGAAAAATAAGGATTACGTGCAAACTGTTTTGGAGAAAGAGGAGAAACCTATAGAAAGAGGAGAAACGAAGAGAAGAGAAGAGTTAGAGAAGGAGAAGTCTGTCGAACCTTGCTGTCAATTAATCATAAGGTAAGGGTGGGACTAGTTTTCTCTAATAATGGGTTGTATAATTCTGAAAAAGGTTTAACCTTATAGTTGTTGTTAGATTTGACGTTGTAGAAATTAAGGTTAGATTCCATTCATAATCTTTTGTATAATCTCTTTTTCTACTTCTACCCATAAGTGCCTATTTGTATAACGTGATTATTGTGGATTTAATTGGTGAAATATGTGCTTATGTTTTGATGCAATGTTTGGGTATGTGAATTTGATGTTAATTAAGTTGTTGATGATGAATTTATATGCCAAAGTTATGTGTGAATTTATACGTTGATGAATTATTGTTGTTGAATATGATGTTGTTCATGATTGATGAATTATTATATGAATGTATATGTTGATAAAAGATGTGTTATATAAAGATGTGTTATTTGAAGATGTATGATTTAAAGATGTGTTGTATAAAGATGTGTTATTTGAAGATGTATGATTTAAAGATGTGTTATGTAAAGATGTGCTATTTAAAGATGTTTGATTTAAAGATGTGCTATTTGATGATATGTGATTTAAGATGTGCTATACAAAGATGTGATATTTGAAGATTGTTGCATTTGAGTCGTGTCGTTGCATTAAGTCGTGTTGTTGCATAGCATAGTCAGCGATGGGGGCTCAATGCCTGACAGGTCCTATTTGACCTTTAGCGATGGGGGCTCAATGCCTGACAGGTCCTATTTGACCTTTAGCGATGGGGACTTATGCGCTGATGGTACCACATGCATATTGCGTTGTCGAGTCGATGTGATGTTAAGATGAGTTGTTGTTGTCGTTGCATTGTAGGGTCGTCATTGCATAATATAATTGATGATCATTTGAGAAGTTGTTGCTGTTGTTGATTATGATGTTGTTGTTGTTGCTGATGATGTTGCTGTTGTTGATGATGTTGTTGTTGCTGTTTTACCTTTATTAAATGATGTTATGTGATGTTTATTCTATGCTGGATAAATGGTTGTTGATTATCTTTTAAGAATTATATGCTTATTATTATTGAATGTGAAATCTCATCCCTTCTGCTTGAAAATGTTGCTCTTCGTAAGGGTAACTTGCAGGTGATCAAGATTAACTGTTGATTGCTGTTGTGAGTGACTACCTCTCACTGTGTCTTTAGGTGCTCTGATACGTAACGGGATGAGAACTTTTTTATTGTTTTCTATTCTTTACGTATTATTTTTATTAGATTCTATGAACATGATGTTGAAAACATTTTGAGGAGATTTTACGTTGAGGCCTTCGTGCCAAAGTTGTTTAAGGTTTTTGAATTAAATTCCGCTGCGAAGTATTTGAGATTTTATTTTGAGATGTTTTGAAGAATAAATTATTATTTATTCCATTTATGATTTCTAAGAAATGTAGCATTCCGTTTAAGTTTTGAATACTCTGATTATTTTTTAGAAATTTTTATGTTGGAAAAATGGGGTGTTACATTTCACCCGTTGAGCATTAACCTTGAAGGTTCCCAGTCCTCCAAGCTTACTTAGTTCCACAACTCCATGGGGAGAAATGCTTTCCACCATTAATGGTACGGACAACTTAGATTTTAAATTCCTGAGGAATAACTTTAACCTGGAATTAAACAGAAAAACAAGTTGTCCAACATAAAATTCTCTCCTCACTAAACCCTTGCCATGATACCTCTTGGTTCTCTCTTGGTAGATTACGGCGTTCTCATACGCACGCAGCCTCATCTCTTCTAGCTAATTAAGCTTCAAAAGCCTTTTCTTACTAGCTAAAGTTTGATCAAAATTTAGAGCTTTGATAGCCCAATAAGCTTTGTGTTCTAATTCAACTGAGAGATGACAAGCTTTCCCATAGACCAACTGATAAGGCGACAAGCCAAGATACGTCTTAAACGCAGTCCCATATGCACATAAAACGTCATCTAACTTCCTAGACCAATCTTTCCTAGAAGACGCTACTGTTTTCTCCAGAATTTGTTTCAACTGACGTTTTGAAAACTCTACTTGACCACTAGTTTGTGGGTGATAAGGAGTCGCAACTTTATGCTTGATGTTATACTTTTTAAGCACGGTTTCAAGAAGATTGTTGCAAAAGTGCTTCCCCCCATCACTGATCAAGACTATAAGGGTCCCAATCCTAGTGAAAATATTCTTCTTTAAGAAGTTGACAACAGTTTTGGCATCATTAGGAACACATGGTATCGCTTCTACCCATTTGGTGACAGAGTCAACACACACTAGTATATGGAGATAAGAGTAAGAGGAAGGGAAGGGCCTCATAAAATCAATGCTCCAACAATCAAAATCTTCAAATTCAATGATTCATGTTAGGGGCATCTCATACCTCTTAGAGATACTACCTGTTCTTTGGCATTCATCACACCGCTTCACAAACTCTTGGCAGTCATTGAAAAGAGTGGGCCACCAGAAGCCACTTTGCAAGACTTTTGCAGCGGTTCTTTCTCCACTATGGTGGCCCCCATAAGCTGAGCTATGGAAGTGCCACATGATACTACTAGCCTTCTCACCTGCAACACAACGTCTAATCAAATCGTCAGTGCTTACCTTAAACAGATAAGGATCATCCCACAGATAGTGGTTTGCATCCTTGAAGAACTTTTTCCTCTGATGCTGCTACATGTCATCAGGAAGTATGTTACCAGCCTTAGAATTTTCCATGTCGGCAAACCAAGGCCTTACTTCAATAGCAAATAGCCTTTCATCCAGAAATGCAGCCATGATGGCCTTCTCTTTCTTTGTCACCTTATCATTATCCAACCTTGAAAGGTGATCGGCTACCATGTTCTCTACTCCCTTCTTGTCATGAATCTCAATATCAAACTCTTGCAACAAGAGGATCCACCTCAATAGCCGAGGCTTTGAATAACGTTTTGTCAAGAGATACTTAAGAGCTGGATGATCTGTAAAAACAATGACTTTGGAGCCTATTATATAAGAACAAAAATTTTCCAATGCAAAGATTACTGCAAGCAATTCCTTTTCAATAGTCGAATAGTTCACATTATTTTCATTTAAAATCTTGCTTGCGTAGTAAATTGCATGGAAAAATTTGTTCTTCCGTTGGCTTAGGACTGACCAATAGCATAATCACTTGCATCACACATGAGTTCAAAAGGTATATCCCAATTAAGTGCAATGATTATTGGTGCAGTCACCAACTTGGTTTTAATCAAAGAAAAAGCATTTAGACATACATAATCAAAATGAAAATCATTTTCTTTGACTAAGAGGTTACAAAGGGGCTTGGAAATTTTAGAAAAATATTTTATAAAACGCCGGTAGAAAGCAGCCTGCCGCAAGAAACTCCTCACCCCTTTAACATTAACAAGAGGGGGAAGTTTCTCGATAACCTCTATCTTTGCTTGGTCCACCTCTATGCCTTTACTACTTATTTTATGCCCAACAACAATTCCTTTAGTTACCATGAAATGACATTTTTCCCAATTTAAAATAAGGTTAGTCTCGGTGCATCTTTTAAGGACAATATCTAGGTGAAACATGCATTGATCAAAAGACTTACCAAACACAGAGAATTCATCCATAAATACCTCAATGTTCTTCTCTATCATATCAGAGAACATGGAGAGCATACACCTTTGAAAAGTCGCTGACACATTACACAGCCCAAAGGGCATTCTCCTATAAGCAAACACACCAAATGGACAAGTGAAGGCAGTCTTCTCTTGATCTTCCGGAGCCACCGCAATCTGATTATACCATGAATACCCATCCAAAAATCAATAAAAGGCTTGATCAACCAACCTCTCTATCATTTGATCCATGAACGGTAACGGGAAGTGATCCTTCCTTGTTGCGGTATTCAAACTCCGGTAGTCTATGCACATTCTCAAACCAGTGACGGTCCGGGTGGGTATCAATTCATTTTTTTTCATTAGCCACCACCATCATTCCTCCTTTTTTAGGCACCACATGAATCAGACTTACCCAAGTACAATCTGAGATAGGGTAAATCATTCCAGCATCCAGGAGTTTTAACACCCCCTTCTTTACCACTTCCTTCATTGTTGGGTTAAGCCTTCGTTGAGGTTGCACAACCAGTTTGAATTCAGCCTCCAAATGGATTTTGTGCATACAATAGGCTGGACTTATGCCTTTCAAATCAAAAATCTGCCTCCCCAATGCTCCTTGATTCTCCCGTAAAACCCTCATTAATTTTTCTTCTTCAAGTGGCAACAGGGAACTCCTAATGATGGTTGGCCTAGATGCATCTTTGCTTAAGAAAACATATTTCAGATGGGAAAGAAGTTCTTTTAATTCAAGAACTTGTGCTGTTTTTTCTTCCTCCTTAACTTAATCTAGAATTTCTTTTGGCAAAACACCCCTTTGTGGTTCACTAGCTGCAAGGTGTCTCACACACTCTTCTACTTCAACTTTACCATCTTTCTCAGAACTTTCTATAGAATTGGCTAACACTTTTTCCATTGGTGGAGGAGGATTTCCTTCTTTTTCAACATCTTCAACAATTTCATCGACCACATCTACTCAGTGACACTGTGGGTTGTCTTTTCTATCCTTCATAGCTTCGAAAATGTTAAAGATGACTTGTTCATTTTGAAACCGCAACATCAATTCTCCCCTTTCCACATCAATAAGTACCCTTCCTGTTGTTAGAAAAGGTCTCCCCAACAACAGAGGCATATCTTCATCCTCTGCCATGTCTAATATCACGAAATCAGTTGGAAAAACCAAGTCATTTACCTTTACTAAAACATCTTCAAGCACTCAATAAGGGTGTGACACTGACCGATCAGCTAAAATGAGAGTCATTCGTGTAGTTTTTGGTTCCCCACATTCTAATCTCTTCATCATGGAAAGAGGCATCAAATTTATGCTTCCTCCCAAATCACACAGAGCTCTACCCATGCTTACCTTCCGAATAATGCAAGGAATAGTAAACGCTCCAGGGTCTTTCAGTTTAGGAGGGAGTTTTCATTGAAGGACAACACTACAATTTTCTAACAAAGCTATGTTTTCATCATCCTTGGGTCTCCTTCTTTCGGTTAACAAATCTTTCATGAATTTAGCATACACTGGCATTTGATCAAGAGCTTCCTTGAAAGGAATATTCACCTGCAGTTAGGAGAACAGCTCCATGAATTTCTTGAATTGTCCTTCCTTCCTTCTTCTTCTTCTTCTTCTTAGATAGATTGGGATAAGGAAGCTTTACATAAGATGGAACCACTTGTGGTTTGTCCCCATCCTTCAACAATTGACTTTTGGTCTTCCTCAACATAGAATCAAGATCAATCAAAGACTCACTTTTTTCTCCCTCATCATTTTTATTCTTCTTTTCATTTTCAACTACACCATGGCCACTTTCTTTTTCAACTACAACCTCATCAACATTCTTTTCAACTACACTTCAACTTCCTCCACCACTACTTCATCAACCTTATTCTTGGCTTTTGGAACTAAAGGTGTCAAGAAATTTTTGCTCCTTAACTCAACAACATTACAAGTTTCATTAAGTAAGTACCGGTATCTGCTCTCGTGCACTTGGTGGGACTGACTTTGACAACCGGACAGCTTTCTGATTGACTCTTGCAGTCCTTTCTATTTCAGTATCGTATTATAGATCGTCAGAACTTCGTCTACCTCGCATAAACAGCAAAATACCTTAGCAGCATTGCACAATGCAAAATAGATAATGAACTCTGAAACAATTTTAAATTTGACAAAAAATAAAAATTGCAGAAATCCTAAAGTAATAACGAAATTGCCTTGTGGAAATAATCAACAATCCCCGACAATGACGCCAAAAACTTGATAGATATTTGGCAAGTGTACCAAAATCTATCGAAGTAGTAATAAATTTTGGCTTAAACGCACTTTTTACACCCTAAGTTTGTAGAAGTTGCAATTTTGGCCCCCTATTAAAAAAAAAGGCAAAAGTGACCCCCATGTCTACCCCCTTTTGCAAAACCTCAATTTTGACCCGGTCAATGTAGAGGTGGCATTTAGCTTTGCTGATTCAGTTGACACTTGCATAATTTTTTTATTTTAAATTAAATACAAAATCCAGCACATTATTCATTTAATTAAAATAATTAAAAATGAAAATTAAAAGCAAATTTCTCTATTTTCTTGCCGCAAACCCATAAGAACTTCATCTTCTTCATCAAATACAACTAAAAACCGAGCAAACTTTGAACAAATCTGAAATCTGTCATACCCATAACTCAAATCGGAGCAAATCGAACAACAAGCAAACTTTCATCTTTGAAACCAAATCACAAATTCCAAATTTCTCATCGAAAGAGCAAAAGAAAACGGCGGTTAGTTTGGAGGAAAACATAATCGAAAGAACTGAAAGAGAAGAAGAAAAGGGAGGAGGTGGTTGACGATCTATCTACGAAAATCAATCAATAAATTCTACGAAAACTCCCTCTAAAACCTTAAACATCTCTCTCTCGGAATTGGATCTATCTCTTTCTCCAACAACTCGTATCACCATTTATGCATCTGTTTTTCCCCAAAATCCAGATCTAAAAAGCATCTTATCATCATCAATTGTTTGGTCCTAAAAAAAATCATTCTCATTAACACTCAAACCTTCAAACTTATCATAGGGTGATGCTTTTGCTTCTTTGGTTTGTGGTAGTGCTAATGGTGATGGTGATGAGAAGAAAAAAAGAAGGTTGTTGGAAAGTTGTTCGTGCATAAACAATTGATGGTTATGGAGAGTGGGAGAAGGGACTCATTTATGAAGAACACAACCATAATCAAATCAAAAAACATAATTTCAGAAAAATTAAACCAGTTCAGCATATCCTTTGGGTTCTTTCCACCACATCGTAATCAAAAAACACAGCCACATTCTTAAAATCGCGATTCTCTCTTACAGTGTCAACTGCCTTCACAAACTCACTTCAAATCCTTCACACCGTGTTAAATCGCCACGAATGTGATTCTCAGAAAAGTGCTTCTCAGAAACATGATTCAATAAGATTTGACCAAAACCGCGTTTCAAAATTGAGTACTAATTAACTTTATGTAAAACGATTGAGAAGGAGAACAAATCTCTGATCTAGTTGGGTGTTTATTGGATTGATTGAATAATATTTCATGAAGAGAAGAACAAGTAAGAAGAAGAAGAAGAAGAAGAAGAAGAAGAAGAAGAAGAAGAAAGGGGTACTGGTTTAAGATTGGTATGGATTGAAGATAATAGGGTTTCTGAAAAAAATTAATGGAAGATTGAATGGAGAAGATAAAGGTTTAGTATGGATTGAAGATGAAAGTTCAATGTTACCTTTCATGAAGATTGCACGTGCCTGCCAATTTTTCCTTCATTTTTTATTATTTTTTATTTTTTAATTACACACGTGGATAATACTCTCCTTTTTAATTAAAAAAATTACATAGCTGGCGAGACACATAGGATTGACCAAGTCAAAAATTGGGGTTTTGCAAAAGGGGCTAAACATGAGGGGTGTCTTTTGCCATTTTTTTGATTAGGGGGCCAAAATTGCTACTTTTGCAAACTTAGGGGGGGGGGGGGTCAAAAGTGGGTTTAAGCCTAATAAATGGGCTGTATTAATTTCTATTATAGAAATGACGTTATTGTTTAGGATATGTAAAGTTTGTTTTGGTTGCCATAGACAGTAGATTTTGGTTTAATAATCGAGAAATAAAATGCGAGAGAAAATTACTTTGAGATGAATGATTAAGCCAGTGAATCCGCTATTGCTCTATATGAGTGGTCTACCTCCCTTTATTCTTAATTACTATTCAATCTTTACGACAAATTAACCAAGTATTTTTTATCAATCTCTTGACTCAAAACCCTTTCCTAAGTTATAACCTTTTAATCTCTTAAACCGATTGAATAACCGCGGAAGCGATGGCGGAACGTTAATTCATGTGTCATAATCCTCAATTTCCTATCTCTAAGTTCCTAATGTTGAATTAAATAGAATTACTAGTTCAGGATTAAAAGCTAGGGTTAGTAGTCATTCAATTCTTAATATCAATTTATGTGATTGAAAGAAGCTAGTGTTAAAAGTCATGCAAACAATCATATGAAAAGCAATGAACACAAATAATTCTGAATAAAGACTGAATAATATTAATAATAAAGAGAGTTTCAACTACTGATTCATATATTACAATAGGTTCATCAGGGCTTAATCAAACTAAGAGTTTAGCTACTCATAACTAAACAATCATAAGCATAAACAAAAGGAAACATACATAAATTCGACCAACGATGAGTTGGTATGAGATTCAGGGCTTGTTATTCGGTCTCCTAGTGTCTTCTATGCTCAAAATTGCAATAATAATCGGTACCCTAATCCTTGGCCGTAGTTGGCTTTTATAGAAAGAATTTCAGGGTTTCAGAAAGCCCACCATCGTGCCACGTTACTATACAATCGTGGCACGATCTCCTCATTAATCTGACGTGGCAACAAGTTTATTAGACCAACGTGGCACGTTTCGTGTTGCATCGTGCCACAAAATTTCCAGAACGTAACCATGAAATCCACATTGTTGCAACGTGCCACGTTCCTTGCTCAACGTGGCACGATTCTTCAAACTTAGGAATATGTTCATCTTTTTTATCATTTTCTTCCTTTGGGCTCTTGTTCCCGTTTTGAGCTGATTTCACCATGAATTACAAGCAGTTGACTCTCTAAATGCCATAATAAAGACATAAACATGACTAAAAACTAGTGTTGATGCACAGTCATCATAACACCTCATCATTTTCATGTACACATCACCACCCATGATAAAAAATCCACAAAAAGTCACAAAAAACTCAATTTTTGCAAAATATCCAAACTAGCATTTCTTACTCCACACTTAACTTAACCAAAGACACATAAAAACTCGAGAAAAACCACATAGAAACGTGATTTTAAAATCTCAAAATTGCAAAGAAGAGGGTCGAATTGGTTAGACCAATTCAGGGCACAAACAAGGTGGGTTTTGGTATATTTATACTCCTGGAAGTGTTATGAAGCTTTTCCATTAATCAGTTTTGCTTAATTCGTTGTTTTTTGTGTTTTTGATTTTTTAATTTCGATGTTGTTGTTGACTTTTCTCTTTGCACGAACTTCCTCTGTGAAATCTAAGCATGGATTCATGATCAGTGCGAAAAAACTAAGCAAAATGGTATATTCATTTGTCATTTTTGATGTCCATTTGAGTTTTGGAGTTTTTGAAAAAAGTTGACTTCTTCCTCCCGTGACTGCGGGTCCCACCAGATTTGTCATTATTGCTGTTTGTTTGTTTGAAAAAGGGAATGAGCTTTGGGCCTTCTTTCAGATATGTTGATGCTAGTTTTTTTTTTGAACAAAAACAAAGTCTGTTGATGCTAGTTGCTCACTTCTTTTCAAATCTGAACCCCCCATGTTTTACGTTTAATTTTTTTTTACTTCATTCTTTTCATTTATTTCTTTTTATTGTCACTTTTATTTTTTAGCATATTTATTTAATACTCAACATCATCTCTTGCATTTTACCTTTATTCGTCATTTTTTTTTACTTTAGGAATAAATGTAAAGATAAATGAGAATATGCATTGCATTCATGTTTATTTATTCCGCTTTTACGTATATAATATAATGCAAAAAATAGTAGTTTAGTTTATAATGCAAGGAAAATGGGATTTTCATTTTGATCCAACGTCATTATGAAAAATCCCTCGCACTTTATTTTATTTTGTCATGCTTAATTTTTTAAGGCTTTAAGTAGAAAAAATATAAAATAAAAAACAATCAATTAATGAAAATTCACAAAAAAATTCTTTTCTAAAATTCCTCATCTTTTTAAACTAAATTTTAATCAACTTTAATCATATTTATACTTTGTTTTCTTAATTAAAATCAATTGACTCCACTTTATTTTTTGCCACTTTGGCTTTTTATCCTTAAAATCATTTTCAAAAATTAAAATCAATCAACAAATTACTCGGCTTTTTACCTCGAACTACGTGATTTTGATCCATCTCGGATACGTAGACAAAAGACTTTGTTTTTCCAAATCAACAAAAATATAAAAACATTTTCTTTCTTTCTTTATTTACACTTAACTTTTTTTGCAAGCAAGTAAATAAGTTTAGCACAAAGTAAATAAACGCAAGAGGTTCCTATAGAGTACTATATATATTTAGAGTGCTAAAACATTCCCTTTACATAACAAACCCCCAAACCTTTCATCTCTAATAATATAGGGTTTATTTGATCCTTTCCCCTTTTCCTTGGAAAAATTAAAGCTCGTTGGTGAACTAAAAATGCAAGTTAACGCTAATCAATAGCTTGATATCCGAAAATCACCGCGACAATACTTAAAATTAGATTCCCTGAATGTACGAGCTAGAGCACTTGTAGATTGTTGCCATTTTTTTAACCTATGAGTTTACTCTTGTTTCAAACTAAAATCAAAATGAAAACAACACAAACTCAAATTTCATTCTAACTCTAAATTACATGCAACGGCTTCCGTTGCAAATGATTGTACACTTTGGACATATAAAATCCTTCAACATGTATTCTTCTTATGCCTTTTGCCCGTATCTAAATTTAACACAGACAAATCGTCATCATTTCAAAAAGCACACAATAAAATAGATTACCATTGCACTCTTGGTAAGATAGAATAATTTTGAAAATGAAACCTAATTAAGAAAAGGTTAACCAAACCTGCCCAAGAGGCATTTGTAGCAGAATCTAAGGACACAAGGTTTATTATCCAAATTCGTTGTTTTTTGTCGACACTATTCTTTCTTACAAACAAAACAAATAACTTTTCAGAACTATTCACACAATCACAATGCTTTCCATCATCAAGAATATATTATAATTCAAAAATCAAAATAAAAGAACCAAAATCAAAACAGGAACCATCACGAGCATTGGAGGAATTGATATAGGCATAGCCAAGAGATGACTGCATCATCTGATCCCTACAAACCCTGACGGCAACAACCTGGCCAATCGGATTGAACAGTTCATAAAGTTGCGCCTCATTCACCTTGCCTTCAAGATCACCAACGTACAGAGACGCATTCTCAAACTATCCAGTTCTGTTCAACAATACTGGCGGAACCGCTGTCTTAGGTGATGAAATAATTGAATGTAACTACATATTAGTTTACATATATTTAAAGTGAGAGAATATGGATGATTGCTCAAAAAAAAAAAAAGGATATGCATGATTAAATACCATATAATATTTTAAATAAATCAACAAGTATAAGAATTAAAAGACGTAACTGATGTACATTAATATTCTATCATCTAGTAGTATCTACCAGCAATACAAGGAGCTAAATCAAATAAATTGAAAATGAAGAGGAAAAAATAACAAACATGCATAGTTTCTCAAAAATCTACCTAATGACAAGATTTCCCATCTAACCCCTTGTTTTGGGTAGTGGTAGCAGAAATGGATTGAATATAAACAGCATACATTCTGTTGGATTGAACTATCGCAAAATAGAGATGGGAAGATTGAAAAATAAACACAGAAAGAGATATTTGGATAGAAAGTATGGAACCAAAAACTTATAATCTAATTTACTCATTAAATATATTTTTAATCGTTTGATCTATGTTTTGGACATGATTAATAATATTGACATTTGTTAAAACAATATCAATTTTTTATTTAGCTCTACAAAAAATGAATTTATAAGCATGCTTTTTTAAAACAATGATTGATAAAAGGAATTTTTATTTAAAATAGGGAGAAACTTTTGGTGATGCTGGCTTAGTTCATTTAGGTACAACAATCTAGGTACAAAGTTTTCAAAAGCAGATACACAATATTGTTTTCTTTTATACACAAATTTGGGTATTTTTAAAGAGGTGATGTTCAATTTTCTAATAGATCTAGTACATCGGTAATTAAATTGATTTAGGAATCAATATGCAAAATTTATAACAAAGGTTGATGTTACACATACAAGAAAACATCAAATCAACATTCAAATTATAATCATTACTTTTAAGAAAAATATATTGATTTCTTATGGTACTTGTTTGAGAGGAGATAAGATATTAAGTCAAAATAAATATAATTCTTTTGATATCAATGCAAGAAACAAAAAGAAATTAATTCAAAATAAGCTATAGTGAATAATAGGTGTACCTTAAGACAAAATTTTGTCTTCTTTGTTCCAAATTTAATCAAAGTAATCACACTCGAACGAGATTTATCTTGGATTATACCAATGCAAATAATAAGGTAAACTATAACAACGTTTTGAAATACTTGAAATCTTGATGATAACCACTTGATCAGATCTAAAATAATAATCTTTAAAGTGAGTTTTGTTGCCATGTCGTAGATCTGGTGAAGACAAAACAAGATAAGATTAAAATATTTAAAATGATCCAAAGTAATCTATGCAATTTATAATAAAAAATATAAATGATTTGAGATTTGTATCTCACCATACTGTGATATGCGTACATATTCTTTTCATCAATGAAAGGTAGTGAGGTTTCAGTGAGCGAGAGAGAAAGAGAGGAATCAAGCTTCGGCGAAGCGCATCTGAACCTTTCTAGTATTATCAGCCAAAGTAAAATCATACATTTATATAGGGTTTACTAGATTATGAGTTAGGGTTAAGTAAGGTTTTTTTTCTGGACTGCCCAAATGAACAGGCCCATTTGAGTCGAAGGCCAATAACAAACAAGCCTAGTTCACCATTGGGACAATTACTTGCTTCACACCCCCTCCCCTGTGAGGGGAGCGTACATAGCAATATGGGACACCGATCCAAACATAAAATCATAACGCCCCCCATAACTGCCAAATCGTAATGTTTGACAGTTACTGTTCTCGTAGCCATTACCCCAATTCTTCAATATAGTATAGATAATGGAGATTGAAGAACTTGTTTGTTTTTTTTTTTGTTGATTTTGATGTTTATAAAAAAAAAATATAATATATATTGCTTATTGATTCACCCTTTTTTTTTTTTTTACCTTAAAAATAGATTTTCATCGATCAATGTTATTTTAACTAAAGAAATGAAAAATCAAAAGATCCCATATTTTGTTAGTGTAAATATATTTGATTTTTTCTCCAAAAATATTAAATATATTTGAGTTTTAATAAAATAAAAACAATATAATTAGGGATGGAGGGGAACGAAAATCATATCCACCCTTATACCTAAAGCAATAACCCATATAAGTATTTTCTCTCCTAGGGTTTTGTCTATCCTCCTCCTTTGTTGTCCTAGATCCTCTATGTTGTCCAGATAACATGGTACCTATTATTGTCTTCAACCTTATGTGAGAGTATGTTTTCGATCGTTCTAATTCTCACTAAAACTCGTTTTTTTTTTTCTTTCTATTTTTATGATCTGTGGGACTTAGGATAAATTCTCAGATTGAATATGTTTTCCGAAGTATTATAGTTCTCATATCTTTCAAACAATGGGTGGAGTGGTGAATGATGAAGAGTATCCAGATTTACAATATTTCTTATATCATGATCAAAGTTGGGCTAGTGAACTATAAGGTACAAGCACAAGTCCAACACCATGTCATGTCTTATAAATGCATCTTTAATAGATATATCAGATACATTTAGGAAAGGATATGCAATGCAGATATGACTATATGGAAGCAAGTAAAGATAGATGCACAAACAAATGAAAGAATGCAGATCCTGCACCATGGATTCGATGGAATCTGTCGTAAAATTGGGAAATGAGGGACTGGCGTATGGGGTAGTTGTCTGCTCAATTTTTCATCCTCTGATACCAATTGGATTCATCTTGGAGTGTTAGGAATTGATATGTTAAAAAATCATATTTTCCTTTCAATCTAGGAATTGTTGCTTTCAATGAATATCAAACATAATGCTATTTTCTTAACCTTGTTTTGAGTCTCCTACTTTCTTGGCAAATTGGTGTGCCTTTATTGCTTCTTTGGAATACTCTTGGAAACAAAATTACTACAGGAAAAGATGAGAATTGTTGCATTTTTCAATGAGAATATTCTGGAAAGACTTCAGGTTGTTGAGGTTATAAATAGAAAGCTTCTATAGTTCACTTTTCATCACAAAATGTCATTTCACCTTTACTGTAATACGCATCTGAAGTACTGTAGTAATTTTTTTTTTCTTCTGCTTTTAACCATGGAAACATCCACATCCTCTACTCAAAATAGTACCCCCCGCTGATAACAACCAGACCAGAATTCATCACATAAGCCTTATACCATTGAGTACTATCTTGTTGTCAAATTTGTCGTTAAAAAGTATGTCTATTTCTTTAGTTTCAAAGCTTGTAGGACATCCCTTTGGCAACCTGATTGTAAAGTGGAGATATCCATGATGGACCCTAACCATTTCATGTTCCAATTCCTTTTGGTTTTAAGACAGAATGAATGGGAATCCTCTTGGGAAATAATGTTGGAAGACTTGAGAATTATGATCATGAGAACAATTGTCGAAACTGGTGCAAATTTATGATGTTACAGGTCACTATGCCGGTGCGGGAGTCTTTTGAAAAAAGTTTTGAATTTATTTTGTCTGGTGGTGTTGCTGTTACGGTCAACTTTCATCATGAGAAATTATGCAAATTTTCAAGGTGTGTGGTTTGATAAGCCACACAGATGGATATTGTCCAAAAAGTTTTGAAACTAGTTTTGTGGAAGGAGATAAGCAATGGGGTCCTTACCTTAGATCTGATTACAAAGGGCCAAATGGGGGGATCAGTGAAAATCCTTTGTTGCATGATAGTAGGAGAAGGGGACATTAAGGAGGAAGAGTTGGTGCTTATGTTATTTAATGTCGGAATATCCATCGTCTTTATGTAATAGTAATGGTTGGCATGAAATCTAACATAAAGGAAGTAGTTTTCTACAAGCAAATTGGTGCTCTCTTTAATTCTAATGAATGGGTTTGTTTTAATATTGAAAGTGTTGCTACAACACCAGATGTTGCACAACCTATGGGGGATAGACCAATCTCGAACTTTTCTTTGCAGGTAGAAGGTGAAGGTGACAATTCGACACTGTTGTTGGAAGGATATGAAGCCCGTATTACACGTCTTGTGCAGTAAGCAAGACAGAAAAATCCTATTCTGATTGAAACACCCGCCAATACACCATCTTCCTCAAGACACAGTATGCAGGAGCAACAACCGAGCTCTCAATTAGCGACATCTTTGGCTCAAATAATGCTATCAAGATTGACTAAAGCTGGTTAACTAGTGAATGACAATGGCACATATTGCCTCTCAAAAGGCTTGATGGGCCAAAATAATTAAAGAGATTACCGCTGGAAGCAAGTGAAGATAAGGTTGAAGAGGCTAAGGGCATTGGGGATAATGCGGTTTTGAATAGGGTAGAAAATATCCAATATGTTGAGTTAACTGATGTTGTAATGAATAAGTCAGCTCCGACAGCAAATCATATTGTAATGGCAGGACTTGGACACCAGAACCGCCAAGAAAAATGAGAATCATATGGTTGAACTATCGGGTTTAGGTGGCCCAAGCACAGTTCCAAACCTTAAATACCTAATCCGGACCTATAAACAGGAAGGAATTATTCTGTCTGAAACAATGGCTGCCTTAAATAAAATTGAAGAATTGAAGTACATACTGTCTTTGGATTATCGCTTTGCAAATTGATAGAATTGGTAGAGAGGGTGGTTTGTCTTTCTTGTGGAAAAATCAAATAGTTGTAATATCACGAGTTTATCTTAAAACCATATGGGCATAGACGTAGAGGATAATCTAATTGAGTAATGGCGCTTAACTGGTTTTTATGGAATGCCGAAAGGAGGGAGGATAAAAAATCTTGGAATTTCTTGAGCGGGTTAGCACAAATGTCATCTTTATCTTGGTGTATTATCAGTGAGTTCAACGATATTTTGTCAACAGAAGAAAATAAAGGACGGTCAGAACTGCCTCACAGGTTGATTCAGGGATTGCGGCAGGCAGTGTTGGATGCAGGTTTAAATGATTTAGTGAATCCTACGTGGTCTAATTTCTTTCCGAATGCAAAACTAGAATGCCTCAGACTACGTTATCAAATCATTACCTAATTTGGATTACATACAAACCGGTCAGTACTCAACAACCGAATCATAAATGCTATAAATTTGAAAACACGTGGCTGGTAGAACTGAAGTTTAGACATCTCGTTCAGCAGCATTGTCATAGTTACCGTGACTGCAATCTCATGCAGAAGTTGAACAGTTGTGCAAATGACCTTGTTCAATGGAGCAACAATGATAACAAAACACAGCATGAAATCAGTAAAGTGAAGAAGAAGCTCGAGGTAGAACACACTCAAGTAAATGCATCGAATGTCAATCATTATATTACTCTCAAAAACAAGTTGGACATATTACTAGTGCAGGAAAATTTATTTTAGAAATAGCGCACAAAAACTTTATGGTACCGTGATGGGGACTTGAAGAAAGTTTTTTTTCACACTACTGCAACTTCAAGATGCAAGGTTAACCGAATTTAACACCTCCAAGATGCCAATGGCCTATGTGGTATTTCTCGTGAGTATTTCTCATATTTTTTCACAAAACATCCAAGCATATGTGGTGTTGTTGTAACAAAGGTGCAAACTTCATTACATAAGATGAGAGTTTAAAGTGGCTTCCTTCTTAATGCAAGCTGACAAATTCCCTAGGCCAGATGGTTTCAACCCTGGATTTACAAAATGGGACATTCGAAAAGGGGACATTCAGACATCGATGAAATATTGGAGACCTATTGCATTATGCAACATGGTTTACAAAATAATGGCTAAGATAATTGTTAATAGACTTGAGGTTGTTTTGGATAAATGCATCTGTGTTTTTCAATCAGCATTTGTGTTGGGTCGCTCTATTCTTGTTAATGCACTATTGACCATTGAATTAATAAATGATATCAAGGCAAAGACTAGAGGAACACTAGTTGATGTAGTTCTCAAGATTGACATCATAAAAGCTAAAGATCGTCTTAGGAATACCTTTGTGATGCTATGCTTCATATGGGTTTCTTATCAAAAGCTTGTACATGGAATTTGTGCACCCTAAATACCACCTCTAATCTGTGTGTTTTATTATTTTGAAAAACAAAAACTATTGTGGTAAATTTTGATCTTGATAATTATACATTAATGAAGAATGATTAATGCATATTTTTTTTTAAAGTATTTGACATGTATATAAATTATACTTCCTCAAAAAAAAATGTATATAAATTATATTATAAAAACCATGTTAACAACTTTGTCAAAAAAAAATAAAAAATCTATGTTAACAAGTGCATATTCGTATATTTCAAAAAAAAAAAGTGCATATTCGCATGGCACTTGCATTACGTATTCATATTACGTATCCGGGCTCCAAGCTTTATAACCCATCAACAACCCTAATTGTGTAGTGTTTATATAGAGAGGAGAAGAAATATAGGATTATGAAATTCCTAATTCTGATTGACATACGTTACTTCTATCAAAGTTTATTTTAGCTGTGATGATCACTGTTGCATCTCCAGGCTCTACTACTGTGCCGAGCAGGGAATACTATTATCAAGGTATAAATCTAAAACGTCAGAATTTTCATGATAATATTGGGTTTTTTGAAATGAATATAATTGTGATAAATTGGCTGGTTCATTTTACAGTTAGGCCAATTAGTAATACATTTGTGTTGTGAAATTATTGTTAGTATTTTCAATTTATTCAAATTTGGAGATTTAGTTTTTTTTTTTTTGAGGTTGGAGATTTTGTGTTATTAATCAAAATTTGAGGTTTTTGTGACTGTTAGTGTATTGGTATTCGATCATTTAAATAGACTTATATTAATATCTGTGCTTTTGCAAGATTATGTACTCTTCTTTATTTGTTTATGAATGGTGCAAGAAGATTGTTGAAGTCAATAATTTATAATTTTGTTCAACCTACAAGTTATGACTGATGATTCTCATGTAGATATAGCTCCAATGCCTAAATTTATAGTAAATAGTAAAAGGCATAGCTCAAGTAGATTGAAAATTGAGTGTTTTAACAAGTGCGCCACATCATTTAAAAAGAAGGGTGACCTCAAAAATTCGTTGATTTTCTGAATAGAGGGACTAAAAAGATGGTTTTGAAAAAATGGGGACTAAAAGTTAAAATATATGTAAATTCTCCGCTCGCAACTTGCGGAGAGTAATCCCTCGAGTTTTACACGCAAGACCTAAATGGGCAGAAACTTTCCTCAGTGTTTTTAACGTTGATGTATGCTCAAGACTAGATTCGGTCGGATGATGACTTAGAAGAAAAAGATGTCATGATAACTATGAACTATTATTTGAGGTTTATGGGCCTTTAATTTCAGTAATTCCACTGATATGTGTAGAAATTGGAGTATACATAAAAGAATAAATCTATTATTTTCTTCATTTTCTTTTACAAATTTTGAAAACATGTTTATCATTTTCATGAATTTTGGAAATACCAAAATATTATTTCATTATTTCTAAGATTCATTGTACTTAACTTTCTTGTCTTATATCCTCTATCTATCACAATTGTTCACAACATGAGTATTTCATCTCCTTGTTATCAGTTTAAAATAAACACTAGTGTTAAGACCGGCACTAATGTGTCGATCTTTCCACCTTTATCGATAAATAGATGTCTTGAGTTTTTTCCCAACAATTATTCAGCCGACAACAAAACCAATTTGACAGTAGTTTCCTTCCAATGATACATGCTGAAGATGGACCAAAAGTCAAACAGGACTACGATGACAGCATCAAGAAATCATGTTCTCCTTCCAGAAAGAATGCGAAGAATTTTTGCCAATGCATTGGAGAGAAATTGACACCAAGATGCACATCCAACCCTCTGTATATTCACCGGGGGAGCAGGCTCTGGAAATGGTGGAGAGTATCTGCTAAGGATAATCAAATATTGAATTCAGAAGTCAGTTAAGCAGCCATCTGTTGAAATCTATTGTCTGATATAAAAAATGTTACAAGAACATGGTATTTTATTAGCAAAAATAAAGGGAAGAATTCCCTAATTCTGGAATGAAAACACACAACAGATATTCAAGGGTCTGCACGATAGCCATACGATTTGCAATTCGCTTCAGTATATGGTACGGTTTCAGGTACGCGGTATACAACTCAGAATTAGGTATGTGGGCGGTATACATAGTCGATACCCTATTTGGGTTCGTAGTACGTTCAAATAAAATAATTGTTATGTTGTGAATATAAAAACTGTGGTCTCACCATGTCCTATGACCCCTGTCTCTCAAGGGTCGTCATTCTAAAACCCTTATCTTATTTTTAGATGCATGTTTTAGTTCTTCTTACTATGTGTGAGCAACTAACCTGACAAATGGAGGATATTGGATTCGGTTACTAACCGAAAGTTATTCGGACTACAATGATAGACCCCAAAAGAGGGAAGAAAGTTGAGCAAATACATGAATAAATTGCATATTGATTAAATAGATCGAATCAAACAAACAAATTTAGGGCAGA
The DNA here is from genome assembly GCA_958299785.1 of Medicago lupulina. NCBI lineage: Eukaryota > Viridiplantae > Streptophyta > Magnoliopsida > Fabales > Fabaceae > Medicago > Medicago lupulina. The sequence goes on along the minus strand of OY283145.1, from coordinate 22,042,012 downwards.
AAAGGATTAAATCCAATCTGTGGGTGCCGAGACATCTACTCTGAAGTGCTAACTCCTACTGTCCCAAGAAACAGTCAAGCTGCATAAAACTCCTCCGTTTCTCATACAATTCAATAGACAACACTTTTCGCCAGGAAATAGTTACTATGCAAACATTTGGTTAGTAGCAGATGTTCAGACTAAATGTCAAAAAAATAAACTTTTCCTGGCAACCAAACTCAGACACAGAGCCAAAAAAGCCATGTGATTTCTGTGTCTTCATGGAAAATAAAAACCTAATCACGAAGTCCTATATTCTTGCCTAAGGATAATTTTAAAAAGAAAATATATCAAGTCATGGTAAAACCATAAAACATCTGAAGTGGAAACTGAATATAATTAAAGTACTTCTTATGCATGCTGCAATTTTTCGTGCCCTTGATGGTATTTTGGAGAAGAAAAGTACTTATTAAGCTCTCAACATATATTCTTTAACAGAAGTTACTATGTATCAAATAGCAGATTTTACAATTTTGAAGAGAGGCCACATACTACACAGTAGACAGTTTTGTTAAACACTAGTTAGTTCCTGGTGTGTGATGCGTATGATGATTCAGAATTGCAGTATTAATGGGGAGACGATCGAGTTATTTTAAAAGTAACTATGAGCAGAGTTACTGTTGAATAACTCTATATACCACTATTTAAACTAACACCATTCCACTAATTGAGGTACAGTCTAGCATTGGTAGCAGATAGCGTTGCAGTCAAATAATATACAGGCAATAGTCCGCTAGTAGAGAAACTGGTATAGCGGCTGCTGCTATTGCCTTAATAGCAAAACTAGGATAGCCTCGCAGTTTTCATAGCAGATTCATCAAAGTCTGTTATGCTAAAGCGTTGCAACGTTGCTATAGTTTCTATTTGACAAAACTCTTAAAATTTTATGGAGAACCTAAATGAGTGAACTTCTAAAGAAAGTTGAGGTGTAAAATTTGATTTCGACATTATGATTTTTCAGGGAAGCCAAGCGTCAGAATACTAATGTTTATTGCAAGATCATTTGAATTTGCTCTTTTCAATGAGTACATTGAAATGTTTAACCAAATTAACTATATCTCAAACACCATTTTCAATACTTTCAATATGGCTCGTTATCAACATTTCGACCTATTATCATTTCCTTATAAATATAGTGTTGTAATATAACTACAAGCTGAAATGCACAATTCTCCGACTCTTAAATATTAATATCCAAGAAAAGCAAGAAACAGTTAACTTTGTGTGTGTGTGTGTGTGTGATATTGTATATCAGCATGCCAATCAAAAGAAAATCTTACATGTCCAGGTCACGCTCTTTGGCTAAAACAGACTTAGCAATAGACAGGAATGCAGCATCAAGATTGAAGTCCATTTTTGCCGATGTCTCAAAGTAAGGAATATTCCCTCTCAAAGCACACCACGCCTTTGCTTTCTCATCAGAAACCTGTACAAAACATAATTAGACCCCTGTGAAGGAGATGAAGAAATATATATTATAAGTGCAATAGCTTTTGCATACCACTCGACTGCTCCCGCCATCAACATCTACTTTGTTTCCAAGCAGTATAATTGGAGGAGTCGTAGAATCAGTAGGGGTTCCCTGTTTCACAAAACATTAATCTTAACCAATGCCTACCTTCAATAGAGAAATCAAAGAATGAAAATAACGTAGAGACTTAAGGTTTCAACATTATGCACTGTCCCTGAACTAACTGTTATAAATTTGTCGTATCCACGAATTTCAACATCATGTGGATTCAATCCTTTTCGAAGAGAAAAATTATTACCAGAGCAGTCCAATTACATAAAAAATCATGCAATGATATTTGATTCAAACAGAAGAATTGGAATGTTTCATTCACCCAGAAAAACCCATGATCCAGGTTATATAATTTACTTAACCGAAATTCTAAGAGGACAAGAAAAGAAAAGGATATCCAAAAGTGGAAAATAATGATAAAAACACAATATTACATATAACAGTGCTGTCAAATATTGGCCATATTGTGCCATGGCGGATATCGGTGGTGGGTTTTTGGCTTTCCGCCATGGCGGAACCATACTTGGATCTTGCGGCACCATATGTAGGCCGGTGTGTAAGATTTTTGGCTCTCGGCCATGGCCTGCCATCAATAACATTGATAAATAATAAAGCAAAAAACCAAAAACTAGAATCAAACTATGATTTTTGGAAGCCATGAATGTGACAACATGTATGATCTTGTATAGGGAGCCAAGTATGTGTGAGTTGAAGGTTATGTTGTCTCAAAGCAATGACATGTGTCACATTGACACCAGTCAGTTAGGCCTTGACAGCTTGTAACATGACATGTGTTACAAGTTAGTTTCTGACAGTTAACAATAACAAGTTTGTCAGCTCAATGAACATCCAACATCTCGTGGGCTCAAATATCTTCAAACAGAAAAATTACTACGCGGAGCAGTCCAGGTTACATAATCTAGAAAAATTGTTTTATTCAATAAGAATAAGAATATCTGCCATAGTGGCGCCATGGCAGATGGTGATGGCGGGTTTTTGGAATTCCGCCATGGCCAATTTTATGAAGGATGGCGGTGCCACGACACCATACTCAGATATGGCAGCACCATATATCAGCCGTGGATAACATTAATATTAATATAATAAAGCAAAAAACCAAAAGGTCTGCCGTGGATAACATTGATATATAGTAAAGCAAAAAACCAAAAACTTGCATCGAACTTTGATTCTTGGAAGCCATGAATGTAACATGTACTATCTTAGAATAAGGAGCCAAGTATGTGTGAGTATAAGGTTCTGTGGTCTCAAAGCAATGACAACCTGTTCAGCGCCACATTGGCACCAATTCGTAAGGCCTTGACAGCCTGTTACGTGTCACATTAGTTTCTGACAGTTTTAAACTGTCTCAGAGTTGGTTAGAGTGAGTGAAGGTTAGTATCAACATAAATGAACGATAAACCAATGTACAAATACTTGTAACCTGAACTATCAAGTTCAGTTTTTTGAGAATCAATAAATATATGAAAATTCTCTATCATAGATTTCTAGTTCGAATTTATGAGGAGCTTTAGAGGCTGTTAATTTCCACTTGAGTGCTTGTGCAGAGAACAAAGCCACCGGATAGAAGCTGTTATGCAGAGAATGAAGAAAATGAAACTGACTACGGAAACCAGTGAAGGATGGAAAAGAGATACAACAGTAAAATGTGATAGACAAATAGGGTAACACCACCATTAATAAGAAGACATTGGCCTCTACGAAATGTGGAAAGTGTAGAGAAAGTTCAAGCTGTCTGTGATGCGACGCTAATGGTCGTGAGTTATTACATAGTCAAATATAATTACTATTAGAATGCTATCTGAAATAATAGAAACCAATTACTTCTGCCATCAATAATGCCATAAAGTTGAAAATTAGTGTTCAGATCTAATACACAAAGATATGAGGCTTCCTATTGCCATAATAACTTTAGAAGTCATAACATGTCCCACAAACCACAAAGATATGATACTTATTTTGAATTAACAATTGAAAAATTGTAAGAGGGCCAATGCCTCAAGCTTATCATGCAAATCACACAAACTAACAAAATCAGAAAAATAGAGATTTTTCATAGTAAACCTTTTGTACAAACTCCGCGTGCCAGTTCTTAAGTGCATCAAATGATTTCATGTGATTAACATCGTACACAAGTACACAGCAGTCAGACCCTCTATAAAATGAAACACCACGACTTTGAAAGCGCTCTCTTCCTGCAGTGTCCCATATCTACAATCCAGACAGATAAGGCAATGAGATATACACAATCTACATAAGAATATACAATGAACTAGAAAACTCACTTGCAGAGTGACGAGTTGGTCACCGATCTTCAGTTCTTTCGTGAAGAAATCAGCACCGATTGTACCTTTATATTCCTTTGTAAATTTCTTGTGCACATATCTATAAAAGTAGTTAACAGACCACATATGCTGATTACAAGAAAGGAAAATCCATGAATAACCTTAAATGAATCCAAATCACGTAATGATAAGTTTTAAAGAAGCATTATATTTAAAGAAACTCAGCAACATTAAATGTGTATCATCCTAATTATGTGCCCAACCACATTCAGTGCTAGAGAGCAATAACAATACATTTTAGAGTAGTGTTGAATAGCCATAGTTTATCAGCAAGTATTGTTTTCCACATATTATTTCCAATCGTAATAGATCTTAATGGATTTGGCTTCTCTGATGTGATACACGGAGTTTTAAATAAAAGTATCTAACTACGGTCTGAGGTGAAACATTAGGGTTTTCGATGTCTATGTGCTTGTGACTTTGGCCTCGTTTTGACTACGATAAACCATTACCACAATTCGACTGATTTGAAGTGAGACACATCATTTTAAATAATGGTATATGGCTAAAATCTGAGCTGCGACGTAAGGGATTTTGCTTTCTCCATGAACACAGTTGACGCCGCATTTGACAACAATTCTCCAAACTATCAGAGATCGCAATCAAAACGCGACATCAAACCAGTAAATTTTATTCTAAACTAGTCAATTTTACGATCCTGAAAACATTGCAAATTTAATTAAAAAGTATTATTTACCAAAATTATGCGAACGAAGCAAAAAAATTACACCACATGAAAAAATCAAATAGGTAATAGTATTATAAATTTAATCGATTACCAAATCAGAAATTTCAAAGGATACTGATTTATCACGGAAGTTTTTCCAACCCTAAGAAAAAATAAAAAATGAAGTTAGATAAAAGGGAATTGAAAAACCCTAAAAATGAAGTTTGTGTACATACCTACTGTCTCCTAGAACGAGGACTTTGAGCAAGGTTCGTTTGCGTAATGCCATTGGTTGATTGTGTATTATGAAGAATAATACTTGTTGGGGGATTGATATATTGATGAATTGAATTGTGGATCGAGGTTTCAGAGTTTTGAGAGACGAAGGATAAAATCAATAGCTGATAAAAGTAACGGAAAAGGGGCACCAATTTCGATACATTTCTTTTTTGTCACCTGTACTGTTTAACTAGAGACACTTGTGTCGCATTCAACGCCCCCTGATTTTTTGTTTTTTTTATTGATTTTAAATTTTACACATTAAGTACATATTTCTCGCTATCAAAAATATCTCGAACCTATCAGAATTCTAAGTAAATAATAGTCAATAAAAAATAGAATTAACAACAATTGAAATATGGTATACTTACTTTGCCACAAGCTTTTGATTTGAGAGCCAGAACTGTAAAATGTTGGTTAGTTTCAGAGAGGAAATTACAAAGAGAACTTGTGACAGCGTCGAGAACTTTGTTTTTGCAGAAATTACAGTACATATTTCCGTGATTCGTTATGATCCAGAATTTGTTTGAACTAAAGTGATTCTGGCTGTAGAGGAAAACACTGACGAGGAACAGAAAGTATTGGGTGAAAATTTTGTGTGCAAGGTTTTGGGAAGGTTTATGAAAACCTGAGAATCAATCATTGCTCGCCGGAAAGAGTTATGCATTGCAATTTCTGGCCAATGACACAACATGATCAAGATCCTTTAGCAGCAAGAATGTTCAACACTGCAAAACAATATAAAGTATACATTCATGAGTAGTGACTATTTCTAAATCAACAATACTAACAACTGTAACCTTTGTCTGCAATTTACTTGAAAACATAATTATTTTTCTACAGATATTACATGGACACTGAAGATTCAACATGAGAATAAATCCTAGGATAAACAAAAGCAACACTTCTGATCCAAGTTTCAAATATTTGAAACTTTGGTTTTTTAAGTTACAAACGTTAGACACTTAACTTAATGGACCATATTATGTAATGTTTGTACCTTAAGGATCTGTTTGGGAGGGTGGTTTGAGAGGGTTTTGGAGGGGAAGACTTTGAAGAGCTAAGTTTTATATCTTCAAATATAATTGTTATTTTAAAAAAAAAAAATGTTAAAGAAGAACAGGCTAAATAATCATATAATACTTAAATCACATTTAATCGACATTAAAAACCATTTTATATTCTCCATAATGTAAATGAGAAAACTAAGTTTTCCCTACCCTTCCCCTCTAAAATCCTCCATCCAAACATACCTTAAATGACCAAAATGAAAAAGAAAATAAAAAATTGGACCAAAGTTTCTAAACATGTAACTTAAAGAAAGGAAAAGAAAAAATATATAAACTTAAGGGACCAATAAAAAACTTGAAAACAACTCAAGAGGCCAAAATTGCAATTTAACCTAAAATGTATTACTTTAACTCGTTAGTTTAAGGCCATGTTTGGATAAACAACTTATTTGCAGCTTATATCATAGACACTTATCATAATAAGGTTTTATGTATTAAGCTATTTCTATAACAAAAGAAAAAATAGTTATGGCGTGTTTGGTAACGCGTACAAACAGTCAATCTCGCGTTACGATGTTGTTCTCACCACAATATTATTAAGCTACCTTTTTGAGCTTTACACTAAACACAAGGCTGCGTTTACCCCACCGCTGCACCAAACATTGGCTTAAGTTATTTACGTATAAGCTGTTTTCATAAGCTATCTTAGAGAACTTATGAAAATAAGTTGGAGACATCTTATGATGATGTGATAAGTTGTTTTTATAAGTTCTCCCAAATACTCTCATAAGTGCTCATACCAGTAGATAAGACAATCCAAGCAAGCCCTAAATGTAATATAATAATATATTTTTTCTCCAAAAATTATTTTGTTTATCTCCTTTATTATTCTAGTTTTAGGAGCAGCAACAGCAACAAAAGGGATGCTCAATGGAAAAATATCTAACAATAGAAAGACATATCCTTATTTGGATTTCTTAGGGTAGTAGAAAATATTTTTGATCAAACATTTCAAACCTTGCGATTCTTCTTTTTGGTCATAACCTCCCAATTCAAGAAGAAAAGAGGAAAACTTGATAATCCAGAGTTTGACCTGGACATAAATAAAGTATGATCAAATATTGTCTCAGTCAAGATTCAAAATCTGGGTTATCCTAAACTATTCGTCCTTAAATGTTGCTCTTTAACAACTTGAATTCAATGACTTTTTAAACCTTATGACTCTATAACTATGAAGCATGGACACCAACACCCACACACCTAATAATTTGAGAAAATCCATAATTCAGTGTATTTATATGTGTCGGTGTCGTGTTGGTGTTAAACATGACACGTGCCTAATCTGATAAGTGTTTGTACTATAACAATGATTTGACGGTCTAATAAGGATTTCTACTATTACTATTTACGGACATCTTAACATGTAAACAAAGCATAATGATCATAAATTTCAGAAAAGAGTGAAGTGAGTAAACCTGAGAGTGGAAGAAGAAGAAGAGGGTCGAGAGAGAAAAGCAAGATCATCACGTGCCAATTTGAAGAAGATGGCAATTGTTGAATTGAATTAATGACGCACCTGCATGTTTTCTTCATTGTTGTTACTTCTTTTTGATTCAAACTTAGCAATTTTTACCCTTTAATTAATTGTTTTCCTGGTTAAGTAGTCTGATTAGAAATACGTTGGTGCTGATAATTTCTAATGTGGAAACGAGACGGTATTTTGAGATTTTGCCAAAATAGCTAGGTCAAATATGCTTTGATGATAAGCACTTTTCTTCCGTTACAACCCATAATGTCTCTTAGGACATAATATGTCTTATGTAGTCAGTGAGACTAGATCGTTTTATGGACATCCAAAAATGCATAAAAACATTATGAATAAATCATAATCAAATAAAATAAAGCAAAACAAAGAAATTGTATTCAAAAGCAACTCAACATATAACATAGTTCAATTCCTTCAAAAAAAAAAAAACATAGTTCAATAAGTTGGAGAGAGGGTCATCTACATGACCTAACCTTGAAAATTATCTACTCGGGCAATTTGAACTTAAACTGAAGAATACTTAAAAGAATACACGAGTAAGTATCATCATGCGTCGATATCTCGCCTCCGAGATGTCTTTGATCGTTGGTAGCCTTCCTAAATTACGATTTCATGTATTTCTCCTCGTTGAGCGTGTTCTTCATATGAGGCAAAGCCATTTTATTTATAGGCGAGCAATTTCCAATTTTCTACAACAGTCTATGTGTGGCGGGCGCAAACCAGTGTACATTGTGCTTGAGGAAGTGATTGAACGCCTTCAAATGCTATCAAAGCTACGTGACACACAATTCGATGCACACATCGCTCATTTCCAATAGTGGTGCACTTGATCTTGCTTAATGGATGCGTGATCTGCAACTCTTAGAATGCATCACACATGAAGAGGTAGATGATCCTTCCTCAATTCTTCATTTCTCCTCATTGAAACATTTGTGGCGATTATATCCTAATAAATCACTTGATTAATCTTGTAAAAAGCATAGCATGACCACAATGTGTAGTCTTGTTTAGGTTATTTGACGTGGTCCAATGTGTTGTGCTTTGAATTATTCTCACATGCTTATCCATTGATTATTTACATAAACTTGATTTAAAACAATTTCTCCACAATGTTCTTGGGATATTCACTCTAGGAAATAAAGATAGTATCTTCCATTTCTTTAACCTGTAGACCAAGAAAATAGGTAAACTCACCAACTAAACTCATCTCAAACTCTGACTGCATCTGTTGAATGAAATGTTGAACCATCATGTTCGACATTCCACCAAAAACAATGTCATTAACATATATCTGGGCAATCATCAGTCATCCATTATCATCTTTCACAAACATGGTCTTGTCTGTTCCTCCTTTCCTATATCCTTGATTAACAAGAAACTGAGTGAGTCTCTCATACCAAGCTCTAGGAGCCTGATTTAAACCATACAGAGCTTTCTTCGATCTGTAGATATGATTGGGAAAGCTAGGATTAACAAATCCTTTAGGTTATTCAACATAGACTTCTTCATTCAAGTAGCCATTTAGAAAAGCACTCTTTACATCCATCTGGAACAACTTGAATTTGAGTATACAAGACACACCCAATAACAATCTTATAGATTCCAACCTTGCAACATGGGCAAAGGTTTCATCAAAGTCCAAGCCTTCCACGTGAGTGTAGCCCTGAGCTACCAGTCTTGCCTTGGCCAGAGTTCCATGTTCATCAGACATGTTCTTATAGATCCACTTGGTACCTATCACATTCATACCTTCATGTCTTGGAACTAAATCACACACTTCACTCCTTTTGAATTGATTCAGTTCTTCTTGCATTGCTTCAATCCAAAACTCATCTGTTAGGGCTTCTTTGACATTCTTTAGTTCAATCTTGGACACAAAATAGGAGTTGGCAATGACACCTAATGATCTTCTGGTTGTGATTCCTTGATTAGGATTCCCAATGATTAAGTCTTGAGGATGATTCTTCTGAACTCTTATAGAGGGACCTTTAGTAGTGGATATCTGATCTTGCTCAGCCTCTTTGATTTCTTCTTTCTTAAGTTCAGATTCATTCACCTGGATAGGAGCATTTGTTTCCTGAACAGATGTTCCAACATCAGGATCAGCATGAGGAACATTTTCTTTAGGCACATCATCTATATCACTACATTAATAGATTCCATCACAGTTTCAGTTTTGGAATTAAAAACTCTATAGGCTCTACTGTTTGTGGAGTAACCAAGAAAAATTCCTTCATCACTCTTAGGATCCATCTTTCTTCAGCAGTCCCGATCAGACAAGATGTAGCATGTAACAACCCGTTTTTCGCGTTTATTTTTATTTAATTATTTTATTGCGTGTATTATTTTAAATGTGTGCATTTTCATGTGTTTGTGCATTTGAGGGGTAATTAGTAATTTTGGCGAGATTAGCATTTTTATTATTGGATTAGAACCGTTTATTTTTATATTTGTCGGTGTGCGATAATTAATTAGAGCCGACGTTTTAATTAATTACCGTTAGTGTATTAGGTGGTGGTTTTGTGTGAGCCCATATTAATTGTGAATTAGGCCCATTAAGGGAGAGGGAGTATATAAGCTAGTCTTAAGAGATTAGGTTAAGGTTTTGCTCATTTCACACAACACACACAAGAGGAGAATTGGAGTAGAGAGCAAGAGAAGGGTTGGAGGCTAGAGCTAGAAGAGGGGAAATCATCTCTAGGAGCTAAATTGAAGCTTTGGCTATAGAATCTTTGTGCTAGAGGTAAGAGGGATAGATTTCATTCATAATCTCATAATTTTTCATTTTTACCCATTTTTGTGAAATTGTTGAATTGAATCTAGTTGCTGTGAATTCATGCATAATTGTTGTTGTTATGATTGGTAACATGATTACATGATAATTATATGGCTATATATGAATTAACATGTTGAAATTCACATTTGTTGGTGTTTTGTGTTCTTGAGAAAATTTGATGCAAAATGAAGTTGTGAGGTTGAATTATGCATAAATTTGTGTTCATTAGTTGTTGTTGATGATTGTTGAACTGTTGGAATCAAATTGGTGAAATTGGAATCGTTGTTTATGGATTTGTGGAGAAAATTGTGGTTGTGTTGGTGTTTTGAGAAAATCTTATGATTTTGGTGAAATGAGTTGGATTGTTGTTTCTAATGCTTGATTCATGTTTGTTTAAGTGTATTGAAGCTATTTTGACCCATTAACAATTTCTGGAACACGTTTTGGGACTTGGGGTAATCAAAATCAGGATTTTTGGGTGAAAATGGGTTGAACATGAAGATTTGAATTTCTGTCCAGAAGTTCTGTTCAGAAGCTCCGGGTCAGAAGCACTATTCAGATGCTCCGGATCAGAAGCACTGTTCAGAAGCTCCGGATCAGAAGCACTATTCAGAAGCTCCTGATCAGAAACGAGCATGTTCAGAAGCGTACAGCTCTTGGACAGCATCCCCTGTTCTACGTTCTTGTGTCTTTTTCTCACATTTCTGTTTTGAATTGGCTTTTGGTGTAAACATGAAAGTTGTAGATAATTGAATTAGCTTTCCAATGGCTTTGTATTGACGTAAAAATGTTTTGTGGATTTTAAGTTATGATTAAACTACTCAAAGTGGGTCTTGAGGAAACTTTAAGAAAACTTAGCATAACTTATTTCAAATTAGTCTAAAACCTATGGTTGGTTTCCAGACTTCAAAACTTAAGTATTAGAGGTTTAATTGAGATGTTTTATGAGTATTTAGCTTATGTCTTATTGAATCAAAATTGATTTTCTTCTGAAAAATGTTTTGGTTTTGCAAATGACTAAGTGTGCCGAATTTCATGATCTTTATAAATTCTTCATCTGTGACCGATGAAATTCTTATGTAACCTCTACTGTACACATATGTGATTTATGAGAATACATGACATAGGCAATTGAGCTTGTTATTTGGTTTTGGTTCTTAACTTCAAATATTTTTCAAAGTGGTGAAATATGAGACGAATTTGTGTATTTTTACCTTGAAGTTTATTTGATGGCGAACCTTTTTAGATATGGATTCCTATGGTTAATTGTATACTTGTGAAATGAAGTTGGATAATGATAATGTGATATATCATGATCTCGTATGTTATCTTCTTTACTTGAATTATATGAAGTGTTGCTTGTTCATGGTGAACTATGTGAAGAAGGTGATAATGTTGATTGTATACATGTTCAATGATGATGAATATATGTATGTTGATTTCATTTGCAATTGTTGGTGTGTGCATACTTGATTAAATGACATTGGTGATAATTGCATACTTGTATATGCATGGATTTGGTGATGATTGCATAATTGTATATGCATGGCGTGGAGAATTTTGTATGAACATATGCATTGAGTCGAGTCATATGTTCATGCATTCATTGTTGAGGTGACGGACTTATGTCCAATGTAAGGCAGGTGTGAACCTTACATGACGATAGCAGTTGCATCGGGGGTGACGACCTTGAGGTGATTTGGCACCACATGCATCTAGATGAGTCTAGAGCATTGCATACATTGTTGGTGAATTGAAATGCATTGAGTTGTGCATGATGATTGAGTTGCTTGTTGATATTTGACATAATTAAATGACTATATGTGTATGATACGCCTTTTGATGTGAACTTGCATTGGTGATATCGAATGATTGATAATGATGTGAATACTTATGAGTATCTATGTGATATGTTGTTATCATTCTTGGTTATATATTTCATTCTGAATGCTCCTGCTTGTTTTGTTGTGAATTATGATGATGTAATGCTAACCCTCAGTGGTTTACCACCTGCCTTTCCGTATGAACGGGTAGATGGAGTGCAGGATGCTTAGATGTTTTGCTTGATGTTGCCGAGGAGCGGAGTTCCTCCTTTTTATGCGCAAGTGTCTAGATTAGGGCTCTGATCTAGGGTAGTGCTTGCATGTTGGGATTCTATTTTTGATTATGTAATTTTGGAGTCGAGACTTTGTTATGTTGAGATTGAGATCATGTAATTATTATCATGAGATTTTGGTGATGTTAATCATATGACTATGGATGTTCCGCTGCTATGTTTTTGAAACTTGATAATTTATACATGCATGATTATTTGGTGATTATTGAAGGTGTGACGACTATTTCTTGAATATTTGTTGTATTCGCATGATTTAATGCTTTATGAGAAATAGGGCGTTACATAGCACTTGCTACCAAACACATGGAAATATTTGACAGTAGGTTTTCTTCCCTTCCATAACTCATAGAGAGTTGTTGTGGTTCCAGTTCTTAGCGTAACCCTGTTGTGAATATGACTTGTTGTGTTCATGGCTTCAGCCCATAAACAATAAGGTAAGTGTTTCGCATGAAGCATGACTCTAGAAGATTCTTGAAGAGTTCTGTTCTTTCTTTCCATAACACCATTTTGTTGAGGTGTTATAGGAGATGAGAATTAATGTTTGATCCCTTCACCTGAGCAATATTCATCAAATTTAGCATTTTCAAATTCAGTTCCATGATCACTCTTAATTCTCATAATGCCACAGTCCTTTTCTCTTTGCAATTGTGTGCACAAATCTTTAAACACATCAAAAGTGTCTGATTTTTCTCTAATAAAGCTTACCCAAGTGAATCTTGAGAATTCATCAACAACGACAACAACATATCTTTTTCCACCAATGCTCACAACTTGCATAGGTCCCATCAGATCCATGTGCAAAAGTTCAAGGGCTTTAGTGGTTACTTGATGTTCCAACCATGGATGGGACATCCTTGTTTTGTTTGCCGATCTGACATTCACCACATATGATGCCTTCAATAATCTTTAGATCAGGTAGACCTCTGATAGCTTATGAAGATAAGGCTTTCTTTTTGGTCTGATGTTCCTTCGAATGTTTAAGCATTGAATCTGCAGTCATCATTCCAACCTGTTCCTTCATATGCTCAAGTTGAGAGTTCAATTTTGATAACTCATCATAAGTCTCTCCTCTTCACAAGACTCACTGTCTGACATAATTCTACCAGTTAAGGTAGAGACATGATTGGCAGATTCAGTTTTCACCTCATCATCTGAGTCATCTCCATCTGACCATGAGACAACGAAACGTTTCTTCTATTTCTTTAGAAAGGTAGCACATTCTGTTCTGATATGGCCATATCCTTCACATTCATGACGTGGAACACCTTTTTATTGAGAGTTTTTTTCATCAGATCTTGCCATCTTCTCTTTATTCGGTTGATAGTCAATGTTGGTATTGGTGTTCTGACCATTTGGCCTGGACCTTCTGTCAAACTATTTGAAAATCTTCCTAAACTGTCTCCCAAGTAGTGCTAGTGACTCTGACATATCTCCAGCATCTTCAATTTCCTTGTGTTTCATCAGAATCGATATTTGATGCAAAAGCAATTCCCTTGCCCTTCTTACCAGTCTTGTTGTTGACAGTTATTTCAAAATTTTGCAAAGACCCTATCAATTCATCAACCTTTAAGCTTGAGATATCATGAGTCTCCTCAATAGCAGTAACTTTCTTGTCAAACCTCTTAGCTAGACATCTGAGAATTTTCCTAACAAGTTTTTCATTAGAAATTTTCTCTCCAAGAGACTCAAAAGATTTTGCAATATCAAGAATATTCAAGTAATAATCCTGTATGCTTTCATCCTCCAGCATTCTCAAATTTAGTTGTAAGAAGTTGAAGTTTTGCAATTTTTACCTTTGTTGTGCCTTCATGTGCTGTTTTGAGAATCTCCCAAGCATCCCTGGCCACAGTGCATTGCTTGATCAAACTGAAACATATTCTTATCTACCCCATTGAACAGGGCATTCAATGCTTTAGAGTTTTCAAGAGCCAATTCATCTTCAACAACCGTCCATTCTTCTTCTGGTTTTAGGATTGTTGTCCTGTTGCCATCTGCATCAAGTGCCACAGGATGTTCCCAACCTTTCAGGACTGCTTTCCAAGTTTTGTTGTCAATGGATTTGAGGAAAGCACTCATACGTGATTTCCAATAATCATAGTTTGAACCATCCAACAGAGGGGGTCTGTTTACAAATCCACCTTCCTTGTCCAAAATGCTAGAATGAAACTACCATGGATCTCACCCTAAAACAGGTAGGGTGCCTGCTCTGATGCCAATTGAAATTCTAGCGTACTTGTTTTAGAATGTTCTGTGCGATCTTTCAACGTTTGCAATGTTTCGTTTAATGTTTCAACATGACGAGATAAACATAAATAAAAACAAGAAAATAAACGATAAGAAAGTAAAGAACACAGAGAGTTTGTTGACCCAGTTCGATAACAAACACACCTACTCTGGGGGCTACCAAGCCAGGAAGGAAATCCACTAGTGTAGTCCTTATTCTATAGCTCTCAGCAAACTCCTCGTTTACACTAAAGACCTAGGACCTACCTGTATAGACTTCAACCTAGGAACTCCTAGATCTGAGATCCCATCTCACTATCCTATGGTCAGTCACAGCCCTTGTGACCTATCAAACCTAAACACAAACTCAAGAATGAAGTTACCTTCAAAAACAAACAACTAACACCTTGCTTAAAAGCTTTGGTGTAGTACACAACAAGTTTACAACTATATCTAAGTAATTAGCATGCATCACAAACGATACAAGAAAGGCTCACAAATAATCAGAACTAAACTTACATCAAATGATACAAGAGTAGAACACACCAAGACTCAAAACCCTAAAAATCTAAACTTTTTAGTTTGACGGCTTGAATGAACAATTAGGTCTTTAAGTCTTGTTTATATACTGAAGCAGCTTGGGCCAAATATTCTTGTTGGGCTTCAGAACAAAGCAGATCAGTTCAACTAATCTGCAATACAGAAATCAGAAACAAATATGGAAAGTCCTAAAATGTCGGAACATCTTTAGGATCATCCGAAACAACTTCAAATATTTTCTAAAATATAATAACAACTTTAGGAATATCCCAAAGCTGATTCTGTAAAGATATGAGCGTTGCTTGATCAATAAGATAAGGAAATATTGTTTCCTTAAACAATAAAGGGCGCGCGTACAAATAGGCATGAACCCCAACACACTGAATCTTGTCAGGATGTTGGAACATCGTATCCAACATCTTACAGAGATGCCTAAACACATGTTGGAACATTGGTTCCAACAACACAAACATGAATATTTGTTTTAGCAACAATACAACCAATACAAATACCCAACAACTTTGAGTTTATTTAGCTTGATCTTACTGATAATTTATTTATGTTCTTTATATTATCATTTTTCAGTTATATATTTGGAGGTTGCAGGTTGCAGACTTGATGGAAATGTATGTGTTGGGCATGGTAACTTATTTTATTTTTATATTTTTTTGTCAGATGGCCTAGTAACTAGACTCACACCACTGGAACATACCATTTCAATCTCTATTGACCCCTTTACTATAACTAATCTCATCTCCCTCAGCAATTCAATGACAGTGTATCTATTACACAAGAGAATAAATCTAGTATTTTCTTAAGCTAAATATGTTTTTAACCCCTATAGATATATTAACTTTTCATTTTAGTTCCTTTGATTTTTTTTTTTACTTTAAGTCCTTGTAAAATTTTCAATAACCACTTTTAGTCTCTATTTTTAAGTCAATAAATCTAGTATTAGATTTTTTTTAACAAAACATGAATTAAATATGAATTTTTAGGCGTCAAAAATATAAAATTTATAATTAATTCATGTTTTGTTATAGAATTGTATGTTTTTTTTGCGAGAGATTCTTATAATTAATATGTTACACTATAGCTTCAAATCTTTTTATATTTAAATATATATAGTAAGGGTAAAATTAAAGGCTTAATTACACTTTTGACCCCCTAAGTTTCCTAAAGTTGTGATTTTGGCCCCTTAAAAAAAAGAACTCTTTTCAGGCCCCTTAAGTTTACTTTCTATTGCAATTTTGGCCCCCTACCCCAATTTTGACCCAGTCAACAGACACGTGGGCGTCACATGTGTAATTTTTTTTATTTATATTTTTCTAATTATCTTTTAATTTAAAAAAAATAAAAAAATATTTTTGTAATTAAAAAAATGTTTTTTTTAATTACAAAATTTAAAAAAAATTAAGTTTTTTTAGTTTTTTTATTACAAATGAAAAAAAAATTAATTACAATTTTTTTGTTTTTTTATTACAAAAATTTAAAATTAAAAATATTATTATTATTTTTTTAATTACAAAATAAAAAAAATTATTAAAAAATACAAAAATATTAAAGTGGGCGCGACGTCAGCGTTGACTGGGTCAAAATTGGGCTAGGGGGCCAAAATTGCTACAGAAAGTAAACTTAGGGGGCTTGGAAAGAATTGTTTTTTATAGGGGGCCAAAAGTGCAATTAAACCAAGATTAAAAGGAAAAAGATACACCAAAAGTTTGCATCCCCTTTACTATATCTATAGTATATAGATATAGATAGGTTATAGAAAGTAAAATTGAAAATGTTTTATGAAAGTAAACTGGGCCTAAATTATTGGCCTAACAAAACCATTTTGACATTTTTATTCTTCCTTCAAATGCAAAGTTCTAAAGTTTCACCAGATGTCAAACAAAACTACAATGGCAACATCAAGAGAAAACATTATTTACTCAATCTTCTTGTCTTCTCTTTCCAAAAGAATGTGAAGAACTTGTGTTAATGCCTTAGACAGAAGTTCAGACCAAAATGTACAGCCAACCCTTGCTTCATATACTAGAGCTGCAGGTTCTATAATAGGTTGAAAAACTCTGCAAAGGGTAATGAAATATCAAAATTCAGAAGTCAAATTGAAAGAAATGTTATATGAACATGGTATTTTATTTTAACCGCGGACAACATCTGTGATAAGAATGGTAGAATGACCACTATATCAATAAATAATTATTTTTGCAGTAAATAATTTATATCTAAGTTTACAATATATCAAACATATTTTTCTTCTTATACTATACATATACAAGTAAATATTTACAATAACTTTATATTTATATTGTTGCAATTTAACTATATACAATAGACAACACTTTGACCAAAGTTCACCTTAAATTTCAAACGGCGCAATTACCCTTCCCCAAAAATCAAACATAAAAATAACGCAAAAAACTATATAAAGATCTTGCCTGCATCTAATTTAAAAATAAAAATAACAGATATAATGATTATCTGCAAATCAAATGTAAGTAACCAAAGAAGCTCTGTGATTTGTAGTTATGTTGTAAAACCGTAAAACATCTAAAGCCAGTACATGATATCATAATTCCACAAATGAAGAGTTACTGGTTTATGATGCATATAAAGATTTAAAATTGCAGTATTAATCTTTTAGGTTATACCTATTTAAGACTAGTAATATAACTGCAAGCTGAAGCTCACAATTATTTGGTTTATGTATTACACTAAAACACTTAATATATATATATGCGCGCGCGTGCACATGTGTGCGATATTGTATATCAGCATGCAAATCAAAAGCAAATATTACATGTGTCGGTCATGCTCATTGGCTAAAGCAGTCTTGGCAATACATAGGAATGCAGCATCAACATTGGAGTCCTCCTTTGCAAATGTCTCAAAATAAGGAATATTCTCTTTAGAAGCACACCAATTTTTTGCTTTCTTCTCAGGTGCATAATGTAATTACACCCTTCAGAATGAGATAAAAAAATATACAAGGTCAACAACATTTGTCTACCTCTCGACTATTCCCACCATCAGTATCAACTTTGTTTCCAAGCAATATAAAAGGAAAATTCTTTGGATTAGAAGAGCTGGCCTATGTTACAAAACTTAAAAAAAAAAAAGCAAAAGCAAAAGCAAAGGTTACAGAGACCTACCACAAATCCAACTCCCATACCTAGATACAATGATATAATTTGAACAGAGGTATTTTCAAAATTGAGTAGGACGCATGAGAAGAAAAGTATGGTGGAATTATTTGAATATCATCGCGTACAAGTCATGGGAAATTACACAACCCTAATCGTCTCCTTCAAAAAAAAAAAAACAGAACTCTAACCTTTCTTAAAATTCTCTCTAATTCTTAGGGTTCTGAAATCGCTAGCGTCTGCCACCACTACAAGAAAATATGTGATTTGCTACGGCCACTTTCGGAGTTAATTCGTCGCTAATTCCTAGCAAACGAGATTAAATTGGGATGTACTATGAAATACCTACTGAATCGGGCGTAGCATGGATTGAGAGGCAAATTTGCTAGGGAATTAATTCCAAATAAATCCGTAGTTGGTAAAACAAAATTCCTAGCAAACATTTAGTTAATCCCCAGCAAAAAAGCATTCAAAATGAAATTTCCACAGCAAAATAACCATGACTTATCATAGCAATCTCGCAACAAATCTACAGCAACATAACAAAGACTTGTCGTAGCAATGCCTTAGCAAATCTACAGTAAAAATATTAAAAAAAAAATCTTTACTGGATTCTAGCAATTGGGACCTTTTAACCTTTCAAAAAAACATTTAAATCACTACCGATCGATTAATAAGAAACTTTAGTTGAACACCACAAGAAATACAAAATAGTATTGATAACAAATTAGGTCTCATACAAGTAATTCAACATGAGGTTAAACAAGAGATTCTTCGTATTAGAACCATAAATGTTTTTGTCAAGAACAACAATTATTTTGGAAAAATAAAGGACAAGGCATTGACTAAGTTAAAAAGCCAACAAAACAGAATGTTATTAGCCCCTTTCTATGCTTGTCAGTAAATAAGCTGTAAAAGAACTTAGAATTCATTCCTCCACATTTTATCAGATCCCACACAAGTCCTCGCACATCACAACACGCAGAAAAGTTCACTACAACCCATTTCTCTATTTTAACAGGTTGCACAATGTTCTGGAACAGTATTTAAAACATTAGAAAATTAATATTATAGATGACATATACCAGTAAATTAAAAATGTAGCTCCGATTTGACACAAATACCTTGTTCCATCCCCCATTTCTGGAATTGAAGTCTTCGCCATTCCCAAACTCCAACTGTAAGTCAAAATAGATAATTACATGTCAGATGCCATCAGTAGCAAGTACTTTGCAACTAATTGTACTATAATTAGTCAGAAAGCAAAACATCAGCTTACTAGAACATGCATTCAGCTTACAGATGGTCTTACTACAAAGAAAACAATTAATTGCTACACATTTTCAAGCTGACAAAGAATCAACCCCAGTAGCACATTCAGCAGACTGATATTGAGCAAACCCCCTGAGTTACTATATAGAAAACTATGAATAAAAGAAAGAATTTAATAAGACCTTGGACCAAATCCCATCTGCTCCAACCAAGAGATCTCCATCATACTTCTGACCATTATCCAAAACCACTGTTACCTACAAGTGATAAACCAAATAAAATCTTGTCAAAAAACTTCAAAAATACCTATGTTAGCAATGTACGGAGAATCTTCAATAGAAGCTTTCTTTAATTACCTTAGTTTCATGATCGATGAAATCGACAACATTACTACCATTCATATTGACATCATCCCCGACTGCATGAGCAAGAATCTCTTGCAAAGCCATTTGACTAATAACTCTAGTAACTGGAAGCCCTCGTTCTGCTGCGGGAGTGAATGTATCAAACTTAATGTACCTGATAACCAAACTTAATATCAATTCACAATATGTATACAAATAAGGTATTTTAGACCCTGAACTCTCACAGTACAGATAAAAATATGAATGCCAAGAACATTACCTCTCTATATAAAAGGATTGGTGAGTGAGAATTTGGCCTTTGAAAAACCAATGCCAATAAAGCATATAATACAAAAGTATATACAAGAATGAGTTGAAATGGGAAAGAGCATGAATAATGGTACCTTATCGGTTAAGAGTCATTGCCTGGGTGTATATTTTGCAACAGCGAAACTCAACTAAGAGAGCTATATGATCTAATGACCATTCAGGAGAAGGCTGTGTTGTGTCTTTCTCAAACTCCTATAGAGATTACCTAGGTTCTTAATTGGTAGTACAAGTCGTCCCATAAACATTGTTTACAACTGATCCAAATGCTATAGAGTAGAGCACACCAGCTGCTACACCTACCATGCGATAACTTTTCTGCATAAAAAATAGGCGCACACACAATGTGAACACTATGCCCAGCTGAATAGCCAAAATTTAACAAAGTAATACTTGATAAAAATAAAATCGTCTTTTAAATTTCCAACTGAATATTTTCAAGCCTCCAAACTAAATACTCTCTAGCCTTTTCTACATATCGCGAGGCCTGATGATAAAAAGAGAAAGAATAATTGCTTCTGACTTACCAAAGTATCATATATTGTAACATGTACTTTTGATCAACTCCAATCTTCGTTAAATTTGAGCATAAAAATTAAAGAAAGAGAACACATTATATTAAGGTCAAAAATGACAGTTTGGTGTATTGGCCCTGTGTCACTTAGGATTGGTAATATTGATTACTTGGATAAGGTTCAAAGAGAATATAACAACAATAAGGTTTCAATTGATGCATATAAGCATTCCAGAATGCAAGCAAGGTGAAAGTCATGGCCACATTGAGTGGTGAGTTTTGGATTTTCAGCATCATATTCTGCTTAGATATAAAGATATGTATCCATCAACAACCCTCCATTTCAACCAAAAACAGGATAAACTTCACATGATAAATGGCTATAAAAATAGTTAGTTTTAGAAATTAAATAAAGAAGTTGTGGCTACATCACCTTCTAAACATATCAGGCATGTATCCTCTTCTACTAAATTTATAGGTTCTCCCAACTTTGAAAGTTCAATTTCAGAATCCTTTGATGTGTCAAATTGAAATGTCAAATTGAAAGGGAGAGGAGCAGGAGGTGGTCTATAAGTATCAGGACTCGAAGTATCTAGATTAGCATCAACCAAGAGCCTTCCACCAGAGGGAGCACCCGGTTGAGAAGATAGTGGAACATGCTCCTCTGATGCTCTTGGGTATTGCTGAGAAAATGCGGCAAATGAAATTATATTATCACATGCTGATTACACACAACTATCAGAGAATAAACAAAAAGTAATCATAAACTCATACATACAAGTAGATAAAATAAATCCTCATTGTGACATCAATTTCTTTCATTTATATACGTTGATTCTCAGATGCTGACCAAGGTATGACAGATCTCACGGCTCACAGAGCACTTAAAAGAAGCTTACAAATTATTCATCACTAAGGTTCTCACATCAAACGGATTCAAACTCATAATATAGGAAGAGTTGTATCCTTACTGGCTGGACCAACCTTTGTTCGCTTACATCAATTTCTTTAAACAAAAAGGGTATATAGGAGGATAAGATCTACTATATTATAAGTTATTTGGTGACTTAACTATAGTTAGTTTGTGGTGGTTAATAATGTGCAGTCCTATATATCCTGTCAACTAGACTTAGTTGATAGTTATTTCTTTCCTTATTGTACATATAACCATTGGACCTGCAGTTGAATCAAATGAAATCATTCCTTCATCATCAATAATTCCATTATCAAGTACCAAAGATTCTAACAAATGTGGACCATAAACTCAACCAGATGAAAAATAAACTCAACTCTTTCAAACTATAGCTTTTATAGTCACACAAATTTCATAGAGAATATTCTTAAACCTTCCCTCGGTAGAAGGCACAGACAGCCTAACCAAAGTTAAACCATCTTCGGTGCCTATATCTAATTATCTATCTATTGAAAGCTATGAACGTGTGAATTATGTAGCACCGACACTTCTAAATGAAGATATGGGCAGTGTCCGACACGAATCCGTGTCCTAGGACACCACACCGACATATATGACACCATAGAGCTTATACCTATAAATACTAGTTCACTCCTTCTCAATTGTAACGATTCACAAATAAATAACTGAATTGAAAAAACCTAGAATTGAAAAGGAAAAAAAATCAAATAACAGGACAATTCAAACAGAAAAGCAAAGAACATGACCATTCAAACAGAAAATTGAAAAGGATCAGTATGAAACTCACAAAATATTAAGAGAGTACTTTTATCGAACACCTTCGCTGCAATTCAAAGAAAAAGTGAAAAACAGAAGAAAAAAAATCATCATGAATGGCAACAAATACAATGGAGTTTAACCTAGAAATATGAATTCATATATAACCTAGCATTCAAATTCTACGGAAGAAGAAAATATTAGAAATTACCCGAGAAAAGAGGTAAAAATGAGAGATCGGTGATTGCAGAATCAATGAAGATCGAAGACACAGGTTGATGAGAAACGGTTCGGATCGGAGAGAGAGGTACGGTTCAGATCAGAGGAATGCGTCAATCGATCGGAAACTCGAAAGGATGTGATTGATCGATACGGTGGCTGGTGATCTGAGACGGTGACTGGTGATCGGAGACGGTGACTGGTGAACGAAGATCGTGATCGGAGACGGAGATGGTGAACGGAGAAATTGAGATCGATGGTTTCTTTTCGGACTTTGGTGATATTTTTTGTTTGGGAATATGTGAGTTTTTTTTTTTATCAAAAGTAATATAGGCTAAAAAAATAAAAAATTTGTAATAATAAGTATTTGTGGTATTTCAGTGGTATTTTTAATTCAGACTTGCTAGCAACATAATCTGTAGTAAAATAATGGTAGCAAATTCTATATTTTCTTGTAGTGCACTCATCAAACTTTCTCAGTTCTCAACTAAACTCGTCCAGTCTATTAATTCTCACATTTATGCTGCCATGATTTTCTTTGTTTAACTACACATATACGTTTCTCACTTCTTAATAAGATATGATTTTCCATAACCTTTTTTCATTCGTTCAGTTGTTATTTTTTGTTTTTAAGTAATCTTCACCTCTAGGGATACATAACCAAAGAATGATTTTATTTCTTATATTATCTTTTTCATAACAATTTAGGAAAAATATAATATATGAAATAAAATAATTCTTTGCTTATGTATCCCTATAGGTGAAGATAACTTAAAAACAAAAAATAACAAATGAACGAATGAAAAAAGGTTATGGAAAATCATATTTGATTAAGAAGTGAAAAATGTATATGTGTAGTTAAACACATAAAATCATGGCAGCATTGATGTGAGAATTAATAGATTGGACGAGTTTAGTTGAGAACTGAGAAAGG
The DNA here is from genome assembly GCA_958299785.1 of Medicago lupulina. Taxonomy (NCBI): domain Eukaryota; kingdom Viridiplantae; phylum Streptophyta; class Magnoliopsida; order Fabales; family Fabaceae; genus Medicago; species Medicago lupulina. Next base: position 22,018,482 of record OY283145.1, on the reverse strand, counting down.
TTAATGAGCGGCAACCGCTAACGATTTCAAAACCCTAAGAATTAGAGAGAATTTAAGAAAGGTTAGGGTTCTGTTTTTTTTTCTTCTTAATTTCACGATTAGGGTTGTGTTATTTCCCATGACTTGTATGCGAGGATATTCAAATAAGCTATTTCTTTTTCCACCATATTTTCTTCTCATAGGTCCTACTCAATTTCGAAAATACCTTTATTCAAATTATATCATTGTATCTAGGTATGGGAGTTGTGTAATATTTTGAAAAGAAACATGGATGTAAATACAAAAGTCAAAAAATGAAAAGAATCGAGACTTCAGGTGTCAAATTAGCTAACATAAAACCGTAAAAATTACTAGCCAGAGTAGTCCAATTACATAAAACCTTACAAATCTATTTCTTGATACTTATATAATATGATTTATTTTGACTTTAACATTTGAAAGAATGTAATAGGATCAAGGCCTCAAGGCAATCATGTAAATCACCCAAAGTAACAAAATCTGAAAAATAGAGAAAGTATACTAAACCTGTTGGAGAAACTCGTTGTGCCATTTCTCAAGCATTTCAAACAACTCTATGATATTAACGTCATAGACTAGAGCACAGCAATCCGCCCCTCTATAAAATGCAGGACCAACCTTTGCAAATTTCTCTCGCCCTGCACTATCCCATATCTACAATCCAAACACAAAGCATTATTGAAGTATACATAATATTATACCTATACTTAGGTATTTTGGTATCTCTATACTTGTGAATGAGGCCTCATTTTAACTACAATTTTATGAAATATCAAAGATATAGAAGAACCATTAGCGCAATTAGGCTTCTTCGATGGGAGACACACAATTTTAAATAAAGGTCTGCGACTAAAGCTTGATTCGCAGTATTTGGGCTTTTTTTTTCTCCGCGATCATAACCAAGGCCACAGTCAACTATTATTCTTTAAGATGCATCCCAATCAAAATAAAAAGTAATTACAACAAAATATTACAAATGAAGCAATAAACTAACACCACATGAAAAAAATCAAAGAAGTAATAATAATAATAAATAAAAAATATGGTACCAACTGAGAAATTGCAAAGGATACTGATTTATCAACGATGTTTTTCCAACCCTAAGAAAAAATAAAAAATAAAGTTAGAGAAAAACATAAATAGAGAAAAGAAACCTTAAAATGAAGTTTACGCACGTACCCACTATCCCCTAGAACGATGACTTTGATCAATGATCTTCTGTGTAATGCCATCGATTGATTATGGATTATTAATGATAATTCTTGTCTAGGATTTATTTATAGTTACAAAATTGAATTGTGGATCGAGGTTTGAGTGTTTAGAGAGACGAGAGAAGAGGGGTACCGATTTTGATCAATTTGATTTTCATTAAGAACATTGCTTAACTGTGTAGAGACTTCAATTGCTTTTACCTATGAGTACAATACTGAAATTAGGGTTTAGTATTTGATTAGGTCGTGCCTTGGAAATTATCACAATGGAAGAGTTGTAAAAAATGGGTCGGGCTAACAGACTAGCACATCAGCCCTTTTTTTTTCGGCTGGGTCAGGCCTCAAAATTTAGGGCAAACAAGCATCCGAGCTTTTCTGACCCAGTCCATTCAGCCCCAATTTAAAATCGAGATGTGCCAAGCTGGTCCACTAGGCTTCAGGCCGTTTAAAATGATTATAAAAAATATTTGTCTGAATTTATTTCTATTTTCTTTTTATAAAAAAACCCACTTTTTTATGTGGGAGCAAAGCCCAATTAGTGCTTCTTACTATTAGGGCCACTCCAACAAAAAACCCTAATATCTCTTACCCTCCTCTCTCTCTCTCTCTCTCTCTCTCTCTCTCTCTCTCTCTCTCTCTTCAATTCATACACTTTTTAGTTATTTTGAGGTGCTCAAAGGGACTCATAACATTTTGAATTGTCAGACTCGTTTTAAATTATCATTTTGAACCAAGTTCTTACTTCTGATGTATTAAAATTTCATTTGTAATCTATTTTGAATTCTCAAACTCATAATATTTTATTATTTAAGGTTGGGTGAATGTTTATGCCATAGCTATTTTGTGTGGGTAATATTTGATGATGTGGTAGTTATTTTGACTTATTTGTTGTAGCTATCGATCCTTTTGGTGTGTATGTTAAAAAAAATAGCTTTTTGTTGTACATTTCAACACTTAAAAAAATAAAAAATTGAAATACAGGGCACCCCACCCAGAGGGCCATTGACCCATGTTAGGGTCGGGTCATACTCAAATTTTACAAACCATACATCAGTCGGGTCGGATTGGTCCAGTCCAATTATATGCATTGACCCATCGGACCGTGTTGGGCTAGTGCAGGCCAACCCATTTAACACCTCTATCAAAGGATGTTGCATATAGCCTTTTAGGCCTTTTTTCTCACGACTTACTCTGTAGGTTACCTATAATGGGGGAAAAACACTTATATTCCATTATTTGCCGAGTATTGTGACCTAATATTTCGTCTCAAGCCTCGAGCTTGATGGTTTCGAGGATAAGGAAGGTAGGGCACCCTCTTGGGTGTAGGCGGCGCCCTTGTCTAAGGCTAATGGGCCCTTAACCGAATATTAGCATTCCACAACCCTCCAAGCACGAATCCTGGTTAAGGGTAAAGTGATTAAGTTTAGTCCTGGCAAGCTTTAACTGGCTTGGTTTCCCCTTAAGTATATATTTCGTTATGACATTGCACAACCCCCAAGCACAACACCTATAAGGGAAAAATGAATTATGTACTGATCATATTTCCCGCCCGAACCAAACCCAATTTAATGGGTATTCCCCATTTTGACTGGGTTTGGGTATGAGTTTGGGTTTTCCCCGATTTGAAAACACGGGTATGGAACGGGTAACGGGTATATAGGTTCCCACCCTGAACCCATACACAAACCCATCCTGAATGCAGAAAATTATTTTATGTTGATATGCCATGATATTTTGTTTGATAATTGCCTTGTTATAAAAACTACCATTGATATTTAAAGGAGCAACTAAATCAGTTTGTCTAACAAATGTTAAAATGAACATATTGTTGGATAATGTATTACAACATTTCTCCAGGGGTTGCAAAAAAACTTATATTTTTTATCAAAAAATATTATTCAATGCGGGGACGGGGATGAGACGGGGATACTCGAACCCGTCGGGGACGGATATGGGGTTCAATTTCTCATCCCCGTTGGGTATGGGTAGGGTAACGAGTAAGTATATGATAATAGGGTATGGGGACGGGGAATATAAAACCCATCCCCACCCCGCCCCATTGCCATGCCTACTTTCAGGTGTAACAACATTTTCTTTACCTAAATTTGGTTGAGAAATATTCACCTATATTTTAATCGCCAATCTATAATTGCAACCAACATAATAATTACTTTTTGGTGTAAACAAATTTAAATGGAAAAATTAATATCCATTAATAAAATAACCTTACTAAAATATCCATTACAAAAATTATTATGTTTGTTGCAATTACAGATAGGCGATTAAAATATAGGTGAATCTTTCTCTACCAAATTTAGGTAAAGAAAATGTTCTTATAGTCGGAAGAGTGAGGAGTATGGAGACACATTTCACTGAATGCTACGCACATTCTTTATCAACGGATCACGACCCAGAGTGAAATGACTCTAGACGAACATGGGACGCCACATACCCCATCAACCATGGAAAACTTGCGCACTACTCATGCAAATATTACCCGAGCAAGGCTAATTATTGTATATATATGGGTAGTAGGATTAGGATTTTCCTATAAATGATCATCTTGTTTATTTCATTAAGACATAAAACTAATCAAACTCATATTAGGCGGCAATCATTGAAATTAGAAAGATGTTGAGAGAGAGAACACAAAAAGTTATATTGGTTCCTCCAACAATCTAGGAATAGTCCAGTTCCCTTCCACTTCCAAGGGATTTTCACTATAATCACGACTGATTACAAATTTCTCAAAGACACAACCAAGAGACTTCCAAATGCTCAAGCACACAAGCAAAAGACTTCCAATGCTCAATTACAAGTGAAAGAGACTTCTAAAAGATTACAAATAAAATATTTGTTCTTACGCTTGATATACAATCAAAGGTGTAAACAATAAGCTACAAAATTTCTAAGATACGAACTTCGATAAAAAATTCTTAAGTGTTTTATGCACTTTTTGATTTGACTGAGTAAGGCACATTCAAAATAGGAGAGTCTTGTTATATTTCTTCCAATCTTCAGCTCCTTATATAGGCAAGGATTTGAGAGACGTTGAAGAGGTTCCAACACATTAGGAGTCGTTGAGAAACTTCAAATCAAGGACGTTGGGTCATTTCTTGATCTGGATAATGTCGTTGATTAGACATTTGAAATTCCTTTGCTGCAATTGAAATTATATGTTGATTCTCTTTGTCCTTGAAGTTATTTGTTTGTTTCAGCACGTGGTCAGAAGAGGACAAACTATACTATCAGAGTCTTGATAGAGACATCTACATAAGATGACAAATTCGACGTGGCTTACGGGTCCCTCTGGGTCTTCTGTTCTTTAGAGTCTGGAGGTCTTCAGAGTCTGATGCAGATCTTCAACTTCTGAGTTACTTCCTTTCTTCTGATCTAAAGTGTTGACTTCTGGTTGACATTTCTTTAGATCTTCTACCATAGTCTTTCAGCTTCTCTTGTGCTTATGATCCTCTTATACATGTTTAGATCTTGTTAAGTTTTATTCTATGGTTCTACACACTTGAATATATAATAGCATATTTAATTGTTCTTTAATACTTTGTTATCATCAAAACTCTAAAGAAGTCGTAGAAAACCAATTTTGTTCCAACATGTTTGTTGGAACATAGTTTGTATTTTTGCTCTTTGGGAAGGATGCATGATTCTTTACGTCGATCTTTACATACCTTTTTCTTTATCAACCATATTTAGCATTGACAAATAAACTTAACTTTTCATCATTTTTATTAGAGCAAAAAAACAAACGGTAATACTCATACCCCCTTTATGATCAGCATAATTCACACCCTTATTCTGAGTTGAATTGAACTGTCATATTAGCTTTAGAAATTATCGACTCTCTTGTGGAAAACAAGTTCTTGCCATGTATTCTTTCAACTTAATTTTAACAGTGTTTCCATCGACAGATAAGGACGAAATTCTATTACAACATTTACTCTAACATCCTTTTTATTGAGTGAAATTTATGTAATTCAAACTATTTGAAGTCTCACGATAAGTGGCGAGATATACATATTTTTTTATCGATAAGAGAAAATCTTGAGAAACATGTTAAAGTGATTGTTGCTATCACTTTTCTCACTAGATACATACTAGGCCATAGATTTCAAGGAATGGGATAAATGACCAATTTTCCAGTAGCTCTTGAAGTCTCCAAATAGGAATAGGCTTCAGTGACCTCAGAAAATGGTATAGGAGTCTTGGAGTCAAGAATTGGCTTCAGTTTACCACTTTCAAAGTAAGGTTTTAACTTCTCTAAGATAGATCCTTTAGAAGTGAGCACAAAGAAAATAGCAGGTGGAAATCCTGGAGGTACTATTGTCACCACTTTGCCACCTTCCTTAATTGCCTTCATAGCCCTATCAACTTCCCCTGCTCAAAAATGGATGAACTTGGTTAATATTTTATTAATGGCTAAAATGTATGTTTGACCCCAAGTTTCTAAAACTAGTGATTTTGGTCCTTTAGTTTGGAAATCACATTTTTAGTTTGAAAATGGTTAATATTTTATTTAGGCGTTATTATCTTATCACTTTTGTATTGCTAAAAATTTGTATAAATATTTATTATATAAAATTTTGTCCCACAAATCAAAATTTCTCGATCCGTCACTTACACCATTTATGAAGATAGTCCACAAAAGAACTTGTATGCAAAGATATGTGTGTCCAAGAAATAGTTCTTACCTACTCCATCATACACTACATCAAATTTTTCTGGGAGATCTTCAAAGTTCTCCTTTGTATAATCGATTGGCAAGTCAACTCCCAACTTCCTCAAAAACTCAATTTTTCCTGTGCTAGAAGTTGCTGCTATCTTAGATGCACCAAAAACATGCTTGGCAAGCTGCATCCAAATATATTACTATATTTTAATTTTCTTTCCACAAATTATGCTAATTTTTCAGTTTTACTCCATAAAACATACCTTTTCACTCAATTTTTAATACATACTACAATTGATTTTTGTTGATTTATTTTAATCTCTATCATAAATTTTTCGTTTCTGGTCCTCTAATACTCGATACATTTAATACTTGATTTATGTTCAATCAGTCATCTTTATATAATATGAAATAAAATAATAAAGTAATTATGTCTTAACCTAATTTTTTCCTTTCACTAATCCCTTATTAGGTTTGCAACAACTTTATCCTAAAAATTTGGCACTAAATTTTCATCATATATGTTGTCTGCAGCAACTTAAACTAATTTAATAGATTTCTTTTTTTTTTTTTTACCTTAATTTTCATGCAAACTCGGCTACCCAAAATAATTTATTAGGAATCATGAACTGCATTAATTTTTTATGTTTAACTATAAAAGTAATAAATAAAATTGACTCGTGCAACAATATAATTTTGTATTTTTTTTTTATCTTTTTTCTTTATAATTTTTTTATTATCATTTGATTGTAATATTGTAGCTCTAATAATCTAATTTATGTTTATTGATCGGCCCATCATCTTACGGGTTAAAGATTATTTATTGGTCTCTATTATAGTCAAGAAGACCCGTGCGTCGCACGGGTCAAAAGTCTTGTTTGACCTAAATGCACTTTTACCTTCTAACTTTACAAAAGTTGTGATTTTGTCCCCGTAAACAAAAATAACACTTTTGGCCTTTCCATGTTTACTCTTTTTGCAAACACTGATTTTGACTCGAGCAAGCATGCTACGTGTGTAATGTTTTAATTTTACAATAAAAATTTTGACTCATCATTTTTTTTAAAAAAATAAAAAATAAAATATTTAAGTACAAAAATTATTTAAAAATGATAAGATGGAGTTCTTTATTTTAAAATTAAAAAATTAAACACGTGTCACATGAGTCAGCGTTGACAAAATTAAAAAGTAAAGATATGTTGCCAAAAGTGTCATTTCTTTTAGGGATACAAAATCGCAATTTTTATTAAGTTAGAAAGCATTTAACCCAATATACATTTGAAACTTTAAATATCAAATTTAAAACGAACTTAAGTCAAAGAATAATAAGCAATGTAATCTCTCCGTATTAAAATAAAAGAAAAAGGTTCATGTATTTAGCACAAATTTAGATCAAATACATGTAGCTTTTTGTTTATATTTAATTTTAGAATAAATATTAAATTCAATTTGATTATACCTCAATTAAATACACACCTGAATAGCAAAGCTTCCAACTCCACCAGCACCTCCCAAGACAAGGATGGACTTTCCAGCAGAAAGCTCAGCCCTCTCAAGTCCTTCATAAGCTGTCTCCATAGCCAAAGGAATGCTAGCAGCTTCAATAAAGCTTAGATTCTTTGGCTTATGAGCCAATAATCTCTCTTCAGCTATTGTATACTCTGACAAAGTGCCAAGAATCTTTAGGTTTGAAAGTCCTTCCTCATTGATGTCACCATATATTTCATCACCAACCCTAAATTTCACCACTTCATTTCCCACTTTGATTACTATGCCAGCAACATCAAAGCCTGGTACGATCTTCTCACACAACAAAATAATTTATAAAGACAAAATATGAATGTTTTTTAAAAAAATGGCAAGAGGGGAATTATTATTAAATAGTGACATTAGTGTTATTTTTATATATAATGGTTCTAAAGGAATTTTTAACATTCTTCCTTGAGATTATAATGTCAAATTCTCATCACTTAACTGACACCTTAATGTTAAATTTTTTACAAAAAATAAATAAAAAATAAATCACTATTTTGAAACATAAAATTAATGACGAAAGTTTTGGACAAGAGTTATTAATTATCTCGCTACTATTTTATTTTATTTTTGTGTGTGTGTTGTATATCCTCTATGTGCAAGTGCAAAAATTATCCCTCAAACTGGATAAGAAAAATATAATAATAAATAGTTGTCAATATCAATATCTCATATATTGCTTCAGACAGAAAAACAAAATCTCACGTAAGGGTCTTTTTTTGATAAAATATAATAATAAATAAAAAGTGTGTTTAGGCATATAATAACTTAACAAAATAAGCTGAATTTTCTTAATAGGCATATAATATGTTATTTTTATAAATATAACCAAATACTAACATGAGTTGTTATGACATAAAACAATCTAAATTAAATTTTTACAAATACTCTCATGATTTCAATTAAAGAGAAAATTAACATACAGGTAGATGAGGATCAGTGTCCTTGAACAAGGCATGCATCCTCTTGTAATCCACAGGATTAAGGGAAGCAGCAACAACCTTGATGAGGACTTGGTCATCTTTGAGTTGAGGTATGGACCAATTAGGATGTAACTTTAGAATATCTAGTGGTTTTCCATGTTCAGAGTAGAACCAAGCTTTTGTATGAGTTGGAATAGTAATAGTTGGATCAGTGCCTGAAACTTCTGTTGCCATATTGATGAGTTATTTGGAAGAGTGAAAAGGGAAGTGGAGTGCTCAAGTGATGGATATGGAATCAATAATGTTGACAATTATAGACTAGTGGGTTAATTAAAATAACCTTTGTTATCATTTGTTCCGACTAATAGCTTGGTTGATGAGCTAAAAAACATTAAAGGAGATATAAGATAGAGATTTGGAATTCTATCTCTAAAAACTAATCTAACCACTAACATATCAACATTTATCTATCTAAAATAAAACTTTTGTCATGTTTCATTTTATAGCTTGCATCATTGTTTTCTTTTACTTGCTTTGAAATTTTAAATATTTGTTTAGTGACATATATAAGACATTCAACTTTATATTTTAATATAAAAATAAAAAAGTAGGTCTGCATTATTGATGAGTTAATTAATTATTAGATTTATTACTTGGTCAATATTTTCCATCATATTCTATCAACCGAAAAAAATTCCATAATATTTGCACTAATTATATACTTTTAGTTTTTTATTTGAGGATTATATATTATTTTCTAGATCGTTGCGAGCATAATTCAGTTGGTAGGTATCGAAATTTCAATCTAAAATCGTTGATTTATTCGTTTTAAGTGGTAAAACTCTAACCAATAGGTTACTTTGACCGATATATATTCTGAAATAAATAGAAGATTCATTGCTACTTAATTCTTATTTTTTATAGGTCATTTCATAAAGGGTTTTACTTAATTATTACTAGCGTTCAGACGGACACTCCGTGCCCGTCTGTCCGCTCTTTCTACTGCGCTAACGCATGTAACTCATAAACAATATGTTTTTCGACATCAACGTTGGTTTATTTTTTCTTGATATATCTTGGAGAAAATTATTAGAATTAAAAAAATGATCAAGCTTGATAAAAAAAGAAGGATCAAACTCGATAAAAAATGTAAGATATGTAATTCATGCACTTCTTTAACATAAGTTACTTAATATATATAACATGAGTGACATTTATGAGGGTGAGTTTGATGAATACATTGAATCTTTATCATCTCTAACACAATTTATAGAACTAATACACATTTGCTCTATATTATTTCTCGAGCCATTTGAGTCTGTCACAAAATATAAAATTAAGAAAATCTAAGACAGACAAATAGAAGAAATAAGATAAAACTTTGATAACACATCCAAGTCTTGCAAAGGACGAAGACATTTCAAGAATATTTACACATTAGCTATATCACTTATTCATACTTTACAATATTTTTGATTGAAAATGTCAATGTAATATAACAAGTGGAATGTTAATTAAATTGGGCATAAGGAAATCGTTGTATCTCTCTTTGTCGTTGGCATAGCCTTTCCCCTGCCCCTTCCATGTTCTCGCCAACTGCTACATATGGCAACAGGAAGAAAAGAAAATGAGAAAGCAAAAATGTATTTGACCAACCCGTTGCTCAATTTAATATCTCATATCTATGAAAAGTCTACTTTTCTCAAAAAGCCATGTCTACAATTTTAAACCACCATTTACTATGGGGAGCTTCTACGGTACACCCGCAAATTAAGGTGTACCGGTACTCCTACTTTAAAAATTTTTAAATTAACTATTATTTTTATGGAATAAAGAGTTATTTGTTGAAATTTATATTTTAGAAAATGTCATTTCATAAGAAAAAACATCATTTCATTGTTTATAAAAATCATACTAATTTTTTTTACATTTTATTGTAAAAAATAATCAAAATTCTCTATTATGAGTACTAAAAATTCAGAAAAATTTTATTTTATTTTGTTGACGTTTTTGGTAAATAAGAATTAATTATAGGTGATAGAAAACAATTTTTCTCTTCAAAAAATAACACTTTTAACTATTAATTTATTGATTTGATGTACCAATACACTCATATTTATGGGTGTATCATAGAATTTGCCTTTACTATGACCTCTTATTTAAGGGTTCTCAAGAATTTCTAAGCACAAAATACGCCACGAAAAATATAAATGATGAAATAAATGATATCTAAATTTATGTAAAAGCAAATTATGATGAAATAAATGATATCTAAATTCTAGTGGAAAATCACGTGGAATTAACCTTTTGATAGGTTCCTCTTTGCTTCTTTGTTGTACTCCTTTCTTTAGTTTAAAGAAGTATATTGGATTTTAAATCGCTATTGTCGTTACAAATGGACCCTTTTAGAACAGCATGTTCAACAATCATGGAATAAGATACTGAAGGAGCAATGTAGTCTAACTAACAATCATAAAATTGTTTAATTTGGTTTGACAATAGAGTTAAATAGCCACAATTGTTTATTAGTAAATGCAGTGATAAGCAAATGATTGTAAAAAAAATAAAATGTTATGAAACAAATGCTTCTAGAGATCCACAATTTTAACATACCCTCCATGTTCTAAACTATTTCCCTTTTCTCATCTCTCTCTAGTGTATTTAGTTTTTATCCCATTCAAACCCTTCACCCATAAATAAAAAACAACCCACGTTATATTAAAAATTGAAACATGACAGAAATTGATGAATCAAAAAGAAAAAATGTAAAAATGTAAATATAAAACTCAACACCCTCAAGAATATTATAACCAGTTTTTCAATAAATGTTTGATTCTTTGGCTACAGCACGTGATTATGTGAAGACTAAGGTAGGCTGTGACACATATAGATTTGTATATAAGTAGTATTATTCCCACTCCAAAGTATGAGGATAAAAAAGAATGCATGGATACACATAAGAAAAATTCAACGGGGGTCAAACTTCATCTTCATGGATGACCGTGACAGAAGTAATGAGTGAGAAAACAATTAGTTGAAGAAAGGGGAGAAGAAACTGTCATCAAATAGTACATAAACCGACGGTTGAAAATGACATCAGACCTTTTAGAATTTAGACACACCACCTCTCCCTCCATTCAAAGCATGTATTCCTCAATTATCATGACTATACTCTATCATGTTTCGCTTTCACTCCTGTAACAAAAAAAGAAAACAAATGACATTAAAAAAGGGAAGAACAATAGAAGGAGGATAAAACTGAATGTGCGATGATCACATAGATTCCATATTCTTCCTCTTTTTGCAATATTTTTGTTTTGGTCATTCCTCCCAAATCTATGCTCACTCTCCAAGTTTTCATTTTTATGAAGCAAGGGTTAGCAAGCGCTAAACCTAAAAGAACACAGACAGGTTGCAAGCGACAAACCTATCAAAATAAGAGTTTCTGGAATTCACCAGAATTTTGAGAAAAGTCTTGAATATTATTAATGAATAAAAGTGTACCTCTGAGGCTGCATAAGTTCTGCTTATATAGTGAAAGAAATAACAAACTCGTGGGCGAAAATAAAACAAAACAAAATAATAATAGAAAGTTCTAGAAAATTACTAAGATTTGGTTTAAATAAAATACTATAAAATTACTAAGGAAGCCCTCCTACATCAGTCTCCTCCACTTCTGAAGAACTCGACCCCGAGTTCTCATCTTAATAAAGGACTTCATCTGCATATATGGTATTCATGAATGTCTTCCACATTGAAAGTGTTGGAAATGTTCATAGAATCTGGAAGTGCTACCACATATACATTCTCATTGATCTTGCGAGTCACTTTGAATGGACCATACTTGCGGGGCTGTAGCTTGCTCTAGGTACCAACGGTAAATCTCTCTTTTCGCAAAAACACCAATACATCATCCCCCGCATCGAAAACCTTGACTATTCGCCGTTTATCTGCAGCAGCTTTATTTTAAAACCCGGTAGCTTCTAACTTGGCCTTGACAGAATATTTCACAGTTATAATCTCTTCAGCCATCTTTTCAGCAGCTACGCTAACTCCAGGAGCTTTAGGCATCTTAATCAAATCGACCACATGCCTAGGGGAAGAAGTGTAAACAAGTGCAAAAGGTGTTTTTCCGGTAGCAGAATGCACAGTGCTGTTATAAGCAAATTCAACCTGAGGTAAAGCCAAGTCCCACTGTTTCGGTTTGTCACCACAAACACAGCGAATCATATTTTCCTAAGTCTTGTTCGTGACCTCAGTTTGTCCATCTGTCTGGGGGTGAGCGGTAGAACTCCTGTTCAGTGATGTTGCAAATAATTTCCACAGAGTAATCCAGAAATGACTGAGGAATTTGGTGTCTCTGTCGGAGGTAATAGATGTAGGAACCCCATGAAGGCGCACAACCTCTCTGAAAAACAGTTCGGCTATGTTGGATGCATCTTCAGTCTTCTTGCATGCAATGAAATGGGACATCTTGGATAATCGGTCCACAACCACAAACACAGAATCCACACCTCACTGGGTACTAGGCAAACCCAACACGAAATCCATAGATAAATCCTGCCAAATGTCATCAGGAATGGGTAAAGGCATGTAAAGACCAGTGTTCTGCGACTGACCTTTAGAAACTTGGCAAGTGTAGCATTTCTTGACAATGGTTCCAAGATCTTTTCTCAAGTGCGGCCAATAAAACCTTTCTTCTAGACTAGCAATGTTCTTATCTCTCCCCATGTGTCCACTAAGACCGCCACTATGTAGGTCCCTAATTAATTTCTCCCTCAAGGACGAGCAAGGAATGTACAATTGGTCTCCTTTAAAAAGGTATCCTTCTCGAATATGAAAATCTTCACAAGGACGCTCCTTGCATTTGGCCCATAATTCTTTGAACTCAGCATCACTCTCATACAATGCCTTCAGACATTCAAAACCCATAACCTCTTGTGCTAAAGTGACAAGAAAAGAAGCTCTCCTACTTAAAGCATCAGCTACCTTGTTAAGAGCACCAGATTTATGCTGAATATTAAAAGGGAATTTTTCCAGAAAACTCACCCACCGAGCGTGCATCTTGTTGATTACTTTCTGACTATGGAGAAATTTCAGAGCTTGATGATCAGTAAACATAATGAACTCTCTATGAATCAGATAATGCTCCCATTGGCGAAGGGCTCTAAAAACGGCGTAAAATTATTGGTCATAAGTACTACATTTTTGGCGAGCTTCACTCAACTGCTCACTAAAGAAAGCAATTGGCTTCTTCTCTTGAGATAAATCAGCTCTTATTCCAATTCCACTAGCATCACATTCAACTTTGAATAATTTTTGAAAATCAAGAAGAGCTAAAACTGGGGCGGTGCACAAATTATTTTTTATTAACGCAAAACTCTGATCTTGCTCGGAACACCACTTGAATTTTCCTTTCTTCAAACATTCTGTGATTGGTGCAGTGATAGTGCTGAAATCTCTGATAAATCTTCTATAGAAAGTGGCCAGCCCTTGAAAACTACGCACTTCAATTACTGATGTGGGTGCAGGTCAATCTCTGATAGCCCTCACCATTTCCTCATCAACCTGGATTCATTCTTCACCAACTATAAACCCCAAGAATAGTAACTTGTTGGTACTGAATGTGCACTTTTTCAGATTAATGTACAACTGATTATCTTGTAAAACTTGAAAAACCAGCCTCATATGTTCCAAATGCTCTTTCTTGGACTTGCTATAAATCAAAATATCATCAAAATAAACTACTACAAAGGATCCAATAAAGGGGCGTAGAACCTGATTCATTAATCTCATGAAGGTGCTAGGGGCGTTTGACAATCTGAAAGGCATCACTAGCCATTCATAAAGTCCATCCTTACTGTTGGGTATTTGTATTGGATGCATTGTTGTTAAAACAAATATCCTTGTTCTGTAAGTTGGAACCAAAGTTCCAACATGTGTTTAGGCATCTCTGTAAGATGTTGGTAACAATGTTACTGATTTTAGGATTTTCCAGATTTGTTACTGATTTTGTTTTGCAGATTAGCTTAACCGATCTGCTTTATTCTGAAGCCCAACTAAGTATTTAGCCCAAGCTGCTTTAGTATAAATACAAGACTCAAAGACCTAATTTCTCATTCAAGCTATCATACTAAAAAGTTTAGATTTTTAGGGTTTGAGTCTTTTTGTGTTCTACTCTCGTATCGGTCGATGCAAGTTTAGTTCTGAATATTTTCGAGGCTTTCTTGTTTTGTTTGTGATACATGTTAAGGACCTAGATCGAGTTGTATACTCATATGTGTACTACACCGAAGTTGTGAAACAAGGTGCTGCTTGTTTGTGTTTGAAGGTAACATCATTTTGAGTTTGTTTAGGTCTGATAAATTTGCAGGGGTTGTAACTGACCATTAGGATAGTGAGATGGAATCTCAGATCTAGGAGTTCCTAGGTTGAAATCTATACGGGTAGGTCATAGGTCTTTAGTGTAAACGAGGAGTTTGCTGAGAGCTATAGCATAAGGACTACACTAATGGATTTCCTTCCTGGCTTGGTAGCCTCCAAAGTAGGTGTGTTTATCACCGAACTGGGTCAACAAACTCACTGTGTTCTTTACTTGTCGTTTATTTTCTTGTTTTTATTTTTGTTTGTGCTCGATGTTGAAACATTAACCGAAACATGCAAACGCTTAAACATCGTACATAACATACTAAAACAAGATGCGCTAGAATTTCAATTGGCATCAGAGCAAGCACCCTGCCTGTTTTAGGGTGAGCTCCAGGGAATTTCTTTCTATCGCTATGGACAAGGAAGGTGGTTTTGTTGACAGACCTCCTCTGTTTGATAGGTCAAATTATGATTATTGGAAGTCACGCATGAGTGCTTTCCTCAAATCCATTGACAGCAAAACCTGGAAGGCAGTTCCGAAAGGTTGGGAACATCCTGTGGCACTTGATGAAGATAGTAACAGAACATATGTTTTGAAACCAGAGGAAGAATGGATTGTTGCTGAAGATGAACTGGCTCTTGGAAACTCCAATGCATTAAATGTGTTATTCAATGGGGTAGACAAGAATATGTTCAGATTGATCAAGCAATGCACTGTGGCTAAGGATGCTTGGGAGATTCTCAAGACTTCACATGAAGGCACAACTAAGGTAAAAAGTGCAAAACTTCAACTTCTTACTACTAAGTTTGAGAATTTGAGAATGCAAGAGGATGAAAGTATACAGGACTATCACCTGAATATTCTTGACATAGCCAATGCCTTTGAATCACTTGGAGAGAAAGTATCTGAAGAAAAACTTGTGAGAACAATCCTCAGATCTCTTCCCAAGAGGTTTGACATGAAGGTAACTGCCATTGAGGAAGCCCATAATATCTCTAGTTTGAATGTTGACGAACTTATAGGCTCACTCCAGAATTTTGTACTGGTCGTTAAAAGTAGAACTGAGAAGAAAGGCAAAAGTATTGCTTTCACCTCTGGCACTGAAAATGATGTGGTGCTAGGAGACTGTATGGGTAATGAAGACCTGTCAGAAGATCTTGTCTTGCTTGGAAAACAATTCAACAGAATTATGAAGCATGTAATCAGGAGACCCAGGCCAAATGGGCAGAACATCAGATTCAACAATGACCAACACACCAGAAATGAAGAGTATGTTAAACCTGATGAGAAGAGCAATCAATACAAAGGAGTACAAGGTCATGAATGTAAATGATATGGTCACATTAGGACAGAATGTGCTAAATTTCTTAAAAAACAGAAGAAGAGTTTGACTGCTTGTTGGTCTGACGATGAGTTTGAAAGGGATGGGGAGAATGAATCTACCAAACATGTTGTTGCCCTAACTGGAAGAGTTCTTTCTGGTGATGAATCTCTTGATTTAGTTTATGATGAATTAGCTGTGTCTTATAAAAGCATGGATGACAGAAATACTGACACCTGCAAACAACTTGAGGAGCATAAAAATGTCACAAATCATTTAAGGAAGAAAATTGGTGTCTTCTAACAAAAAATTTTGAACTCAATATTGAGGTAAATCAGCTAAAATCTCAACTTAATCATATTATAAAGCAAGTAAAGATGATGACCACTGGGGCTAATGTCTTGGATGAGATTCTGGAAGGGCAAATTCAAGGTAAACCAAATGGGATAGGGTTCACTTTTGAACATTCAGATCAGAATCAAAAATTCAAGTCTGTTGCTCATGCCCTAGAAGAATATGAGAGGATTAAGTGCAAAAAGACGAAACCCATCAAAAATATAAAGTTTGTAGCATCCACTGAAACAAAAAATCCAACCATAAACAAACTCATGTTGCAACATTCCCAGGAACATCAGATGCCTGAGGTGGGAAAAGCTTCATCCCTTAAGATATGTCACTTATGTAATAGAAAAGGACATCTAAGACCCTTCTGCAATAAGCTGTATGGATTCCAACGACAAGTTCATCAAAAGGAACAGAAGCCAAAAGGGTCCAAGGTCAAGAAAATGTGGAAACCTAAATCAAACATTGTTGGGTTCATGGCTTGTTCGTCTTCAAGAACATAGTCAAGGGAAGATTGATATTTTGACAGTGGATGTTCTAAACATATGACTGGTTTCAGAAAAACTCTTGATAGTGAGAAAATTTATCTCAACAGTCATGTTACGTTTGGTAATGGAGGAAAAGGTAAGATCCTAGGCTCTGGTAACTTGATTGATGCTGACCTACCAAATCTGAACAATGTCTTATTGGTAAAAGGGTTAACCTTTAATTTGATCACCATAAGCCAGTTGTGTGACCAAGGAATGACTGTGAGATTCAACAAATTTGAGTGCATAGTGACTGATGACAAAGATGAAGTGTTAATAAGAGGCATCAAAACCAAGAATAATTGCTACACATGGGTACCTCAAAGTGAAAACTTAACTGATGGATCAACTAAAATGTTTCCCACAATGTTGAAACATATAGTTATCCCTAAGAGAGTTTATTTCCTACACCCTAATAAATCAAACAGTGAGAATTGTGCCTCTGAGTCACGTGAGAAACTCACAAGTGATACATTTGTCAGAATCTTGACTACTAAGCACTCAGAAAATTCAAAGGGCAAATTAAACTTTTCAATAAATGAAATACAGGAACCGTTATTAAAGGTTAGGTGCACAAGAATCGAACTTGCTTTCTTGTTTCGGTTAGTCCACGCTGATTCAGGAAACCGTTTTCAAATCATCACCCAATGTCCGACTGGGAGCAATCATATCTCTATAAACCCTAATCAAGGCTTGTTCCTTTCAGAACTTCTCACAATCATTCACATCTCTGTAATCAAGTATCAACATCCTCCATCTGTCACTGAACATCACCAACAACTTCACATCAATATGAGGTTCAAGACTGACACTCCTGGTTCTAAAGAAGGAAATGGCATCGAACCAATCTCTACGGTTTCTCCCATCAAATCTAAGAAACGGATTCTCATCAAGTCTACTTTGAAGAAATAGAAACCCTCCAAGTCAAAAAGGGGTGAAAATAAGACTGCTATGAGCATGGCAAATCTGTACGAAAAAGAGAAACCTTTCATCTCCATTGTTGTTGAACCAAGTATAGGCGTCTCTGAGAAGACCCACAAGATTGTTGATATTGAACCAACTCTAAAGATCGATGTTGATGATGCCTCTCCAAAGGTTGAAAAAGTTAACCCTGATAAAACCCTAAATTCTATTGTCTCTGAATCTGGAAGGAAACTAGGGTTAGAAGACGTGAATTATGCTATAGATAGTACCATAAATATGGACGTAGATGAGGTTGATGATGAAAACGTTGTTAATAACTCTGTCCAACCTTCTGCTGAGAAAACCAACATTCGAAAGGATGTTGGACCAAATGTTGAAACACCCTTGGGCCAACAGGATAAACTTGATGAAGGCTCTGAAACTTCTAAAGAAGATGAGTCAAGTCTTAGGACTACAACAGAAAAGGGTGTCCTTCCCGAAGACACTAATGTTAAGACTACATCTAAAGAAGAAAAAGGATATGATGTTGAGACAGATCCTGAAGAGGAACGACCTTTTGTGAAGGATCTAGAAGAACCAGTAAACGTGGATAACATGGACTCAGATGATATTCCTTTGAGCCAAAGATATGGTGAAAGTGTTGACAAGAGATTGAGGAGTAACTCAGGAAAGGTTATTCTTTCTGAAGCTGAAACCCCTAAGAAAAGTGGGACACGAAGTCCAAAATATAGAATCAAAACAGCAGGTGCAGGACCTAAGAGAGGGAATATGAAGGTGAAAGTCAAAACCTCTGTTGGGAGGATGAGAAAAAGGAAGGTTGCATCTACAAGAAAAAATGCATTTTGCGACTTTTAAAATGACTGATTGCGACTGTTAGAAGGATCGCAAATGTACATTTGCGACTGTTCCCGAACAGACGCAGATGTTGGGGTCGCAACTGTCTTTTGCGACAGTTCAGAGAACAGACGCACCAACTGTCGCAAAAGGTACTGCGGCAGTTCCTAACAGTCGCAATACTATATCTGCAACCCTTCAGAACTGTGGCAAAGTATGTGGTTTAATTTAAATTAAATGGACTTGCGACCCTTCACAACAGTCGCAAATGTTTAGTTTTTTTTAAAAAAATAATAATATTTGAATGGGGCAATTATTGTTGACAATTTAAATAAATAAATACATAAAATACATAAATATATAACTAAAAATATTCAAATCTCATTTGTATAATTCATTCAAGAGTAACAATCAAAACAATAGATAAATTAAATAGTTTAAACTACAAAATCAAATCCAACATATATAATTCAACTCCAAAAACAAAACCATGCTAACATCTAAAAACAAAAAGATGCTGTTAGCTAAAAATCTAATGCCAAACAAAACTGCAGCGGGACCACAAAATGCACAAAACAGCCTCAACAATGATTGGAGAAGCGAACATGAATTGATGACCCTGCAAAAAAAAAATTGCAACTGCACAGACAGCCAGAAAACTAACTCAAGCAGAAAAAAATCAGAATGAACCTGCAAGAAACAACATGAAAGGCAACGAACATCCTAAAAACTCAGAGACCTACGGTTGAAACAGAACAGTGTGAAATGCATCAATAATGTTTCTTCTAATTTATTCAAACAAGGTTTCTTCTTCTGAACCATTAAGTCACACTATAACAAGGTTTCTTCTTCTGAACCATTAAGTTACACCATAACAATTGATCAAACTAATAAGCAGCTAAGGTTAAAGTTGACCTAAAACAAATCAGTTTTATCTTTTATTATTACTCCAAGCTACATGGAATCAAATTTCTCCTTGTAACAAATTAGCCACAATGAATAACTTTCTATACCTGAACACCAAACCACTAAAATGTTATCATATCAACCACTAAACATATTCGTAGGTTGTTTGTGGCCTGAACTAGAAAAATAGACAGTTAGGTTCTGTAAGTAGCAGGCAAGTAATTCAGCTTCATAATTTAAATAGATACATAATAGATACATATCAATGCAGAGTCTAGACTGTCTAACCGGATTATAATTTTTTTTTTGTACTTGTTATGTCTATGTAGAGCTTGTGTGGATCATCAGTTAGTGTAGCTATGTGATACTATAATCTGTTGGGCGAGTTATATATATAACTCATAACATAGTGCTTAAAAAAGCATAATAGAAACTGAGATAGTGTTTCATTGAGCTAGCATTAGAGAACGAGTGATTGAAGAGCATAGGCTTAAAAACTAAGAGAAAGTCTTGTCCCTCTGAAATTCTTTGATCACAATTGTTCCTGCATATGCAAAATACCAAATATAGCTAAATATTACTTGCAGAACGTTACTTGATTATTTCTATAGCATTTCTAGTCTCATCCACAATGCAAATATTTAAGGTATTTTTTACTCATTTGTACAAGCAAAATGTTACGCTAGTTGTTGGCAACAGTGGTGGCAATTAAAGTATGTCTTAGTGATAAGAATGCTATTGCTAATGATCAGTGTCAATCATCTGATAATTGGTTACTCATCAACATTAAATTATGCTTAATTCACTTCCAAAGCCATCATAGATTGCATATTTTATAGCAAAAAGAGCTCTCAATTGATGTGATTAGGTGCTTTGATATTTCATGAAACTAACAAGGCTGTTTCTTTGAGAAGATTAGGTAGTGGCTTGAATAAAAACTCTGGAAATATATAATCTTAGTCTTAACCTGTGACAAATTCAAATTTAACCTAGTTGCATAATAACTATACTTATCGTATTCAAGATTTGTAATTTTAGAATGCACCACACAAGAAAAATTAACAGAAATTGAAATCTAACCTAGTTTCATAATAACTATACTTATGGTTTGGCCACGAAAACAGAAATAATAACGATAGTAATGTTAACAAAATAAACTAGTTAATATCGGTAAGATAAAGAGCGTACTAGAGTAAATTGCGAAACAGGACAAGCAACTTGCCGATCTATAAAAATCATGGCATTATTTTTATTAACAAATATGACGAACATTTTCATCATACATCACTGTAATACTATAATAGCATATCTGTCTGTAAAAACTGTTTTTTAAATCAAAATGGAAAACTAGCATGTCGACCAGCATGACACATTCCTATCATAGGTATCAATCTCATACGGGCTATAACACTATAATAACATATGTAATGCAAACTTAAGGAAGTGTTGTTTCAACATCCCTTGAATGTATTGTACGGTGTTAGAAACAGTGAGAACAGACAAACCAAAGTTAATATCCTTTTCATAATTGAGAAACATTAAGATTCTTGGCAAATGCTCAATGTGGCAGATAGCTATGGCCAATGAGGATGTGAGCAGTATACCTTAAGAAAAGAGTAACAAAGCTGATGGGTGGACGACAGTGACACCCAACCGCGAAACCGAAATGCACAAACTGAAATAACGCAAGTAAAACTCAAATCAAGGAATCACACGGATTCAAAAATAAAGAAATTAACAAAAAAAACACTCAAATCAATAGAAAATCGAGAAAAAATTAAAAATAAAATTCTTAGTTAAACAAAAAAATTATAACTGAAAAGCAAGAAGTGGTGAACTGGGAGTGAAGTTATAACCTGGAAAACGGAAGAGGTGAAGAAAGGAACGGTGAGGAATTGGACAAAGCTTTGATTGAGTGAACTAAACAAAGCTTTGAGGTGGAACCCAACAGTGAAACCAAATTGCACTGAACTGAGAAATTAACAAAATCAACCTATAACAAAAATAATCACTAAAATCAACAAATTAAAAAACTAAGAATTCTTTAAAAAAAACAAAGATTCAGCACCGTATGAGTGAGGTTGAGTTTCGATTGAGTAAGTGAGAAGATTCTGAGATTGAGTGAGTGAGTTGAGCACCTATTGATATTGAGTGAGTTCCGTTTGAGCACCGATTCTTGTGATTCAGAGCTATGCACCGATTCTTGTGATTCAGAGCTAGGTTAGGTTTTCGAAGACTTAGAATCATTCATTCACTATCAAATTTAGGAGAAATGAATGTCAAAATCATGAAAATAGGCTGGTAGGCTTAAATCAATAACCAAAACGCATTGACACTGAAAATATTCAGACAACATAAACAAGAACTAAAAAATATATTGTCAGTGCTAATAAATCATTCAAAATATTCAATCTAACAACTCAGATAAATCATTTAATCAACAAGTGTGAACTTCAAAGAGAGACGAACCTGTGTACAAGATTGAGTTCACATTTTAGGTTGGAACCTCGTTGGAGTGGTTCAGAGTTCAGATCTGTGTTGGAGTTTAAGTGAAGCGGTGGAGATTGATGATAATAGCAACAACCACTGTGACTTCAAAGAGGAAGATGATATTGTGACCTCCGATGAGTAGAATGACGGACGAGATGGAGTATGAAACTGAACTCGGCGGAGACGTCGGAGGAGGAAGTGATACTCTCCTTAATATGTTATTGACTGAACGATTGAGAGCTAGGTTATGTTAGGCATAACAATTGAGTGGATTGAGAGTGAGATGAAAATTTTGGGGGTTAGGTTTAGACAGATTGGAGATTTGGGGGAAAGTAAGATGGAGAAAGCGGGAGATGAAATTACACAGTGAAATGAAAAATTTGGGAAAGAAAGCAGGAATGGAATATGGATAATAACACACCTTCTAATTAATTTAACAAAGAAAACCTGCGATAGTTGACCCAAACAGTCGCAAAAACTGTCGCAAAGGTGCACTTTGAGGCAGTTACAAGCCAGGGGTCGCAGATGAAGTGTCGCAAATTGCTGATTTTCTTGTAGTAATCTGATCGTGATGTTGTAGAGGATGTCCCAAACATCACCCCTTCAACCTCGAGGAAGTCTGCTAGCAAGAATATTGTACAAATTGTTGACAATGTGCCTATAGACAAGGTATCTTTTCATTTACCTGAAAATGCATTAAGATGGAAATATATTTTCCATAAGAGGCTGGCATTAGAAAGGGAATTAGGGAAAGAAGCTGTAAAAATGACAAATGTGATGGACATGATCAAAGAGGCAGGGTTACTAAAAACTGTATGCAGTCTTGGTAACTGTTATGAAAAACTAGTGAAGGAATTTTTGGTGAATATTTCTGAGGAATGTGATAACTCTCTGAGTCAAGAGTTTCAGAAAGTGTACGTTAGAGGAGAATGTGTTCACTTCTCCCCCAAAATTATTAACAAATTTCTAGGGATCAATGAACCATGTGCTACAAAGTCAAAGGTGACTGAAAATCAGGTCTACAAGGAAATCACTGTAAATCACGTGAAAGTCTGGCCTAAGAAGGGTAAGATTTCTTTTGAAAAACTCTCAGTAAAATATGTCATCCTCAACCTGATAGCTGCAATAAACTGGATGCCAACCACACACTCCTCAGACGTTGCTATAGGTTTGGGAAAGTTTATCTATCTTGTTGGAACTAAAACTAAAATGAACATCGGAAAGTATGTCTTTGAACAAACTGTCAAGCATGCTAAAACCGATGTTGTGAAGTGTCCCATAGAATTCCCTACCTTGTTATGCGACATTATGTTATATCAACACCCTAGTCTTGTAACTGTTGT
Organism: Medicago lupulina; assembly: GCA_958299785.1. NCBI lineage: Eukaryota > Viridiplantae > Streptophyta > Magnoliopsida > Fabales > Fabaceae > Medicago > Medicago lupulina. The sequence goes on along the minus strand of OY283145.1, from coordinate 21,995,059 downwards.
TGACATTCCTGAAAAGAGGGAGTCTCCTCTCACCTTGCACCCCAAATTGTTTAGTGTCAATCATGTTCTAGACATTATTGGAACATCTGGAAATATACCTGCTATAGGACTCATGACAAAACAGGACATTGTAGCTACTCTCAAGGATACCTGTGTGATGTTGGATGAAAGAAAAGCTCAATTTGAGCTTATGATCTATGCCCTGGAAAATGAGGATCTTGCAACTGCAGGTGAACAGGAAGAAAGTGATGAGGAAGAAATTGATGCTGCTGATGAAGACCAAGAGGATGCAGATGAAGAGGGTTCTGAAAATTTTGATAACAGTTCTGATGCTGCTAAATGATTTTTCTATTCTCATAACTTATTTTGTGTGGGCTATGCCCTGAATTTGTGTACACCTAAGGGTGTCCTGAATATTTTGTGCACCTAGTGTGCCTATTTCTATGGTATGTAATACCTAAATACTCAGTACTTTATTATCTTTTGGGTATTATACTGCTTTATTTTGTGCTTCTAGCTATCTTCTGATACATCCTGATTCTCTGCATGAAGTTTTTCTGATTGGCATATTTTGTGGCTAAAAAGGGGGAGAAAATGATATATCTATCTCTCTATATGCCTGTGTATTTTGCATTTATTTTGCAGAATTGTCTGTTTTGCCTAGGTTATGCCTATGCCTGTATTACTGTTGTTGCATTTATTTTGCAACTATTTCAGGTTTTGTGTAGATGTTGTTTGTTATGCTATAACATCTTGTGCTAGTAATGATTATTTGAGATTCTGTTCTCAGTATTTTTATATTGTACATGTTCTTGGAACATGTCTGATGCATGTCTGATTCAGCTGTAGATGTTGGCATTATGATGCAATATCTGATGTTCTGGGAATTTATTTTTCTCACTATTTCTATTTCTGTACTTGTTCCCTGCTGCTATTCTCTAGAATTATTTTAACTTGTCTGCTGCTACTGTTACACTTGTATGTTGTTGTTGATGCTGCAACATCTTATTTGGTCTGAGAGTTCTCAAAATCTCAGCATAGTTTTCTTGTACATATGCTCTCTGCATAATGTCCTATACGATGTTAGAACATGTCTATGTGTGACCTTGATAGGTCTGCTAGCTTGCTTGCTAATTGGAGAGTATTCCCCAGAAGTGGCTGAATCAGTGTTGAAGTTTTCTTCTTTCTATGCATCTGGAGTTTATATATTATTATCTTATATATGCATGTATTCAGGGGGAGTAATGGAATGCTCATGTAAGTAGTCACTCATAGGTTCTCATATTCAAGGGGAGTGATACTTCTATGTGTGCTTGTGTTAGTGCAAGCTGGTTGACAGGATGTTAAGTTAGTCTAGACATCCATGTCTGTCACCTGTAAGCATGGGAATTTATTTTTCCTAGGCTTATATAATTTGTTTATGACAGTACTTTGTTGACATCCAAGTCTGTCACTTGTAAGTATGGGAATTTATTTTTCCCTAACTTCTTTAGGTGCTTGGTGAAAGTACTTTGCCTTTGGGAACTTATTGTTCCATGCCTCTATGTGTGGCAGGTTCCTTGTCTAATGTGCGAAAGGATGTTGAAACATCCTAATGTTTAAGGGAATTCAGTTTTTCCCTATTGTAGCACAGGAATTTATTTTTCCTCTGCTCTGATGTTGTGAAGGATGATGTGACATCCAATATATGGGGGACTTATGTTTCCTTTCTATAGCTCATGAATTTATTTTTCCTTTGCTCTTTTGAGAGACTATGCTTTTTATCTGATCTGATGTTGCATGTCTCTGATCAAGTGTAATACCTCTAACAGTTGAAGTTGTGATTGAAGATTTTGCGAGGTATTCTTGTATGCACACTTTTGTTTCTCTTTAGTGATACTGCCCGCTACTTCTTGAATATGTGTTCGTGATGACTTGAGGAAGTGTAACTAAGGTATCTCTTTAGATTATGTGTGCTAGCTGTTTCTTCTTATGTGTGGGTTCATGCTCTTGAAGAAATTGTATTTTGTATCCCTCTGTTTTATAAGTATTGCCCTTAATTTGTTTTAGCCAAAAATTTGCCAAAGTGGAGATTGTTGGGTATTTGTATTGGCTGCATTGTTGCTAAAACAAATACCCTTGTTCTGTAAGTTAGAACCAAAGTTCCAACATGTAATTAGGCATCTTTGTAAGATGTTGGTAACAATGTTCCAACATCCTAGCACAGTTTAGTGTGTCTGGGTTATAACCTACTTGTACGCGCACTTTATTGTTTAAGGAAATAATACTTCCTTACCTTGTGGACCAAGTAACGCGCATATATTTACAAGATCAACTCTAGAATATTTCTGAAGTAGATATTATAGTTTTAGGAAATATTTGTTATTGATTTGGTCGATCCTAAAGATATTCTGACATTTTAGGATTTTCCAGATTTGTTACTGATTTTGTTTTGCAGATTAGCTGAACCGATCTGCTTTGTTATGAAGCTCAACTAAGTATTTAGCCCAAGCTACTTCAGTATAAATACAAGACTCCAAGACCTAATTGCTCATTCAAGCCGTCATACTAAAAAGTTTAGATTTTTAGGGTTTGAGTCTTTTTGTGTTCTACTCTTGTATCGGTCGATGCAAGTTTAGTTCTGAATATTTGTGAGCCTTTCTTATATCGTTTGTGATACATGTTAAGGACCTAGATCGAGTTGTATACTCTGTTATCGCGATTTTCGGGTGTCAAATCATTAATTAGATTTGAACCTTTCAATCATTGATATCTCTATTTTTTTGGGGAAAGGTAAAATCGAGAGAAAACCTTAGAAATTCTGAGTTCGGGGCTGATTTCACTACGGGAAGGTGTTAGGCACCCGCAATGACTATAGTATCCTATAGGAACCGTTTTACTAGCCTTATGTGTACGCTTTGCTTTTATCGCCATTTGTAAAAAAGGGATTGATTTTAAGAATGAGAGAAAGAAGATTTTGAGTGTTGTTTTTATTGGACTTGGAGAGATTTTGAGTCTCTTGCCTACATACCCTTTTAAGGGATCAAAATTCCATGTAGTTCTCTTCCAAAATATTTTTATGGGTTGGTTCAATTTTAGTTTTGAAAATAGTTTTGAAGAAAGAGATGAGAGGCCTCAAAGGCATGAGATTTGGAAACAAGTGAGGTTAGTCCAATTTATTTACAAAAACGGTTAAAGTTGAATATTAAGATTCATTTTGATTTTGCTTAAGAAAAAAGGAAAATGGGCGAAGTTTTGACTTCACTTTATTGCAAAAAATCTTTGAGTGATGTGTTAGTTTTTTGAGAAAAAAAGAATGAGTTTTTTCTAAGTATCGCGCTTCCTAAACATACATCTAGCGGTAAACATACAACGTGTGTGCGTGTCGGTGATTGTGTCGGTGTACATCATTATAGTCCATAGTCCTTTACATCGGGTCCTAGTTTACATTTTATGGTCTTGCAAGAATTTAAAGGAAAGTAAACTTCCTAAACATTGCATGAGAATTAGTCGAACGTTCCATGAAAGAGTTAAAGGAAGCAATGGGAATGAGATGAGATGCTTAGTATGCATGAAACATAGAGTAAAATGGTTAGTAAACAAGATAAAATAATAATGAAATACTAATCCGGAACAAAATGGTAAACTATCACAAAGTTGGCATAAAATCACACTAAACAAAATTGCAAAATATCACCAAAATTGGCATCAAAGCTCTAACTAAACAAGATTGCAAAACATCACAAAATTGGCATCAAAGCTCTACCTAAACAAGATTGCAAAATATCACACAATTGGTATCAAGAATCAAACTTAACAAAAATGGGAAATACCACAAGATTCAAGTTTAACAAGATTGAGAACAATGCACCAAAACAAAAGAAGATTAAACTTGCCAAGATTAAATGAATCTATCAAGAAACAAAGGTAATCATCATAGAATCAAAGGCCAAGCACTAGAATCATGCGATACAAACTTAGACTAAAAATCACACAAGAAGATTCACACAAACACAACAAAACATACGAATCAAAAGCGCAATTAACACGTACCATTTCCATCAATCTTGAATATGTGAAAATATCGCAAAACAGTAAAAAACATATCAAGAACACATAGTAATTTTTTTGGAATTTTCACAAGAAAAATGTAGTGCACAGAGGTTCAGATAGCAAGGAAAAAAGGTGCAATTAGCAATAAAATTCAAGAAATCACAAAAAGCTCAGGGCCCATAGTCACAAAACCCAAACCCCACGGATCTGATGGATCCGGATCAAGCTAACGCTTTAGGAGCGTTGGATTGATCCAGATCCATCAGGATCTTGATCGGACGCTCAGTATTAAGGGAAAATGGACCGGGTTTTGGGTCAACCCGATCCAGTGTGTGTATAAAAGGGCTGGGAACCCGGTTCCCCTCATTTTCTTGGATCAATTCTCTTTCTTCTTCTCTCTAACCGGCCGCTCTCTCTTCTTCTTCAACCCTAACCCTAATTCGTTTGAATCTACCCAGAAATGCATGATTCATGGCTCAAAAGCTGTGTTTCGTGGTCCTAATCATGAATCCACCGTTTGAATTTGCAAACCCTAGCTGAGGTGATGTAGATCGCGAATTTTGCTCGCGGATTCCGAAAGGTTTTGGTTCCATTTCTTGTCCGAATCTTTTCTAAATGTTTCTGTATGTTGATTCGTTGGTTCACAACGATTAATACGCGTTGTGAGCCTTGGAATCTTGAAGGTTTTCCGGAAAAAATTAGGGTTTTACGATTCTGAACCAAAACCCTTTGAATCCGTACGGATCTACATCGATTTGGAACGAAACAAAAAGGTAAGTTTGTGATTTTACCTGGCTTTATCCGGAACATTGATTTGATTCTTCGGAAATCCTTGAATTGATTCTGTTTTGTGTTGATTCTCTTTGAAATCCAGAAATAAACCGGTGATTCCTTCTTCTTCTTCCCAAACGGTTCAGAATCCTTGAATTCTTTCCCTCTTCTTCTCAAAACCTTGCTTCTGTGATCGTACGGATTTTGTTGCTTCCAGCGACGGATTCTGTGCTTGAATTGCAGAGGAAGTGATTCGATGATGAAGATTCAGCCATGAATCTCTGAGAATTGCTACAAATTTTACTGCATTTGGATTGGATTTGGTTCTGGAATTTTAGGGTTTATGCATTTGTTCTTGGGCTTTTGTGAACTTTGTGATTTTGATCTGTAACTGCCAAGAGAGAGAAAACTGAATCTGTTTGTGTGATGTGGCTCTCCTTTTTTTTTTTATTTCTGACACCTAGAGCCTTATATAGGCTGCCATGTAGGCTGAATTGGTCTGCGTGGCATCCTGGGACCAATCTGCAATTTTATGAAGATGTGGGACTGTTTTGCAAATTTGAAAAGTTTAAGGACTGAAATGCAATTTTAAAAAAGGACTTAAATGCAATTAAAAACTTGGACTGAAATGCAAAAAAATAAAAAGTATTTAGACTGTTTTTAAAAGAATTGGGACTGATTCGCCATAAAATGTAACATTTGGACTAAACTGCAATTAAAACAAGAGTTTGGACTAAACTGCAAAAAGTTAAAATAAAATTGGTAAAAAATGTAAATTTGAAAACAACGTAAAGTGAAACAATTAAAACTGGCAAAATGGACTAAAATGAACAAACTACCAAAAATGAGGTATTTCAAAATACCTCTCTGCCCAAAATTTGAACAATGTGAAAAGACTAAAATGCCCCTGGGGCTAAAATGACTCAGACTGACTCAGATGCAGACACAAATGGTTTTGTACAAAATTTGACAAATAAATTGCACAGACGAGTTGAAAAGGACTCAAAAACAGATGCAAGGACTGAAAATGGGTTCCTTTGTAGGAAATGACCAAAATACCCTTTTGTATGATTTTATGCAAGAATTAAAAGACAGAAATAATAACGTATGCAGCTGAAGCACATTGGTAAATTGCAGAGTAATACACAGTAAATTGAAAAAGTGTTAGGAATAGAAAAGAAATTTGAACGAGTATTTTTAGGTCCAAAATGAGGGTATGACAGCTGCCCCTATTTAAGTATCTTTGTCTGGAGAGTCAAGAGACGGAGTCTTTGGCTTGCCATGACGAAGATACTTAAATATCGACATTTGCACTGCTTTTGGGCGTAAAAATACGTTCGTAAATGTCATGCATGCCATGCAAACATTTGTGTTATGAATGCACGACAGACTGAGAACTGAATTTAACAAAATATGTCGTATCCATTGCGGGACTGGTAGACATTAACAGAATAGCAAACAACAGAGCATGTCGTATCCATTGCGGGACTGGTTGACATTAACAAGAATAGCAAACAACAGAGTATGCCGTATCCATTGCGGGACTGGTTGACATTAACAAGATAGCAGATAGCAGAGTATGTCGTATCCATTGCGGGATTGGTTGACATTAACAAGATAGCAGATAACAAGACTCACTAGGGAGACTCGAAAGCAAATTTGACAGGTACAAGCTGTTCTTGGGTGCGAACTAGCCACTTGACCGGGAATATTGGCAACAAAGGGCGCAAGCTGCTCTTGTATTTGAGCTGGTCACTTGGCGGAAAGAAAATATAGAAAGCACAAGCCGTTCTTGTATTTGAACTAGTTACTTGGCTGACAGGAAACAAAATAGAAAGCACGAGCTGTCCTTGGATCTGAACTAGTTACTTGGCTGACAGGAAACAAAATAGAAAGCACGAGCTGTCCTTGGATCTGAACTAGCCACTCGGCGGATACAAAAAGGATAGGTACAAGCTGTTCTTGGATGTGAACTTGCTACTTGACCGAAAACAAGGACAAATTGACAGGCACAAGCTGTTCTTGGATGTGAACTTGCTGCTTGACCGATAACAAAAACAAATTGACAGGTACAAGCTGTTCTTGGATGTGAACTTGCTGCTTGACCGATAACAAGAGTGAATTGGCGGGCACAAGCTGTTCTTGGATGCGAACTAGCCACTTGGCCGTTAATGGAAACGAATTGTATTGTAGAAACAAATTGAAATTGACTTGACGTGACGGCAGGAGCTTGAATTTGAAAGGATAGCTAAAGTTTGAAGTTGACAAGATTGTTGGATTTTGAAATTGACATGACAGGTAGACATTTGTCATTAGCAGAAGAAATTTGAAATTGACATGATTGATTTTGACAGAGATCAACATAGGAATTGAGAATGCCAATGTGTATGAATAACATGACAATTTTATCAAATACATGAACACATAAGATGCATGATTATGCATGTATGAATGCTTTGAAATGCATGATGATTGGCACTTTACAGACATGATTTCGCAGAGACAGGCAAAACATTGGAATATTGGGCACCTAATGGCTCGTGCTCTGACATATACTTGCAAAAGTTCCTCTTCTGGGGATGCCGTCGTTTGAAGATACATCGAGACCATCGTTGAAGGCAGAAAGCTGTAAAATCGTAGAGGAAGACAGTCTGAACGGTATTGCTGCTTGTTGGAACAGTCACATAAATGCTTTGGACATCGCATCTGTGGTCAATGCTTTTGCATGTTTGTTTTTTTTTCTTTTTTCATTTTTATTTTCATCATCCCATTTTGCTTGGATCGCCCTTTCGGGTTTTCGACCCACCGGGGAATAGTTTTTTTGTCGTTGCCCCTGTTTTTGCCTGAATTGCCTTTGAAGGTTGTCAATCCACCGAGGTGCTCATTTTTGCCTAAGCCGCCCTTTCGGGTTTTCGACTTAGCGAGCATATTCATTTTTCATGCTTTTCATTCTGTTTTTTTTCATTCTTGCCATTGACCACAGACCGTCACTGGGGGAAGGCTTGCTAGTAACTTGAATTGGAACTGATATCAATGTAGATTTGTTCATGCATGTCTCATTTGAATATACCTAGTTGCTTAGGCCTGCTTTCAAAATACTCAAAAATTTTCAATTTTCAGAATGTTCATTCCAGACATACATCACTATTAACATAGAAAAAATCTTTTATGTAAAGCTTTGAAGATAGAATAGAAAAAAGAATTAGAGTGCCAAACAAAAGCATAGGCTCAAATCGATGTATAAGGGTGGTAATCAGCCGAAGGCGTGACTCCACGGATCTACAAAACTTGGAAAATGGTAATTTTACTGGTTGGTGGTACATTGAACACAGTAACTACTATGGCATCTAAAACTCTTGAATCCGCAGGCGTCGAAACCTCGGATGAGAACAGCCAATCACCAGCTGCAAAGATCCCAAGGGGAATGATAACTTGCCAGATACAGTCAATTGTCTTTTATTTCAATCTCATTTTTGCATGAACCGCCCTTTCGGGTTTTCGGCTAATCGAGACGCTCATTTTTGCCTGAGTTACACGTAATCTCAGCGAGCTTTTACATCTTTGTTTCTTGTCCCTTATTTTGCCTGGATCGCCCTTTCGGGTTTTCGATCCATCGGGAAGCGCATTTTTGCCTAGGCCGCCCTTTCGGGTTTTCGACCCACCACGCTGTTCTTTTCATATTTAGACAAAATATTTCTTGACTATATCGGCATTCACAGGATTCGGAAGTTCTACACCATCCATGTGTGTGAGAATCAGAGCACCGCCAGAGAAAGCCTTCTTGACAACATAAGGTCCTTCATAGTTAGGCGTCCATTTGCCCCTTGGGTCGGGTTGCTGACTCATTCTTCTCTTCAATACGAGTTCACCCTCCTTGAATCCCCGAGGACGAACTTTCTTGTCAAAAGCATTTTTCATCCTTGTTTGATACATCTGACCGTGAGCCAAAGCATTCAGGCGTCTTTCCTCAATCAAATTCAACTGGTCGTACCGACTCTGGCACCATTCAGCCTCAGACAACTTTGCTTCCATAATCACACGGAGAGACGGAATCTCCACTTCCAATGGGAGGACTGCTTCCATGCCGTATACAAGAGAAAAAGGCGTTGCCCCGGTTGAACTACGGACTGTAGTGCGGTAGCCGTGTAAGGCATAGGGCAACATCTCATGCCAGTCTTTGTATGTTGTTACCATCTTCTGCACAATCTTCTTGATGTTCTTATTGGCTGCCTCAACTGCACCATTCATCTGAGGTCTGTAAGGAGAAGAATTGTGGTGTTCAATCTTGAATTTCTCACATAAGGCCTGCACCATGTCATTGTTCAGGTTGGTACCGTTGTCAGTGATGATCTTGTTAGGAACACCATACCGACAGATGATATTGTTCTTGATGAATTTGACTACTACTTGCTTGGTCACATTGGCATATGATGCAGCTTCGACCCATTTGGTGAAATAATCGATTGCTACCAGGATAAAACGATGACCATTCAAAGCTTTCGGTTCAATTCTTCCGATCATATCAATGCCCCACATAGAGAAAGGCCATGGAGAAGACATAACATTGAGAGCGTGCGGAGGCACATGGATCTTATCAGCATATATTTGACATTTGTGGCACTTCCTGGCATATTGATAGCAATCACGCTCCATGGTCATCCAGTAGTAACCAGCCCTCAACAGCTTTCTGGACATAGCATGCCCCGATGCATGGGTCCCAAAGGTGCCATCGTGCACATCGTGCATTAGCTGTTCTGCTTCACATTCATCAACACATCTTAACAACACCATATCGAAATTCCTTTTGTACAGAACATCCCCATCCAGCAGGAACTTGCTAGCCAGCCTGCGCAGCGTCTTCTTGTGTTTGTTGGAAGCATCCGGCGGGTACTCGCGGCTTTGCAAAAATTGCTTGATATCATAATACCAGGGTTTGTTATCGACTCCGCCTGAACCCGTCTGAACAATTGCATTACTGACAGTAAACACATGAGCGGGCCGGTCTAAGCGTTGTACTTTGATCATTGGTACATGATTCCAATGGTTCACTTGAAGCATGGAGGATAAAGTAGCAAGAGCATCGGCCATTTGGTTCTCCTCTCGGGGAATATGGTGCAACTCGACCTTTGTAAAATACGTTAACAGACGTCTCGCATAATCATGGTAAGGGATCAGATTGGCATGATGGGTCTCCCATTCTCCCTTTATCTGGTTGATGACTAGTGCAGAGTCTCCATAGATGTCGAGGTGCTTGATTCTCATATCAATTGCTTCCTCGATTCCCAGGATGCATGCTTCATACTCGGCCACGTTGTTGGTGCACTCAAACACAATCCGGGCTGTGAAAGGAATGTGATGCCCCTGCGGAGCCACAATTACTGCGCCAATTTCTCGGCCATAGGCATTAACAGCACCATCAAAGACCAACCCCCACTTGCCATCAGGGTCTGGACCTTCACCGATCAGTGGTTCTTCACAGTCTCTTGGTTTTAAGAACATAACCTCTTCGTCGGGGAAATCGAATTTCAAAGGTTGATAGTCATCAAGCGGTTGGCAAGCGAGATGGTCAGCCAGGATACTCCCTCTAATAGCTTTCTGAGCTTTAAACACAATATCATACTCTGACAGTAACATTTGCCAACGTGCGATTTTTCCAGTGACCGCCGGTTTCTCAAAAATATACTTGATTGGATCCATCCGTGATATCAACCAAGTTGTATGATTTATCAAGTAATGACGCAGGCGTTTGGCTGCCCAGGCCAATGCACAACAGGTTTTCCCGAGCATTGTGTACTGAGTCTCACATTCGGTGAATTTCTTGCTCAAATAGTAAATCGCATGCTCTTTCTTTCCAGTCTCGTCTTGCTGACCGAGCACACATCCCATAGATTCATCCAACACTGACAGGTACATAATCAAGGGCCTTCCGTCCACGGGCGGGACAAGGATCGGTGGCTCTAGCAAATAGTTCTTGATGTTGTCGAAAGCTTCTTGGCATTCATCATTCCATACCACAGGTTGATTCTTCCTGAGTAACTTGAAAATCGGCCCGCAGGTCGCCGTCATGTGGGATATAAATCTAGAAATGTAGTTCAAACGCCCGAGGAACCCTCTGACTTGCTTCTCGGTTTGCGGGGCCGGCATTTCACGGATAGCTCGGACTTTGTCGGGATCTACTTCAATGCCTCTCTGACTGACAATGAAGCCTAGCAACTTCCCAGACCTAACACCGAACGTACATTTGTTTGGATTCAGCCGAAGCTTGTATTTCCTCAACCTTTCAAACATCTTAGCCAAATATTCGACGTGTTTCTCTTCATCGCTTGACTTGATAATCATGTCATCCACGTACACTTCGACTTCTTTGTGAATCATATCATGGAACAACGTGGTCATCCCCCTTTGATAAGTAGCACCAGCATTTATTAGACCGAATGGCATTGCTTTGCAGCAGAAAGTTCCCCACGGAGTGATGAACGACGTCTTCTCCCTGTCTTTGGGTGACATTTTGATTTGGTTATAGCCAGAAAAACCGTCCATGAAGGAGAACACCTTGCACTGGGCAGTATTATCAACAAGTACATCGATGTGAGGTAGTGGGAAATTGTCCTTCAAGCTTGCTCTATTCAAATCTCTGTAATCAACACACATCCGGACCTTACCATCCTTCTTCGGCACTGGCACAATATTAGCAACCCACTCGGGATACTCAACTGTCATGAGAAAACCCGCGTCAATCTGCTTTTGCACCTCACCTTTGATCTTCAGGGCCATGTCCGGCCGAGTCCGTCTCAACTTTTGTCTGACAGGAGGACAGTCTGGTTTTGTCGGTATTCGGTGTTCCACGATTTGGGGATCCAAACCCGGCATGTCTTCATACGACCATGCAAAAATATCTGAATATTCGCGGAGAAGCTGGAAGATCCTGTTCTCGACCCTTTCCTCCAATGCAGCACCGACTTTGATCTCTCGTTTATTGTCCTCGGTACCGAAGTTGATCAACTCAATCTCTTCCTGATGAGGCCGAATGGTTTTCTCCTCTTGCTCAAGCAATCGGGCAATCTCATCTGGTATGTCATCACTATCCTCATCTTCGGCCTCGAACACCGGGGATTCAACAGTTTGGAAAAACATAGGGTCACTGTGTTCAGCGGGTTCATTTTGGTTCGATCTGCGTGGCATGATTGGATGATTTTTAGAAAATAATTTTCATGCAGATCTTTGAAATTAATAAGAAAATACAGATGTTTTGGTTTTTTCTGGCATTACCATTATTTCCAAGGGAAAAGCATTAAAGAAGGAAAAAGAGTCGTGAAAGAAACGACGTTTTTTATTGATAATGGTGATGTCGGAACAAACATGCCCTTTACAAAAGTGTCGCTTCCGCCTTGGGCAGGGCGGAAGGATTGTTATTTTGAAAACAGAAGCCTAAACAGCAAGACATATTACTTAGAGTCATGCACAAACACAGGGAGATTGATAACGTTCCAGTTCTTTGCCATGCCTCCTGGTATCACAAATGTGGGCCTAGACCCTCTTTCATCACCACCATCAAGAATTGCATTGGCAAATCCAGCACTACGGAACGTTCCAGTTGACACGCCTGACGTCGCAGAGAAACCGAGACCCTCTTTGTGTTTATTGTCCAGCAGCTGTATCAATTGGCCCCAACCGGCGGCCTGACCCTCTTGAACGGCCTTCTGCGCGTCTTTCAACGAAGCCATGGCAGCACTAGATCTCCTGGGCTCTGCACCCTTGATAACCAAACCCTGGAATGCGGTTCCCTCGGCGGATTTAGCTTCGATGCAAGAGAAGGATGATAACTGACTGACCAGATAAGCTTCTTCCCCATGCACTGTCACAAGTTTACCATTCCTTACGAACTTCAGCTTCTGATGGAGGGTAGAAGTGACTGCCCCGGCCTCGTGTATCCACGGTCTCCCGAGAAGGCAACTGTAAGAAGCATCTATGTCCATAACCTGGAAAGTAATCATGAATGTTTCAGGGCCAATAGTCATGGGGAGATCTACCTCTCCAAGCACAGTTTTACGGGAACCATCGAAAGCCTTGACTAGGAAAGTACTCCTTCTCAAAGGGACTCCTTGACAACTTAACTGATCCAAAGTCGACTTAGGCATCACATTCAACGACGACCCAGTATCTACCAACACGTTGGACAGCATATCTGCTTTGCAGTTCATGGAAATGTGCAGGGCCAAGTTGTGGTGTTTCCCTGCCTCTAGAAGTTCATCTTCACCAAACCAAAGGTTACTGCAAGCAGTGATGTTAGCCACTATCCCACCAAATTGATCCTCTGTGACTTCGTGGTCGACATATGCTTGTTCCAACACCTTCAACAGTACGTTCCTGTGAGCCTCCGAACTAAGGAGTAGGGACAAGATGGATATCTTCGAAGGGGTTTGTAATAGCTGGTCAACGATCTTATAATCGCTTTTCTTAATTATCTTCAAAATCTCATCCAGATTGGAATCTTTGATGGATTGGCCTGGACGGCTGGTACTTTCAACAACAGGAGGGATTGACAATGGAGTAGTCTTATCAGCAGGAATCGCAACTTGCACGTCATCTTTCTTCTGAAACAAGAGGGGCCGAACCCTGCCGCTCCTCAAAGCCGTCACTTCGGCGATACTGCCTACTGTGCTCGGGGACACCAAAGGTACTTCCTTCCCGTTTTCCAACATAGTCGCGTTGTACTTGTACGGGATGGCTTTCGCAGAAGTATATGGCACTGGCCCTGGTAGCCGTATCACTAGAGGTTTAACATCTTCCTTGGCAGACACACTCTTGACAGGAGTATCGTGGAAAATCAGCACTATCATACAAACATCACTGGCAGTCAGGTAGTTGTCATTCATCAAGCATTGGATATCAGTCTGGACTACGCCGCAACCCATAGGGTTCTGAAGACATTCACAGCAAGCAACGTGGTCGTGGCTGAACAAGGAAGCTTGGCACAGCTTAATATGTAGCGGCACTAGGGGAGTAGCAACATTACGGACATTGAGACGAGGGATTTCTTCGCACACTTCAATCATATTCACGGCGGCGTGGTTGGGGAGCGGATTGTCGAGCACATGTGGGACATTGTTTTCAAAAGATAGCTTTCCCTGGTCGATCAACTTCTTCACAATATATTTCAGAGCGTAGCAACCTTCTACATCATGACCTAAGGCGCCTTGGTGGAAATCACATCTGAGATCGGAGCGGAACCTGGGAGGCAGCAGGTTTGGCGGAGGCTTGCCAGGTCTAGTTGTGCAATACCCCTTATGCAACAGAGTTGGGAGTAGTTCAGCGTACGCCATCGGTATTGGTGGGAAAGATGGTCTAGATTGAGGGCCTTGTTGTTGTTGTTGTTGCGGTTGTTGTTGAGCCAGTGGTGGTTGCTGCATTTGTTGGGCGATGGCATTAACAGGGACCTGAGGCTGGCCCGGTAGTGGAGGGTATTGATGGTAGAACGGCGGATAGAACGGATGCTGGGCATACTGTAGGTACGGGTACTGTTGAGGCAGTTGTGTAGCATTGACAAGAGCGGCAGTAGCAGATTGATTGGTTCCGGCAGACACCATTCCAACTTTCGATTCCTTTTTCTTATAGTGACCATTGCCGTATTTCTTTGGTGCATTCGAGGACTCACCTTTCTCAAACACGATAATCCCCTCTCGGACAGCTTCCTCCAAGCGGGTCCCCATAGTGACCATCTCAGAGAAGTTGCTTGGGGCAGCAATAATCATTCTTTCAACATAATCTTTCTTCAGGGTCTTCAAGAACGTTTGAGTCATTTCTTCCTCGTCCAAAACGGGAGTGATACGGGCAGCTGCCCCTCTCCACCTCTGTGCATATTCGCGAAAGCTTTCGTCTTTTTTCTGAGAAAGAGACCGGAGGAATTCCCTATTCGGCTTGAGCCTGGTGTTGAATCCATAGTGGCTCTTAAAAGCAGCAGCCAGATCATCAAAAGTGCGAATATCATCCTTGCTCAAACCGGTATACCACTCCGCGGCATCTTCCATTAGGCTATCCTGGAAGCAATGGATCATGAGTGAATCATTGTCTGCATGGTTAGCCATCTTCCGGACGTACTTGATGATATGGTTCTGGGGGCAGGTCAGCCCATTGTAGCGGTCAAATTCCGGGACCTTGAACTTCTTGGGGTCATCCACCCTCGGCACTAAACAAAGATCATGAGTATTGATGAGGTCACTGCTCCCACGGTTGGCCTTGATCTCACGACGGAGTTCTCTGGCAAGCTCCTCCATTCTTTCTTCCACAGTTCCCATTACAGGAGTCTTTCCACGGTGATCATTAGCATTGGCGCCCTGAGGCGTAGAGTGCACAATCGGATCGGTGAAGACCGTTGACTGAGGCAAGGTAGTGTGGAGAGAAGCATGCCCTGAGACGGGGATTTGGTTACCGTTGGCAGCACTAGAAGCACCTGCTGTGGGATCGGGAGCGAAGAAAAGTGGGAGTCCGTATGGGTATCCCCTTGGCATGGCAAAGCGGTTATCGAGAGATGATGTTGGAATTGCCTCAGTGGTCTCTGGAGCAGACGAGGCTGGTTGTTCTTGAGCGGCCATCAGAGCAGTCATGGCGTCGAGGGCTTTAGCTAACTCTTCTCTCACAGAAGCTAATTCAGTACGGAGCTGTGCATTTTCTTCTTCCATAGCTACTTGATTCCTCCTCCTGTATTGTCTAGTTTGATGTACTCTGGTAGGTTGATCGGTCCTTCGAGCACGAGCCACTTTTCACACTGCGGCAGAAGAACCAGGAGGCAATGAGCACTTGGAAGTTTTTTTTTTGTGACCGATGAATGATGCATATGATGCATGATATGTGCAAATGCAGATGCAAAAATGACTCTTTTTTATTACCAAAGGGTGTTCTTAGACAAATTAGAATTCTTTGCAAACATTATTGGACTAACAAATTATTCAAAGCAAGTTGTTTTGATAAATTGAGCCAAGGGAGTAGGCTTCTGAAACATAAACTGAACAAACAACATAATCAATAGTCCATCCTATCATCCAGAACTAAGGAGTGACCGAGTAGTATTCGGAATCCGAGTCCGAAGCTGAACCGCAATAACCGGCAAAGAAATCTCGACGACCTCTGACTCTCCTGGAGTCTCTCCTCAATAGATCATCCTTCTCCTCAAGCTCTTTCCTAACCCTGGCTGGTTCTTTCTTCAGCATTCGGTTCTCATGATCCTTCTGCTCGTCTCTGCCATCCAAAGTCATGATCAAGTTCTCAGCCTCACTGTAATGGGCTTTCCATGCTCGCTTCTCCTCACTCTCCATAGCTAGATGCTCCTGATACCTCTCCTGAGTCGCGGGAAGCAGCGGTAATGGTCTAGACGGAGTAGATGCGGAAACATGCCTCATAGCAGGATAAGGCATGCCAATCTCTTCGGCT
Source organism: Medicago lupulina (assembly GCA_958299785.1). NCBI lineage: Eukaryota > Viridiplantae > Streptophyta > Magnoliopsida > Fabales > Fabaceae > Medicago > Medicago lupulina. The sequence goes on along the minus strand of OY283145.1, from coordinate 21,978,829 downwards.
CGATCTATCACCCACTGAGTATAGGCTTCATGAGCAATACCGGATCTCACACCCAAGTGTTTCACATCCTTCTTTCGAACCTTAGACCAAGCATCTGTAAAAGCTTTCCTTTGCCCGGTGGGGGCATTGGAATAGTAAAAGAACTCCTGTGATGTAGCAAGATTGATGGGCTTTGCTCTCATCGGGAAGCTGAACTGCCTCATGGCTAACTCGGGATTGTAGTTGATTCCTCCCCGGGTACCGAGAAGAGGTACATTGAGGAAATCCCCACAACCAGTGATAATCTCCTTGACTCGAGTTGCTGGAGTGATCCAAACCACCTCATCGGGAGTAAGAGCCATAATCCGCTGCGAATAAGACCAATTCTCCATGTTGGCATGGAAAGAACTCGGGAGGTGAGAAATAAACCACCTATATAGAAGAGGCACACAACAAAGAATGAACCCACGGCCCTTGAGGGTCCGATCATGGACGGCATGGTACGTGTCAGCTAACAAAGTAGGAACCGGATTCCTGGAATGGAAGATCTCAATAGCATTCATGTCCACAAAGTTGTCGAGATTCGGAAAAAGAACGAGCCCGTAGATGAGTAGTGCAAGAATAGCCTCAAGGGTGTCCTGACAAGTAGATTCAAGATTAGCCCGCTCAAGTGAGTACTTCGAAGTGAAACCCTGAATGTGAGATTTAGTAACGAGATTCTTAGACACATCGGAAGTCTTGAGATAAAGATCCTTAGCAATCACCAAAGGAGTAAGAGAAGATCCTGAGCCCGTGAAGGGTACCCTCTCGGCTATAGGTAAACCCAATAAGCAAGAATAAGCCTCGAGTGTAGAAACCAACTGAAAATCCGGGAAAGTGAAGCAACGGAAGACCGGATCATAGAATTGCACCAGAGTGTGCACTAGTTTCTCTTCTACATTAGTTCGGAGAATACCAAGCAAACCACCGTATCGAAGACGAAACCCAGTCGGATTCTTAACCTTAAGTGCCAACTCCCTTAGGCTAACCAAATCGACTTCCTTGAATTTGTAAGACTTAGTCCTCTTCATGCCTGGCTATATTTGCAAAGAATTTTAGTTTGTCTATACCCTTTGATAAATGCATGTAAAAATTTTATGCATGAATTCATGTATGCATGGTTTTGCTTAACAAAGAAAGCACGGTGGGCTAAAGTAACAAGTGGACACGGTGTCCGGTGAAACTAAGGCTTTGATAGTAGTAACCAAGGTTCTATAAAGTTCCCAAACCACAACCTCTCTTCCGTATATCATAGTAGTACAAAGCAACGCTTGTCCATGATTATCCGTAAGAAGGTCTAGTTTGGGTGTAGTATCGCGTGACGACTAAATTTCGAGGCAACACTCGGTTTAGCCACCGCACTACGTCCTAAGAAAGGTCAAAGATGGGTTTGGTAACTACGGTCCATAGCCTTCATCGGTCAATTGGAAGTAAAGTGCCTAAGCATGGCAACACATGCCGACAACATCACCTCCAAAATGCCTCAGCTATGTGAGATTGATCGCGTAATCCAATGCACGAGGCAACCCCCGGAATGGATTGTCGATTATATCTCTTCCTAATCTTAAGTTCACTTAGCCCGGGTATAGGGCTTTTGATATTCTCACCCCACACGTACATAAGAAAATTTTACATGTAACAATAAAGCAAAGCATAAACATAAAGCATGTAAAACTAGGTGTAGCCCTAAAGAGTCCCCAGTGAAGTCGCCATTTCTGTTATCGCGATTTTCGGGTGTCAAATCATTAATTAGATTTGAACCTTTCAATCATTGATATCTCTATTTTTTTGGGGAAAGGTAAAATCGAGAGAAAACCTTAGAAATTCTGAGTTCGGGGCTGATTTCACTACGGGAAGGTGTTAGGCACCCGCAATGACTATAGTATCCTATAGGAACCGTTTTACTAGCCTTATGTGTACGCTTTGCTTTTATCGCCATTTGTAAAAAAGGGATTGATTTTAAGAATGAGAGAAAGAAGATTTTGAGTGTTGTTTTTATTGGACTTGGAGAGATTTTGAGTCTCTTGCCTACATACCCTTTTAAGGGATCAAAATTCCATGTAGTTCTCTTCCAAAATATTTTTGTGGGTTGGTTCAATTTTAGTTTTGAAAATAGTTTTGAAGAAAGAGATGAGAGGCCTCAAAGGCATGAGATTTGGAAACAAGTGAGGTTAGTCCAATTTATTTACAAAAACGGTTAAAGTTGAATATTAAGATTCATTTTGATTTTGCTTAAGAAAAAAGGAAAATGGGCGAAGTTTTGACTTCACTTTATTGCAAAAAATCTTTGAGTGATGTGTTAGTTTTTTGAGAAAAAAAGAATGAGTTTTTTCTAAGTATCGCGCTTCCTAAACATACATCTAGCGGTAAACATACAACGTGTGTGCGTGTCGGTGCTTGTGTCGGTGTACATCATTATAGTCCATAGTCCTTTACATCGGGTCCTAGTTTACATTCTATGGTCTTGCAAGAATTTAAAGGAAAGTAAACTTCCTAAACATTGCATGAGAATTAGTCGAACGTTCCATGAAAGAGTTAAAGGAAGCAATGGGAATGAGATGAGATGCTTAGTATGCATGAAACATAGAGTAAAATGGTTAGTAAACAAGATAAAATAATAATGAAATACTAATCCGGAACAAAATGGTAAACTATCACAAAGTTGGCATAAAATCACACTAAACAAAATTGCAAAATATCACCAAAATTGGCATCAAAGCTCTAACTAAACAAGATTGCAAAACATCACAAAATTGGCATCAAAGCTCTACCTAAACAAGATTGCAAAATATCACACAATTGGTATCAAGAATCAAACTTAACAAAAATGGGAAATACCACAAGATTCAAGTTTAACAAGATTGAGAACAATGCACCAAAACAAAAGAAGATTAAACTTGCCAAGATTAAATGAATCTATCAAGAAACAAAGGTAATCATCATAGAATCAAAGGCCAAGCACTAGAATCATGCGATACAAACTTAGACTAAAAATCACACAAGAAGATTCACACAAACACAACAAAACATACGAATCAAAAGCGCAATTAACACGTACCATTTCCATTAATCTTGAATATGTGAAAATATCGCAAAACAGTAAAAAACATATCAAGAACACATAGTAATTTTTTTGGAATTTTCACAAGAAAAATGTAGTGCACAGAGGTTCAGATAGCAAGGAAAAAAGGTGCAATTAGCAATAAAATTCAAGAAATCACAAAAAGCTCAGGGCCCATAGTCACAAAACCCAAACCCCACGGATCTGATGGATCCGGATCAAGCTAACGCTTTAGGAGCGTTGGATTGATCCAGATCCATCAAGATCTTGATCGGACGCTCAGTATTAAGGGAAAATGGACCGGGTTTTGGGTCAACCCGATCCAGTGTGTGTATAAAAGGGCTGGGAACCCGGTTCCCCTCATTTTCTTGGATCAATTCTCTTTCTTCTTCTCTCTAACCGGCCGCTCTCTCTTCTTCTTCAACCCTAACCCTAATTCGTTTGAATCTACCCAGAAATGCATGATTCATGGCTCAAAAGCTGTGTTTCGTGGTCCTAATCATGAATCCACCGTTTGAATTTGCAAACCCTAGCTGAGGTGATGTAGATCGCGAATTTTGCTCGCGGATTCCGAAAGGTTTTGGTTCCATTTCTTGTCCGAATCTTTTCTAAATGTTTCTGTATGTTGATTCGTTGGTTCACAACGATTAATACGCGTTGTGAGCCTTGGAATCTTGAAGGTTTTCCGGAAAAAATTAGGGTTTTACGATTCTGAACCAAAACCCTTTGAATCCGTACGGATCTACATCGATTTGGAACGAAACAAAAAGGTAAGTTTGTGATTTTACCTGGCTTTATCCGGAACTTTGATTTGATTCTTCGGAAATCCTTGAATTGATTCTGTTTTGTGTTGATTCTCTTTGAAATCCAGAAATAAACCGGTGATTCCTTCTTCTTCTTCCCAAACGGTTCAGAATCCTTGAATTCTTTCCCTCTTCTTCTCAAAACCTTGCTTCTGTGATCGTACGGATTTTGTTGCTTCCAGCGACGGATTCTGTGCTTGAATTGCAGAGGAAGTGATTCGATGATGAAGATTTAGCCATGAATCTCTGAGAATTGCTACAAATTTTACTGCATTTGGATTGGATTTGGTTCTGGAATTTTAGGGTTTATGCATTTGTTCTTGGGCTTTTGTGAACTTTGTGATTTTGATCTGTAACTGCCAAGAGAGAGAAAACTGAATCTGTTTGTGTGATGTGGCTCTCCTTTTTTTTGATTTCTGACACCTAGAGCCTTATATAGGCTGCCATGTAGGCTGAATTGGCCTGCGTGGCATCCTGGGACCAATCTGCAATTTTATGAAGATGTGGGACTGTTTTGCAAATTTGAAAAGTTTAAGGACTAAAATGCAATTTTAAAAAAGGACTTAAATGCAATTAAAAACTTGGACTGAAATGCAAAAAAATAAAAAGTATTTAGACTGTTTTTAAAAGAATTGGGACTGATTCGCCATAAAATGTAACATTTGGACTAAACTGCAATTAAAACAAGAGTTTGGACTAAACTGCAAAAAGTTAAAATAAAATTGGTAAAAAATGTAAATTTGAAAACAACGTAAAGTGAAACAATTAAAACTGGCAAAATGGACTAAAATGAACAAACTACCAAAAATGAGGTATTTCAAAATACCTCTCTGCCCAAAGTTTGAACAATGTGAAAAGACTAAAATGCCCCTGGGGCTAAAATGACTCAGACTGACTCAGATGCAGACATAAATGGTTTTGTACAAAATTTGACAAATAAATTGCACAGACGAGTTGAAAAGGACTCAAAAACATATGCAGGGACTGAAAATGGGTTCCTTTGTAGGAAATGACCAAAATACCCTTTTGTATGATTTTATGCAAGAATTAAAAGACAGAAATAATAACGTATGCAGCTGAAGCACAGTGGTAAATTGCAGAGTAATACACAGTAAATTGAAAAAGTGTTAGGAATAGAAAAGAAATTTGAACGAGTATTTTTAGGTCCAAAATGAGGGTATGACATACTCATATGTGTACTACACCGAAGTTGTGAAACAAGGTGCTAGTTGTTTGTATTTGAAGGTAACTTCATTCTGAGTTTGATTAGGTCAGATAAAGTTGTAGGGGTTGTAACTGACCATTAGGATAGTGAGATGGGATCTCAGATCTATGAGTTCCTAAGTTGAAGTCTATACGGGTAGGTCCTAGGTCTTTATTGTAAACGAGGAGTTTGCTGAGAGCTATAGAATAAGGACTACACTAGTGGATTTCCTTCCTGGCTTGGTAGCCTCCAGAGTAGGTGTGTTTGTCATCGAACTGGGTCAACAAACTCATTGTGTTCTTTTCTTTCTTGTCGTTTATTTTCTTGTTTTTATTTCTTTTTATCGCTCGATGTTGAAACATTAACCGGAACATTGCAAACGCTTAAACATCGTACATAACATATTAAAACAAGATACGCTAGAATTTCACTTACTTTTGAAAGTTGTGTTCCACTCATCTCCTGGTCGAATTATGATTTGATGATATCCGCTACGCAGGTCTATTTTCGAAAACACCTTAGACCCTGACAACTCATCAAGCATGTCTTCTAAACGGGGAATTGGAAACCGATACTTGATAGTTTTCTTGTTGATGGCTCTACTGTCGACACACATCCTCCATTGTTTTCCTTTCTTTGGTACTAAAAGGACTGGGACAGCACAAGGACTCATGCTCTCATGGATGAATCCCTTTCTTAGTAAATCCTCAATATGCTTCCTTAAAATCTCATTCTCTTTAGGACTCATGCGGTAATGAGGAAGGTTTGGTAGACTAGATCCTGGAATCAAGTCTATCTGATGTTGGAAGCTCATCTACAATCAGCTCATTGAAATTTTTTAGGATTTCTAAGACTTCACCTGGTATCGGAATCTCTTATTTCACAACGTTCATCAGTCATTTGATCACAACCGGATAAAAACACTTAGTTTCCTTAACGGCATCATCAAGTTCCTTTTCATTCTGAGTCATCACTAGGAAACTCGTTTTCTTCTCTTTCGGGTTCTTATCAAATTGTAAAACAGGTGTCATAGCAATCTTATGGGTTCCCCAAGTAAACAACATCACATTATCCCGTCCCCGATAAGTAATATCATTATCAAACTGCCAAGGTCTACCAAGTAAAATATGACAAACATCCATATCAAGAACATCACAAAGTACTTCTTCTCTATAATGTTTGCAGATGGATATAAGAACCTTGCAGGACAGCGTCACTCGTACCTGGGATCCCTTGCTGACCCAGCCAAGAGAGTATGGCTTCTCATGAGGCTCCGTGGGCAGCTTGAAATAATCCACCAATTTTTTTGACACAAAGTTCTCCATGCTTCCATTATCAACTATCAGGTCACATACTTTGTTATTGACTGAACAACTAGTCTTAAATAAATTTTTGCATTGGCCTTCCTCTTTGGATGCTAGCAACGTTCGCTGAAGCACAAAGTTCACTCTCTCTTCAGAATCTTCCTCAGCAAACTCAACTCCTGCGTATTCATCTTCCTCATCAAGTTGCTCATTATTACCACCCAAACCTTCTGCTACTCCAGCAACCCTCCTTGATGGGCAAACATTGGACCTATTACCGTTCCCACCGCAACGGTAACAATTATCACCATCGGGCTTCGTGTATGGGTTGTTTTGTTTTTGGACTGGGGGCTTGGCTGGAGGTGCACTGCCAGAACTGCTTGCTTTGCTAACAGGGTTTGAATCTTTGACTGCTGCACTTTTCTCTTTGTCATCAGCTTGGTTTTGTGGAGAATATCTTCTGAAATTTGAGAAATTTTTGGGGGATTTCTCTATTAATTCTGCCTTCAAAGCTAGGTTGGAAGCTTCAGCAACGGTCCAAATAGTCTGTAATCCCATCTTCGCTTGCAATAAACTTTTCAAACCATTAATATAACGAGCCACCTTCTGATTCTCGGACTCGCCTAATTCATTACTTTCAGAAAAACACAAAAATTCATCCGTGTACTCAGTCATTGATCGCTTGCCCTTAACACATTCAATATACATCTTGTATAGAGTCTGTTCATAATCTTCAGGTAAAAATCTTTCAAGCATCAACTGTTTCATCTTTCTCCAAGTTCGAATTGGGCGTTTATTTTGTCTACGCCTCTGAACAATGAGCCTATCCCACCAAACAGTTGCGGTACTTTTCAGCCTGATCACAACCATCTTAACCTTCTAGTCTGTCGGGACGTCCATGATGTCGAAAAATCTATATCAACATCGATCTGCCAGTCCAAGAATTCTTCTACTCCCATCATTCTATGAAATAGGGGAATATCTGCCTTAACGCGGTAATCTTGGTGATTCCCACTTTCACTCCCATCATCGATCACGACTTCCTCCTCATCAAAACTCGAATCATCATCAGAAGGGTTGTTGACATAACGAACCCTAATATCCAGAGTTGGTCATCCTCCCCTATTGTTGTGGTTGTTGTTGTTTTGGTTTGTCGTTGTTTCGGTTGTTGATGTTTTTGTTGGTGTTGTTGTTGGGGAGGTCGTCCACCCTAACTGTCAACGTCGTTATCTGAGCCGTTGTTGTTGTGGATAACGCTGCCATATGATCTGCAAGAGCATGGTCGCAGCCAAACCGTCAAAATATGCCCTGGTAACTGGTTGATCTCCCATGATTGACTCAATTTAAACTGAATTTGATGAAAACGTTAAAAAAAGAAGAATGGTTGCGACAATCAGAGAGATTATAATGGCACCACACAGTATTGAATTTCTAACAATGTATTTTCAATTCAAACAGCCACATGAGCAATAATTGAGAACAATCAAATTGAATTTGATTGGAATAAAAAAAAAAAGTAATACGTAGCACTGAAGCAGCACTTGAAATAAAAGGAATTTGGGTGAAATTAATGAGTAGAACGGCAATTGAAACACTGAATGATAAAGAAGACTCAAACTTGCAATTCAATCTTGATCTCCTATCATTAATCATGTTAGGAAAAGAATAGGAGAAACCTGCTCTGATGCCAACTGACGCAGTACGAAAAAGTAAGGGTTAGCAAGCACTAAACCTAAAAGAACATAGGCATGTTGCAAGCGATAAACCTATCAAAATAAGGGTTTCTGGTATCCATCAGAATTGAGAAAAAAGTGTCGAATATTATTAATGAATAAAAGTGTGTCTCTTGAGCTGCATAAGTTCTGTTTATATAGTGAAAGAAATAACAAACCCGTAAACCAAAATAAAACAAAACGAAATAATAATAGAAATTTCTAAAAATTTACTAAGATTTGATTAAAATAAAATACTATAACATTACTAAGGAAACCTCCTACATCAATTTTGATTTAAGAGATCGGTTACTTGTTGTTTTTGAAGAATGGCAACCGATTTCCAGCAGTTAATTACAATATGTGAAGGTATTATAGGAAATAATCTCTAATAAACATGTAAACCCATCATCTCTCCATCATTCTTGTCTTCTCATGTTTCTTCTATGTCTATCAATAATGCGGTTGTTTAATATCAAAGAGCAGTTACATTTTGATTTTAAAATTTGATAATTTATTTCCTTTTCATCCGTTGATCTTTTTTGGAATAATTGCAACAATTGAGGGGTAAACTGGGAAAAAATAGGCTGCACCAAAACCATGTTTTCCCTTATAGAAGTATTTATTTTAAAATATTATAAATATTTAAAATTAAGATTTTTTTGGTTACATTTTTTTTTTTGGTCAAGTTTTGGTTACATTTTTTTGGTACGTATATAAAATTAAGATTAAACATATAGCAGCCAAACAGAGGATAAATATTTTAAAATACTACCCACTACCCTATTTTCATGCTGAATTATTAACCTGCTACAAATTGTATTATAATTATTCTTCAAATAAGTTGTATTATATATTTTTTTCTTATAAAAACATTTTCGTGCGTTCAATTTTTATAATAGTTCTTTAAAAAAAAAATTATAATGGTTGTGGAGTATTAACCATCCTTGTCCACTCTAGTATTTGTTCTTTTGTGCAAGACTAGTATGGACACCCGTGTCAAGCACGAGATAGAATTTTGTCATATTCAATTGAGAGAATATTTTTGATGTATCAAACGTCAATATTAGGTAAAATATTGGAGATTGAAGAACAAATAAGTGAAAAATAAATCATATACTTAAGTTTTTAAATTTTAGATGAAGATGTAACTTCATTCTCACTTGTGTGGTTGCTCTTTCTGCAATGTGTTGATTCACACAAGTGTTGCCTCCCCATAAGTCCCAATGGTGATATCATATCTGCTTCAATTTTTTTGGGGAGCGGAAGTGATTCGTGGTGGTGGATCACAGACACAGAGAGTCTCATTCTTAATGGAGAGATGTTCATGTGTTAAGTGTGAGTTAAAATAACACATTAAATGCAATAGTAGATGTTGAGCAACATATAAGTGAGATGACTCATATATCTAATGTCTTAAGATTTTGGGTGAATCTGTGATTTTAATCTTGCTTGTGTGCTTGTTTTTAACCTAATCTTATGATACAACCAAATAAAGGTTCCCACGAAAGTCTCAATATTATGATGATTTGTTTTGTTAGTTTTTTGGTGTCATTTGTTTAATTTTGTATCTTAAATTTTAGTTTTGGAATGTCATTCACTTTCAAGCAATTTTGTATTCAACCTCTATTATATTAAATTCCTTCAGTTTTGTTCTTTGGTACGATTTGACAATGAAAAAATGTAGACGTGTTCTGATACGTTAATAAAATACATGTTTATTAGACATTTTAAATTGATGTGATATTTTTTTTAATGAATCTATTATTTTGGTAGCATAATTACCTGGTAATTTCCAAGCCCTTCAACAAATTCATAAAATTACTAGCAAATCATTTTATTCCATATACTCTCACAAATAAAGCACACGCTCCTTAGTTTTTCCATTAACATTTGTCTCGTGCACAAATTCTTTTTTCATCTTATTTCTTTTTCTAATTTACTTTCTCTTTTCTATTAAAAAAAAAGTAACAAAGACACCCCTCTATGAAACCACCACCAACCATATTTTTTTACCTTGCTATGCTTTTGAGCTTGTTTGATTATTTCATCATATGATAAATACATATAATCTCATACTTGAAGGAAATACATTAATGTGTCATGTGTGATTTAAACTTCTACATTACATGTAAGAGTAGATATTGAGCAACATATAAGTGAGAGAACTGATATATCCAAAATCTTAAGATTTTGAGTTTAGATGTGGTGTGAATTTCACGTGTGGGGTTTCTCTTGGTCAAATGTGATGATCAAACCCATTGTAGGCACTCTAAGAACTCTGAACATCGTGATGAATTGTTTTGTTAGTTTTTGGATTTCATTTGCTTAATTTTTTTTATATTAAATATACGTTTTTGGAAGTCATTCACTTTTATGCAAAGGTTTTTATCCAACCTCTATTATTTAAAATACCTTCACTTTCCCTTTATGTGAGATCTAACAATGAAAAAATGCATGTGTTTTGCTGAGCTGACAAAGCGACATTTTAAAATTATGTGACATTTTCTTATTGTTTTTTTTTTGGGGTAGAATAATCACTCGTAAATCTCCAACTCCTACAACTAAACCATAAAATTACCAATAATTCACTCTATTTTCAATAGGCTTAATAGCAGTTTTAGCCCCTTAACTTTTCCAAAGTTGCGATTTTGGCCCCCTAAGAAAAAAAACTACAAAACCGCCTTTTAAGTTTTGCACCTATGGAAGTTTTGGCCCCCAAGGTCAATTTGGACTCGGTCTACGCTGACGTGGCACCCTAAGTGAGGTGCCACGTGTTATTTTTTAATTTGTTTTTAGCCTTGGGGGCAAAACTGCTACAATTGTAAAACTTAAGGGGCGGTTTTGAAGTTTTTTTTTTCTTAGGGGACCAAAATCGCAACTTCGTGAAAGTTAGTGGGCGAAAACTACTATTAAGCCATTTTTAATACTTCCCCGGACGAAACACTCACTACTTTTTTCCTATCATTTCTCTCATTTTCAAATTACTTTTTCTTATTTCATTTATCTCTTTTCGTGAAAGTTATAATTATAAACCTTTTTTCCATGAAATCATCAACAATCCACCTGTTTATCCATGTTATGACTCCTTCTGACCTTGTTTGGTTATGTGACCAGATCATAGACGTAGAGAGTCTCACGCTTAAGGAAGATATGTTAAAATGTCAATTGTGATTTAAAATTCCACATTAGATACAATAATAGATGTTGAGACACATATAAATGAGATGACCAATATAAGAGTATATGTTTAAATTTTAGGCTGTTGTTCATTTTCATGCAATTTTATTTTATTAATCCCCATTATTTTAATTTTCTTCACTTTGCGTCTTTGGTGGGATTTAACCATAGAAAACTCTAATATGTTATGTTGAATTAACAAAATATGTGTTTAATTATTACACTTTCTTCAATGTTATTGTGTTTTTTTAATTAAGTATACTTTTTAGGAAGTTAATTACTCAAAATTCTTCAACTCATTGTACTCACTTTATTCTTTATAACCTCATGATCAAAACACACATTTTTTTTAAAGATTTCGCGAGACATAGGCACAAGCAGTCTAATAAGAGTCTGCGAACTCCTTAGACAAGAGCATAAGCATAGATCAGGCCATTTCCCGGTGTCATTTATATCAATCTCAAATTTCTTTTGCATTTTCTTTCTTTTTCTAATTTTCTTTCTCTTTTCTCATGAAAGAAAGGAACATAAATCTATCTTCATTAAATAACCACCAACCCACCTGTTTTGTCTGTTGTGCCTTCGTTTGACCTTATTTGACTATGTCATATAATTACGGACACAGAGAGTCGCACACTTGGGGGATAAATGTTAATATGTAAAGTATGAGTTAAAGTTCTACAATTGATGGAATAATAGATGTTGAATAACATATATGTGAGATGACCCGTATATATGTACCTAGATATTTTGAATGGACATGTAATATTAATCTGACTTGTGTGGTTTCTTATATAGTCTAATACGATGATACAACCCAATGTAAGCTCCATGAGAAGTACCAACATTATAAAGATTTATTTTGATATTTTTTGGGTGTCATTTGTTTAACTTTTTTTATCTTAAATTTTATATTTTTGATTTCATTCACTTTCGTGCAAATTTTTTGTCAAGACAATATCTTTTTTTCGACATCTGTAATTTCAAATTTATTCGCCTTTTTTAGAGTATGGGCAAATAAAAAAGTTAGTTATCAGGTGTCAACCTAGTTGAGACGTTATGCCTTTTTCTTTATGCTTTTGCATTCTATTCATTTATTAAAAAAATCTTCACCTTTGATCTTTTGTGGGATCCAGGGACGGATCTACATTATGGCCATGTGTGGCTATAGCTACATATGAATTTAAAATAAAGATCGGCAAATTAGTTAAAGTATAGAATATCTTTATTTATTAATTTTGTTAAGTCTGCAACATTTTAACCTAATAATTTCCCTTCAATTTATTGTATTAGGTTAGTAGTAATTTAAACTAATAAATTTCATCTAAAATGCAGCAATCTCTAATATTTCTCCTCACTTATGAGCTTTTCATTCATATCCTGTTGTGTCATCGTTTGTATATATCTATTGTTTTTGTAGACTGTTTTTTTTTTTTGACAAGTTGTTGTACACTTATTTAATACGTTTACAATTAGAATATCTTAATTTCTATGCAAACTCGGCTACCCTAATTTCAATGCAAACTCGGCTATCTATAGCAAACCCTAAACCGTGTTTCTCTAAAAATAAAAATAAAAATCTAAATCGCGGTAAATTACACAGACAGCAGAAGAATCATATATTTTGATATTTTAATTTTTCCAAATGGAAGGACGTGACCTTACAACCTTCCTCTCATACCACTGCTTAACTGGTATTCTAATTTAACATGTATTTTATCAATATGATATTTTTTTTGAGAATTGGAATATCTTTTTTGCGTTTTTTACTTTTAGTTTGAGACGTTTACACCAATTTTGGCAGTCTTTCTATTTAGTTTTGTCGCAATTTCTTGGTTTATTATCTAAGGATTCAGATTGTGTCGTGGAATGTCATGTCTTTTGAGATTGTCTTTTTTTCACAGATACCAATTATATATTGCATTTTATTATCCGTATGTCAATCTCTTAACAATAAACCTGTGTGACACACGGGTCAACATTCTAATAATTTAGTTACAATAGCATAGCAGTGGAAGTGGAAGGTGTTTTTTTATAATAAGTCTCAACACCATATTTACAAGCTATTTTACATGTAGATTTTCTTTACAAAATAAAAGTTTCTTTTCTAAGTATAGCTTTTAAAATTACTGTTTAGCCTAGCTTCTTTCTTGAGGAAGGTTTGGCCTAGCTTCTACTTTTAAGGAGAAGATTAGACAAATTAAAGCTAGGTTAAACAAACAAAGGATTTCTTTGTTTCTGTCTTGACCGAAGTCCAACCACTAATAAGTTTCATAAGAGTCCAATAATTCTTATATACTAATTAACCCAAAAATCGGAGTCTCCAAAATTGAGATATAAGAAAAAGGTCTAGAATTCGATCCTGAAAATTAACCTAACCATTAACTTATTAACATTTGTCTATCTATAATAAAACTTTTGTCATCTTCCATTATATAGCTTGCATCATTCTTTTCCTTGGCTTACTTTGAAATTTTAATAATGTGTTTAGTGACATATATAAGACATTTACCTTTATATTTTCATATATATAAAGTAGGTCTGCATTATTGATGATTTAATCAATTATTACATTTATTACTTGGTCAATATTTTCCCAAATATTCCATCAAACAAAAAAAAAAGTATTCCATAATATTTACATTAATTATATACTTCTAATCTTTTATTTATTTTTCGTTACAAAATACTTTTTTTTTTTGTCTTAGATGAAGTGGTGATCCACTGAAATTAAACTTAGGGGTGTAAGTGGTTCAGACAAAACCAATGAAACCGAAAACTCAAACCAAACCAAACCAAAAAAGAATCCGACATTGTTTGGTTCGGTTCAAAACCGAACCGAACCAACCTAAACTGATTTAGTTTGGTTCGATTCTCGTTTTTTAATTTTGAGATCCAATGAACCGATGAACCGAACTGATGCTAACCTCACTTCCCATTTTAGTTATATTATCTCTCCTCAAACAAACTTATGATTAAACTCAAAATTAAAGTCCAGTATAAAATATTCCTTAATTATTTCACCTTCTCCCATCATCATATCATCTCATCACCCACAGTTTATTTCGTTTCTACTAAAAAATAACACTAGTCGTCAGGCACACCTAACCCATCGTTCCTCATCGTCTCTGGGATCGTCCATCTCTTGTTAGTTTTTTCATGTTAGTTATACAAAGTAGTTTGAAAAATAGAGAACATGGAAAACAAAGTTCTATGAAATATTTGAGTATATTGTATGCATGAAATACAAATTTGTAAAAATATGGATTTTTTTAATTGTATTTTCATACAAACCGATCAACTAAACCGATCCAAACCAAACCGATGAAGATTTCATTGGTTTGGACATTTTTGTGACTAAAAATCGATACAAACTAAACTGTTACACCCCAAACTCACACACAACTGTGAGGTCCCAGGTTCGAAACCGAATCACGACGTCCGGCTTTACAATTTCGGCATTTACCAGTTGTGCTAAGACTTCTATTCTAGACAAATACTTTTAATCTTTTATAGGACGACTATAAATTATTAGTTTGTTAACTACTGCCTCCATCACATAGCCTGAGTATAAAAGAAACATATATTTACCAAACTCTGCTGTTGTTTGAGCACTTAAGAATCAGTAAGAAAAAGTACATATTGCATTCCCAAACTGAAGTAAATTTTAAAGAAATAACATTTTTATTATAACTTCTCATTATATATAACCTTCCTAATATTTTTCTAATTGTTGCCTAAAATTTTATGGTGAATTCTAAGGTGAGGGTTCAATTAAGTCCCTCACCAGTGGACCACTTACAATAACAAATAAGAACCATTAGATTAATCAAACTTATACACCCTATTATACACCGTATGCGTTAGATGAAACACATCTTTTTCCTCACCCTCCTCTGCTACCAAACGTCCATATCCACCATTGTTGTCCTTGCATTAACATTTCTTGGGGTGCTTATGATGGCAGCAATGGAGAAGAAGAATCAAGGTACTTCCCTAAATGAAAGATCTTGAAATGTTATTTGGACCAATGTAAAGAAATAAGTCATTGATTCATCGACATACCTTTATTCTTTCATTCAATTATTTGTTTAAGGATAAAGTAATAATATTGAAAAAGATGTTGCAATGAAATGAAATCAGAAGAAACGACAATGATTGCTTGCTGCTCAGTTTGTTTTATTTTCTGATTCACTGAAATTATTAAAAGAAATTACATATGTATATATTTCCCATTGTTGCCACATGCCAAGGCATCAATGACTTACGCGACAACCGCATTTGAATTATTCAGATTTCCTATGGGCATTGTGGAAGATATAGGGGGGCGGGCACATGATTGTGTGTAGCAGTCTTTCAAAGTTCTATTTTTATTTTTAAAAAATCCCAACCTTTCATCAAATCCGAAAATGTATAAAAAGTGGTCCACGGGTGAGGGACTTAATTGGACCCTCACTCTAGAATTCACCAAAATTTATTATATGTTTTTCATGCTAAAACTATAATATTATTATGTTCAATTCTTATTCTAATTGTTTTAACAAAAAAAAAGTTCTATCCATCTATCTATCCATCTATATCGTTTGCTGACATCTCATCGATTTGAACGCATATCATAACATATTATAGTCTTGAGGCTATGAGTTTGTAGGGAAAAAATTGTTACCCACCTGTCTTTCAAATAGGAGAAAAACCAATTTTCTGTTCAATTAGGAGAAAAAATGTCATCCATTGCAAGGTTTTGTTACCACTACCAACAATTCGATCTTTTGTTTCACCAAAACAGTATTTGATGTAAATTTCCAAAATTATAATATTCGCCCAACAAAACTAATTTAATATTCTTTCCTAGGAATGCAACATTCTTAAGTTGAACCGCAAGTAAACAGAACTACAACAGCAACATCAAGGGCAAACATGATTTACTCAAGCATCTCATGTGGAGTGTACAAAGAGGGGAGGGAGTGATCTAACGAGACCAAAAAGAATTGAAGAATTTGAGGGCATTGGAGAGAAATTCCGGTCAGCATGCGCACCCACCCCTCTGCTCATTCTCTGGAACAACAGGCTCCGGAATAGGTTGAAAATATCTGCAAGGCATAATGAAATATTGAATTCAAAAGTCAGTTAAGCAAGCATCTGTTAAAATTTCTTATCCGATACAAAGAAAGGTGACAGTAACATGGTATTTTAATATAAATAATAAAGTGAATTTTTACCCTAATTATGGAATGAAACACAACAAATATTCAACATACTTCTACACTACATCTATACAATTATTTTACTACAAATTTATATCACTGCTATTATTTTGCTATTCACTGCATGCCTGCACATCCTTCCTACATCTATACGATGTCCTTGCCTCACCATGGTGGCCAGTAACTGATCTGTGCCGCAAGCCCGTAACGGCTCAATCGCAGCACAAAACACAGCAATCAACTACCTAGATATCCGAAGGTCTGCACCATGCCAAATTAATGGGGAAAAAATCAAAATCAAACTGTGGAAGCTGAGCCATTCACTCTGAAGCGCTTATTCCTACTGTCCCAAGTGGGAGTCCCCTATGTTAACTACCAGCTTTACCAATCAACTTTTTCACAAGTAGTGAGAAATGGGCAGCAGCATAAAGCCCTAACTGGCAGTCCCCTATGTTAAATCCGACTGTCCCAAGTGGGAGTCCCCTATGTTAACTGGCAGCTTCGTTACAAGTTACAATTCGATAGACAACACTTCTTGCCAAGAGACAGTTTATGCAAACAATTGGTTAGTAACAACAGAAGTTCAGACTAAATGTTAAGAGGCACAATCACTTTTTCCCAAAACTAAAACCTAAAAATAATGCAAAACTACATAAGTATTTTGTGTCTATCACAAAAATAGCAGAAACAATGATTATCTGTAATTATAATCTTTTTTTTTTTTGGGCAAGCAGACTCAGGCAAAGAGCCAAAGAAGCCATGTGATTTATAGCTATGTGTATTCAGGGAAAATAAAAAAAAATAAAAAACATTACAGATAAAAAGATAGCCAGGAGGTCCTATACTCTATCTACTACACAACACTACTAACTGGTGTGTGATGCATATAATGATTCAACATTTCAGTATTCGTCTACAACAACAACCAAGCCTTCTCCCACTAAGTGGAGTCAGCTACATGGATCAAACGCCACCATAATGTTCTATCATAGACACTAAAGAAAAATGTCTAGGAACTAAACATATTTGGACAAAAATAATCAAAATTTAAATTTAAAACAATTAAAATCTTACATGTCTTGTTCACGTTCATTGGCTAATGCAGTCTTGGCAATCCGTAGGAATGCAGCATCAACATTTAAGTCTTCCTTTGCAGATGTCTCAAAGTAAGGAATATTCCCTTTTGAGGCACACCACTCCTTTGCTTTCTTATCAGAAACCTATATGGAACATAATTAGACCCTTGAGCAGGAGATGAAGAATTATATAACTGCAATAGCATTTGCCTACCACTCGACTATTCCCGCCATCAATATCAACTTTGTTTCCAAGCAATATAAATGGAAAAGTGCTTGGATTAGAAGGGTTTGCCTGTGACACAACATTAAAACGGTAATTAATTAACCGGAAAAGTATGCATCCAACAAATCATAGAATTTGTCAGCTCAACAAACTTCAACATCCGGTGGGCTCAAATGCCTTCAAACAGAAAAATTACTACCCATAGCAGTTCAGTTACATAACAAATCATGCTGTGCTATGTTTGATTCAATAAGAATTTGAATGCTTCATTCACACCAAAAATATCCATGCTCCATGTTATATAATTTACTTCGTAGAAATTCATGGAAGACAAGAAAAAGACATCCAGACTTGCTAAATAACAACAAAAGGACAGCAACTTAGTCAAAAGCCAAAGAATAGCAGTAAACTCTGATTCTTGAAATCTAGGAACGTAATAACATAGATCTTAGTATAGCGAACCAAGTATGTATGAGAGTATATAAAATAGTTAATCTAAGGTACTTCTGTCTCAATGCACTGAAACCCTGTTCGGTGATACTGGCACCAGTCAGTAAAGCCTTGACAGCATGTAATGTGTTACAAGGCACTGGTTAGTTTCTGACTGTTTTAAATTGTTCATAGTTAGTTAAAGTGATGTGTTCTTTGAGTTTCACTCTAACATTTGCTATGTTAAATCTCAGGATTCTTCTAAGATCCTTCTGAGGGGTCATCTTGGTGATGATGGTCTCTACCAGTTTGATCGGCCATCTATGCCTTCTGTGTCAAGAACTGCTTCTTCAAGTTCTGTCATCAGTTCTGCTCATCACTCCAATAATTGCTCTAGTCATTCTAGCTTTCCCTTATCTAGGTCTCAATGTAATAATGTTGGAAGTGTTCACACTCCAATTAGTAGTAGTGGCAATAGTAACAATACTAGTACTGGTCTTCTTTCATTGTATAAAGTCTGGCATAATAGATTGGGCCACCCTCATCATGAGGTGCTTAGAAGTGTAATGAAATTGTGTAATCAACAATTACCTAATAAAAGTGTCACAGATTTCTGTTCAGCTTGCTGTTTGGGCAAATCACATAGATTACCTTCTATTTCATCCACCACATCTTACAATAAACCCCTTGAACTTATATTTTGTGATCTGTGTGGTCCTGCTTCTGTTGAATCTCATGGAGGTTATTCCTATTTCTTGACCTGTGTAGATGCCTACTCCAGATATACCTGGATTTTCCCTCTTAAACTGAAGTCTCACACACTCAGCACATTCCAAAATTTTAAAACGATGGTAGAACTTCAGAATAATCTCCCCATCAAATCAATTCAAACTGATGGTGGTGGAGAATTTCGTCCTTTTACTCAGTTCTTAACTAATTTAGGCATCACACATAGGCTTACCTGTCCCCACACCCATCATCAAAATGGCTCTGTGGAAAGGAAGCATAGACATATAGTTGAAACTGGCTTAACACTTCTAGCTAATGCTAAACTGCCTCTATACTACTGGGATCATGCTTTCTTGACAGCCACATACCTCATTAATAGGTTGCCTTCACCTACTATTCATAACAAATCTCCATTTTTCATTCTTCACCTCCAAATTCCTGATTACAAATTCTTAAAAAGCTTTGGCTGCTCCTGTTTTCCCTTTACTAGACCCTACAATAATCATAAACTGGAATTGCGTTCAAAAGAGTGTGTTTTTCTTGGATATTCACCCTCTCATAAGGGATATAAATGTTTAGATCCTACAGGCAGAATTTTTATCTATAAAGATGTTATCTTCAATGAGTATAAGTTTCCCTACTCTGAGTTGTTCTCTTCTGGTCAGCCTCCTACACCACCAGCTACCAGTTCCACTTTTACCCCTGTGCCTTCCTTCATTTTTCCTTCAAATAACAGGTCCTGTACTACAAGTCAGCAATCTTCTGCTACTATTACACCCCTCCAAACTGCTAGTGCTTCCTCTCCTTTTCCTGACACATCTGCTCATAATTCTCAGTCAGGTCAGTCTTCACATCATCATAGTGTCCATAATAGTCATGCTTCTCCTAACTCTAATCATCACAATACCAGTTCCTTATCTCCCAATCATCTCCACATCCCATCTGGACCTATCTTTAATCCCACACCCATCACTATTCTTCCACCTTCCTCTTCTGACAGTCCATCTTCCTCATCTCACTCCAATAATGTCCATCAAAGCATCTCTGCTGAGTCTGTCACCAGTCAGCCTTCACAACATGTTGAACCTCACCGTATTCATCCTAATAACATACACTCTATGGCAACAAGAGGAAAACATGGAGTTGTACAAAAGAGGAAGCATCCTACTCTACTTCTTACTCATATTGAACCTACTGGGTACAGACAAGCAATGAAACAGCCTTAGTGGCTACAAGCTATGCAGCTTGAGCATGAAGCCCTGATGAAAAACAATACCTGGATACCTGGACTCTGGTCCCTTTACCTGCTGACAGACAAGCAGTAGGATGCAAATGGGTGTTCAGAGTAAAACAAAACCCTGATGGCAGCATAAATAAATACAAGGCAAGGTTAGTTCTCAAAGGGTTTCATCAAATGCCTGGATTTGACTATAAGGAAACATTCTCACCAGTGGTAAAGCCTGTAACTGTGAGAAGTGTACTAACATTAGCAGTCACAAACAAATGGTGCATTCAACAGCTGGATGTGAACAATGCCTTTCTAAATGGCTATTTAGAGGAAGAAGTTTACATGACACAACCACTTGGATTTGAAACTGCTGATCCCTCTTTGGTTTGCAAGTTGCATAAAGCTCTATATGGGTTAAAACAGGCTCCAAGAGCCTGGTTTGAAAGGTTAAAGTGCACAATGCTTAAGCTGGGTTTCTGTTCTAGTAAATGTGCCCCATTTTTGTTCATCTTACATGCTAATCAGCAAACTACCTTCATGTTAGTTTATGTTGATGATATAATCATCACTGGCAGCTCTACATCCTTAATTCAACAACTGGTTAAGAAGTTAAATGCAGAATTCTCTCTAAAAGATCTGGGCAAGATTGATTATTTCTTAGGTATTGAGGTGCACCATTCAGAAAATGGGTCCCTTCTCTTATCACAGACAAAGTACATACAAGATTTATTAGTTAAGGCTAATATGGCAAATGCAAATGGAATTGCTTCCCCTATGGCCTCCAGCACAAAACTAACATAGTATGGTTCCAATCATGTTTCTGACCCTACATTTTTCAGGTCAATAGTGGGTGGACTGCAGTATGTTACTGTTACTAGACCTGAAATCTCCTATTCAGTCAACAAAGTCTGTCAATTCCTATCTTCACCTCTAGAGGATCACTGGAAAGCTGTAAAAAGGATTCTCAGATACTTACAAGGCACTATTCATCATGGACTTCTTATCAAACCTGCTCCTATGCATGAACCTATTTCACTAACAGCCTTTTGTGATGCTGACTGGGCCTCTGACCCAGATGATAGAAGAAGCACCTCAGGTGCCTGTATTCTTTTGGGGCCAAACCTCATCTCTTGGTGGGCAAAGAAACAAACACTGGTTGCAAGGTCCAGTGTTGAAGCTGAGTATAGAAGTCTGGCTCAAGCTTCTCCTGAAGTTTTATGGGTGCAGTCTCTCCTAAAAGAACCGAGGGTTCCCACTAAAGTACCTCAGATATTTTGTGACAATTTAAGCACTGTGTCACTGGCTCATAACCCTGTTCTTCATTCAAGAACAAAGCACATGGAGCTGGACATTTTCTTTGTCAGAGAAAAGGTCATCAGCAAAGATTTGATTGTTTCTCACATACCTGCACAATTTCAGCTGGCTGACATTCTTACCAAGCCCCTTTCTGCCTCCAGATTTTTGGAACTCAGAGACAAACTAAGGGTATCTGATCCCATTAGTTTGAGGGGGGAATGTTAGAGTATAGATAGAGAAGACTAAGTTTGTAATAGTTTAATAACAAGCTCTTTAGTCTTAAGCTCTAGCCTATTAGATTGTGACATGTGTCACATATCTCTAGCTTATCCTTTTATCTATATATACTCTTGTACTGTGAGATTCAATCAATAATAACAGAATACAATTTTCCCTCTCTCTCTCTTTCCTTCTCTCTCTCTTCCACTCTAACAAACTCTGTAACTAACTTCTCTGAACCTTCATCAATGGCGGTTTCAGTTTCTATTACAATCTAAGTGAAGGATAGGCCAATGTACAAACAGCTAATCTGAACTATCAAGGTCAATAGCAAACTATTGGAGAAGGTGCTATAAAGCAAAACCATGGTCATGAGTCATTACATATATAATTAACACATGAAAGCTAATATGAAATAATCATAAATCAATTTCTGCTGCAATAAATAATTATAATGCCAAAAAAGTTTAAAATCCGTATTCGCACTAATCCTCTACACATGAAGAAAGGAAGTTCTCCATTGTCATCATAATTTCAAAGCAGCTTATATTCAGAATTTGTCTCACAAACCTCAAATGCACTCAAAGGAGTCTATTTTTTTTATATGTATATCTTATAATTTATTTCGACTTAACATTTGAAAGAGTGTAAGAGGGCCATCATGCAAATCACCAAAAGTAACAAAATTAGAAAAATAGAGATGACATAGTAAACCTGTTTCAGAAACTCCTCGTGCCAGTTATCAAGTGTATCAAATGACTTCATGACGTTAACATCATACACTAGGACACAGCAATCTGCCCCTCTATAAAATGCAACACCAAGACTTTGAAATCTCTCTTGCCCAGCAGTGTCCCATATCTACAACCCATACGCATAAATCAATAAAATATACATAATCTACATGATATAATATAATATCTTAAACACAATAAAAAAATAATACTGGATTAACAATGAACTAGAAAACCCACCTGTAGAGTAACGAGCCTGTCGTCAATCTGCAGTTCTTTTGTAACGAAATCAGCACCAATTGTAGCTTTATATTGCTGACTGAACTTCTTATGCACATATCTATACAAGTAGTTTAAGGTCCACATATACCATTCTCATGAAACTCAGCAACCTTAAATGTGTATCAGCCTAATTATGTGCCCAACCACACTCAATGCAAATGATTATGTCCCCAACCACACTCAAAGCAAATGATTAAGCTGAATGCTAGAGAGCAATAACAAAACATTTTAGAGTAGTACTAAAATGCAATAATTTAACAATGATTAAGGATGGTAGTAGTTGGAATAAAAGAAAATAGGAAGGACCACTCATACCTACCTACATGCAAATGTCATTAAGCATGCCAATTCAGTGAGTATACCAAATAGTATTTTCCATATATTATTTCAAATTTTAATGCCTCGTAATGGATTCAACTACACTAAGTGGGTCAGTTTTAAATAAAGATTAGCAACTGCAGTCTATGCTGCAACAATACGGTTTTTCTATTTCTCCACGACATTGATTCAAACCACATTTAACTACAATTCTCAGCAATATCAAAGATCATGATGAACCATAACTGCAATTCAGCTTCTTTGAAGTGAGACACAGTCTAAAATAAAGTTCTACGACTACAATCTGAGCTGCAACATTATGGTTTACGATTTCTAAACAACTGCAATTGAGGCTCCATTTGACTGCAATTCTAAGAAATGTCAAAGATCGCGACAAACCATTACCACGATGCAGCTTCTTTGAAGTGACATACGAAGTTTTAAATATAGGTCTGCGACTACAACATTAGGGTTTTTTATTTCTCTGCGATTTAAACACAATTCTCCATAATATAGAAGATTGTGACAACCCATTACCACAATTCGGCTACTCTGAAGTAAGGCACAGAGTTTCAAACAACAGTGCACAAGTACAATCTAAACTACAACATTAGAATTCTCGATTTCTTTGTGATCCTGATCGAGGTCGTATTTTACTCCAATTCTCATCAATATCAAAGATCACGATGAACCACTGAATAAAGTTTTGTGACTACATCCTAAGCTATGACATTTGGGTTTTTGATTTCCCAGCGATCGCAATCGAGGCCACAAATCTCCACGGTATCGAAAATCGCAATAAAAATCACCATTCAACACAATATTG
Organism: Medicago lupulina; assembly: GCA_958299785.1. Lineage (NCBI taxonomy): Eukaryota > Viridiplantae > Streptophyta > Magnoliopsida > Fabales > Fabaceae > Medicago > Medicago lupulina. Next base: position 21,954,980 of record OY283145.1, on the reverse strand, counting down.
AAAATTGCGATAAAATCTACAATACAACCACAACTCTCCGCGATATTGAAAATCGCGATAAAATCACAATATAATTACCGCGATTCAAAATCTCGGCAAGAGATGCATTGGAAAATAGTAAAAAATAAATTCAACTCAAATTCTCAACAACAATTATAAATCCAAATCTCCAAAAATGCATCCCTATGCGATACTAAAAATTGCAATAAAATCTACAATAATACCACAACTCTCCGCGATATTGAAAATCGCGATAAAATCACGATATGATTACCGCGATTCAAAATCTCAGTAAGAGATGCATTCGAAAATAGTAAAAATTAAATTCAACTCAAATACTCAACCACAATTATAAATTCGAATCTCCAAAAATGCATCCCTATGCGATACTGGAAATTGCGATAAAATCTACAATACAACCACAACTCTCCGCGATAAACCACGATATGATTACCGAGATTCAAAATCTCGGCAAGAGTTGCATTCGAAAATAGTAAAAATTAAATTAAACACAAATTCTCAAACACAATCATAAATTCCACCCTCCAAAAATGCATCCCACTTAAAATAAACACCACTAATACACAAAATTAATCAAATGAAGCAATAAACTAAAATCAAATGAGTAATAATAATAATAATAATAAATAATTTTTCATCAAACTAGCAAATCAAAAAATTGCAAAGGATACTGATTCATCAACGAAGTTTTTCCAACCCTAAACAAAAAACGAAAAAGAAAAAAAAAATCACGTTAGAGAAAAGGGAAAGTGCAAAAATAAAAAAAACTGAAAATGAAGTTTGTGGATTAGGAACGTACCCACTGTCTCCAAGAACGATGACTTTGAGTAAAGTTCTTCTGCGTAAGGCCATGTTTGGGTGTGATAATCGATTAATAAGAGATTTTGAGATTTAGGGATTGTGATTTGATTAGTGTATTGTTTTGTGAGAGGTTTTGATTTATATAGTTGCGGAAATGGTTCGTGGATGGATCGAGAGAAAGTAGAGAGAGAGAGATATGAATGAAAGTGAATGTTAGAAAAGGAAAAAGGAGCGCCAATTTCGATCTATTTGTTTTTGTCCCCTGCACTGTTTATCTAAGACTACAAACTTGCATCGCTTTCAACTCCCTCTCATTCCTTTTTTTTTTTTTTTTTGAAAAAAAAAATCATTGTTATTAAAATCCCAACTTAAATCTTTAAATTTATGATTTTATGACTTTATTAATCTTTAATTATTCAAATCTATTGCAGAATCTCAAAATAAGCAAAATCTTTAAAAAATTGCATTAAAATTGTGAAATACATACAAAAAGGATTTTGAAGGATTTTGTCCATTTTTTTAGTCATTTATAGTTATATACTCCCTCTGTTTCTAAATATAAGCAAAAATGATTTTTTAGGTTCATTCATGAATGTGGTTCATAATATGGACCACATCCATCATTAAGTAAATGAACCTAAATAGTGAGTTTTGCATATATTTAAAAATGGAGGGAGTACAATTTAGGGTTAATTGTTCAAATTGACCTTGTGATAAACTATCTAGCCTTGTAATACGAAATTATTCTTATTTTTGACCATATAATATTTTTTACCCTTTCATATACGTGTAATCCAAAAAAGTGATCTAGAGGTTGAATTTTTTCATAATTTTTTACAGATATGTTTAGGACGTTAAAATATGACTTTCCACAAAAAATTAGATTTTTTTGACTAAGGACATATTAATTATGAATTTTTTCCCCGTAATTACGAATTTCTTAAACAATTTACAATTAATTTGTCTCTCATTAAAACTGCAAAATTTTATTGTGAAGGTTCTTATTATTTTCTAACCATGCCTACAAAATTAGAGAACGAAATTTGACCTCTGAATATATGCTTACTAGGAACAAAATTTCAATTTCGAACGTTTTGGTTGAAAAATAAATTTTAACGACTTTGAAATGCTATCAAACTTTGTATATCCTTTTGGTAAAATTCATCATTTTTTATTGCGATTTTACAATTTCTTATATCGATTCTACAAAAGTAGTTGAGTAAAATTCTTCTATTTTGATTGCGATTTTACGATGTTAGATTTTATTCTTCCCTTTCCACTTGAAGCAAACTCTTGATTTGACAACCTTGCTTTTTACACTTTTGATGAGTTAACGGCATAATTTCAAATCTAAATTTAAATTTGATTCCTTAATAAGTGTCTCGGAAGCATATGTTAGTATTTCTCCATGCAATAAACTATTTTGTTGTTACTGAATAACGAATCATGTCACAAGCTTTGAACTTTAACATCGTCTATTTGATTTGATTTGGAGTTAGATATAATATTTTTATAACTTGGCATGATTTGAAACTAAATTTTGTTGGAACAAAGGGTGTTTCACAATTATACCACTTAATTTTTGATGATAACAAGGTATTAAAAATTACCAATTGGATATGCTAAATATTTATTCAAGTGTACAGGACCATTATCAAAGATTTATTTACAAGAGGTTCTGATTGAATGAATTAAAGAGCAAAGGAAATTTAGACTGAAGCTTGAAGAACATCTGAATGAAAGCGCTCCTGGAAAATTAGAGTCAGAATGCGTCTGAAGAAAGAGCTCCTGAAGATGATGTCATCAGAAGCAAGTTCTTCAGAGGCAGACTCATCAGAAGCAAATAGTCTCCAGAGGCAAATTCATCAGAAGCAAAGATTCTTCAGACACTGAAAAGCGTTGACAAAGCATAATGTACGAAAAGTACAACCACTATGCCTACGCCTGTTCTTGCAACCACCAACTCTGCACAGTGTCTTCTATACACGACAAGAATAACAGTAACTAAAGCAGAAACTTTTCCATATTTGCTGGAATGGATTTGAATTTGATTTCATTGTACAAGTCTCAAATCAAGCAAAGGATCAAAGGTGTCAAATCAGCTTCGGTAAAGAAAAAGTGATGAGCTGGCAGTCTCCAACGTCTCTCAAATTCTCTATAAATAGAGATGAAGACTTGAAGAACGTAGAAATATATACACACGCGAATTAAGTTCTTCTCTCATATTCCAAGTCGCAAACATTGCTCATCAACAACTTAGATAATTCTTACAAAAGCTTACATTTTAGAATTTCTAAGTATCTAAGAAAATCAGAGTCTGTTCTGTTTCGTTTTGTCTTGTGAATACCTCTGATTGTATATCAAGTATTCAAAACTCTTTTCAATTCTCTGTAATTGTTTTGAAGTCTCTTGCCTGTGTGCTTGAGCATTTGAAGTCTCTTTCTTGTGTGATTGAGCAAAGGAAGTCTCATACTTGTGTGTTTGAGCAACTTGTAATTTGATATTACATTTTAGTGGAACTTTCCTTGGAAGTGCAAGGGGGACAGGACTACTTCCGGATTGTGGAAGGAACCTGTATAAATTGCTTGTGTCTTCTTTCTTTCTTGCATTTGTTTTATATTCCGCTGCTAAGACTCTGAACTCTGATCAGACTCTGAACTCTATCAGACTCTGTATCCTGAGAACATTGTTATTTTTCGTAAGAAAGAAACGTTTTTGAAAACACAATTCAACCCCCCCCCCCCCCCTTCTTGTGTTTTTCCCACCTTCAGTTGGTATCAGAGCTTCGGCTCTGTAGTTAGCACTTAACCGTGTTACAGTAAACGATCGGTGAAAAACATGTCTGGGGATGAAGCTTCTGCATCTGCATCTGGTTCTGGTTTTGGTTCTGGTGCTGCTGTATATTATGACTACAGCAACATCAACAAAAGTGAAAGATCTTCTAATCACAACAAACCTCCTATGTTTAATGGTGATCCTGAAATGTTCTCTTGGTGGAAGACCAAGATGTATAGTCACATCATGGGAATGAATGAAGAGTTGTGGGATGTTCTTGAAGATGGCGTTGGTGATCTGAGGTTAGATGAAAAAGGTGCTGCTCTTGATAGGAAAGCTCATACTCCTGAGCAGAAAAAGCTTTACAAGAAATATCATACGATCAGAGGCATTCTTGTGGCTGCCTTGCCTCATAAAGAGTACTTAAAGATGAGTGACAAATCAACAGCAAAGGCTATGTTCACCTCATTGTGCTCACTTTATGAAGGTAACAAGAAAGTCAGAGAGGCCAAGGCTACTATGCTTGTTCATCAGTATGAGTTGTTCAGAATGAAGGAGGATGAAAACATTGAGACCATGTACTCAAGGTTTCAGACTCTTGTTTCTAGACTTCAGATTCTGAAGAAAAGCTACGTAACATCTGATCATGTGAACAAGATTCTGAGAAGTTTACCTGCAAAATGGAGACCGAAAGTAACAGCCATTGAGGAAGCTAAAGATTTAAACACTTTGAGTGTTGAAGATCTCATAAGCTCCTTGAAATGTCATGAAATAGGCCTTAATGAGCATGAACCTGTCAAGAAGCCCAAATCCATCGCATTAAAGTCCAGAGGCAAGTCAGGTAAGGCTCTGAAGGCTTTGGAGTCTGAAGAAGAATCTACATCTGAAGATTCTGATGAAGACTCTGAGATTGTTCAAGAGATGGCTATGCTCACCAACAGATTACAATACCTCGCTAAGAAGAACAAGAAGTTTATGAACAGAGGTAGTAATCACAAAAGCTCAAGAAAGGAAGATCAGAAAGGTTGCTTCAACTGCAAGAAGGTTGGACACTTCATTGCTGAATGTCCAGACTTGCAGAAAGAGAAATCCAAGGAAAAATCTAAGAAAGCATTCTTCAAGTCTAACAAATTCAAGAAGCAATTCAAGAAGAGTTTGATGGCAACTTGGGAAGATCTGGATAATGAGTCTGAGTCTGACAAAGATGATGCTGAAGATGAAGCTAAAATAGCTCTGGCTTTGGTAGCTACTGCTAATAATGAAGAAGAATCATCTGATGCTGAGTCAAGTACAGATTCTGAAACTGAAACTGAGGTATACTCTAAACTCACTAGATCTGAACTAATTGATTCTCTCAAAGAACTTCTTTGGCATTATGAAAACCAATCCACTGAGTTGAGGAGAGTTAAGCAACGATACATTAAGCTGCTAAAACTCCATGAATCAACTAAGACGGAAATGGATGCCTTAAAACAACAGAATAATGATTTGAAAACAATAACTAAGAAGGGTGATAATAAAACCTTGTCTGAGCAGGATGCTGCTCTTCAAGAGTTTATTAACACAGGAATTGATAGGACCAAAGTTGCATCCATGATTTATAGCATAAATCAGAACAACAAAAAGGGAATTGGTTTCACAGGAGGAAACTCTAGTGAAGTAATTCTGAAACCTTGTTCTGATAACATCAAAGAAGGTCTGAAAACTCATTTTGTGTCTGAGTCTGAAAAAGCTTCTCATTCAGAATCTAAGTCTTCAAATTCAGAGGAGTTGACTAAGTCAAAACCTAAGAATCATAAGACAAAAGTCACGAATGACTCTAAATCAAAAGCTCCAACGTTACAGATTCTGAAAAGATCAGAACCCATCAAACAGGTTCTAAAGAAAACAGAGTCTGAAACTCAAAAGCCTAGATTTCAGAGAAAGGAGGCTATTTTTACTAAGTCACATTCTAAGACTAAAGGTTCTGAACCCAAAGTCTGGAAGAAGACTGATAAAGAAAAATTCAGACAGAGTACACAAAAGAGATTCAGAACTTCTAGGACTAACCCAAGAGGACCCATGAAAGTATGGGTACCTAAGATACAAATTGTTGATGCTGCAGATATGTCTAAAAGGAAATACAAAGCAGAAGTCCTGGTATCTGGACAGTGGCTGCTCGCGACATATGACGGGAGAAAAGTCTATGTTCCTAACCCTGACCATGAAAGAGGGAGGAATTGTGGGATTTGGAGGAAACCAAACTGGCAAAATCATTGGTTCTGGAACAATTGGTAATTCCTCAGTCTCAATCAATAATGTGTGGTTTGTAGATGGACTAAGGCATAACCTACTTAGCATAAGTCAATTTTGTGATAATGGTTATGACGTCTTGTTTAATAAGAACAACTGCACAGTAATCAACACTGATGACCAATCTGTAGTGTTTAAGGGAAAGAGAAAGAACAATGTTTATAAGATCAATTTTTCAGAACTGACTGATCAGAAGGTATTTTTCCTCCTGTCAGTGAGTGATAAGAAATGGTTGTGGCACAGAAGGTTGGGACTTGCTAACTGGAGATTAATCTCCAAGCTTAGCAAGTTACAACTTGTCAAAGGCCTACCAGACATTGATTATCATTCAGATGCACTATGTGGTGCATGTCAGAAGGGAAAAATTGTTAAAACTTCTTTCAAATCTAAAGACATTGTTTCTACCTCCAGACCCTTAGAACTACTACATATTGATTTATTTGGACCAGTCAGTACTGCATCCATATATGGAAGTAAATATGGATTGGTGATTGTTGATGATTACAGTAGATGGAGTTGGGTTAAGTTTCTCAAATCTAAAGATGATTCATATGATGTGTTTACAAAATTCTGTATCCAAGTCCAATCTGAAAAGGAACTTAAAATTCTAAAAGTCAGAAGTGATCATGGGGGAGAATTTGAAAATGAGCCATTTGAAATATTTTGTGAAAAATTTGGAATTGTCCATGAATTCTCTTCTCCTAGAACTCCACAGCAAAATGGAGTTGTAGAGAGAAAGAATAGGACTCTTCAAGAAATGGCAAGAACCATGATTCATGAAAACAATCTGGCAAAACACTTTTGGGCAGAAGCAGTGAACACAACGTGTTATGTTCAGAACCGGATCTACATCAGACCCATTCTGAACAAAACAACATATGAAATCTTTAAAGGCAGGAAACCTAACATTTCTTACTTTCATCAGTTTGGATGTACTTGTTACATTCTGAACAATAAAGTCTATCTGAAGAAATTTGATGCAAAAGCTCAAAAGGGAATCTTTCTAGGTTACTCTGAGAGATCTAAGGCATACAGACTGTACAACTTGGAAACACTCTGTGTCGAAGAGTCTATACATGTCAAGTTTGATGACATAGAGCCTGGAAGTCAAATTCCAGAGCAAATTGAAAACAATGCAGGTTCAGAAGAGTCTGATGATTATTCAGAACCTGATCAGACTTCAGAAACACATGATACTTCAGAAGCTGTGACAGCTCCTGATGTCCCAATTGTTGAAGCTTCTGAAGAAAATCAAGATGATTCACAACAAGTTATCCAATCCAAAAATTCATTCAAATACAAGTCTTCTCATCCTGAGTGTCATACCCCAAATTTGGACCAGGGTCCCCGCTTTTTGCTCATTTTATTCGCATTTTTGTTGCGTGTTTTACCCGCATTTTATTTGCATTTTACCTCTCATTCTGTTCATATTTTCGAAACTCTATTTTATACGCATTTTAATCTTCGTTTTATTACTTTTATTTGTCTTTTAAAGAGCCAAGAAGTTTCGTCGTTTCAGACAAAATTTCAGTAGAGAGGTATTTTAAAATACCCCATTTTTGGGTTCCGAAAGAGACATCTTGGCCTTTTTAGGATGTAGTATGGTGACTAAACCAAGAGCGGTCTTGAATTTAGTTCATACACAATGCTACACTCAAACTAGACCTTCTTGTGAATAAGTATTTGACTAGGAGCAGTCCTGAGCACCGATACGTTCACAAGGGTGGTTGTAATTTGGGAACCTTGATAGAACCCGTGTTACAAGTGTAAAAGAAGCCACAGTTCTCACCTTGTGACGTCTTTACCCTTGGCTCCAGCTTTGTGGAACTTAACCTCACCATGTTTTCTATATTCTTTAGCATAATCATGCATACATGCATTCATTCATAATCAACTTTTTCCATCAAAATTGAAGGACTTAGCCAAGTTTTTGGTAAAAATCAAAGGAATGGACCTTGTGAGAATGAACACCAAGAAATACAACTTCAAAGATCTTAATTAAGCTTTTGTTTTTGTTAAGAACTTCTTCCTTGGTTTCGTTCTTACCTTTTTGAAAGGACTTTATTTCAATATCTATACAATTTTCAAATGAAACCATGTTCCTCTATGATGTTTACAATAAACTTTGATAAGTCCTTCAAAAAAAAAAACATCTTGTTGCATAAGCATATCATGCATCATTTGCATTCATAGTTTCTAGTCCGTGTCTCATATTGTGTCTTCTCCATGAAAGGTCAACCCATCGATCTACTCGCATCTACAAACACTCGGGCAAATCAGAATGGATCATCTTGAACAAGAGAACCACAAGTTTCGCGAAGAGGTGACGAACCTCCGGGCTGAAAATGAGATTTTGAGGAATTTAGTATCTTTGATGACAGTTGCGCAGGGTCAGCCATTTTCCCTTGTCAGCACTCAAGCTGAGACAGTTGCCTCCACTACCCCGATTTCAACAGTGTTTGCTAGTACTCCTCTACATGCTATGCTGGAGGGTTATCTCTGGAGCACACCTTTAAATTCTGGTGAAGTACTCTGTTCTGGTGTCTCTAAGGTTCAAGCTCCTTTTGTGCAACAAACAATGTCTATCCCTCAACCGGGCCCATTGTTCCCTCAAGCTGCCATGACTTACTCATCGCCTTTGATTCACACTACTCAGCAAAACCATGGACCCAACTACCACTCGAAAGGTGTGGAAGCATATGACCAGAAAGATGAACTGGAAGAAAAGTTTGACCAAAAGCTTGACAAAATGCAGTTGGAATTGAAAGCTCTCCGAGGGAAAGACTTGTTTGGGAAAAGTGCTTATGATCTTTGCTTGGTTCCCAATGTTGTGATACCGCCCAAGTTCAAGGTCCCCAACTTTGAAAAATACAAAGGGAACACTTGCCCTGAGACTCATCTAGCGATGTACGTGAGAAAGATGTCTGGTCAGGTAGGTAATGATGAACTTCTCATCCATTGTTTCCAAGATAGTTTGACGGGTGCCGCACTGACATGGTACGTGGGTCTGAACAAGGTAGATATCAAAAATTTCAAGGATTTGTGCGAGGCTTTCGTTCAGCGATACAACTACAACTTGCACTTGGCCCCAAATAGAAGGGAACTGCAGGCCATGACCCAGGATGATAATGAATCTTTCAAAGCTTATGCCCAACGTTGGAGAGATTTCGCCGCACAGGTTCGTCCACCTCTAGAGGAGAAAGAGTTTACCGAGATTTTCCTGGAGACTTTGGATCAGCCTTATTATGAGCATATGCTTGCAAGTGCATTCGGCGGCTTTGCAAAGATGGTGACCGTGGGCATGCGTATTGAAGAATGGGTCCGAAAGAGACGTTCGGTCGAAGAAAGTGTTCCTGCTGATGCTTCTGAGTACGAATATCAGGAAATGAGTGGAATGCAGTGTCAGCCTCAACAACAATATCTAGCTTATCACCCTGTCGCCGTTGTTATGCCTGTTGCCAACATTGTTCAAGATCCGGGTTATCAACCCCAGTTTCTACAATATCAACAACCTCGACAACAGGCTCTTCAACAGTTTATCCCTCAAAATCAGGCTCAGAAAGCACCACAATATGATCAGATTCCTCTGAGGTATGAAGAGTTGCTTCCTGTTTTACTTAGGGAGCATTGTGTTCAGACCAGGCCACCTCCTCGGGTGCCTAAGAAACTTCCGGCTCGGTGGAGACCTGACCTCTTTTGTGCATTCCATCAAGGGGCACAAGGTCATGATGTGGAACACTGTTTCTCTTTGAAGATCGAAGTCCAAAATTTAATCGACGCCAACATTTTATCTTTTGAGGGCTCGACTCCAATCGTGCAAGGAAATCAATGGGCATAGTCTATCGACACAGTGCAAGACAATACCAGATCATGGTAATTAATGTCAACACGTGGAATGTTTAGCTGCATTTGGGTCGTTTGTTGATGTTTCTTTCTACTACTTATTTGTTCATTTAATATGTTTGTTTGTTGTTTTCTGTTTTTCAAAAAAATCCTCTCGTCCCACCCGAGACGGAAGTGAACTTGTTTAGGGCTTTTGCTTTACGTATTTTCATCATTAATAAAAAGGTCGTCTCGATCCCGACCTTGTTATATTTTATTTTGTGCTTATTCTAGAAAAATGGTAATACAAAAAACAAAAAAATATTTATTTTCTTTTTTTTTCAATGTCTGCATAATCATAATATTTATTTACTTGACAAAATCATGCATTAATAAACCCGTTGAACACTTTAACCCTGTGCTCTCTCCCAACTTTGAGTTCCTTGCATCTGAGGCTAAAGGATAGGAAAACGAAGGGATTCCCTATGAAATTTCTTGTCTACTGGGGCATCTAAGCCGTCAAAGCTACAAACAAAGACATCAAGAAGATTGTCCAAAAGAAGGCATTCATTTACAAAGACTGGCATGAGATGCTACCATTTGCCTTGCAGGAATATTGTACTTCAAGTGCACACTTTAACAGGGACAACCCCCCCACCATCCCTCAGTATAAAACATAAAGGCAGTGCTTCACATGGAGGTCAAAGTCCCGTCAATCGAAGTTCCAATGAAAGCTAAGCTTGATTGAATTTAAAGGCATTACTGTTGTATGGTGTGGATAGTTATATCAAAAGGATGAAGCAGGTTTTCAACTAAGAAGGCTTATCCCCATGAATGTCAAGAAACGGGTCTTGTGCTCAAAGTTATACTATCTGATTTAACCAGGTTCCAGGGGCAATGGGTGCCAAATTATAAAAGGGTGACGAACTTGTATGTCCTGTGAATACCAATGCAGTCAAGAAATACTTTGTTAAAATGAAAAAGCTCGATAAGTCGCAAACTTAAAAAGGCGGCTTAGGAAAAAAAGAGCGTCTCGATGGACTGAAAACCCGAAAGGGCGGTCCATGCAAAAGTTAGAGACAAAAAAAAGAAAATGAAAAAAAATGAAAATGATCATCCTGATAGGTTGAAACCCACAAGGGCGACCTATGCAAAAGTTAAGGATTATGGCAAAGTAACTGCATTTGGTCGGATATGACATACTTGGGGCATTTCAGCCGCCAAAAAACCTCCAACTTACGGCAAGGTAACTACATCAAATTAGATATGATTCAACTGGGGCATCCTAACTGTTAAAAGACCGTCGATCTGAAGCATTTGCAAATTAAAGGCTCGGAACTGTGGAATTCAAAGTTGTTAGGGAGAATAACGGTTATTGTGTTCAATGTACTTTATATGTATAATTACCATTTTCCAAACTTTTAAAATTCGTGGAGTCATGCCTTTGGCGGGCCACCACTCCATTTACATTAACTTGAGTCTGTGCCCATTTATTTGAAACTCTCATTTTATTCTGGTTGTATTCTTCTCTTCTATTTTTGATGTTAATACTTAAAGCAAAAAAAAAAAATTCTTTTAAAACTTTTTCATGTCTTTTGAAATGCGTAAACAACATGTACATTTTCTTTGAACTCATGAGTAGAAGAAATATACATCAACATTCGTCTCAAGGACAGTTAAACACTGCAGGATGAGTATGACAAAAGGCCGTGAGATGACCCCTGTCAAAAAAAAAAAAGAAATACAAAAAAAAATACAAAAAAGAGCTCGCTAAGTCGAAAACCTGAAAGGGCGGCTTAAGCAAAAAATGAGCGTCCCGGTGGACTGAAAACCCAAGAAAGGGCGGTCCAGGCAAAAATTAGGGGCATACAAAAAAAGAATATATTCCCGGTGGATTGAAAACCCAAAAGGGCGGTCCAGGCAAAAGTTAGGGATTTGTAAAAAAATGATGATGAAAAATGATAAATAAATAAAAAAGACAGAGGCATCACATTTCCAATGGGCCAAACAGAAGAATACACATTGTGCTGATCTACAAATGGCGAATGCTGCCTGTGGTTTGATTAATGGCGATTTCTGTCAGTTTGATTGATTGATGGGTTTAATCCCGAGAAATGGCGACTGCTGCCTGTGGTTTGATTTATGGTAACTTCTGCCTGTGGTTTGATTTATAGTGACGTCTGCCTATGGTTTGATTAATGGCGTCTCTTGCATGTGGTTTAAGTGAAGACGATTTCTGCCAGGTTTTTGATAAATGGGCTTTACCCCTTCAGTGTTTTGATGTTTGAGCTTCCGCTCATCAGTGGTTTGATAGCGGGCTTTACCCCAACAGTGATATGATTCATCTCCAATATAACATCATCCCACAATGAAGATTGTCGAGTGTTTGTATTGCGATGTCATCAGTCCGCCTCCCATATTACTTGTTCGGTCTTGTCAGTTTCATTTGTTATATAGAGTCATCCAAACCATACATTCATATATCCATGCATCCATACATTCATTCATACACATATTCATGCATATAAACATTCTTGCACATATAACTGCATACAAAAATCATTCATACACAATTGCATCAACTACTCTGAGTCTTGGTTCAACAAAACTCCCAGGAAATGTCATCCCTATTTGTGTCTGATCCAGAGAGGTCACCAATCAAACCATTTTTTCAAGTGTCAGTTTCTACAAACGACCAGTATACAAATACATTTCAATTTCTCCAGTATCTGTCCATTTTTATTTTGTTTGTCTTCATACAGCTATCTTACTGATAGTAGACAACTTACCTTTCTTTTGTCTTCATACAGCTATCTTACGGGTAGTAGACAATGCCTTTCTTCAATCTTACCTTCATACAGCTATCATTGTACGATAGTAGGTAACCATTTGTCTTCATACAGCTATCCTACAGATAGTTGACAATGGCATCTCTTTCAGTTTACCTTTTATTTGTGTCTTGCTCTCCAACAATGACAGCAAACACCAACATTGCATTTACCTTTACCATTTTTTTTAAGCTTCTATTCCCTAGTGAACTTTTTGTCCCCAGTCAGGTCGTCATCATCTGGCATTCATAACACCACATTCGTCAGTAATTGACATGCTTTATTTTCTGCAAAAATGCTTTATCTTCTGCAAAAAAATGCTTTACTTTCCGCAAATGCTTTACTTTTCGTAAAAATGCTTTACTTTCTGCAAAACTGTTTTACTTTCTGCAAAAATGCTTTACTTTCTGCAAAACTGTTTTACTTTCTGCAAAAATGCTTTACTTTCTGCAAACCGTCGGTTACTTTTTAAAAGTAATCGACGAAAGCTTTATTTTCTGCAAACCTTCGGTTACTATTTCAAAAGTAATCGACAAAAATTTTATTTTTAGCAAATCTGTCAATTACTATTTCAAAAGTAAGTAGTAGATTTACGCGTCTTTGACTATTACCTTTTCAAAGATAGTAGGCAACTTTTCCTCCCCAGTGATATCTTTTAACTTGTTCTCTATTCATCATTTCAACTGGTCAAATTTGGTGTATTCGATATTTAAGTCTCTTCGGTCTGTTGATTCAAAAATTTCATCTTTTAAAATCCCCATGTCGAAGAAACTTAAATAGGGGCATCTGTCATACCCCAAATTTGGACCAGGGTCCCCGCTTTTTGCTCATTTTATTCGCATTTTTGTTGCGTGTTTTACCCGCATTTTATTTGCATTTTACCTCTCATTCTGTTCATATTTTCGAAACTCTATTTTATACGCATTTTAATCTTCGTTTTATTACTTTTATTTGTCTTTTAAAGAGCCAAGAAGTTTCGTCGTTTCAGACAAAATTTCAGTAGAGAGGTATTTTAAAATACCCCATTTTTGGGTTCCGAAAGAGACATTTTTTATTTCATTTTATTTCATTTATTTTGTCTTTATTGTTACTTAACTCTCATTATGTGCTTCCTTTATTGTATCTTTCATTTCATAATGTTCCCATTTTTATTGTTTCTTTTTCTAAGTCACGTTTTTTTCCCTTTAAGATATTTCTTTTTTTGTTTTTTGTTTTATTTTATTTTTAAGGTCTTTTATTTTAGTCCTTTTAAGAGTCCTTTGGTCCAAGTCCACATGTCTTATTTTTATTGGTCCATTGGTTTTCCTCTTGCACAAGCTTCTGTTCATCCAACATCAAGGGTATAATGGTCTTTGTCCTGTATCAGAGAAAACCCTCAAATAGCAGTATTTATAGCAGCATTTATGGCAATGATTGGAGTCAGAGATCACTGTACACTGACCAAGCCTGACAGCCGCAGAAACTATTCACAAACCCTAATCCTCTTTCTCTTTTCCAATTTTCCAGATCAAACCACAAAAATCACGAAAAATATGAACACAAGAACATTCAAAAACAATGAACAACTTTCCAGTAACATATGAATTCGAAAATCAACAACACATCACAAACAACTCAAATCCGAATCAAACACTAAACCTTTCAAAGTTTCAATAACACATTACACACAAATCAAATCCATACCAACCGAAATAGAAAAAGAAAGAAGAAGCTGAAACCGAGCCAAACTCGTGAAGAACAAAAACAGATTGAACCGGTCCGAAATCAAGCAAAAAAAAATCATACGGTAGCATTCTTCTTTCGTATCTTGCCTGCTTGGTTCCGTTCATCTTTGTTTGATTTTTTTTCAAAACTTAAAATGTAGATCTAGGCTTTATGTATGTGTTTTTGTGAAAAGTAATGGTGGATTTGAAAAGAGAAGGGAGAGACGAAGCTGTGGATGTAAAAATTTTCAAAAAAAAAATAAAAAAAATACTCCGACGCGGCGGCGCTAAGGCCGGCCACCGCGCCGGAGTTCCAGCACCACCGTCCTCCACCCTCTTCTCCGATGGGAAAGTCTAGAGAGAAGGGAGAGTTTCTCTCACTTCACTTGTTTCTGTTTTGATTAGAGAGAGAAAGGAGAAAGGGAAATGAAGGTTTTGAACCGGATTCCCCCTCTTATAGCTCATGTGAACCGGTCTGGTTCACGGAACCGGACCGGTCTTTGCTGGTTTTTTGTCCTACCTTTCTCAGCCTTTAGATCTCATGATCTAACGGTTACTGTGCCCTCCTGGATCTTTTTGTGCCTGTATGTTTTTATTTTTGTTGTGTTTATCATGCTCCTGAGTTGCTTAATTATCTGATCTACAATCAGATGGACAGTTTTTTTAGTAGTTTAATTTTATTTTATTCCTATATTTGTAAGGCCATGATCTGTTGCTGTAAGATCAAATCTGAACCTGTTGATCAATCAAATGGTTCAGTTTTTAATCTGAGTTTTGGGAGCCAATTTCATTGTGTTTTTTTTACCATCTTATCTTTATTTACACTACTTTTTATCATTTGTGTTTCTTTTATTCAAACTTTTTTTCTTTTTCTTCTCTAAAAATTCATAAAAATATTTTCTTACCTTTTGCTATTTGTTTATTTATTTTCCCTTGTCGATTATTTATGTTGCTTTACTTTATTACTTTATTTCTTTCTATTCATCTCTTTTTATATATTTCTTGTCATATTTTTTTTATTTATTTATCATTTTTAGTATGTGATTAGGATTTGATGTAATTTATTTTTATTACTTGTCATTTATTTTTATGCAAGACATTAGAATGTACCTAGGTCCTATGTAAATATCTAAATAATAAAAATGCACCGACACACACTGACACAATCACACACTTTATTTACCGCATCTTTTACCGTAACCGTGACCGAGGCGAAAAACGAACTAGTGACAAATTAGGATTAAAAACTTGACTATAATTACCTTAAAAATGAACAACTAGTAAATTTTTAGGTTTGAGCTTTATTTACTTTTTACGCTTTTCGTTACGCTTTACGCTTAGTTTTACCGTTAGTAAAAAATCAATTTCCAAAAAAAATCAAATAGTCAATAACACCAAAAATATTTTCTTAATAAACCTTGGTTTGCAAAATCAAGTGATCCTTTTCCTTTTATTTTCTTAATCAAATTCCAATCAACCTTTAAATCTCTTAAACTTTTTCTTTAATTAAAATCAAACAACCTTACATTTTTTTTATTCTCATGCCTTGAGGCCTCTCATCTCTTCTTAAAAATCTTTTTTTCCAAAAACCTTAAAATCAACCTAACACACAAAAATAATTTTCGAGAGAGAACTACTTGATTTTGATCCCATCCTTTTGGGTAAGTAGGCAAAGGTTTCATCCTTTCAAATCAATAAAAAACAACAAAAACATGCATCTTCTCCCTCCATTCTTTCACTTAGATTTTAGGCCTATATTTTACAAATAATTAAGCAAATGATTAGCATAAGATAAATTAGGTAAGAGGCTCCTTCGGAGTACCGAAGTCGTTTAGGGTGCTTAACACCTTCCCTAATCGAAACCAACCCCCGGACCTTAATCTCTTTAAGGGTTTTTTACTCGTTTTTTCCCTTCCCGCGGATAAAAATTGAGAGTTCAAAGATTGACGGATCAAAACCAATAAATGGATTGATACCCGAAAATCACGAGCACACTGAGGATCAGATCATTGGTAGCAAAGAAAGCCCTAGAAGAACTAGATCTCATTTCAGACCTGAAGAGTCTGGCTTGGGTCTGCTATCCATGATAGAACCTACAACCGTTGATGAAGCACTAGCTGATGATGGATGGATCTTAGCAATGCAAGATGAGCTTAATCAATTTAAAAGGAATGACGTATGGGATCTTGTATCTAAGCCTGAACACAAGAACATTATTGGAACTAAATGGGTGTTTAAGAACAAGCTGGATGAACAGGGAGAAGTAATCAGAAACAAAGCCAGACTTGTTGCTCAAGGATACAGTCAACAAGAAGGCATTGATTACACTGAAACTTTTTCTCCAGTTGCAAGATTGGAAGCAATCAGGTTACTTCTTTTCTACGCAGTAAATCACAACATAACCTTGTATCAAATGGACGTTAAAAGTGCATTTCTCAATGGAGTCATATCATAAGAAGTGTTTGTAAAACAACCACCTGGTTTTGAGGACTTAAAACATCCTGACCACGTTTATAAGCTAAAGAAATCTCTGTATGGTCTGAAACAAGCTCCCAGAGCTTGGTATGACAGACTGAGTAATTTCCTGCTTAAAAATGATTTTAAAAGAGGACAAGTTGACACAACACTCTTCAAGAAGACACTTGAGAAAGACATTCTGATTGTACAAATTTATGTTGATGATATTATTTTTGGTTCAACTAATAGATCTCTTTGCAAGAAATTTTCTAAGATGATGCAGGAGGAATTTGAAATGAGCATGATGGGAGAACTGAAGTTCTTTCTAGGAATTCAGATCAATCAATGCAAAGAAGGAGTGTATGTTCATCAGTCCAAGTATACCAAAGAGCTTCTGAAAAAGTTTAAACTTGAAGATTCAAGGAAATGAACACTCCAATGCATCCTACCTGCACTCTGAACAAAGAAGATCAAGGAGCCAAAGTTGATCAAAAGGCGTATCGAGGTATGATTGGTTCTCTGTTGTATCTCACTGCATCTAGACCTGATATTTTGTTCAGTGTTTGCTTGTGTGCAAGATTTCAATCAGATCCTAGAGAATCACATTTAACTGCGGTTAAAAGAATCTTTAGATATCTGAGAGGAACAACTAATCTTGGACTTCTCTATAAGAAATCCTCAGATTATAAGCTGGTTGGATTCTGGGATGCTGACTATGCTGGTGACAGGATTGAAAGAAAATCAACCAGTGGAAACTGTCAGTTTCTTGGTGAGAATCTGATATCCTGGGCCTGTAACGCCCTCTTTAATTATTTAATTATTTTATTAGATGATATGGTATATGTTTATATATTATATGAATTTGATGATTTTGTGACGTATTTGTGACGTATTTGTGACGTGTGACGTGTTATTATTTTATTGTTTAATAAAATAATATAAGTGATGTTTATATGAATATATATTTGAGAAATATAGAGATTTGGTGGAAAAATATAGAATTTTAAGAGATGGGGTTATATTTATAATTAAGAAGAGTTGTGTGGGTTAAGAGAGAATTATTTAAGTTGGGAGGGAGTATATAAGAGAAGTAGGTTAAGAGAAGAAAGTTTTAGAGAACGCGTACAGGCAATTGAGAAAAGACAAGAAGAACGGTCAAGAGAGAAGAGAAAGCTAGGTTCCAATTCTGCACAATTTTCCAGGTAAGGGTGAGCCTAACTTCAGTAATCTTAATGTTAAATCATCTGTTCTTGATTAGCCTAGAGATTGAGAAGAATTGAGAGAAGTTTTGAGAATTAGGGTTTGATGAATTTGATGAATTTGATGTGAGAATGTGTTGCATTGCTGTAGGAACGTGTTACAATTGGTATCAGAGCAGGTCGGTCCGTCCGGCCAAGTAGAGAGTCGAGTGACGTTGTCTTAGAGTTAGAATAGTATTATTGTATTATTCTGACTTATGTTTGTTTCCAGAGAACTAAGATGGCTGGTAGGAATGATGCTGCTCTTGCTGCTGCTTTGGAAGCAATGGCTAATGCTGTAGGCAATCAGAACAATGCTGGTGGAAATGACGGAACTAGGATGTTGGAGACCTTTCTGAGGAATCACCCGCCTACCTTCAAGGGGCGCTATGATCCAGATGGGGCTCAAACATGGCTCAAGGAAGTGGAGAGAATCTTCAGAGTCATGCAGTGTGATGATGTGCAGCAGGTGCGGTTTGGTACGCACATGCTAGCGAAGGAGGCTGACGATTGGTGGGTTAGTCTCCTACCTATTTTGGAGCAAGATGGAGCTGTGGTGACGTGGGCTGTTTTCACGAGGGAATTCCTTAACAGATACTTCCCAGAAGATGTTCGTGGGAAGAAAGAGATCGAGTTCCTGGAGCTTAAGCAAGGGAACATGTCGGTGACCGAGTATGCGGCCAAGTTTGTGGAGTTGGCTAAGTTCTATCCGCATTATGCACCCGAGACTGCTGAGTTTTCAAAATGCATCAAGTTTGAGAACGGGTTGCGCGCTGATATCAAGAGGGCTATCAGTTATCAGAAGATTCGCGACTTTTCTGAGTTGGTGAGTAGCTGTCGGATATATGAAGAGGATACTAAGGCTCACTACAAGGTAGTGAACGATAGGAAAGCTAAGGGCCAGCAGAGTCGCCCTAAACCTTATGATGCCCCTAGAGATAAAGGGAAGCAGAGAGTGAATGATGAGAGGAGGCCCCAGAAGAAGACTGCTCCTGCTGAGATTACTTGTTACACTTGTGGCGAGAAGGGCCATAAGAGCAATGCATGTACTGTTGAGGTGAAGAGGTGCTACCGTTGTGGTCAGAAAGGGCATATCACTAGTGACTGCAAGTTTGATGATGTTGTGTGTTTCAACTGCAATGAGCAAGGACACATTGGTTCGCAGTGTAAGCAACCCAAGAAGACTAAGACTACTGGGAGAGTGTTCGCATTGACCGGCACTCAGACTGAGAATGATGATCGTTTGATCAGAGGTACTTGCTATATTAATAATACTCCTTTAGTTGCTATTATTGATACTGGTGCTACGCACAGTTTTGTTGCTTTAGATTGTGTTTCTGCTTTGGGTCTTGATGTTTCTGATATGAATGGAGAGATGGTTGTCGAGACTCCAGCTAAGGGTTCGGTGACTACTTCTCTCGTATGTTTGAATTGTCCTTTATCTATGTTTGGCCGTGACTTTGAGATGGATTTAGTGTGCCTACCTTTAAGTGGTATGGATGTGATTCTGGGTATGAACTGGCTAGAGTACAACCGAGTTCTTATCAACTGTTTTAGAAAGACGGTGCATTTTTCTTCTGTCGAAGAAGAGTGGGGCGCAGAGTTTCTATCTACTAAGCAGCTGAAGCAACTAGAACGTGATGGGATGTTGATGTTTTCGCTGATGGCTTCGTTATCTTTAGAGAACCAAGCTGTAATTGATGGGCTGCCTGTTGTGAAAGGATTTCCTGAAGTTTTCCCTGATGAGATTCCAGATGTGCCTCCGGAGAGAGAAGTTGAGTTCTCTATTGACCTCGTTCCTGGAACGAAGCCGGTGTCGATGACACCTTATTGTATGTCTGCTTCTGAGTTATCAGAGTTGAAGAAACAGTTGGAAGACTTGCTTGAGAAGAAGTTTGTGAGACCTAGTGTTTCACCATGGGGAGCTCTAGTGTTACTTGTGAAGAAGAAAGACGGCAGTATGAGATTGTGTATTGATTACAGACAACTGAACAAAGTGACGATCAAGAATAGGTATCCACTTCCGAGGATTGACGACTTGATGGATCAGTTAGTGGGTGCAAAGGTATTTAGCAAGATTGACTTGAGGTCAGGTTACCATCAGATTAAGGTGAAGGATGAAGATATGCAGAAGACGGCCTTTAGGATGCGTTATGGTCATTATGAATATAAGGTGATGCCTTTCGGTGTTACTAATGCGCCTGGTGTGTTTATGGAATATATGAACAGAATTTTTCATGAGTACTTGGATCAATTTGTTGTGGTTTTATTGATGATATTCTGATCTATTCTAAGACTGAAGCTGAGCATGCAGAGCATTTGAAGATTGTGTTGCAAGTGTTGAAGGAAAAGAAGCTGTATGCTAAACTGTCTAAGTGCGATTTCTGGCTAAACGAAGTAAGTTTTCTTGGCCATGTTATTTCTGGTGAAGGTATTGCGGTTGACCCGTCTAAAGTTGAAGCGGTATCGCAATGGGAGACTCCTAAGTCGGTTACGGAGATTAGAAGCTTTTTGGGACTAGCTGGTTATTACAGGAGGTTTATAGAAGGATTTTCTAAATTGGCTCTTCCGTTAACGCAGTTGACGTGTAAGGGTAAGTCTTTTGTGTGGGATGTACATTGTGAGAATAGTTTCAATGAATTGAAGAAGCGTCTGACGACGGCTCCAGTTTTGATTTTGCCAAAGCCCGATGAACCTTTTGTGGTGTATTGTGATGCGTCCAAGTTGGGTTTAGGAGGTGTCCTTATGCAAGAAGGTAAGGTGGTAGCATATGCTTCAAGACAATTGAGAATTCATGAGAAGAATTATCCGACGCATGACTTAGAGTTGGCAGCAGTAGTCTTCGTATTGAAAATATGGAGACATTACTTGTATGGTTCGAGGTTTGAGGTGTTTAGTGATCATAAGAGTTTGAGATATTTATTTGATCAGAAAGAGTTGAATATGAGGCAGAGAAGGTGGCTTGAGTTACTTAAGGATTATGATTTTGGTTTGAATTATCATCCCGGTAAGGCTAATGTGGTTGCAGATGCCTTGAGCAGGAAGACTATGCATATGTCCGCGTTGATGGTGAAAGAATTTGAGTTGTTAGAACAGTTTAGAGACTTGAGCTTGGTGTGTGAAAGAACACCTCAGAGCATAAAACTGGGAATGTTGAGAATTGATAATGATTTCCTGAGGTATATCAAAGAAGCACAAAAAGAAGATGTCAAGTTTGTAGACTTTTTGATTGCTAATAATGAGACTGTGGATGGTGACTTTAAGGTCGATGATCAAGGAGTGTTGAGATTCCGAGGTAGGATTTGCATTCCTAACAATGAAGAGATTAAGAAGATGATTCTTGAAGAGAGTCATAGAAGTAGCTTGAGTATTCACCCGGGAGCTACGAAGATGTATCATGACTTAAAGAGGCTGTTTTGGTGGTCTGGTTTGAAACGCGATGTGGCACAATTTGTGTATTCTTGCTTGGTTTGTCAAAAGTCGAAGATTGAGCATCAGAAGCCGACTGGTATGATGGTACCTTTAGATGTGCCAGAATGGAAATGGGATAGTATATCCATGGATTTTGTGACGAGTTTGCCCAATACTCCTAGAGGGAACGATGCTATTTGGGTAATTGTTGATAGATTGACGAAGTCTGCTCACTTTCTACCGATTAACATTACCTTTCCTGTAGCTCAGTTGGCGGAGATTTATGTTAGAGAGATAGTTAAGCTGCATGGTGTTCCTTCGAGCATCGTATCTGATAGAGATCCAAGATTTACTTCTCGATTTTGGAAGAGTTTGCAAGAGGCGTTAGGATCTCAGTTGAGGTTGAGTTCGGCTTATCATCCGCAAACAGATGGTCAGTCGGAGAGGACGATTCAGTCGTTGGAGGACTTGTTGAGGGTTTGTGTACTTGAGTAGGGAGGAGCTTGGGATAGTCATCTTCCATTGATAGAGTTCACGTACAACAACAGTTACCATTCAAGTATTGGAATGGCACCGTTTGAGGCTTTGTATGGTCGGAGATGCAGGACTCCGTTGTGCTGGTTTGAGTCGGGTGAAAGAGTGGTCTTAGGACCAGAGATCGTTCAACAGACTACTGAGAAGGTGAGAATGATCCAAGAAAAGATGAAAGCGTCGCAGAGTCGACAAAAGAGCTACCATGATAAGCGTAGAAAGGACCTTAAGTTCCAAGAGGGGGATCATGTGTTCCTGAGAGTGACTCCTATGACGGGTGTTGGACGTGCTTTGAAATCAAAGAAGTTGACTCCGAGGTTTATTGGTCCGTATCAGATTTCAGAGAGGATTGGACCGGTGGCGTATCGTATTGGATTACCACCGCACTTGTCGAATTTGCATGATGTTTTTCATGTATCTCAGCTGAGGAAGTATGTTCCGGATCCGTCTCATGTGATCCAAAGCGATGATGTGCAAGTTAGGGACAACCTTACGGTTGAGACCTTACCCGTGAGGATTGATGATCGAAAGACGAAGACGTTGAGAGGCAAGGAGATACCTCTTGTGAGAGTCGTTTGGGACGGAGCGACGGGTGAAAGCTTGACTTGGGAGCTAGAAAGTAAGATGCTGGAATCCTATCCAGAGTTGTTTGAGCGAGGTAAATTTTCGAGGACGAAAATCCTTTAAGAGGGGGAGAGTTGTAACGCCCTCTTTAATTATTTAATTATTTTATTAGATGATATGGTATATGTTTATATATTATATGAATTTGATGATTTTGTGACGTATTTGTGACGTATTTGTGACGTGTGACGTGTTATTATTTTATTGTTTAATAAAATAATATAAGTGATGTTTATATGAATATATATTTGAGAAATATAGAGATTTGGTGGAAAAATATAGAATTTTAAGAGATGGGGTTATATTTATAATTAAGAAGAGTTGTGTGGGTTAAGAGAGAATTATTTAAGTTGGGAGGGAGTATATAAGAGAAGTAGGTTAAGAGAAGAAAGTTTTAGAGAACGCGTACAGGCAATTGAGAAAAGAGAAGAAGAACGGTCAAGAGAGAAGAGAAAGCTAGGTTCCAATTCTGCACAATTTTCCAGGTAAGGGTGAGCCTAACTTCAGTAATCTTAATGTTAAATCATCTGTTCTTGATTAGCCTAGAGATTGAGAAGAATTGAGAGAAGTTTTGAGAATTAGGGTTTGATGAATTTGATGTGAGAATGTGTTGCATTGCTGTAGGAACGTGTTACAGGGCCAGTAAGAGACAAGCAACTATTGCTTTGTCAACAGCAGAAGCAGAATACATCTCAGTTGCTAGTTGTTGCACACAACTGCTTTGGATGAAACATCAGTTAGAAGACTACCAAATAACTGAAAACTGTATCCCAATTTATTGTGACAATACAGCTGCTATTTGTTTGTCTAAAAATCCTATTCTTCATTCAAGAGCCAAACACATTGAAATCAAACATCATTTTATCAGAGACTATGTTCAAAAGGGGATATTAGATATTCAATTCATTGATAGTGATCATCAATGGGCTGATATCTTTACAAAACCCTTAACTGTTGAAAGATTTGATTTTATAAAGAAAAATTTGAACATGCATTTTGTCTCTGAGTAATGCTTGACTCTGGGTGAAAAATCAGACTCTGAAAATTATTAGACGCTGAAGAAGTTTCAGACTCTCCTTGGAGAATCTGAAAAGACTCAGCCTTTCAGAAAATTATCAGACTCTGGAGAGGAATTTTTTTTTGACTCTGAAAGTACTGGGAAGTGGAAAGGTTAAAGTTATTTTTTTGTAGGCTTCTGACACGTCTATCTGCATTGGGAAACAACGCTTTTTAAGGGCAATGATGGTTTTTCTCTTTTAAATTTTTTTTGCGCCCCTCAAGTCATTAATACGCATGTTTGGCTATTACTTCTGAAATGTGAAGAGTTGTTTTTCAAATCACTATAAATACCAAACACACACTACTCACTCACTTTTCTACACTTTCAAGTTTTAAGCAGTTTCGATTGAAAATTGTCTTTCTCTCTTCTCTCAACTTAGAAACCCTAAACCCCCAAACTTCATCTTCTCTAATGGCGTCGTCTACAAGCGGTTCAAGCTCGAAATCAAACTACTCAATCAAACCGGTAACTGTACCAATTCCAATCGATTCATTGGTTGTTCAAATCGAATCGCCGGTGGATTTCTCCTCTCTGAAAAGAAACAAAGTAGATATGGATGCTTTAATCTCTGCTCAGAAGATGGCTGGGTACTTTCAGATGCTCAACGGTCCAACTTACGTGAATCTGGTGAAAGAATTCTACCATTCATTTATCAAGACAGCTGGTGTAATCTTACGAACAGGGCATTGAATTTCTTTGATGGTGTTTCTTAGAAGTGTTGTCATATTCAAGCTCGCGCCATGAGACGTCGTTTGCAAGAATCACACTCTTCTCCTCAACTCCAAAGCAAGCCTTTGTATCTGGCTAATGCTCCGTTCTACGCTGAGTCTGAGTATGTAACAAGAGACTCCAAGGTCTTCAAGATGCTGAAGCAAAAGGTGCTGAAGCAGCAAGAAGAAGCTAAGGCTAGGGAAGACCATCTTCTTCAGAGGCAATTAGCTCTGGAAGAAACTGTTAGGCAGCAGCCTGAAGACATTAAGTGTCTGATGGTTCTTGTCCAACAGCAACAGCAACAGCCCCAACCCAACCCTTAGTTGCACACCTTGTTTTGTTTTTTGTTTATGTTTTAAATGCCTGCTCTAAATTCTCTGTACTCTTTTGATTATCTCTGATATACAAGCTTCTATTTCTTCACTTTTGTTCACTGCGTATTTTTTTTACTAGTTTTTATTATTCTTTTTAATTGATGACAAAAGGGGGAGTAATAGAAAGTATTTAACAGAATCTGAGCCCAAGAATGAAATAAAACTTAACAAATTTTATTTGAGAAACCAATTTTATTCCATCTGCATTTTATGAAAGTATTATTAAGCAAAAAAAAAATGAACTTAATTAACCTGGATAGGACTTAGGGGGAGCTTACAAACATCACCTTAAAGAATATCAGACTCAAGGGGAGTCTGAGCTTACAAAACTCAGAACCTTTAAGAGTCAACTTGTTAATTAAGTTAACAACAATTGATCTTTTTAAATACTTATGTTTGTCATCATCAAAAAGGGGGAGATTGTTGGAACAAAGGGTGTTTCACAGTTATACCACTTAATTTTTGATGATAACAAGGTATTAAAAATTATCAATTGGATATGCTAAATATTTATTCAAGTGTACAGGACCATTATCAAAGATTTATTTACAAGAGGTTCTGATTGAATGAATTAAAGAGCAAAGGAAATTTAGACTGAAGCTTGAAGAACATCTGAATGAAAGCGCTCCTGGAAAATTAGAGTCAGAATGCGTCTGAAGAAAGAGCTCCTGAAGATGACGTCATCAGAAGCAAGTTCTTCAGAGGCAGACTCATCAGAAGCAAATAGTCTCCAGAGGCAGATTCATCAGAAGCAAAGATTCTTCAGACACTGAAAAGCGTTGACAAAGCATAATGTACGAAAAGTACAACCACTATGCCTACGCCTGTTCCTGCAACCACCAACTCTGCACAGTGTCTTCTATACACGACAAGAATAACAGTAACTAAAGCAGAAACTTTTCCATATTTGCTGGAATGGATTTGAATTTGATTTCATTGTACAAGTCTCAAATCAAGCAAAGGATCAAAGGTGTCAAATCAGCTTCGGTAAAGAAAAAGTGATGAGCTGGCAGTCTCCAACGTCTCTCAAATTCTCTATAAATAGAGATGAAGACTTGAAGAACGTAGAAATATATACATGCGCGAATTAAGTTCTTCTCTCATATTCCAAGTCGCAAACATTGCTCATCAACAACTTAGATAATTCTTACAAAAGCTTACATTTTAGAATTTCTAAGTATCTAAGAAAAACAGAGTCTGTTCTGTTTCGTTTTGCCTTCTGAATACCTCTGATTGTATATCAAGTATTCAAAACTCTTTTCAATTCTTTGTAATTGTTTTGAAGTCTCTTGCATGTGTGCTTGAGCATTTGAAGTCTCTTTCTTGTGTGATTGAGCAAAGGAAGTCTCATACTTGTGTGTTTGAGCAACTTGTAATTTGATATTACATTTTAGTGGAACTCTCCTTGGAAGTGCAAGGGGGACAGGACTACTTTCGGATTGTGGAAGGAACCTCTATAAATTGCTTGTGTCTTCTTTCTTTCTTGCATTTGTTCTATATTCCGCTGCTAAGACTCTGAACTCTGATCAGACTCTGAACTCTATCAGACTCTGTATCCTGAGAACATTGTTATTTTTCGTAAGAAAGAAACGTTTTTGAAAACACAATTCAACCCCCCCCCTTCTTGTGTTTTTCCCACCTTCAAATTTAAGGTTGCTATTTAGAATTAACATTTTAAGTTATAATGCTCGGTTTTTCAGGTGGTTGACAAGATTAAGTCTCTTGCTTTTACGTGGTTGAAGGTGAAGTTTGCTTCTCTTCCCTTCCATTACAATGGGTGGTGGCTTAGTCCGTTTACCATTTTGGGCATAGGCTAAGAGTTTCTTTTCAGTTTTTTTTCCCTTGTACAAGTTACTTTGTAATTACTGTTTTGACTTTGGTGTCCTATCCTTAGTACATCTTGTGATAGGTAGGACTCTTTTGATCTGGTAATATATATCATTTTAACTTTTTTTTTTTTAAAAAAGTTTGGGGTTGGGTACCAGAATAACCTATTTTTTAAAAATGAAAAAAAAAATGTAGATAAAACAATGCAAAAATAACGGTCTACACAAAAAAAAAACATAAAAAAAAAAATTTAGTCTTTTTAAAAAAAATGTATTTATCTTGAAAAAGGAAAGATAAATAGTTCTACTTAATACTTGTAACGCCCACTTTAGATTATTTTAATTATTTGAATTATTTGAAGAGTCTAGATATATTTATATATTTTTTAAGAGATGTGGAGATTAAGATTTAAGTGATTTTTATGTGATTTACATGATGTGGTGACTTATTTTATTGTTTAATTAAATAAGATTTGAAAATAAAATAAATATAGAGATGTGGGGTAGTTTTGAGATTTTAGAGAGTTATGTGGGAGAAAGAGTAAATAAGATAAGATTTGTTGGGAATATAAATAGGGAAATTAGAGTTAGATTGTCAGTACGTACGTTTTGGAGAAAAAGGGAGAAAAACCAGAGAAGAGGGAAGAGACCAAGTAGAGTTGCGATTTCTGCAAAACTAAGGTAAGGGTGAGCCTAGCATTTCAATTCTATTAAACTGTAATCCATCTAATTATAATTAACAAGTGTAGGGTTGATTCTAGAAGAATTGAGAATTAGGTTAACTATGATGAATTGATGATTAGATGATGTAAAAGTGTGAAACTGATGTAGAAATTGAATACAGAACCTAAAATAATCTTAGTGCTGATGTTTCTGATAGTTTTGAGGTTAAACATGGTGAAATTTGGGACTTTTGGTGAGAAATTCGTAGAACCCATAGCCTGTCTGTTCATCGCTCGCCTAGGCGAGCTAAGCAACTCGCCACAACGAGTAAACCTTCATCGCTCGCGAGGCAAGCAATCCCACTCGCCACAGCGAGTAGACCCTGGACGCTCGCGAGGCGAGCAATCCCACTCGCCATAGCGAGGGACACCCTTAATCACTCGCGAGGCGAGCAATCCCACTCGCCACAGCGAGCTGTGCTGTGACAGAATGTCACGTTTTCTTTGTTTGCGATATGTTTCGCACAAGACTTTGAGAGTTGAACCTGGGGTAGTATTGGAAGATAATTACATGATGATCTACTTGTACGGTTCCAGATTTGAAGTGTTCAGTGATCACAAGAGCTTGAAGTATTTGTTTGATCAGAAGGAATTGAATATGAGACAACGAAGGTGGCTTAAATTGTTGAAAGATTATGACTTTGGTTTGAATTATCATCCAGGTAAGGCTAATGTTGTTGCAGATGCCTTAAGTAGAAAGACTTTACATATGTCTGCTATGATGGTGAAAGAGTTTGAGTTATTGGAACAGTTTAGAGATTTGAGTTTAGTTTGTGAAAGGACACCTCAGAGCGTAAAGCTAGGAATGCTGAAGATTGATAATGATTTTCTGAAAAGTATTAAGGAAGCGCAGAAAGAAGATGTAAAGTTTGTGGACTTGTTGGTTGCTAGTAATCAGACTGAAGACAATGACTTTAAGGTCGATGATCAAGGAGTGTTGAGATTCCGAGGTAGGATTTGTATCCCTGATAATGATGAGATGAAGAAGGTGATTCTTGAAGAGAGTCACATGAGTAGCTTGAGTATTCATCCGGGAGCTACCAAGATGTATCATGATTTGAAGAAGTTGTTTTGGTGGTCTGGATTGAAACACGACGTGGCACAGTTTGTATATTCTTGTTTGATTTGTCAGAAGTCGAAGGTGGAGCATCAGAAACCTGTAGGGTTGATGACACCTTTAGATGTGCCAGAGTGGAAATGGGATAGTATATCCATGGATTTTGTGACGAGTTTTCCGAATACTCCTAAAGGGAATGACGCTATTTGGGTGGTTGTTGATAGATTGACGAAGTCGGCTCATTTTATTCCGATTAATATCACTTTTCCCGTATCACAGTTGGCAGAGATTTATATTCGAGATATAGTGAAGCTACATGGTGTTCCTTCGAGCATTGTATCAGATAGAGATCCAAGGTTTACTTCTAGATTTTGGAAGAGTTTGCAAGAGGCTTTAGGTTCTCAGTTGAGGTTGAGTTCGGCTTATCATCCGCAGACAGATGGTTAGTTGGAGAGAACGATTCAGTCGTTGGAAGACTTGTTGAGGGTTTGTGTACTTGAGCAAGGAGGGACTTGGGATAGTCATCTTCCATTGATAGAGTTCACGTACAATAACAGTTACCATTCGAGTATTGGAATGGCACCTTTTGAGGCTTCGTATGGGCGGAGATGCAGAACTCCATTATGTTTGTTTGAGTCAGGTGAGAATGTGGTTTTAGGACCGAAGATTGTTCGACAGACTACTGAGAAGGTAAAGATGATTCAAGAAAAGATGAAAGCGTCGCAGAGTCGACAGAAGAGTTACCATGATAAGCGAAGGAAAGACCTTGAGTTCCAAGAGGGAGATCATGTGTTCTTAAGAGTTACTCCCATGACCGGTGTTCGTCGTGCATTGAAGTCAAAGAAGTTGACCCCGCAGTTTATTGGTCCGTATCAGATATCGGAAAGAGTTGGAATGGTGGCGTATCGAGTGGGTTTACCACCGCATCATTCGAATTTGCATGATGTGTTCCATGTGTCGCAACTTCGGAAGTATGTTTCGGATCCATCTCATGTGATCCAAAGAGATGATGTGCAAGTTAGGGATAACTTTACGGTTGAGACCTTACCAGTGAGGATTGAGGGTCATGAAGTGAAGCAGTTGAGAGGCAAGGAGATACCTCTTGTGAAAATCGTTTGGGACGGAGCGACTAGTGAAAGCTTGACGTGGGAGCTAGAGAGTAAGATGTTGGAATCTTATCCAGAGTTGTTTGCTTAAGGTAAATTTTCGAGGACGAAAATCTTTAAATTGGGGAGAGTTGTAACGCCCACTTTAGATTATTTTAATTATTTAATTATTTGAATTATTTGAAGAGTCTAGATATATTTATATATATTTTAAGAGATGTGGAGATTAAGATTTAAGTGATTTTTATGTGATTTACGTGATGTGGTGAGTTATTTTATTGTTTAATAAAATAAGATTTGAAAATAAAATAAATATAGAGATGTGGGGTAGTTTTGAGATTTTAGAGAGTTATGTGGGAGAAAGAGTAAATAAGATAAGATTTGTTGGGAATATAAATAGGGAAATCAGGGTTAGATTGTCAGTCATACGTTTTGGAGAAAAAGGGAGAAAAACCAGATAAGAGAGAAGAAACCAAGGAGAGCTGCGATTTCTGCAAAACTAAGGTAAGGGTGAGCCTAGCATTTCAATTCTATTAAACTGTAATCCATTTAATTATAATTAACAAGTGTAGGGTTGATTCTAGAAGAATTGAGAATTAGGTTAACTATGATGAATTGATGATTAGATGATGTAAAAGTGTGAAACTGATGTAGAAATTGAATACAGAACCTGGAATAATCTTAGTGCTGATGTTTCTGATAGTTTTGAGGTTAAACATGGTGGAATTTGGGACTTTTGGTGAGAATTTCGTAGAACCCGTAGCCTGTCTGTTCATCGCTCGCCTAGGCGAGCTAAGCAACTCGCCACAGCGAGTAAACCTTCATCGCTCGTGAGGCGAGCAATCCCACTCGCCACAGCGAGTAGACCCTAGACGCTCGCGAGGCGTGCAATCCCACTCGTCATAGCGAGGGACACCCTTAATCACTCGCGAGGCGAGCAATCCCACTCGCCACAGCGTGCTGTGCTGTGACAGAATGTCACGTTTTCTTTGTTTACGATCTGTTTCGCACAAGACTTTGAGAGTTGAACCTGGGGTAGTATTGGAAGATAATTACATGATGATTTGTAAAGACGTATTGTGATGATTTAATGTTGTTGATTATGATTTATGAATCATATATGCGTTATGTGAAATATATGTGAATCATATATGATGTTTGAGATAATGTTTGCAATGATATTGTTATATCCTGTGATTTGCTTGCTGCCATGTTGATGTTTACATTAAATAAAGCTGCATGTGTCGATCCAAGATGTTTATGATGTTGAGACGTTTAAGATGTTAACTTGTTTAAGTTATAAGATGTTGAGTCCATGCATACTAATTCAGAGATGAGGGCTTATGCCCTGGAGCTTTTGCTCACCAGCGACGAGGGCTTATGCCCTGGAGCCTTTGCTCAATAGCGACGAGGGCTTATGCCCTGGAGTATATTTATGCTCAAAGAGACGAGGGCTTATGCCCTGGATTGGTACCACATGCATTTGAGATGTTAGAGTTGCATAGTCAAGTGAAGTTGCATTGTCGAGTCAAGTTGTATAAGATGTCTATGAAGTTGATTTATGATGATACTTGTGATGCTAAATGATGTGTGTTGTGACGTGTTTATGAAGATGACTTATGATGATACTTGTGATGCTAAATGTTATTTGCCGTGTCGTGTTTATGTGATGATTTGTTGTTAACTATAATTGTTGAATTATATGTTTAATATTATTGTCTTGTGAATCTCACCCCTTTTGCTGGAAAATGTTGCTCTTCGTATGGGTAACTTGTAGGTAATCAAGATTAGGTGCAGGCGTGTGAGGACTTTCCTCGGTTGAGTCTTAGGTGCTCTGATATGTAACGGGATAGGGAAACTTGTTAAATGCTTTTCTATTCCTTGCATGTCATTTATGATTTCATAAGACTATTTTTAGATGAACTTTCTGAGATGTTTGATGAGGCCTGTGTGCCAAGACTTTTTATGATTCCGCTGCAATGTTTGAGATGTTTTAATGAGGAATAAATTGTTATTTATTCATATATGAGATTTATGTGATATGTGACACTCCGATATGTGATGAACTCTGATTTATTTAGAGAAATTTTTATGATGGGAAAACGGGGTGTTACAATACTCATCTTGTTTTGGTTTAAGGAAGAAAGGTTGAAAATACTTCAACGCTTTGTATGAATCTGTAGGTTGAAAATATAACCCCAAGTTGGTTTATTTTCCTGATATATCTCATCTTAACTTAAGACACGTTATAACCTTAAAAGACCTCAACGTCTGTATATAATATGATCTTGAATGTCTGTTCGTAATTGTCTCAAATTTACAACATTGTATATGAAGGTGAGAAAAACACACAAGAAGAGGGTTGAGTTGTGTTGGCCTTGTTGATCTAGTGTAATTTTCAAAGTGTTAATAACAAGTTGGACAAAATCTGATGTTGCAGATTCTGACTCAAAGTCTGAATGCAGCAGAAATACATACCACAAAGATAAAGAGGTAGAGAGAAGACAAACATAAAGCAATTTATTCTGGTTCCTCCCACAACACAAGAGTATTACAGTCCCCTTGCACTTCCAATGCATTTCACTATAGTTACTCTCGACTACAACTTGCTCAAGGACACAGCCAAAAGACTACCCTTTTCTCGAGCACAACTACAAGATACTTCTATGATATAGAACTCTACCTAAATACTGCTGCTCAAGGAGAACTACAAGAGAGTTCCCTTTGCTTAAGCATTACTGCTTAAGACTTTCACTTGCTTAATCACAACTAACTGAGACTCCTAGGTGTAATTCAAGGTTTTACCAATAGACTTATATGTTAAAGCTCGCAAGTGAGAGACTTTCTAAAATGTTTTTCCAACTGCAAACAAGTTAATTTGTTCTTACACTTGATTTAACAATGTTAGTGTACATTAAACAAATGAACAGACTCTTTAGGATTTCTAATATATAAAATTCAAAGCTAAAATCCTAAGTGTTATACAATATTTTATTTTAACAGAGATTTGACACAGAAAAATAGCAGAGTTTTGTTACTTCTTCTTCAGGTCTTCGGCTCCTTTTATAGGCAGTGATTTGAAAGACGTTGGAGAAGAGTACTAGCGCAAATAAATTCGTTGAAAAAATTTGATCAAAAAAGTTGGCCCTTTGCCTGATATGGATAATTTAGTTGAAAAGTCCTTTGAATTTCCTTTGATGAAAGAAGAATTATTTGTTGCATTTTCTTTGTTCGTGATGTACTTTGTCTGGTTGCACATGTACACAGAAGAAGACAAAATAACTGCTCTATCAGATACTATGATAGAGACAACTCACATAATAAGACAAAAGTTTACATGGATTTTGGGTCTCTCAGATCCAAGTATGCTAATCAGATTTTGCGTTTGATGTCCTGCACATAATTTGTTAAGATAACTTTTCAGCTTTTGTGAGCCATCCTTCTTCTAAGGACGCTGACTTCTGGTTAACCTTCCTTTAAATCTTTCACCATGGCCTTTTAAGCTTCCCAATTCTTTCTGATGATCTTCATATGTCCTTTCTTCATATGTTAGTATTCCAATTGTTCTTGAATACTTTGTTATCATCAAAATCGTAGAGGACTTGTATGAACCATTCTTGTTCTAACAGTATATTCATGTGACGAGTGAAATTGGCAAATTCCATTACTAGCCCTACTGGCTTTAGGTGATATATACGTGTATCTTGGAAAAAAAAAGTGTGGTTGAAAGTGTGAGTTTTCTTCTCTAAGCTTGTTTCGCTTGCATGAAAGTGGTAAGTTAATCAAATATGTACATAAGACGAGATGATGATCTGAGCATCCTTTTCGTATATATTTTAATAACACTAACAATATAACATTATTATAAGAAAATAAAATTTATTTAAAGGTATAATTGGAATAACAAAAAGGCAGCCCAATATTATTTCAAAATGAATATTTTCTTTATATATAGTATAGACAAATGTATATAAAAAATATAAATATTTGTAAATGACCAATGAAAAACACGAGACTCATTTTTGTCATCTTTATCATTAGTGAGATCTTTACTATTTTTTTTTTGAAAGAAGATCTTTACTATTTTTATTTTTTGACATATTTGTAGTCTACCACTTTATAATATTATTTAGGCTTGTTAAATCATTTGGTCTCTTATTTAATTTCATGTTTTCATTTTGGTCCCATATTTACTGAAAATGGCGTTTTAGTCCCTCATATTTTCCTCCGTTTGCCAAATAAATCCATGGCGGTTAAGTTTAACCTCAAATGTCTATGGTGGACCAACCTTAAGAGTGGTCCACCATAGACTTTATTAATTTTTTTTTTTTATATTTTAACAGTTTGATCTTTAAAAAAAAAGGCTACCATTGGATTATGAAGGACTATTTTATCTTACATTGATCCAACAACAACTACCATTGAATTAAAAAAAAGGCTACCATTGGATTATATTTCCCTTTCTTCATCTTCTTCCTTCCTCTTCTTCATATATTCAACATCATCTTCATCACTCACTCATAAACTACCTGTCATACCCCAATTTTTGACCTAAGACACCACTGACACGTGTCGTCGGACCCTGAATAGTCGCTGACTTTTCGAACGAAATTTCGGCAGAGAGGTATTTTAAAATACCTCATTTTTGTTCCGAGTCGGGCCCTCTTCGCTCATTTTTTAATTTTATCTTTTAATTTCCATCTTTTATTTAATCTCTCAACTTTTACTTTTTTTATTTTAGTTCAATTTATAATTAGTCCTTTTTATTTTATTTCTAGTAAATTTTTAATTATTAATTGTCCAAAAATAGTCCAAGTCCGATAAGTCCAAAATCGATACGCGCATACGCGCTTCACTCTTCTGTCCAAAACCAGAAAACCGTTTCCGCCTCACCAGTAACAAAACACCAGTAACACAGCTGTCTTTCATCCCCATCCAAAATCACAAAATCCAAAATCACAAAATTCTTGCTATAATGTAACAAACCCTAAGGCTATAAAAACAGCGAGATCGCACAACACAAAAGGGGGGACGATCAAAAACAGAACCGAAAATCACAAACACACGGTCGCAAAATCCGAACAAAAACAGAATCGTACAAACATCACAATCAACACAGTCCCAAACGTGGTCACACCAAAACAGAACACAACAACATAGCCGCACCACAAAAACACACACGCAACACAACGACACATGAAACATTCTTGCATCACAGCCGCACGAAAACAACAACGGCCGCCAAAGTAGCAATGCACACACGGGAGCGACGCCCACAACACAGACCCAGTCACACCAACCTTAGCATCCAACCGGACGCAACCGTACAACACCACTGGCCGTGAGTAGGCCGTCGGACATCAGCCACGAAGCAAAGAGGAGGAGGGTAAGTTTCTTCTTTTTTTTCCCTTTTCTTTTTGTTTCTAGATCTAGAGGTTTAGAGTTAGGGTTTGGGAATTTTAAGATTGGAATCGAATTGAGGACAAAAAGGTGGTTGGGAAAGTCGAATTCTTTTTTTCAATAAGGAGAGTTTCTCTCTCCGGCGCGGTGCAGCCGCCGCTTCCTCGACCAACCGCCGCGCCGGAGAACACAAAGCCCAGAAGAAGAAACACAGAGAGAGAAGAGAGTGTAGGAGAGAAGGGAGAGGGTTCTAGAGAGAGAGAGGAAATAGAGAGAGAAAGGGAGATAAGAAATGAAAAACCGGCCCCCCTCCTCTCCTTTATACCAGTCCGCGAACCGGTTCGGTTCACATAAACCGGACCGGTCTTTCCCTTTACTAAAGCCCAGCCTCCCCTTTTAAGCCCAATTCCTTATTTCGCTTCCTGCACCCCCGTTTTACTGTTAGCACACCCGTTCCTATTTTATATTTTTGTTTTTTTTACTTTCTCGTGCATTCCTTTTTTAGTATCCTGCTTTTATTTTCTCGTGCATTCTCATCTAGATTATACTTATAGTTTAGTACCTTATTATCACTCATGCATATTTATATTTATTTTATTTTGTGTTATTTATTTTACCGCATCGACTTTAGAATGTATAGGTTTAATATAGTTTATTTATTTTATTTACTTTATTGCAGACAATAGCATGTATTAATAGGCTTTGATGTAATAGTTTAGTTACCAGTGTGCGTGAGTGTGTGCATGTCTTATTCTTATGCTCTTAGCTTAGGTTAAAGATCCTCGTGGTGGTCCAACGCCACCATGAGTTACTCACGCTTTTATTCTTTTTCGCTCCGTTTAGTTTTAATCATTTAAAAAACAAAAAACAACAAAAACATTCAAATAACAAAAAAACAAAAAACAGTTTTTATAAACAAACCTTGATCTTAAATCAAGTGATCGTCTTTTTATTTTATTTCTTTAATTAAACATTAAATCAATCTAATTCTATTTCGAGTAATTTTCTTTTAACATAAAAAACACAAACAAATACTCATTTGCCACTTGGCTTTCTTTTATTTTTAAAACCTTTTTCCAAAAACTAATAAAAAACACAAAACCAATCAAACAAAATTTTTACCCCGAACTACGAGGTTCTGATCCCTCACGGGTACGTAGGCAAAGGACCTAGTCCTTCCGAATCAATAAAATGTAAATAATTAGGTCTTTCTTTCTTTAATCATTCAAAATTCCATTTTTTCAAAACAAGCATGTTATAACACATAAATTAAATAAAGTCGAAAGGTTCTCGTAGAATACTACAAATATTTAGGGTGCTAATACCTTCCCTAAATATAACCAACTCCCAGACCCCACCTTTAAATAAATTTTTTCAATCAAAGTCGTGAAATAATATAGCGAGTCAAAAGCTAATCAAATAGCCTTGATCTCCGAAAAATGACGCGACACTACCCATGTTTTTTTTCCAGAATAATATCAAAATTGATAAATTCTTTTTAGTTTTATTTAATTTGTTTTATCTTCTTCTTATTCACGTGTTCTTCTTCCAAAATTGAAACAGCAACAACAA
Organism: Medicago lupulina; assembly: GCA_958299785.1. Taxonomy (NCBI): domain Eukaryota; kingdom Viridiplantae; phylum Streptophyta; class Magnoliopsida; order Fabales; family Fabaceae; genus Medicago; species Medicago lupulina. Next base: position 21,918,649 of record OY283145.1, on the reverse strand, counting down.
CAACAAAAATTAGATTCTTGTTGAGAAACATGGCATCTATGAAAGTGGAGAGAAAAACTTAAAAGATTATTGTATTGATAATAGTTGAAATGATACAAAAGTGAAAAAGGGAGTTACAAAAGAGTCAACTTGTGACTTATATAGTGACTACACTAGTACCCTTAACTAACTCTAAAATGAGTATAACTACCTATATTTCAACAGTCTCCCTCAAACTCAAGGTAAGAGAACTCTTGGCTTGAGTTTGAACTACAAAGCAAACACCAAACAGGAAAACAAATGTGACCAATACAAAGCTTCAAACCATAAGAGAAAGCTTCCAAACAGAATTTGCTCTTCAATCTTCATACAAGGAACCTACAGACCAGCTACTAACAAAAACAACTTTCCAGCATGTGCATAACCTCAATAATACTTCAAATGCATAGGAGAAAAATCTAGCAAGTCTTAACAACCACTCCATAACAGAAGGTATCAATGGTGCAGGCAAGGCAAACATAACACTCATAAACAACCAAAAGCTCACAAACAATGTCCAAACTCTGGCAGAAAACTGATAAAAAGAAAACCATAGAGAGATAGACTTAACCACTTAACAGAAGCTAACATCAATAAGGCCAACAAAGGGCAAAAGAGCTTAACTACAATAGGTAGAAGCTAAGGAGAAGAAAAATGAATGGTAGAAGGTCTTGATGGCTACAAAGTGATGCACAATACTCAAGTTGTGCTAAAAGGTAGATAACACATTAGAGGACTTAACAATTAACATCAGAAAGTAATCAAAGAGAAGAAAAAATGAATGTTAAAAGGTCTTGATTAGTGGTGGCAAAAATACCCATGCCCACGGATACCCATGGGTAAAATCCGTCACGGGCACGGGGCAGGTATCTAAACGGGTACCTACAGGTATAATAAACGGGTATTTGACTGCCCATTATTATATGGACACGGACACGGATTTGATTGTATCCATACCCACGGGTACTGTAACACCCCGTATTCCCAACAATGTAAATCATACATAAAATCAGAGTATTTCAACATATACGAAATGTCACACTGCTTTTTATAAAATCATAAATAGAATAAATATTACTATTTATTTAAACATCCTTTATCAATAATTCAAATTACATCGCAGCGGAAAAACATTTCATTATTCAACAGAATGGCACTACGACCTCAACATAAACAACTTCTTAAAAATTCCATTCCAAATGGTTCATCAACATAATTCATAATAATACGTAACAAATGGAAAACAACACAAATATCCCCATCCCGTTACGTATCAGAGCGACCCTAAGACGACGCGTGAGAGAGTCAACTCACATCAGCAGCTAATCCTGGTTATCTGCACGTTACCCACGTAGAGGCAACATTCAAACAGAAGGGGTGAGATTCACATTCAATAATAATCGGTATATAATTCATCAACAGACTTTAACAACCTAAATAACAACAATTAACAATGTTAATACTTCACATAATTCTTCAATAACCACTCATTAAATCATTTGACAACTTGACGACAACGACAATGCATCAACAACGACACCAACACTTGACAATGCAACAACAATGACATCAACATGCATGTGGTACCAATCAAGGCATCAAGCCCCCAACATATAGAGTATAAACTCTCAGGGCATCAAGCCTTCAACATTTAGAGCATAAGCTCTCAGGGCATCAAGCCCTCAACATATAGAGCATAAATATACTCACAGGGCATCAAGCTCTTAACTTAAAGAGAAAATAGGCTCACAAGGCATCAAGCCCTCAACTTAAAGAGCAAAGGCTCACAGGGCATCAAGCCCTCAAATTAAATGAGTATGCATGGACTCAACAACTTACATCTTAGACAACTTCAACAACTTATGTGACTCCAATATCTTGGAACAACAACTTACAACTTTGCAACTTAGACCAACACTTGCAACTTAATGATATTAACGACAACAGCGACAACGACAACAACAACGACTTTGCATCATAATATCATAATTCATCAATTATGAACAACATCATGTAACATCATATTTATCAACATATACATTCATATAATAAATCATCAATCATAAACAAGATCATATAACATCATATTTATCAATATATACATTCATATAATAAGTTCATCAATCTTAGACAACATCATATTTATCAACATATGCATTCATATAATACTTCATCAAACATGAATAACATCATATTCATCAATCAAATATATTCACATCAAACCAAGTTAGATTCATCACAACATAGGTTAAATACTTTTAGACACGTTAATACAAAGTTAAGCAACACAAGAACTCATTAGACCCTTTATACAAAGTTATTCCTTTCATAAAAACACCCCTAGGTCATTAGGATGAAGTCCCTACACTTAGAAATAAGTTTGGAAACAATTTGGTTGAAGAAGAATGCATTTTAAAAGTTTCTGGTCAGGCGAAATCGTAGCCCGATATTTCCCTATCGTAGTACAATTTTTTTCGTGCTGAAACACCCCAAAACCTGGTCAAAATCGTAGCCCGATGCCTAAAATCGTAGTCCGATTTCTGCCTGACAGACAACCTCAGATTTTCCAATTTTCACGTTTTCGCGCGTAAAATCCAAACCGTTAACCCGTTTTCGCCTACACGCTCCTGACACTTAGCTCTATCATAGTCTACAGAAAATTTCAAGTTTCAACCACCCAAAAATCGATTTCAAAACCTAATTTCCAAATTCGTAAATTCACAAACAACAACATGCTAAACTCAATTTCAGAATTATACATACACTACAATTATTGAAAGTTAGCCTCACCCTTACCTTAGGTTAATCGATCGCAAGCTTCTCCTCTTAGGTTCTCCTCTTCTCTTGTTTTCTCCCTTTTTCTCCAAAACTGGTTTCACGTTAAAAACTTTCTGACCTAGTTTCTCCTATTTATTTCCTCAACCCTCTTTATCTTATTTCCACTTATTCCACTAAACTTTTCTAAATTCTCAAAACAGCCCCTCATCTCAATATTATTTTATTTTCAAATCTTATTCTATTAAATAATCAAATAAAGGCACTTAATAAAATAACAACACACCACATAATCATTTAAATCACATAAATCATATAAATAGACTCTAAACCCAATAAAATAATCAAATAATTAAATAGGGCGTTAAAGGTACCCATACCCGATAATAAATTAAGTAAGTTACTAAAATATCTTTATATATCTTATCTTATTACTTAATGTTGTTACCTTATTGAAGAAAATTTTACCGCCCACCTAAAATTCCTCGATAATAACATAATTTTATTTGAACTTTGGTTAATTCATCTTATTAAGTTCACCGTTTCCACTTCATTCACATTATAAAACATATGGATTATATAAGAATCAGGAATTTCCTATGGATTATATGATATATGAAATTTTGAATGGATTATGTATGGATGTTTAAAAGTTGAAGTTTTTTGGTAATTAAAAAAAGTTATTATTTGTACCAAAAAATAATTAAATTCAAAACCCCTTGTGTACCCATGAATACCCATAGATACCTCAATACCCATGAGTACCCGCATAGTGGGTACCTACAAGGGTACGGGGCGGGCACGAGTATCATATTTATCCAACGGGGCGGGGACGGGTATCATACTATCCGTACCCATGGGTAGCCATTGAAATCCCTAGTCTTGATAGCTACAAAGTGATGGACAATACTCAAGTTGTGCTGAAAGGTAGTTAGCATATCAGAGGACTCAACAATTAACATCAGAAAGTAAGCGAGAGTGAAGGTGAGAAAAACACAAGAATGTGGGGGGGGGGGGGGGGGGGGTTGAATTGTGTTAGCTTTTTCTTCGTTCTCTCTTAAGTTGAAACGCATAGACCAGAAGCAGTTTAAGAACAGCTTCTGAAGTGATGTTCAGAACTAAGTTGCAGTGGATAAAAACAGAGAGAGAGAGAGAGAGAGAGAGAGAGAGAGAGAGAGAAGAAGAAAGACACAAAGGAATTATACAGGTTCCTTCCACAAACCAGAAGTAGTCTTGTCCCCCTTGCACTTCCAAGGAGAGTTCACTAAAATGTAATATCTGATTACAAATGCTCAAGCACAACTGCAAGAGACTTCCAATGCTCAAGAACACAATCAAGAGACTTCTATGCTCAAGCACACAAGCAAGAGACTTCTAATCAAACAGAATTACAAGAAAGATGTTTGACAAACAACACTTGATATACAATCAGAGGTGCTCACAATACAAATCAGATACAGACTTTTTGAGACTCTAGAATTTCTAAGATATGAACTTTGAAAAGAAATTCTAAGTGAACTTTTGGATGCTGAACAATTTTGAAAGAGTTTTGGCGCTATTATATTGTTGTAGAGTCTTATTGTTCTTCAAGTCTTCACTCCTTTATACAGAGGTGTGAAATGAACGTTGAGTTGCCAGCACATCCAAAAAGAGTTGTTTGAAGCTTTGATCAATCACCAATGATTCATTGCCTGATATGGTTATTGTCCTATGAAGGATCAATTTCAAATGCATTCCATGTATGAAGGAACATTGTTACAGGCAGAGCTATTATCCTTGTCTTGTAGCAGAGATAAACTCTGTGTAGTGGAGATAGTGGTTGTACACTTTGTACAATTTGTACTTTGTCAACGCTTAACAAAGAAACAAGCAGCCAATGCTTTTGAATCCTTTTGAGTTAGCCGTTGTTACTCTTTTCCACTCTTTCGCAATATTAAGACGACATTAAATCCATTGAATAGTTTTTGAATCTTTAAGTTTGCATATCTTGATGAACTTAAGCTTCTGGTGATATCTAGCTTCTGATGAACTTGCTTCTGATGACGTCATCACTTCAGGAGTGGTATGTTTTCAGGAGCACTTTTGACTTTAGGAGCAGTTCTTCTTCAGACGCCTTTAAGCTTCCTTTTTGTTCAATTCTTTGCTCTCTTTTGTTCATCTAGAACCTATAAATGGTCTCAAAATTTTTGTCTATGGTCCGGTACACTTGAACAAATATTAGGATATCCAATTAACAATTTTTTAATACTTTGTTGTCACTCAAAACTTTTAAGGGTAATGTTTAAACACATTTTGTTCCAACAATCTCCCCCTTTTTGATGATGACAAACATTAGTATTTAAAAAATGTTTAATTGTTGTTAATCCAATTAACAAGTTGACTATATAGGGTATGAGGTTTGTAAGCTCCCCCTAAGTCTAATAGTACTTTAAGGTGAGTTTTGTAAGCTCCCCATGAGTTCTATTCTTGTTAATTAAATTCATTTAAAAACAAATTAACTCGTAAAAATTAATCTTATAATAAAAAGATGGGTTTTAATAGTGTCTTTTGCCCCTGTAATATAGTGCATTTTTGGGTTTAGCCCCTGTAAAAAAAAAATTTAGATTCCACCCTTGAAAAATGAAGATTCTTCAGGATTGGCCCCTGACCCCATTGAGTCAGCAGAATCTCCTACGTGGCAGTGACGTGTCATTTTTTATTATTTTTTTACCATGCCACGTGTGTAAATAAATGCCACGTCATTTTTTACTTAAAAAAATAAAAAATTACAAAAAAACTGTTTTTAGTTTTTTTATTAAAAAATAAAAAAACATTTTTTTAAAAAAACGAAAAAAACTTTTTCTAATTGTTTTTAATTAATTTTTAAAAAGCTAAAATTATTTTAAAAATCAAAAAAAAAAAATTCTAAATTTTTTTCAAAAATTTGATAAATCGAAAAAAAATCATACTTTTTTTTGAAAAATTTAAAAAAATTTAAATTTAAATTTTTTCAAAAATAAATTCTAAATTTTTGATAAATTAAAAAACATTCAGATTTTTTAAATTTAATTTTCAAAATAAAAAAAAACAAATATTTTTTTTTCGAAATTAAATAATTAGAATAAAAAAATTCAAATTTTCTTATTTTTTTATTTCAAAAAAGAATTCGTAAAAATTGAGGAATAAATTTTTCGAATTCTTTTCTAAATTCTAACTTAATATATTTCCCATCAATGAGAGGAAATTTTTTGAATTCTAACTCATATGGTATTATCATTTCCATTCTCGAACTTAATGTATTTCCAAATTTTCCAAAAAATTATCAAAAAAATTTGAATTAAATTAAAATTATAAAATTCAAAAAAAAAACAATATTATAATTATTTTTTTTCAAAATTTCGAATTTTCTTATTCTAATTATTTAATTTCGAAAAAAATATTTGTTTTTTTATTTTGAAAATTAAATTTAAAAAATCTGAATGTTTTTCGATTAATTTTTTGAAAAAAAAGTATGATTTTTTTTTTATTTATCAAATTTTGAAAAAAATTTAGAATTTTTTTTCAAAAAAATTTAAAATTTCAATTTTTTAAATTTTTGAAAAAAAGTATGATTTTTTTTCGATTTATCAATTTTTTGATTTAGAATTTTTTTTCAGATTTTTAAAATAATTTTAGCTTTTTAAAAATTAATTAAAAACAATTAGAAAAAGTTTTTTTTCGTTTTTTAAAAAAATGTTTTTTTTTTAATAAAAAAACAATTTTTTTGTAATTTTTTATTTTTTTTAAGTAAAAAATGACGTGGCAGTTATTTACACACGTGGCATGGTAAAAAAAATTAAAAAAAATGACACGTCACTGCCACATCGTAGATTCTGCTGACTCAATGGGGTCAGGGGCCAATCCTGAAGAATCTTCATTTTTCAAGGGTGGAATCTAATTTTTTTTTTTTATAGGGGCTAAACCCAAAAGTGCACTATATTATAGGGGCCAAAAACACTATTAACCCTAAAAAGATTATTAGAGCAAAGATGAGGTGAGAAAATGGTTCTATTAATTAAGTTCCTTGAAATTAAATTAATGGGGCTCAGAGCCTTTAAATACTATCTACTACTCCCTCTTTTGTCATTAACAAAAAGTAAATAATTTAAACAAAAAGAAGAAGAGTTTGAGAAAAATAATTAAGAATATAAAGGTTCAGAGCATACAATAAGTTCATAACAATCATAGCACAAAAATGTTCAAAATCCAGCAATAAACTTCATAGACAATAATTAAGCATTACAAGTTCAGAAGCATTATATCAGAGCAAAGTATGAGAATGAAAGATAAGATAGAAGTTCAGAAGCATTCAATTTAGTACAGAAGCAAAATGAAAATAGAAATAAAACAAGCAAAGAATGTGTGCAATCGAGGTTGAGGCTTGTTTGTGTTTCATCATTTCCATCAACTGCTCCATCATTTTATGGGTTTTCTCAGATTGTAGCATCATCTCCTTCTTGAATTCTTCATTACTCTTCAGCAGTTTCTCTTCTCTGACTTTTGCCTCTTCCAATTGAGCATCAGTCTTTGTCTTATTCTCTTGAAACATCAGCTTCTTCTCCAAAAGCTCTTTCTTCAGCTGGTGAGTCTCCTTCTCCAGAAGTGTGTTCCTTTGAAGTAGAGCCAGTTCAGAAGAAGCATCCTTGAAGTTCAGCTTTGTTAACCAATCCAGATTCAGCTCCTTGGGGTGGATGCTTGATGGAATGAGACTTCTTGCTTCCAAGCAAAGAGGAGTCTTTACCCATTGTCATACCACAATTTTTGACCTAAGACACCACTGACACGCGTCATTTAGCCTTGAATAATCTCCGACTTTTCGGACGAAATTTCGGTAGAGAGGTATTTTAAAATACATCATTTTTGGTTCCGAGTCGGGCCCTCTTCTCTCTTTATTTTTTTTTAATTTTTAATTTCCATCTTTTATTTATTTATTTATTTTTAAAAAAACTTTAATTAACTCCAATTTTGCTTGTAACTCTTTATTTTTTATTGTTAGTTATTTTTCTTTTAACCTTATCTTTTTTACACCATTGTTAGTCTTTATCTTTTTATTTTATTTTATTTTATTTCATTCTTGCTTTTATTATTATTTTTTATATGTCCCAAAAGTCCAAAAATGGTCTAAGTTCAAACCCCAAGTTGTCACACGTTTTTTTTTTCCTTCTCCATCCCAATCCGATTGAGCCTTATCGATCCAGCAACAACAATGCTCTTCCTGCTCCCCAAGTCACATAGTTTCCTGTCACCTTGAACAAACCCTAGCCCAGGATCCTTCACTATAAATAACAACCTGCAACACACAGAAAACGGACGCAAAAAATGACCAAAAATTCACAATCAAAAACCTGCAGAGTCAAATCGCACAACATACCCAGAAAACCATTTCTTTTCCAGACAACAACAAACCAATTCATCGAACAGAACCGCACAACACAACAGAACAGAAAGCCAATCGCACAACACAACAGAACAGAAAGCCAATCCCACAACCGTAAGCAGTACACAGACCGGCCGTCAATCTCACATCGAAACCGGATTCGAATCATCGAAAAACACTAAAGGTATAAAAAGCTTCTTTCCTTTTGTAGATCTAGGTTGTAGGGTTTTGTTTTCATGATTATTAGGTTTAAAAATAGATAAAGGGTAAGAAAAAGGACGAAATAGAAAAAAAAACAAAGAAAAAAAACAAAAATTTTAGGGTTCCGGCGTGGTGGCACCGCCGCGACGGTTGGCCAACCACCACTGGAACACTCGTTGAAAGCTTCTTTCCTTTTGTAGATCTAGGTTGTAGGGTTTTGTTTTCACGACGGTGTTGATGAACACTCGTTGGAATCTTCATCATGTTCTTAAGGTTTATAAGAGAGAGAAGAGAGAATTTTGAGATAAGAGAGAAGTAAAGAGAGAAAGAAGAATTGAGAATGAGAAAAAACCGGACACACCACATATATATATATATATATATATATATATATATATATATATATATCATTCTCAACCAGTTTGGTTCTCCTGAACCGAACCAGACTTGAACCAAACCGGTTTAAGCCTAGTTCCCCAACCCGTGAGGCCCAACGCGCACCTCTAAGCCCATTTTCACTTCTTTAATTACTGCACCCCCCTTATCACTGTATATACCCCCCCTTGATTATTTTTCATGCTTTTTTTTTTCTCTAGCATTTTATTTTTGCATACATTTTTATTAATTTAGGAGTATCATTCCGCGCATTCATCATTCACGTATTATTATGTCATTTATTTTTATCGCATAGATTCTAGAATGTATATTAGGCTTTAATGTAAATTGTTCATGCATTTTTTTTAGTATTTTCTTTCATGATTTAGAATGTATAATTAGGCCTTAATGTAATTTATTTATTTTTATCGCAGATCCTAGAATGTATTAATAGGTTTTTTGTATTAGCTTAGGTGCGCGTGTGCGTGAGTGCGTGTATGTTTATTTTTACTTATGGTAGTTTAGGTAAAAGGTCCTCGTGGTGGTCCAACGCCAGCGTAAGGTCCCTACGCTTTTATTTTTTCCGCTCCGTTAGTTTAATTATTCAAAAACAACAAAAAAACATTCAAATAACAAAAACACAAAAAAACATTTTTTATCAATAAACCTTGGTTCAAAAACCAAGTGATCCCTTTTTTATTTTATTTCTTTAATCAAATACCAAATCAATCTAATTTTATCATGAGTCCATTTTCTTTAATATTAAAAAACACAAACCAATTCTCATTTGCCACTTTGGCTTTTCATTTTAAAACCTTTTTTTTCAAAATTAATAAAAAACACGAAACCAATCAAACGGAAATTTTTACCCCGAACTACGAGGTTCTGATCCCTCATGGGTACGTAAACAAAGGACCTGGTACTTCCAAATCAATAAAAAATGTAGATAATAGGCTTCTTTCTTCTTTTAACCTCTATTTTCAAATTTCTTCTTTCTTCTAAAAATAAGTAAGTTATAGCACAAAAGGAAAATAAAGTCGAAAGGTTCTCGTAGAATACTACAAACATAAAGGGTGCTAACGCCTTCCCTTTATGTAACCAACCCTCGGACACCTTCTAATTCAAATATTCTTTTCAAAAGTCGTGAAATAATTTAGTGAGTCAAAAGCTAATCAAATAGCCTTGAACATAAAGGGTGCTCCAATTTTGATCTTACCGAAGCCGAATGAACCTTTTGTTGTTTATTGTGATGCGTCCAAGTTGGGCTTAAGAGGTGTTCTTATGCAGGATGGCAAAGTGGTAGCTTATGCTTCTAGACAGTTGAGAATTCATGAACGGAATTATCCTATGCATGATTTAGAGTTGGCGGTTGTGGTCTTTGTGTTGAAGATTTGGAGGCATTATTTGTACGGTTCTAAATTTGAGGTGTTTAGTGATCACAAGAGTTTGAAATATTTATTTGATCAAAAAGAATTAAATATGAGGCAGAGAAGGTGGCTTGAGTTGTTGAAAGATTACGATTTTAGTTTGAATTACCACCCCGGTAAAGTGAATGTGGTTGCGGATGCTTTAAGCAGGAAGACGTTGCACATGTCCGCCATGATGGTAAAGGAGTTTGAATTTCTTGAATAGTTTAGGGATTTGAGTCTAGTTTGTGAGTTGTCGCCTCAGAGTGTGCAGTGTAACGCCCTCTTTATTTATTTAATTATTTTATTAGAGAATATAGTATATTATTATATATTATATGATTTTTGATGATTATGTGACGTGATTATGATGTGTGACGTGATGATTATTTTATTGTTTAATAAAATAATATATGTGATGTTTTTATATATATTTATATGAAAAACAGAGATTTGTTATAGAAATATATTATTTCGAGAAGTGAGGTTATATTTATAAATAGGAAGAGTTATGAGGGTTGAGATAGAATTAGATAAGTTGGGAGGTGGTATAAAAGGAAATTAGGTTAAGGAAAGTAGGCTGAACACGTACGGACTTTTGGAATTAGAGAAAGAGAAACGGTTGAAGAAAGGAAGAAGCTAGGCTGCGATTTTCTGCATATTTCCAGGTAAGGGTGAGCCTAACTTCAGTAATATTAATAGTATTTCATCTGTTTATGATTGGCTTAGGGATTGGGAAGGAATTGAGATGAGTTTCATGAGTTAGGGTTTGATGAACTTGATGAATTTGATGTGAGATTGTGTTGCATTGCTGTAGAAATGTGTTACAGAACCTAGATTATCCCCTAGAACAACATTGCCGATGAATTAGAGGCTTAACATGAGAGATTTGGGATGAATTGGTGAGAATATGAGTGAACCCGTAGTGGTTCTAAGATCGCTCGCTTGTGGCGAGTGACTACTCGCCGTGGCGAGTACGACCTTATCGCTCGCGAGGCGAGCAGCATAGCTCGCCGTGGCGAGCTTGACCCTAAAACTTAAGATTTTTGCCAACTTTAGGTGGTTTTGAGTGCCTTATTATTTATAAGAAAGACCTGTGAAGTTGTTTGGACCAATTTGGAATTAGGGAACCTTAAAACGAAGATTTTAGGCGAAAATGTCAAAAAGGCCGAGAGCACCCAGTTTTGCTCGCTTGTAGCTCGCCCCCAGCTCGCCTTTGGCGAGTAGCTTTTGAGAGAGCTCGCCGTAGCGAGCAATATCACTCGCCGTGGCGAGTTAGTGCCTCCTGAACCATTGTTTCGTTTTGCGATCTGTTTCGCATGGGACTTTGAGAGGAGATCCATGGGTAGTGTTAGAGATGTTTTATGACTTAAGATGCATTCTGTAATGTTGATTAATGATGGTCCTTTTATGTTAAAAATAATGCGATGTATTGCTTATGTTTTAATGATTTATAAGCATGATGTTAAATGATGTTGATGATGATATGTGCCTTGTATATGTGTTTAATGAGTTGAACTTCTGCCACGTATTTACTAGAATTGCATGTGTCAGTTGAGTTGTTAATGATGTTTGAGAAGTTGTAATTAACCTGTTTAAGACATAAGGAGTCGTGTCCATGCATTTGCATATTATGAGACGGTGGAGCTTTTGCTCAAAGCGACGGTGGAGCATTTGCTCAAAGCGACGGTGAAGCATATTAATGCTTATATATGGTACCACATGCATGATGTCAAGATGTTAAGAGTTGCATTTAGTGAGTCAAATTGTTGACATAATATGAGACGATGTTTTGAGACGATGATGTGTTGTTTGAGATGTTTTATGACGATGATGTTATCCTTGTATTTTAATATGTTATGTATGTGATGAGTTTATGATGTTAATCATAAATGTTTGATTTATATATTAATATTTCTGTTGTGAATCTCACCCCTTCTGTTGGAATTGCCGCCTTGTGGGCAAGTGCAGGTAACCAAGCTTAGGTGCGCAGATGTGAGAAGTCTTGTGTGACGTAGGATTGCTCTGATACGTAACGGGATGGGGTCTTTATTAGAGTCTATTCCTTTATGTATCATGTTTGAACTATTAATGATTTTAAGTATTTTGACGAAATTATGAGACGTTTATGAGGCCTAGTGCCAAGACCTTTTTGAAGGATATTATAATTATGATTCCGCTGCTGTATTTGATTATTTATGCAAAGGATAAACTAATATTTATTTGGTTTAAAGATTTTGTTGTTGGGAAATGTGACACTCCTTTATGATGTTACTCTGATATATGTTTTTATTTAAACGAAATTTTTAAGTCGGGAAATTGGGGTGTTACATGCAGTTGGGCATGTTGAAGATCAATAGTGATTTCTTGAACAGTATCAGGGAAGCGTAAAAAATTGATGTTAAGTTTGTGGATTTGATGGTTGCTAGTAATCGAACAGCAGATGGTGACTTTAAGGTTGATGACCAAGGTGTGTTGAGGTTTAGAGGAAGAATTTGTATTCCTGATGATGATGAGTTGAAAAAGTTAATTTTAGAAGAAAGTCACAGAAGTAGCTTGAGTATTCATCCGGGAGCTACAAAGATGTATCATGACTTGAAGAAATTGTTTTGGTGGTCCGGTTTGAAGCGTGATGTTGCACAGTTTGTGTATGCATGTTTGACTTGTCAGAAGTCTAAAGTTGAACATCAAAAGCCTGCAGGGTTGTTAACGCCGTTAGATGTGCCGGAATGGAAATGGGATAGCATCTCCATGGATTTTGTGACTAGTTTGCCGAACACTCCGAGAGGGCATGATGCCATATGGGTTGTTGTTGATATATTGACGAAGTCGGCACATTTCATTCCGATTAATATCACTTTTCCTGTAGCTCAGTTGGCAGAAATTTATATTCGAGATATTGTGAAGTTGCATGGAGTTCCATCGAGCATTGTGGCAGATAGAGATCCGAGGTTCACTTCAAGGTTTTGGAAGAGTCTGCAAGAGGCATTGGGTTCAAAGTTGAGATTGAGTTCGGCTTATCATCCGCAAACAGATGGTCAGTCGGAGAGGACGATTCAGTCGTTAGAGGATTTGTTGAGAGTGTGTGCACTTGAGCAAGGTGGAGCTTGGGATAGTCATCTTCCATTGATAGAGTTCACGTACAACAATAGTTACCACTCGAGTATTGGTATGGCGCCGTTCGAAGCTTTGTATGGACGGAGGTGCAGAACTCCTTTGTGTTGGTTTGAGTCGGGAGAAAGTGTAGTATTGAGACCAGAGTTAGTTCATCAGACTACGGAGAAGGTCAAGATGATAAGAGAAAAGATGAAAGCGTCACAGAGTCGACATAAGAGTTACCATGACAAGCGTAGAAAGGACCTTGAGTTCCAAGAGGGAGATCATGTGTTCCTAAGAGTTACTCCTATGACCGGTGTAGGTCGTGCGTTGAAGTCGAAGAAGTTAACTCCGAAGTTTATTGGTCCTTACCAGATATCTGAGAGGGTTGGAACAGTGGCATATAGAGTGGGTTTGCCACCACATCTTTCGAATTTGCATGATGTGTTTCATGTGTTGCAGCTTCGGAAGTATGTAGCGGATCCTTCGCATGTTATTCCAAGAGATGATGTGCAGGTTAGAGACAACCTTACGGTTGAGACTTCACCGTTGAGAATCGAAGATCGTAAGGTGAAGCAGTTGAGAGGCAAGGAGATACCGCTAGTGAAGGTTGTTTGGAGTGGGGTAACTGGTGAAAGTTTGACTTGGGAGTTGGAGAGTAAGATGCTAGAGTCTTATCCGGAGTTGTTTGTTTGAGGTAATATTTCGAGGACGAAATTCTTTAAGTTGGGGAGAGTTGTAACGCCCTAGTTGTTATTTTATTATTTTTGTTTGATTTTAAGTCTTTTATATGATTTAAAATGATTTATGTGAATATGTGGTGTGTTGCTATTTTATTGTATGGTCATTTTTATTATTTCAATGAGTTAGGAGAGAAATAATAATTATTTGAAATGTTGGGGGTTAATGAGAATTAGTAGAGTTTAAGGGAGTTAAGTGTATTGAAAAGGGAGTTAAAAGAAAATAAAGTGGGGGTTATGTTTTGGGAGAAAAGGAAATAGGCAGTCAGAACATTTTTCACGTACAATAGAAACAAGAAAAAGAAGAGTTTTTGAGAGATAGAAGGAAAAACCTAGAAGAGGCAAAGAGAGGAGGAAGAGGGAGCTTGATTGCCGTAGATTTTTGTTTATCTTAATTCAGGTAAGGGTGAAGCTAGCTTTCAATTAATAATATATATATAATTGCTGAAAATTGGATTAGAAATTGTGTTCTTGAGATTAGGGTTGTAAAGGTTATGAAAGTTGCTAAATGTTGTGAATTGTGTTGTTGATTTCATGAATTGTTGTGTTAATTGATGTTCAGGTCTTAGTATAATCATAGGTAATGTTCCCTATCAAATTTGGGGTTTGGGTGATTGAAAATTGGGTTTTTGGAGTGAAAACTGGTCTTTTCCCATAGAGTTGTTCACATTCCATCGTAGTACGATGCTCGAAATCGTACTGCGATATTTACAGTAGCAAAAAGTTGTTTTTCAGCACATTCCATCGTAGTACGATGCTGGAAATCGTAGTACGATGTAACAGTGAAACAACATCCACTGTTTTGCGTTCTTGCGTCTTTTTCACCCATTTCTGTTTCGAACTGGCTTTTGGTGTAAACATGAAAGTTGTAGATAATTGAGTTAGCTTTCTAATGGCTTTGGTTTGACTTGAAAATTATTGTTAGATTTTGAGTTATGATGGAAATACTCCAAGTAGGTCTTGAGGAAAACTTTAAGAAAACTTAGCACGACTTATTCCAAGTTAGTCCAAAACCTATGGTTGGTTCCCAAACTTCAAACTTAAGTATTAGAGGTTTAATTGAGGTGTTTTATGAGTATTTAAGTTATGTCTTGTTTAATCGAATTTGATTTCCTTATGAAAAATGTTTTGGTTTTGCAAAATGATAATGTGAGACGAACTTCGTGAATTTGTGAATTTTTCATATGTGACTTGTGAGTAGATGTTGGATGATGATAATATTATAAATGAAAGTATAACTATGAGAATATATGTATATGTATATATATAATTATATATGCCATATCGTTGATTTTCGTTGTTGTTGTCGTTGTGTCGTTGTTGTTCAAGTTGGGGAGTGTGTCATAAATGATTAGGCACAGTTGTTGTTGTCATAGTTGTTGCTGCTGTTGTTGTTGAGTTGTATGCAGATATACACAATGAGTCATTTCATACTCATGCATTGTTGAGGGCTTATGCCATGGAATGCTAGACATTCAAATGTTGAGGGCTTATGCCCTGGGATGCTTTAACCATCCAAACTGTTGAGGGCTCATGCCCTGGAATGCCTTGTCATTCAAACGCGTAAAATGGTACCACATGCATATTGCATTAGTAGTTGTCGTTGTGCATTGTTATAGTAGTCGTTGTCGGGTGAGTCGTTGTTGTTGATGAGTCGTTGGTGTTGAAGTTGTTGTCGGTGTGTTGATGCCATATATATGAGCTTAATGATGTTGGTTGTTGTTTTAATTCAAATGGATGAGTTATATATATATATATATATATATATATATATATATATATATATATATATATATATATATATTATTGTTTGTGAATCTCACCCCTTTTGCTTGAAAATGTTGCTCTTCGTATGGGTAACTTGCAGGTAATGAAGACTAGTAGGATGTCTGGCTCAAAGTATCTTAGGGCTCTGATACGTAGCGGGATGGGGAAACGTTGTCTTGTTCTTTCATTCCTTTATGTATCGAATTTTGAAAAACAATGTTGTTGGAGTTTATTTCTGCTGAATAATATTTTGTTTTGTTGGGGCCTTTGTGCCAAGAATTGTTGGAAGATGATGTTATTTTGAAAGAATTTTCCGCTGCAAATTATGAGATTAAACGTTGTTGAAAATAAATAGTATATTTTCTATTTATGAAATTTTTGAAAAGCAGTGTAATGCTCCGTTTGTTGATTTACTCTGATTATATATATTATTATTACGTTGTTGGGAAACGGGGTGTTACACGTAGTGCGGTGGCTAATCGAGAGTACTCTTGAATAGGTCGATACACGATACTACACCCAAACGAGACTATCCTACAAATATTTTTGGAATGGGAGTACTCCCGTCACCCGATAAATGTTTGGAAGTGGTTGAAAACTTTAGGAACTTGGTAGAACCCTTGTTACAAGTGCAATTGAAACCATAGTCCTTACCAAATGGCGTACTATCCCTCAACTCCAACATTATGGACTAAACCTCACCATGTTTTCACCGTTTGTGTAGCATAAATCATGCATACATGCATTCATCCATAAATATCTTTTTTCATTCATTAAATATCGAAGGACTTATATATAAAGTTTTATTGTAAACATCATAGGGCATGACTCTTCCAACGAGGTACATTAAGCAGTATAGCTTCATAAAGCCAGATCTCTTGAGCTTAAGGAAACTAGGAAGGAAGGTAGCTTGTTCGAAACGCTTTCACCGAAACCATGGAAACTTGCTCGGTATCGTCAAGACGGATGTTGATGAAGGACTTCTCCAAACTTTTGCCCAGTTCTATGACCCAACTTATCATTGTTTTGGGTTCCTGGATTACCAGTTGGTTCCTACCCTTGAGGAGTACTCCTATTGGACCGATTTACTAATGCTTGAGAGAGTGCCCTTCAGTGGTCTTGAAAAGACTCCCAAATACTCCATCATTGCTGAAGCTCTCCACCTCACAACTGCTGAAGTGAAAGCCAACCTCAAACCTAAGGGGAAACTCTTGTGCTTTTCTACCGAGTTCCTTTACCAAAAAGCCGCCTTTTTCGACGAAACCTCCGACGCTGATGCCTTTGATGCTATCCTCGCCTTACTCATCTATGGCCTTGTGTTTTTTCCTAACCTTACTAATTTTTTTGACATTAATGCCATCCACATCTTCCTATCAAAGAACCCTGTCCCTACCTTGTTAGCTGACACATACCATTCCATCCATGAACGCACCCTAGCAGGTCGTGGAACCATCCTCTGTTGTGAACCCTTGCTATATAGGTGGATTACCTCTCATTTTCCTCGATCCTCTCGCTTCACAACCAATCCAGAAAACCTTCTTTGGTCCCAAAGGCTTATGTCCCTCACCCCAGCTGATGTAGTATGGTACAACCCGACCTATGACAAGGGGATTATCATTGACAGTTGTGGAGAGTTCAATAACGTACCTCTTCTCGGTATACGTGGAGGAATTATCTATAACCCTGTTCTTGCCAGACGTCAGTTCAAGTACCCCATGGAAGAAAAACCTCGCAATATTCATCTAGAGAACGTGTATTATCACAACCAAAATGACATCTGGGGTATGAGAGAGCAAGTCGTACGAGCTTGGAATACTATTCGTAGGAGGGATAATGGCCAATTGGGAAGGAAGACAGGTGCCGTCCACGAATCCTATACTCAATGGGTCATTGATAGAGCTATGCAATTTGGGATGCCTTATAAGCTACCGAGGTTTCTGTCTGCTAATACTCCAGCACCTCCTATGCCTGTGACCTTTGATATCGAGAAGGAGTACCAGAAGCGGATAACTAAGTTGACCCATGAAAGTGCCACTTCGAAGAGGAAGTACGACAAAACTATGCTCCAGATGGAAACAATGAGTGGACAGTTGGAACAGAAGGATTGCGAAATCCTCAAGCAATGACGACAAATGATCGAGAGGGATGAACTTCTCCTGGTGAAGGACAAGTTGCTCGACCGATATGCTAACAAGAAGAAACGTATGGATTTCTTTTCCAGCGCACATTCCGATTCTGACGATCCACCGGCCTAAAGAGTTTGAGAGATTTCTGGACTTGTTACTACCTTTTATTGTATTTTCTAGCTTTCTGTTACGTTCTTTGGAGTCTATCCCTTGGCTCAGCTTGTTAAAAAGGGAATTATCTTGCAGTACTTTATTTATTCAATGAAATTTTCAATCGCGATGTTTACAAAATTGCTCTTATAAGTCAAATCCAAAGTCTCACGTAAACTCTCTTTTTCAGAAGTGGCCCGATGTAAGGCTTACCAATCAACTCGCATACACAGCACTCGGGCAAATATCAAGAAAATGGCGGATTTTCTCGAACAAGAGAATCAACTGCTCAAAGAAGAGATGGCAACCATGCAGACTAAGATGAACGAGATGGCAGCTACGCAAGCTTAGGTGGATGAATTAACTGAATTGGTGAGAACACTGAGAGTTGCACAAAATCAACCACCACCTCCTCCTCCTCTTGTCAAAACTCAGGCTGAAGCGAGCCCTTCTACTATTCCTGGTTGGACAGTGCCTTTCAATACTCCATAACAAACCATTCCTGAAGGTCGACCCTGAGGTGTACCTATTTGCCTTGCTGAAATACTCTGCCCTACTGCTAGCGAACCTCCGGTGCCTACTTTTCAACCTACAGTTCATACTCCTCTACCAGTACCGACGCGCCACCAAAGTGAACCTCCGGTGCCTACTGCTTAACATACAATCTATGTTCCTCCTCCAGTTGCGACACATGTAACACCCCATTTTCCCGACATAAAATTTCTCAAAGATAAATAATCAGAGTAAACTTAACGGAGCGTCACATTTCACAAACATCTCAAATATGAATAAATAAGAATTTATTCCTTATAGAAATAGTCATTAAAATTTCTAAAAACATTGCAGCGAAATATCATAAAGGTCTTGGCGCGCAGGCCTCATCAAAACATCTCAGAAAGTTTATTTAACGTTAGTCTTATGAAATCACAAACAACATGTAAGGAATAGAAAAGCGTTTAACAAGTTTCCCCATCCGGTTACATATCAGAGCACCTAAGACTCAACCGAGGAAAGTCCTCACACGCCTGCACCTAATCTTGATTACCTGCAAGTTACCCATACGAAGAGCAACATTTTCAAGCAGAAGGGGTGAGATTCACAAAACAATAATATTAAACATATAACTCAACAATTATAGTTACCAGTAAGTCATCACATAAACAATCCTCAACAAACATCATTTAGCATCATAACTAACGTCATAAATCATCATCATAAACATCTTAAACAACTTGACTTGACAATGCAACTCCACATGACTATGCAACTCTATCCTCTTATTCATCTTGGACATCTTATATTCATGTGGTACCAATCCAGGGCATGAGCCTTTGTCGCTTTGAGCATAAATATACTCCCAGGGCATAAGCCCTCGTCGCTAGTGAGCAAAAGCTCCAGGGCATGAGCCCTCGTCGCTGTTGAGTAAAAACTCCAGGGCATAAGCCCTCATCTCTGAATGAGTATGCATGGGACTCAATCTCTTACGTCTTACACATCACGACACATCTTATATGACTCCAACAAAATTGGACAACTTCTCACATAATAAACCGACTCATGCAGCCTAATTAAATAATAACAGCAACATGGCAGCAACAATTAATCACAAGATATAATATTATCAATGCAAACATCATCTTAAACATCACATAAACTTCACATATTTTTCACGTAATGCACGTATGAATCAAAAATCAATAGCAACATTAAATCCTCACATAACATCCTTACAGATCATCAATTATATTATAGTTATCTTCCATTCCTGCCCAAGGGTCAACTCTCAAAGCCTCGCGAGCGTCCGAGGTCTACTCGCTGTGGCGAGTTGGGTTGCTCGCCTCGCGAGCGATGAATGTCTACTCGTCGTGGCGAGTTGCTTAGCTCGCCTAGGCGAGCGATGAACAAACAGGTTACGGGTTCAGGTCAATTCTCACTAAAAGTCCCAAATTCCATCATGTTATTCCTCAAAAATAACTGAAACATCAACTCTATGATTATTCTAGGTTCTGTATTCATTTTCTACGTCAATCCTACGGTTTTACATAATCTAATCATCAATTCATCATAATTAACCTAATTCTCCAATTCTCTAAAACCAATCCTACACTTGTTAATTACAATCGTATGTATTACAGTTTAATAGAATTGAAATGCTAGGCTCACCCTTACCTTAAAGTTTGCAGAAAATCGCAGCCTCTCTTGACTCTTCTCTTCACGTGCCTTTTCTCTCTTTTTCACCCAAAACTGATCGTACGCACTGACAACCTCTCTAAACTTAATTTCCTTATTTATATTCCCATCAAAACTTATCTTATTTACTCTTTCTCCCACATAACTCTCTAAAATCTCAAAACTACCCCACATCTCTATATTTATTTTATTTTCAAATATTATTTTATTAAACAATAAAATAAGTCACCACATCACATAAATCACATAAAAATCACTTAAATCTTAATCTCTACATCTCTTAAAATATATATATATAAATATATCTAGATTCTTCAAATAATTCAAATAATTAAATAATTAAAATAATCTAAAGTGGGCGTTACAACTCTCCCCAACTTTAAGATTTTTGTCCTCGAAAATTTACCTCAAGCAAACAACTCTGGATAAGATTCCAGCATCTTACTCTCTAGCTCCCACGTCAAGCTTTCACCAGTCGCTCCATCCCAAACGACTTTCACAAGAGGTATCTCCTTGCCTCTCAAACGCTTCACTTCTCGACCTTCAATCCTCACTGGTAAGGTCTCAACCGTAAGGTTATCTCTAACTTGCACATTCACATCGTGCAAATTCGAAAGATGTGGTGGTAAACCCACTCGGTACGCCACCGTTCCAACTCTTTCCGATATCTGATACGGACCAATAAACTTCGGAGTCAACTTCTTTGACTTCAATGCACGACCAACACCGGTCATGGGAGTAACTCTTAAGAACACATTATCTCCCTCTTGAAACTCAAGGTATTTCCTTCGCTTATCATGGTAACTCTTCTGTCGACTCTGCAACGCTTTCATCTTTTCTTGAATCATCTTTACCTTCTCAGTAGTCTGTTGAACAATCTGTGGTCCTAAAACCACATTCTCACCTGACTCATACCAACATAACGGAGTTCTTCATCTCCGACCATACAAAGCCTCAAAAGGTGCCATTCCAATACTCGAAGGGTAACTGTTATTGTACGTGAACTCTATCAACGGAAGATGACTATCCCAAGTCCCTCCTTGCTCAAGTACACAAACCCTCAACAAGTCTTCCAACGACTAAATCGTTCTCTCCGACTGACCATCTGTCTGCGGATGATAAGCCGAACTCAACCTCAACTGAGAACCTAAAGCCTCTTGTAAGCTCTTCCAAAATCTAGAAGTAAACCTTGGATCTCTATCTGACACAATGCTCGAAGGAACACCATGCAGCTTCACGATATCTCGAATATAAATCTCTGCCAACTGAGCTACAAGAAAGGTAATATTAATCGGAATAAAATGAGCCGACTTCGTCAATCTATCAACAACCACCCAAATAACGTCATTCCATCTAGGAGTATTCGGCAAACTCGTCACAAAATCCATGGATATACTATCCCATTTCCACTCTGGCACATCTAGCGGTGTCATCAACCCTGCAGGTTTCTGATGCTCTACTTTCGACTTCTGACAAACCAAACAAGAATACACAAACTGTGTCACGTCGCGTTTCAATCCAGACCACCAAAACAACTTTTTCAAATCATGATACATCTTCGTAGCTCCCGGGTGAATACTCAAGCTACTTCTATGACTCTCTTCAAGAATCATCTTCTTCATCTCATCATTGTCAGGAATGCAAATTCTACCTCGGAATGTCAACACTCCTTGATCATCGACCTTAAAGTCACTGTCCTCAATCTGATTACTAGCAACCAATAAGTCCATAAACTTTACATCTTCTTTCTGCGCTTCTTTAATACTTTTTAGGAAATCATTATCAATCTTCAGCATTCCCAGCTTTACACTCTGAGGTGTCCTTTCACAAACTAAACTCAAATCTCTAAACTGTTCCAGTAACTCAAACTCCTTCACCATCATAGCAGACATGTGTAAATTCTTCCTACTTAAGGAATCTACAATAACATTAGCCTTACCCGGATGATAATTCAAACCAAAGTCATAATTTTTCAACAATTCAAGCCACCTTCGTTGTCTCATATTCAATTCCTTCTGATCAAACAAATACTTCAAGCTCTTGTGATCACTGAACACATCAAATCTCAAACCATACAAGTAGTGTCTCCAAATCTTAAGCACAAACACAACTGCAGCCAATTCAAGATCATGAGTAGGATAATTTCTTTCATGAATTCTCAACTGTCTTGATGCATAAGTACCAAGAGGAGGATTTGAGAAACAAGAAGGAAGTCGAGTTCTTGAACTTGAAGCAAGGGAGTATGCTGCTAAGTTTGAAGAGCTTTCGAGGTTTTGTCCCTACATCAATGCGTAGGATGCGATGGTTTCTAAGTGTATGAAGTTTTAGAATGGTTTAGGACCGGATATCTATCAGTACATCTGTTTCCATGAGATTAGAGATTTTGACACTTTGGTGCACAAGTGTTGCATGTTTGATGACGCTGGGAAGGCTAAGACAAGTTACTACAAAGCTATGAATGACAAGAAAGGAAAGGGCCATGGATTTGGAAAGTCGTACAACAAGGATAAGGGAAGGAAGAAAGAGGTTGGTGGAGGCTCTAAGCCGAATGTAGCGGAGGTTAAGTGCTTTAAGTGTGGTACTTTGGGTCATTTTGCTAATGATTGTAAGAAAGGGGAAAGTTGTTACAAGTGTGATCAGAAAGGTCATAAGTTTTATAAGTGCAAGAGGGAGATCACTTGTTACAATTGTCGTGAAGCGGGTCATTTGAGTACTAAGTGTACCAAACCGAAGAAGGCAGCGGGTAAGGTGTTTGTTTTGAATACAGAAGAGGTGGAGCAGCCGGATAATCTAATCTGAGGTCTGTGTTTTATCAATAATATTCCTTTGATTGCAATTATTGATACTGGTGCTACGTATTCTTTTATCTCGAGTAGTTATGTTGAGCGTTTGGGTTTGGTTGTAACTTCGTTGTCGTGTGGAATGGTTATCGATACCCCAGCCAATGGTTCAGTGACTACTTCCTTGGTGTGTGCTAAGTGTCCCGTTAGTTTTGGTTGTGTTGACTTTGAGTTGGATTTGGTTTGTTTACCGTTGAAGCATATGGACGTGATTTTTGGAATGGATCAGATGTTGACTTTTGGTGTTAACATCAATTGTTTAACCAAGAGTGTAACATTCTCTAAACTGGTGGATTAAGTAGGTGGGAAGTTCTTGACTACAGAGCAAGTGAAAAAGTCCTTGGGTGGTGAATCTAGTGTGTTTATGATGTTTGCTTCGTTGAAGGAGAGTCGTTAGAAGGGTGTTGGCGATTTGCCGGTGGTGCAAGAGTTTCCAGAAGTGTTTCCAGATGACGTTACCGATTTACCGCCGGAGAGGGAAGTTGAATTCACAATTGATTTGGTGCCAGGAACGAGTCCTATTTCGATTGCGCCGTATCGGATGTCTGCATCAGAGTTGGGTGAATTGAAGAAGCAGTTGGAAGAATTGCTCGAGAAGCACTTCATTAGGCCCAGTGTTGTTGGTGAAGAAGAACGATGGTAGTATGAGGTTATGTGTGGATTATCGGCAGTTGAACAAGGTGACTATCAATAATTGGTATCCGCTTCCAAGGATCGATGATTTGATGGATCAGTTGGTTAGTGCAGAGGTGTTTAGTAAGATTGACTTGAGATCAGGATATCATCAGATAAGAGTGAAGGCGGAAGATGTATCTAAAACTGCGTTCAGGACGAGGTATGGTCACTATGAGTATTCTGTGATGCCATTTGGTGTGACTAATGCGCCAAGTGTTTTCATGGAGTATATGAATAGGATTTTCCATCCTTATCTGGATCAGTTTGTGGTGGTGTTTATAGATGATATTTTGGTGTATTCGAAGTAAGAGGAGGAGCATGCTGAGCATTTGAGAGTTGTGTTGCAAGTCTTGAAGGAGAAGCGGTTGTTTGCTAAGTTATCGAAGTGTGAGTTTTGGTTGCGGGAAGTGAGTTTTCTTGGTCATGTGATTTCAAAAGGTGGCATTGTGGTGGATCCATCGAAGGTTGATGCGGTGATGCAGTGGCAATCGCCGAAGTCCGTTTTTGAGGTTAGAAGTTTTCTTGGATTGGTAGGTTACTATCAGAGGTTCATTGAGGGATTCTCTAAGTTGGCGTTGCCATTGACGGAGTTGACTCGGAAAGGACAAGCTTACGTTTGGGATGCTAAGTGTGAGAAGAGTTTTATTGAGTTGAAGAAGAGGTTAACTTCAGCGCCTGTGTTGATTTTCCTGAATCCGAAGGAATCGTTTGTTGTGTATTGTGATGCTTGAAAGATGGGTCTTGGCGGTGTGTTAATGCAGAATCGTCAGGTTGTGGCTTATGCATCGAGGCAGTTGAAAGTGCATGAGAAGAATTATCCGACTCATGATTTGCAATTGGCGACAGTTGTGCTTGTGTTTAAGATTTGGAGGCATTACTTGTATGGTTCTAAGTTTGAAATGTTCAGTGACCTCAAGAGTTTGAAGTAATTGTTTGACCAGAAAAAGTTGAATATGAGGCAAAGACGGTGGTTGAAATTTCTTAAGGACTACAATTTTCAGTTAAGTTATCATTCAGGAAAGGCGATTGTGGTGGCAGATGCTTTGAGTAGGAAGTCTTTGCATATGTCGGCTTTGAT
This sequence comes from Medicago lupulina, assembly GCA_958299785.1. NCBI lineage: Eukaryota > Viridiplantae > Streptophyta > Magnoliopsida > Fabales > Fabaceae > Medicago > Medicago lupulina. Next base: position 21,893,817 of record OY283145.1, on the reverse strand, counting down.
GGTTAAAGAATTTGAGTTGATTGAGCAGTTTCCAGACTTGAGTTTGGTTTGTGAGTTGACGCCTGAAAGAATGAAGTTGGGAATGTTGAAGCTGAAAAGTAACATTTTGGAAGAGATCAAGAAAGGATAGAAAGAGGATTTGGAACTTGTAAATCATGTGGTGTTGGTCAATCAAAGTAAAGGTGTGGATTTCAGATTGGATCATAATGGTGTCTTGATGTTTCGTGACCGAGTGTGTGTGCCGGATGTGCCTGAACTTAAGAAGCGCATTTTGGACGAAGGTCATAGGAGTAGTTTGAGTATTCATCCAGGAGCGACGAAGATGTATCAGGATTTGAAGAGGTTGTTTTGGTGGCCTGAAATGAAGAAGGAGATCGCCAAATTCGTTTATGCTTGTTTGGTTTGTCAGAAATCGAAGATTGAACATCAGAAACCGTCAGGATTGATGCAATCGTTGTATGTGCTAGAGTGGAAGTGGGATAGTATCTTTATGGACTTTGTTGGAGCTTTGCCGGAGACTGTGAAGGGTTTTGATTCGATTTGGGTGATTGTTGATCGGTTGACGAAGTCAGCACATTTTATCCCTATCAAGACCGGTATGTCTGTAGCGAGGTTAGCTGAGATCTACAATGAGTAAGTTGTCAGGTTGCATGGTATTCCTTCTAGTATTGTGTCGGATCGGGATCCGAGGTTTACTTCTGAGTTTTGGGAGAATTTACAAGCTGCTTTGGGAACTAAGTTGAGATTGAGTTTTGCTTATCATCCTCAGACTGATGGTCAGATGGAGAGGACTATTCAAAGTTTGGAAGACTTGTTAAGAGCTTGTGTTTTGGAACAGGGTGTCAGTTGGGACGAATGTTTAGCGTTGATTGAGTTTACTTACAACAATAGTTTTCATTCAAGTATCAGGATGGCACCGTTTGAGGCTTTGTATGGTCGGAGGTGTAGGACGCCGTCGTGTTGGTATGAGTCAGGTGAAAGTGCTTTGTTAGGACCAGATGTTGTGCAAGAGACGACCGAGAAGGTCAAGATGATTCAAGAGAAGATGAGAGCGTCTCAGAGTAGACCGAAGAGTTATCATGATAAGAGAAGAAAGGATATTGTGTTTCATGTTGGTGATCATGTGTTCTTGAGAGTGAACCCTGTGACCGGTGTCAGATGTGCTTTGAAGTGTCGGAAGTTGACACCGCTTTTTGTTGGACCATTTGAGATTGTTGAGAAAGTTGGAGCTGTAGCGTATCAGATTGCGTTACCGCCGTCGTTGTCGAATCTTCATGATGTGTTTCATGTGTCCCAGCTGCGGAAGCATGTGTATGACGAGTCTCATGTGATTCAAGTGGACGAGTTGGAAGTAAGAGATAATTATAGTTTAGACTTGGCTAGTCAGGGTTGAAGATCGAGAGGTGAAGCGTTTGAGAGGCTAGGAGATTGTTTTGGTGAAGGTGGTTTGGGTTAGACCAACTGGCGAGAGTGCTACTTGGGAATCAGATAGTAGAATGAAGGTTTCGTATCCGAAGTTGTTTCCTTCGGGTAATTTTCGAGGACCAAAATTCTTTTAGGGGGGAGAGTTGTAACATCCAGATTTTTTTCGTTAGTTTTATTTTTAATTTCTTAATATGTGTTTATATGTGCTTGTGTGTGATTATTTATTCTCGGGTGTAATTTCGTGGGTTTTCGTGTAGAAGGGTACTTTCGTCATTTTGGTGAGCAAGGGTAATTTAGTAAATTCGATTTAAGGATTATTTTTAGTGTTTCAAGTGGGACTCATTATTTTTATTAAGTGGTTAGTGTGTTGTGATAATTAATTAAGAGCCGGTGTTTATTCGTTATTTTTACCGTAAAAGAGTAGAAACTTGTGGAATTGATTAATTAAAGCTTTGAGCCCATAAAACATTTTGAGGGTTAGGCCCATTAGTGGTGAGTCTTTTTAACCTATGCCTTAAGAGAAATTAAGGTTAAAGCATTCATTTCACTATCTTAGAAAGGGGAAGAGAGAGAAAGAACTAGAGAAGAGAAGAGAAAAGCTTGAAGATCAAGAAGGGGTTGGAGATTATAGGAGCAAAATTGAGGCTAAGGCTAGGATTCTTGGAAATTAAGGTAAGGGGGTTAGAATTCAACCATAATCTCTTAATTTAATTTCTACCCTAATTCTATGCTTAACTGCTTAATTGAATAAGTGATTATTTGAGCTTAGTTATGGAAATTCGTGCTTTAATTTTGATGACATGTTTAAGTATGTGAATCACATGATAATTGTGTTGTTAGTGTTGAATTTGCATGCTTGAAATGTATATATGAGTTTACTTTGTGTTTGTACAAAATTGATTAAGAATGATGTTGTTGTTGTTGATTCATGAGTGATTTCATGATTATTTGTTGTTGATGTTGTTATGGGGTGTGTTGTTGATGAATTGAGGCCATGGGTTTTCATAATTATGGATTGGTGATGTGAATTGGGTTATTGTTGAGAGTTTTGGTGAAACTTTGTTGGATTGTTGATTTATGTTGAAAAGATGTTTTGATTTCAAGTTTTGTGTAACTTTGAGTACCTTTTTATGTTCAAATACCTGTAAACAACTTTTGGAATGAGTTTGGAGAATTGGGAGATCAAAATTTGGGTTTTTGGGTGAAAAAGGGTTGAAACTGGTAACATTTTTTTGACAGAACTGATGACTGGTCCCTTAAGCGTGCAACAAGCGAGCTGTAAGCGAGCAATCAAAGTAGCTATTGTGACTTGGTCGCTTAAACGTGCAAGTGGTCGCTTAAGCGAGCAGTGCTAAGTTTTCAGCACTTTTTGCTTGCGTTCCGGACGTTTGGGGGACGTTCCGAGCTTTCAAAAATGTTTCTTTCAACATGTTTAACTACTGTTTATACTCTTAAACCTACTGGAACACGTTATGGTTTGGATTAGGCTTGATTTTGTTAACTCGAACTTAGCTTTTGAAAAACGTTCAATAACGTCGTTTTTTCGAAAACTAATTATTGTTAAAGGAAAGGAGTAGGGTTAAAGTTGATTATTCACTATATGATTTCAAAAATGTTTTGAACGGAAATCATGAACTTTAGCTTAGTCTTGCTTTGAGAATTTGAATTTCATGAAAAACGATGATATGAGACGAACTTTGCCAAACTTGGTGTTTAAGTGATTTGGCCTATGATACGTTGATGTATACATTACTGCACTCACATGTGATTTGTGTATATACTTAGTTGAGGTTCTCAAGCCTATTTGCTTTGTTTTGATATGTAACTTGGAAAATGGTAAAACGATACGAACTTGTCGGAAGTAATCTTTAAGACCAAATACTTGGAAAATCTTTTGTGGATAATTTGATATGACTATGTTGTGATATGTGAATGATTGATAGGTATTGAATATGATGCTTATCATAATGTGTTGTATTTTCTCCTTTACTTGAATTGTGAGATTTTATGAAGATGTTGAATTACTATGGTGATGTTGTTGGTGATTATATATGTTTATGTGCATATATGTTGTTGGTGATTATATATGTTTATGTGCATATATGTGGTTCGTGATTATATATGTTTATGTGCATATATGTTGTTGGTGAATCTTCTTACATGCTATTGGTGTTGAATTGTTGGCGTAAGCATGTGTTGAAATATGTTGGTGTGGATTGTTGAAGTCGTATGAATATATGCATTATTGTTGTTGAGTCTTAGGTCCACACACTATTGATGTCGGATTTCATATCCATGTTGGTGGCGAATACTATGTATTCAATTATTCGGGGTGATTACGATGTTTTTGTTGCATCATGGGGTGACGACCTCGGAGGTGATTTGGTACCACACGTGTCTAGAGTTAGTCTAGGCACATTGCATGTTTAGGATGAGTCATAATTGTTTATGTACTTGTGTTAATTATGTGCTTGGTGTTGTTGTGTGCTTGGTGAATATTCGTGATCAATGAATCATATACTTGTTGGAAATTGTTGGTAACAATTTGGTGATCATGTGAAGATGTGCATATATTGGTATTTATTATGAACCATGAAATATTATGATGATTGATTATTCCTGTTTACATATATTGATTATGTTTGATGTGAAGCTAACCCCCAGTGGTCGTTCGGTTGACCACCTACCTATTTGTATGAATGGGTAGACGGCATGCAGGATTAGTTTGATTGCTTGCTTGGTGAGTTGTTTGAGGATAGCAGGAGCTTCCTCTGTTTTTCAATTAGAGTCTTAGATTAGGCTCTGATTAGGTGTCTGTTCTTTTGATTTCCGGATTTTGTTTATGTTGTGGAGTTTTGCCCATATGTCGGGATTTGAATATTATATTTTATGGATGTATTTATGAGTTGATGACATGGCTACTTGAGGTGTATGATATATTTCCGCTGTGATGTTTTATTGTTGAAATTTTTATGCATGTCATTTGAGAATTATTTGAAGACGTGACGTCTATTTCTTGAATATTTATTATAATCGCATGATTTATCGCTTTAATAGAAATAGGGCGTTACACATAGTTAGAATCCCAATGCATGCACGAGGCACATTCCAAATCACTAGGCGCATTCCGCCTTTCTTTCGGGCCCAATCTCTGATTTTTCGTCGTTTTTAGGTCTTCAAAAAACTTGCATCGGTACTTTGGGAACAAAATTCCTCCCATTTGTAAGTCTTTTGAGGCCTCTTGGACCTTTCTTCTTGTTTCTTAAATCTTCACAACTCTTCGGATGGTCTTGATTTTCTGATTTGCATGATTTCTTCGTGAATTGCTTCAAAAATCCCCTAAAATTGCTATGTTTCGGGAAAACTATAATTACAGACTCAAATATAGAAAACATTACAAAAGTTCTGAAATCATAGAAAACATTCCTCCTTTTTACTGCTAGTTCATACTAAATTAAAGTGAAAAACATGCTAAGAATAACGTAAGATGACCTGTCATCACACGCCTCTGTGCATCGATCACGTGTCGTCTAATCGCTCCCTAATCGCACACAGGATATTCAAGTAGGATTATTTGCTTCACCGTCAAGGTAGGATTCACTTTTCCCACACTTTTTACACACATTTTCCCAGTTCCATTACTAACGTGTCTGCAGACACCTTTCGCCCCATCGCGAAGATAGCGGTGCACATTCCACCACTGTTTCCTTTCATCTATTCTCACAAGACAGATCATTTGGCGCTAGAAGGAAGGGATCGTTCTCTAACCCCCACGGTCTAACGATCTTCCACGAGCTCCTTCGCTGTAACCATTTTCGGTTACATGTTCCTTCATCGTAACGGTTGACAGTTACTGCTCCATTTACCCAAGAAATGGACGGAACTCGTAGGAGAGCCACCATAAGTCACTCTTCCACCGTGCAGGAATTACGTCCTGCAATCCAAATCCACAAAGATCGAACGATTCCAGTCCTTGAACTGGTGAATCAAGAAGGAAACGCAAACGACAGTGTCATCAATGCAACGATTGACACACGTCCTTCCCCGGTGATAGACGTGACGCTCCTTCCACGACCTCCTTTGTGCACAGAGGATGTTCCTCCTCCTCCCCCTCTGAAGCGTCCAGATGACATTTCGTTTTTTTCCACCGCCAAAGATGAACGAACTCTCGAACACGTAGAAAGAAATCAGGAAAAGATTCTGATGGAAATCGCTACGCAAATCGATGTTGCTCAGTGAAAGAAATGCCATGGAACACCAGTGGCCCGTGTCAAAATTGTTCTTTCGAAGTTGGTATATAGAAAAGCCAAAGTTATATTTTTTTGGAAATTTAGGTGTTTTAAATTTATTAATTAGATAACGATTATATCAATGTCTTTTTTATTCTTGTAAAAAAAAAACAATGTTTAAACTAATATATTTATATCTTAGGGAAATTTTTTTTATACCATCTTGTTACAAAACTAACATTTAGATTAGAATAATATTGAAACATAAAAATACATGGAAATATATAAAAAAAATTGTTGCAAGGGAACTGATATGATTTCTCCATATAAAAAAAGCAGTTAGACTAATGTTATTATTTTTTGCTTAGAACCTTATACGGTAGAAAAATAATGGATTTTATGAATTTGTGAGTAGAAGAACCGATCTTGAAAAAGATAGAAAGACATGGTGCCAATTTTTTTGCAGAACATAGAAAAATGAAACAAAAAAAATAAAGAAAAAAGAAAAAGAAATATGTCTAACAATTGAAATGGGAAACTGAAAATTTCATTAATTTTTTTGATTGGAATCATAAAAACACTTTAATTAAATGTGGGGTGACTACGTAAATAACAAAAATATATCTAAAGTATATAAAATGTAATTACATATGTTTGACTTAGTTAGTATAGTCCATGCTGCTCACTTTAATTGGTCCACATCTGCATGGGTAATTGACACACACGTTTATAAAGGGTAATCTAGAAATAACTGATTTTAAGAGATTATTTGAGTGTATTGAATACTTAAATGTTAATTTAACATTGTTTATTTTTATTTTTATGGTGGCCGATATTTGAACCTCCAAACCTTATATATATTATGCATTTTCCGTACCAACTGAGTTAAACTAACTTGACATTTACAATTACTATTATGGTCCCAATTGGATTCATATATTATTTAAGGTTGTAAAGAAATTGAAACAAGATTCTTTGTACACTTAGCCTTTTGTAGATTATGCCCGGTGGTTTGGGTTCATATATAATTAAAGGTTGTAAAGAAATTGAGATAAGACTTTTTGTCCACTTATGTTCTAAAATGTGGTCCATAAGTTTGTTATTTCTTTATAATAAAAAAAGAGTTTGTTATTTCTATCAAAACGTGTTAAATGCACCAACTTAGGGTGGTTAGAAACATGGCCCAAGCAGGTCCCCTACTAGGTCAGCCTCCCTATGCTTAATTAATGTTGTTTTTTGCTTAATTAGAAACAATATTTTCTGACAGAGGCTTCCTTCAAATTTTTTTTTTGATAGATGCTTAATAGCAAATTGATCGTACTTCATCAAAAGGTGACTATCAGTGCGGTTGTTGTAAGTCTTTGTTAGTTGATTGAAATGGCGGGCGGGTGTGTACCTGCAGATACTATGACACTTAAGTCAGTATTGAGTCAGAAAGAGTGGTTGAGTGAGTTAAAAGGTTCTAACCATGGGGACAGCTGAAAGTCCCCTTTATATAGTGTGGGGGAATACAAGAGCCATTGTATGGCACACGTAAGGCTCGGCGAGAATCGTGAGAGTCATGGAGGGAGATGTAATCGTTCGTTTGAACGGGTCTCCGATTGCTTCGAGCAACCCCCCTTGTCAGGAAGGGGTTTGTTGCGTGTAAAATTACTGAAATACTGGATTGGGTCATTTTTTATTATGCCAATGTAAATGGGCCTTTGTGTATTTGCTTGTTCCAGAAGAGTATCTCCCCAAGTTGTTGCTCTTGTTAATGATTGATGACTTTGAGAAGACGAGGGTACCGCTCGTTGAAAACTTTACAGCTGAGGACCCATAATGTTTAAGTATGTTGTGTTCGCGAGGAACTTTTTTCCACAATGAGTTTATGTCTGTAATGATGTTGGCTTGCCTGAATGGAAACAATGTTGTTCACAAAGGTATGCCACACAAGTTCTACCGTGGTCGTATCTGTCATGCCTTCCATGATCGACCCGGTCGTGTTTTGATTGTTACCAGTACTGGGCGTGTCTGGAATGTTACCTGTAGCGGTCGTGTCTGGATTGACTAAACATGCACACATTTGGCAGTATGGTATTTGAAATTCCGAAATCGTAGAGGACAGATGTCGTATCAGATTCAGGACATCATAAATGACAAACTGCAATGTCAAGAGATCGTAACAACACAAATAACAATAACAAATAACTTAATGTAAAGTGCAGGAAGGAAATAACACAATATTTGTTGACCGAGTTTGGTGCAACCTCACCTACATCTGGGGGCTTCCAATCTAGGAATGAAATTCACTATGATAGTATCAATTCAAAGTACTATGTAAACCACCCACGGTTCACACGTGAATAACCCAGTTCACTGCCTTCTCACTTAATCACTACCCGTGTAATTTCTACCTAAGACTCTCAGTAGTTCTAGATATGAGAGATCCCCCTCCCACTTCCTCTTAGTCACAGATCCAGTGACAATCCTTAAAGCAACATAAAGGGAGTTTACAACTCAATGTTTATAAGCTTTAAGTGATTCAGAGTTTACAACTCAATTACAATCCAACTCCATGTATCAACGTGATACAAGAGTGGCTCACATCAAGGACTCTAAAACCCTAATAATATTCTTTTGTAAAGCAATGGTTTTGATCCAATACAACTTGACTACATCAAACCAACTTTGTGCTTTTGATATTCAATAGAAGCAACCAAAGAGGTATACAGTAAAGCACAAGGCTTACAAAGACATGAATCCCTAAAAGACTATTTCTTTGATATGACAGCTTCGGTGCTTCACAAGGGTTTGAGTCTTCCATTGGATATTCTTAAGGACTAAGCTAAGTATAAACCACCTTTGTTTGCTTCTAGAAACACGCTTCTTGAGCAGCAATCCACGTGAATCAAATCTTCAAAGAATATCCAAGAATCTTCACGTTTCAAATAAATCTCCAAGTAAGCGGATCAAGGCAGGTTATGATGTCGTACCAACATGTTAAGACATCTTGTCTGACATCTTGCTAGAACTAATGTTTTAAAAACCTAACAATATTCTCATTGACCAAAGTGGCACTTAGCGAGCTCCTCACTAGATGACGAACCCATAAGATTCCTTTGTCAGAGAGTTGATTCCTTTGCCCATGAGACTAAGGGGACATGTCCCTTGGTTTCTGATTGCCATGTTTAAAGGCTACTTAAGTACTTAGCCCCTTGAGTAGTTTGTTCAGAGTTGATTCCAAGGCATCATCCTCATCGTTGATTCAATCCTGACGTTTGGAATGCTAGTGGGTTTTAGCATGACCATTGGATGCCCAAAGAGATTTGATCTAAATTGTTGCTTTGTTTTCTTTGACAGTGTTGTATGTGAAGCTCTACACTGGATCAGACTCGCTGGTTTCTGAAAATGTTGTTTGGAAATACTTTTACTCCTTTCTCCATTTCTACAAGCCCGAAATTTCCAAAATGCTCAAGCATTCGAAGTGTTGTTCTAGTGAAATTTAGTCCTCCACTTCTTCAAGTTTAGTCCTCCAACCTATCGTTATTTTAGGTTTTTCCCCAATCTATGTCATTCGCGAGGATGTGAAAGCCCATCCTCGCCCAATCGGATTGATAGGTGGAGGAAAGGTGGATTTGAATTGAAAATTCACATGTTTCCTTCCTTCTCTTTTAGATTCAATATAACTGGCTACCCTAACAGGGGCGAGGCTGAAGAGTAGTTAAATGATGTAACCATCAAGTGCAACGTGACAAACTGATCAGGTTATCACGTCCCGAGGAACTCATCACTTAGATAGTATACTTAGGATAATTGAAGGTGACTTGACTGTTAATTAATTCCAACAAATGAATATAGAGGATTCCTAACCACCACTAACATTCTACAATCAAACAGGTAAACTTGCTCTATTGTAAACATATTAAATTGAAAACTTTAAATCATTATCTACTATTTACTTAATTTGTTCCAAAGTAAGTAACGCGGATTGTTTAGACGAAACTAAAATCCCTGTCGATATGATACTCTATGTATCACTTTATTACTTGGTAAATAATATGGCACACTTTCCTAATCCGACCATCAGGTTTTTGGCGCGTTGTCGGAGATTGTTGAAATTTTTTACTAAGGAATTTTAACTACTTATTCGTAACTAATTTTTTTGAGTAATATACTATTAATAATTCTATTAGCACATGCACAAAAATAAGACGGGTGTTCTTCAGTTCGATCCTGACGTAGACAAAATTGAAGGAGCTTTTTGGAAAGCAGCACTAATTGCAAGAGAATAGGAAGCAATCTAAATTCAATACTATTCATCAGACGGGTCAGAAATGTGAGACGAAAAATCCTCGCATTACTTTGGGAGATTATGGGAGGCTAGATAACTTGGATGAAATAACCCTTGGGTTTCAACCAGCAAACCCAGTGGTATTTGATATAAAGAATAGTGTTCTAGTAAATTTGAAAAATAACCAATTTGCAGATAGAAAAGTGGAAGACTGTAATGCTCACCTGACAAATTTTCTCGACATATGCCACACAATAAATCCCGCATGAATATCAGAATTCGACAAAAGACTCAAATTGTTCGGGTATTATGTCAAAGGAAGGGCAAAAAAATGGCTCGATGCTTTGCCTCGAGGAACGACTACAACCTAGGACAATTTGAAGCGAAAGTTCTTAGACAGATACGTCCATACAACTAAATATCTAGCACTAAAAAAAGAAATAGCTAGTTTCAGACAACATGAGGAGGAAACGCTATATGATACATGGGATAGGTTCAAGATAATGTTAAAAAAAAAAAATTCGGGACATAAATATTCAGATATGGACCAAATATTATACTTCACAATAGGTTCAAAAACGACAACTAGATTCTTGATGGATGCCTCAGCAGGAAGAACTATAAAAATAAAAACAACAGAAGAAATCAGGGAACTAATAAAATATATGTCTCAGAACGATTACAATCCTCAAGGCAATGAAGAAACTCTGCAAAAAGGTAAAGAAGATAAATCTCTTGAAGAGAATTTGTTTGCGAACAATAGGCTATTACGAAAGCAGCTAGAGGAACTGACACGGAGGTTGGAAGATACGAAACTAGATGTGATATGTTTGGAGAAAAAAATGTACAAATAATGGGCAATCTGACGTCCTAAGGGGCACTAAAGAAGTATAAGACAAATTTAAGGAGTTCATGAGATTTAAGGAGGAACTTAGGCAAAATTCAACAGCGAAAACGGAATAACAACAACCTAAGACATCAAACGTATCCTCAATAAATTATTTGCCAAGAAACATGAAAAGAAACCATGTTGAATAACAGACTCGAACATATTTCTCCACCTCTAGAGACGAACGAACTCTTGACAAATTTGGTGAATTTTTTCTAGCAGTTGAATAACAGACTCGAACACGTAGAAAGAAATCAGGAAAAGATTCCGAAGGAAATCGCTACGCAAATCGAAGTTACTCAGTTAAAGAAACGCTAGGTAACACCGATGGCCCGTGTCAAAATTGTCCTTTGTAAGTTGGTATATAGAAAAGGCCAAAGTTCTATGATTTTTGAAATTTAGGTGTTGTAAATTTATTAATTGGATCACGATTATACCAATGTCTTTTTTTATTCTTGTCGAAGAAAACAATGTTTAAATTAATATATTTATATCTTAGTAAAAAAAAAATTGACCATCTAGTCAAAAAACTAACATTTAGATTAGACTAATATTGTAGCATAAAAACACATGGAAATGTATAATGTTTTTTGGTGCATGGGAATTGATCTGATTTCTGCATATAAAAAAAACATTTAGACTAATATTATTACTTTTTGTTTAGAACCTTATAGGGTAGAATGATAATGTATTTTGTTGTGAGTAGAAGAACCGAGCTTGAAAAAGATAGAAAGACATGGTGCCAATTTTTTTGCAGAACATAGAAAAAAGAAGAAGAAAATATGTCTAAGCAATTGAAATGGAAAACAGAAAATTTCATTAAAATTTATGATTGGAAACATTAAAACACTTTAATTGAATGTGGGGTGACTATGTAAATAACAAAAATATATCTAAAGTATGTAAAATGTAATTATATATGTTTGACTTAGTATAGTTCATGTTGCTCATTTTAATTGGTCCACCTCAACATGGGTAACGTACCAACACATTTGTATAGGGTAATCTAGAAAAAACCAATTTAAGAGATTATTTGTGTGTATTGAATACAAAAAACCGATTTTAAGAGATTATTTGAGTATATTGAATACATAAATATTAATTTGACATTGTTTTTTTTTTATGGTGGTTGGGGTTTGAACTCCAAACCTTATATATATTATGTATTGTTCCTACCAACCGAATTAAACTCAATAGGACGTTAATTTGACATTTACAATTACTATTACGGTCCCAATTGGATTCATATATAATTTAAGGTTTTGTAGATTATGCCCGGTTTGGATTCATATATAATTAAAGGTTGTAAAGAAATTGAGATAAGACTTTTTGAACACTTATGTTCTAAAAAGTGGTCCATAAGTTTGTTAATTCTTTCTAAAATAAAATAATAGGTTGGTAATTCTATCAAAACGTGTTAAATGCACAAACTTAGGGTGGGGAGAACCATGGCCCAAGCAGGTCCCCATACTAGGTCAGCCTCCCTATGCTTGATTAATGTTGTTTTCTTCTTAATTAGAAACAATATTTTTTGACAGAGGTTTCCTTAAAAAAAAATGTTTTTTGATAGATGCTTAATAACAAATTGATCGTACTTCATCAAAAGATGATTATCGGTACGGTTCTAGATGGTGGTTGTAAGTCTTTACTAATTGGCTGAAACAGCAGACGTGTGTGTACCTGCAGACACTCTGATGCTCAAGTTAGTATTGAGTCGTAAAGGGTTGTTGAGAGAGTTAAGAGGTGTTAACCACGGGGATTGTTGAATGTCCCCTTTATATAGTGTAGGGGAATGCATGAGCCGTTGTATGGCGAACGTAGGGCTCAACGACTACGGATTAGTAGGAATCATAACCACCGAGCGAGAATTGTGAGAGTCATGGAGGGATATGTTGTAACACCCCATTTTATTTATTTAATTATTTGATTGAGTTTAGAGTCTTTTTGAATAATTTATTTGATTTATGGTGATGTGTGTTATTTTGTGTCATGTGTTGGTGTTTTAGTAGAATATTATTTTATAATATATATGTTATTTGTTGTAGAAATATATATGTTATTTGGTGTAGAAATATTATGTTATTTGGTGTAGAAATATATATGTTATTTGTTATAGAAATATATTTGTTATGTGGTGTAGAGATATTTTGTTATGTATTGATATATATATTAGTAGCCTATATTTGTTTATTTAATTATTTTTCTTGAGATAGAGTCGAATTATATGATTTATTTAATTATGTGATATGTTGATATTTTATTGAGTGACTTTATTTTATTATTTATTAGAATATATTTAGTGGGAGAATATATTTAGTGGAGAAATATAATTATTTAGAATAATGAGGCTTTGGGGCAGAATTAGAATTAAGAGAAAATAAATAGGTTAAGGTTTATATAACAAGGAGAGCTAGAGTTAGAAAATATATTAGGTGCAAAACTGTTTTGGAGAAAGAGGAGAAACCTAGAGAAAGAGGAGAAACGAAGAGAAGAGAAGAGTCAGAGAAGGAGAAGTCTGTAGAACCTTGCTGTCAATTAATCCTAAGGTAAGGGTGGGACTAGCTTTCTCTAATAATGGGTTGTATAATTCTGAAAAAGGTTTAACCTTGTAGTTGTTGTTAGATTTGACGTTGTAGAAATTAAGGTTAGATTCCATTAATAATCTTTTGTATAATCTCTTTTTCTACTTCTACCCATAAGTGCCTATTTGTATAAAGTGATTATTGTGGATTTAATTGGTGAAATCTGTGCTTATGTTTTGATGCAATGTTTGAGTATGTGAATTTGATGTTAATTAAGTTGTTGATGATGCATTTATATGCTAAAGTTATGTATATATGTTTACGTTGATGAATTATTGTTGTAAGTTACAACTTGTCAAAGACTTACCTAACATTGACTATCATTCAGGTGCACTCTGTGGTGCATGCCATAAATGGAAGATTGTGGAATCATCTTTTAAATCTAAAGACATTGTTACAACCTCCAGACCTTTAGAACTGCTTCATATTGACCTATTTGGACCAGTTAACGCTGCATCCTTATATGGAAGTAAATATGGACTAGTCACTGTTGATGATTACAACAGATGGACTTGGGTAAAATTCCTGAGAATTAAGGACAATGCATATGGTGTATTCAGTAGCTTTTGTACTCAAATACAATTTGAAAAGGAAATGAAAATTTTGAAAGTCAGAAGTGATCACGGTGGAGAGTTTGAAAATGGGTCATTTGAAACTTTTTGTGGAAAACATGGAATTATCCGTGAATTCTCTTCTCCTAGAACTCCATAACAAAACGGAGTTGTAGAGAGGAAGAACAGAACTTTACAAGAAATGGCAAGAACCATGATTCATGAAAATAATTTAGCTAAACATTTCTGGGCAGAAGCAGTGAATACAACATGTTATGTTCAAAATAAGATCTATATCAGACCTATCTTGGAGAAAACTGCATATGAACTCTTTAAGGGAAGGAGACCCGATATATCATACTTTCATCAATTTGGATGTACCTGCTACATTCTAAATAACAAGCTCTACCTAAAGAAATTTGATGTCAAGACCCAAAGAGGAATCTTTCTAGGTTACTCTGAAAGGTCAAAGGCATACAAAGTGTATAATTCAGAGACACTCTGTGTTGATGAATCTATGCATGTTAAATTTGATGACAAAGAGCCTGGAAGTGAAACTCCAGAGCAAGATGAAAGTTCTGCAAATATACAGGTTACTGAAGACACTTCAGAACCTGATCAGAATGATGAATCTGAAGACAGTCCATAAGCTGAACCAACTTCAGAAGCTCACGATGAAGTAGCTTCTAATGAAGCTCAAGATGGCTCTCAACAAGCAAATCAATCTAAGAATACATTCAAGTACAAGTCTTCACATCTTGAGGATCAAATCACTGGAAACAAAGACAGTCCTAGAAGAACAAGATCATATTCCAGACAAGAAGAGTCTATGATAGGATTGTTATCAGTGATAGAACCTGCTACAGTTGATGAAGCACTTTCAGATGATGGATGGATACTAGCTATGCAAGAAGAGCTCAATCAGTTTCAAAGAAATGATGTGTGGGATCTGGTGCCCAAACCTCAACAGTAGAACATTATTGGAACATAATGGGTATTCAGAAACAAGCTGAATGAACAAGGTGAAGTAATCAGAAACAAAGCTAGACTTGTATATGATTACAAATGCTCAAGCACAACTGCAAGAGACTTCTAATGCTCAAGAACACATTCAAGAGACTTCTAATGCTCAAGCACACAAGCAAGGAACTTTCTATCAAACAAAATTACAAGAAAAATGTTTGACACTTGAACACTTGATATACAATCAGAGGTGCTCACAATATAAATGAGATATAGAGTCTTTGATACTATAGAATTTCTAAGATATGAACTTTGAAAAAGAAATTCTACGTGAACTTTTGGATGCAGAAGAATTTGACAGAGTTTTGGCGCTTTTAAATTGTTGTAGAGTCTTGTTATTCTTCAAGACTTCACTCCTTTATATAAAGGTGTGAAAAAGAACGTTGAGTTGTCAGCGCATCCAAAAAGAGTCGTTTGAAGCTTTGATCAATCACCAATGATTCTTTGCCTGATATGTTTATTGTCCTATGAAGGATTAATTTCAAATCCATTCCATGTATGAAGGAACATCGTTGCAGGCAGAGCTGTTATCCTTGTCTTGTAGCAGAGACAAACTCTGGGTAGTGGAGATAATGGTTGTACACTTGAACAAATATTAGCATATCCAATTAACAATTTTTTAATACTTTGTTATCACTCAAAACTTTTAAGGGTAATGTTAAACACATTTTGTTCCAACAATCTCCCCCTTTTTGATGATGACAGACATAAGTATTTAAAAAAAAAGTTTAATTGTTGTTAATCTAATTAACAAGTTTGACTATATAGAGTATGAGGTTTGTAAGCTCCCCCTGAGTCTAATAGTACTTTAAGGTGAGGTTTGTAAGCTCCCCTAGAGTTCTATTCTTGTTAATTAAATTCAGTAAAAATAACAAATTAACTCGTAAAATTAATCTCAAAATATCATCAGAGCAAAGATGAGAAAGTGGTTCTATTAATTTAAGTTCCTTTAATTTAAATTAATGGGGCTCAGAGCCTTTTAAATACTATCTATTACTCCCCCTTTTGTCATTAACAAGAAGTAAATAACATAAACAAAAAGAAGAGATGAGAAAAACTTTAAGATAGTTCAAAGTCAAAATATTACTCCCCCTTTTTTTTTTAAAAAAAAAAATTCAAAAGAAAATAAAGGTTCAGGGCAAACAATAAATTGATAGGCAATCAGAGCATATAATGATTAGAGCAAATTCCAACAATATTTAAGCATTACAAAGTTTAGAAGCATAGTTAGAGTAAAATGAAAGACAAAAGTTTAGAAGCATTCAAAAAGTACAGAAGCAAAGATGAAAATAAAACAAGCAAGAAATTGTGTGTAATCTAGGGTGCAGGCTGTTTATGTTTCATCATCTCTATCAACTGTTCCATTAACTTCTGAGTCTTCTCAGATTGAATCATCATTTCTTCCTTAAACTCTTCATTACTCTTCAGTAGCTTCTCTTCTCTGACCTTTGTCTCTTCCAGCTGTGCATCGGTCTTTGTCCTATATTCTTGAAACATCAGCTTCTACTCCAGAAGCTCTTTCTTTAGCTGGTGAATCTCCTTCTCCAGAAGTGAATTCCTCTGAAGTAGAGCCAGCTCAGAAGAAGCTTCCTTAAGATTCAGCTTAGTTACCCAATCCATATTCAAGTCCTTAGGATGAATGCACGATGGAATGAGACTTCTTGCTTCCAAGCAAAGAAGAGTCTTCACCCATGTCCTTAATATCTTGACCTCATCCAGATTTGAGATAACTCCCTTGAGCCATGCTTGAAGCTTTGCTTGTGCAATCTCTTGTGCATCCAAGCAAGATCTCTGAAGCTCTGAGAATATAAAGTCAACCCGTTCTTTGAGTCTAGTCCACTGCTTCTCATAGCTCTAGAAAGATGCTTTCACAAACATGAGATAATATTGTTGAATCCTGAAACATTGTTGGTGGAGAGGGGACATTTGTTCTTGTTGGTTTTACTGGTGGAATGGCCAAATTTGAGGATGAAGGTTGGTCATTTTTGGAGTGCACAGTTTCTTAAATGATTGTGATTAATGGTGGAGTTTGTTCAGTAGGTTCAGATGCATTCTGAACAGAAGCATTGTGTTCAGGAACACTTTGTTCAGAAGCTGTTTGTTCAGGAACGTTAAGTTCAGGAACAAGAATATCAGAAGTCGGAACAAAAGTGTTTAATGGTGAGTTTGGTTGTTGATGTTGGGGGCTTTCTGTTATAACTTCATCAGAAGCTATGTCAGAGGTTGTTTGTAGGTTTGATACATATTCAGGCAGTTCGCCTGAATAGTGGCTTTCTAGATTTGATAAATATGAAGTTTCAGTAATGTCAAGATTTTAGTTAATTGGTGAGTTTGGTTTTGATGATAAATTTGATCCAGATGCAAGATCTGTCCCTACAAGGTCATCTCCACCTTCTACAACAACAGGTATGACTCTTCACCTGTGGTCAGGAAGTTAAAGACTGCTCCTGAAGAAGAGGAAATTGAGGAAGCAACAAAGATTGTTTCATGGGAAGTAAGGAGAAGGAAGGAAGTTGATGCTGCTTTGGAGAAAGCACTTTAGTTGGCTAAAGAGATTGAGATACCTGCTGAAGTTCTAGCAAAGGAATCCACAATTGAAGCTGCTCAACTGGGATTAGAGCTTACAAAGATCCTGCAGTAGATGATAGTAGTTGATGATCTGTTAAAGGTTGCTGATGAAGTTTAGGAGGAAGCTGGCTGCTCAGAAGTTGTTGCTTCAGAAGCTCTTAAAGGTAATAATGATTATTTACACACTGCTAATATTATTAATATAGAATCTAGTACAGACTCTAAGTCAAGCTCAACCTCGTCATCAACCTCATCTGATATGGATGATATCCCTCTAAACAGAGTCTATACAACCCTTAATAAAGCCTTATCCCCATCACCATCAACCAAAACTCATAAAAAGCCAGTTAGTGATACCTTTCTTCCCATGTATCCTTCTGTTCAAGAAAGGATACAAGACACACAACAAAGAAGGATCAATGCTTGCATTAATCTACCTGCTGATCATCCTATACAACCACCCATGATTGAACATATTCAATCTGTTCCTGCTGATGCATAGGGTGTAAATGATCACACAGGGCCATAACCTGCAAACATTGAGGTATCATTATCCCCTCCCAAATAAACTACTCAAACCAATGAATCATCTGTCATTCAGGACCTGATGAACCATTATTCAGGTGAATTACCTGGGTATGAGTCCAATCTAGAGAAAGCCTCTGACATAGCTTCTGATGAAGTTATGATAGAAAGCCCCCAACAACAAGCACCAAACGTACAAATGGCCTCAACAACCTACCCAGATGTATCTGTTCCTGAACTATTTGTTCCTAAACAACTTGTCCCTGATCATATTGTGTCTCCACCATCTTTAGAAAAAGTCACTGAACCTGATTGCATGATCACATCAGAAGATTCTAATGTCGAGGTTGAAGTATCTAACTCATCCTCTTATGTGGCTATAAATTCTGTTCCTGGTCAACCTTTAGAGACCAATACTCATTCTGTAACCTCCACAAATGACCAACCTTCATCTTCTAGCTTAGCCATTCAACCTTGTGCTCCTGCCAAAACAAATGTCCCTTCTCCACCCACCCTGTTTCTAGATTTTACTATTTTAGCAGATGTGTGTGAGAATATATTTCAGGAGCTGAACAACTTGGTTCAAGCAAGAAATAATCTGATTCATAAAGACAACTATGAGAAGCAGTGGAAAAGATTGAAAGAGAGAGTCGACTTTGTCTTAACTGAACTTCAGAAATCATGTCTTGATGCTCAAGACTTTGCTCAAAACTCCTCTATGCTTAAGAGAAAGGAATGCTACTGATTTCATTCCAACAGGTATACACCCAAGAGAGCTGAATCTCAACTGGTTGTCAAAGATTAATGTCAATCTAGTCTCTACAAAACTAGCCTTGCTGCAAAGGAATGTTGAGTTAGAAAGAGAGAACAAGCAGTTAAGGAAAGAACTTCTTGACCAGAAACTTCTACTGCTTGAATACAAGTCCTCTACAGAAGCAAAATTGGAAGAAGCTAGAGTTAGAGAGGAGAACTTGATCAAAAAGTAATGAAGATTTCAAGAGAGATATGAAGCAACAAGCATAAGAGACAAACAGGATGATAAAACAGATGATGGAAATATTCCAGAAACAAGCCCAACCTTAGTTGCACACCCTTAGCTTATTTTATTTCAGTTGTTTGTATCTTTGCATATGTCTTCTTCTGAACTTATGTTTATATGATTCTGAATTACTGCTTTTGGTCAATGCTTATGTGCCTCTGAACAATCTGTGTGCTACTGAATATACATTGCTTCTGAACTATGTGTTTATTTATTGAATTTTCTCACTACGCTTTTCTCATCTCTTTCTTTTTGCCTATATTTTATACTTTTTGTTGATGACAAAAGGGGGAGTAAATGTATAGTATTCATAGGCTCTGAGCCCCATTAATTTAACTTCATAAATTTTAAATTAATAGGACCTTCTTCTTATATCTTAGTCTATTTAATGTGAGATAATTCTGAGAGTTATTACGTTTTTAATGATGAATTTAAGTAACAAGCATAGAACTCAGGGGGAGCTTACAAACCTCACCTTAAAGTACTATTGGACTCAGGGGGAGCTTACAAACCTCAAACCCTTAAAAGTCAACTTGTTAATTAAATTAACCACAATTGAACTTTTTTTAAATACTAATGTTTGCCATCATCAAAAAGGGGGAGATTGTTGGAACAAAATGTGATTAACACTACCCTTTAGAGTTTTGATGATAACAAGGTATTAAAAAAATTGTCAATTGGATATGTTAATATTTGTTCAAGTGTACAGGACCATAGACAAAAAATTTGTGTCTACTTAAAGCTTAGGTACTAGAAGAACAAATGAGAGCAATGGAATCAACAGTAAAGGAGGCTTGATGCATCTGAATAAAAGTGCTCCTGAAGTAAAAATGCTCCTGAAGTGATGACGTCACCAGAAGCAAGTTCATCAGAAGCAAGATCACTAGAAGCTGAAGTTCATCAGAAAATGAGACTTTGATTTTCAAAGGCTGTTCAATGGATTTAATCTCGTCTAAGCATTGCAGAAGACCAGAAGAGTAAGGAAACAACTATTTCAAATGGATTTGAAGGCATTGGATGCTTGTTCTTTGAAAAGTGTTAACAAAGTACAATTGTACAAAGTGTAAAACCACTACCTCCACTACTCATTTTTTTCCTCTGCTAAAAGACAAGAATAACAGCTTTGCCTGCAACGATGTTCCCTTATAATTGGAATGGATTTGAAATTGATCCTTCATAGGACAATAACCATATCAGGCAAAAGATCATTGGTGATGGATCAAAGCTTTAAAACTACTTTTTTTTTATCTGCTGGCAATTCACAACGTCTCTTTCACACCTCTATATAAAGGAGTGAAGACTTGAAGAATTGTTAGAGACTCAACAACATTTTAAAAGCGATGAACCTCTGCTGAAATTGTTCTGCATCAAAAAGTTCACTTAGAATTTCTTACCAAAGTTCATATCTTAGAAATTTAAGAGTCTTAAGAGTCTATATCTGATTTGTATTATGAACACCACTGAATTTATATCAAGTGTTCAACCTCAAACATTTTTCTTTGTAATTCTGTTTGAATAGAAGTCTTTTGCTTTTGTGCTTGAGCATAGGAAGTCTCTTGATTGTGTTTAGAAGCATAGGAAATCTCTTGCAGTTGTGCTTCAGTAGTTTGAAGTCTCTTGCTAGTTTTAGCGGTGGGCATTTGTAATCAGATATTACATTTTTACTGAACTCTCCTTGGAAGTGCATGGGAGACAGGACTACTTCCGGTTTGTGGAAGGAACCTGACGTTTGGAATGCTAGTGGGTTTGAGAAGAACCAATGGATGCGCAAAGAAATTTTATTTGAACTGTTGCTTTGTTTCCTTTGACAGGGTTGTACGTGAAGCGCTGCAATGGATTAGACTCACTGGTTTCTGAAAGTGTTGTTTGGAAACACTTTTACTCCTTTCTCCATTTCTGCAAGTCCCAAATTTCCAGAATGTTCAAGCCTTCAAAATGTTCAAACCTAAGTTGTCGTTCTTTTAGGTTTTTCCCCGATCTATGTCATTCGCGAGGATGTTAGAGCCCTTCCTCGCCCTGATTGGATTGATAGGCAGAGGAAGGGTGGATTTGAATGCAAAATTCACTTTTTTCCTTCCTTCTCTTTCAAGTTCAATATGGTTGACAACCCTAACAGGGACGAGGCTGAAAAGTAGTTAGATGATGTAACCATCAGGTGCAACTTGGCAAACTGATTAGGGTATCACGTCCCGAGGAACTCATCTCTTAGATAGTCTAATTAGGATAAATGAAGGCGACTTGACTGTTAATGAATTCCAACAAATGAATATAAGTGATTCAATGAATCCTAAACGCCGCTAACATTCTACAATCAATCGGGTAAACTTGCCCTATTTCAAACAAATAAAATTGAAAACTTTAAACCCTTATCTTTTATTTAATTATTTATTTTGTTCTCAAGTAAGTAACCCTCATTTCAAGAAGATTAAGTGCACGTTGTTAATTCTTACAATATTTTTTATTTTATTTTATAAGAAAATATTTAATAAAAGGCTTTCTATACACAAGGTGTACATGCTTAAATTTTATTTTAAAATAAAAGGTTCTATTTGTACACGCGTACGATGAAAGTTAATTTCTTATTTTTATTTTTTTAAAACATGAAAGTTATGTTTGATCGTACTTGATCAGAAGCTTGCTGCCGGTGCTTCTTTAATGCGGTGGTTTGAAAGTGGTGGAATACTTCAATTGAGCACTGGAACGGGTGGGGGGTGTGTACATGCAGGCAATCCCACGCTCTAGTTAGTAGAGTTTTAGAAATGAGGGTTGAGAAGTGAGTAAGATTCTACCTTGGATGCTGTGATGAGCCTCCTATTTATAGAGGTGGTGAATGGAGAGCCGCTGTAATGGCACACATGTCTCCGGCAGTTACCAAATTGAGGGAAGTGTAACCGTCGGTGAGATATTCACGGGAACGTGGGAAAAAAGACGTTATTGTTCATTTGAAATGGTCTCAGTTGCTCCGTGCACCCCCTCACGGAGAGGGGGTGTGTTGCGAGTAAGCTGCCAAATATGGTATTTGGGCTAGGTCTTTGACCGGTCAAGAACAAATTTCATTCACTAAATTTTACTATAAATATCTATGTAGTAAGACACTTGATTTCCCATCCAAAAATCTTAGAGTTGAAGTAGATCTATTAATAAGTTAAACTATTCATTCATTTTATTTCGTTAGGGATGTCTACTCTAACTAACTCCAATCCTGAAATGAAGGAAAGAAACCTGGCAGATTATCACCCTAACATTTGGGGGGAAGATTTCATTCAATATGCTTCGGAATCTATGGTACATATACAATGACATTAACTTCCTTTTTAGTTTTTATTCATTTATACAGTTCATCCATTCGAACTACAATTAGCCTCATAATTTTATAATCAGCTAAATTCTCTTATTAATTGAAAAATTTATTTTTAAACACATGCAGGATCTTGATCAAAATATTGTAGCAGAAATTGATAAACTTAAAAGTGAAGTGAGAAATATGCTTGTTGCGAAAACAGATAAGCCTTTCGGGAAAGTTAAACTGATTGATTCAATATGCCGTTTGGGTGTGAGTTATCATTTTGAAAAAGAGATTGATGAAGTTTTGCAACATATCCACAAGAGCTATGTTGAAAATGGAGAAATAATTCTTGAAGACAACCTTGGCTCTCTTGGTTTGCTATTTAGGGTTTTAAGGCAACAAGGATTTTACGTTTCACCGAGTATAAATGCATATAACTCATACTTATTTACATTTGTGGATTTCTCTTTAGTCAATTGTTGGGAACTCTCTTAACACTAATGTGAAAAACACTTGATCCACAAAAAGTATGCATGACTAAAATAAAATATCTTTTTTGTCTCAAACACTTAGCGTCAGGAAATAAATTTTGTGATTAGATTAATGAATTACTCAATAAATCTTTGTTTGTAGTGGGAAAGTAGTCAATTTTAGTGTGACTCTAATATGGTTGTTTTTTATAAACTCCTAGATGTGTTCACCAAGTTCAAGGATGATCAAGGAAACTTTAACGAAACACTTATCACGGACGTTGAAGGGATGTTAAGCTTGTACGAAGCCTCGCATATGATTGTTCATGGAGAAGACATTCTGGAAGAGGCATTGGGTTTTACTACTACTCACCTTGAGTCCATTCCTACTCAATTGAACCATTCTCTTGCAGAACAGGTCAAATATGCTTTAAAGCATCCTATCCACAAGAATTTGCCTAGGCTAGAGGCACGACGTTATATTTCTATTTACGAGCAAGATCCTGCCCATAATGAAATTCTACTCACTTTCTCGAAATTAGATTTCAATTTGCTACAAAGCCTACATCAAAAAGAATTTGGAAACATTTGCAAGTAAGTACTTTAATCGAACACTCCGATATTAAAAATAACATGTAACCGTTGAAATAACAAAATTTATCTTTAAAGATGGTGGAAGGAACTGGACTTCTCTAGCAAACTACCTTATGCACGAGACAGGATTGTGGAATGTTGCTTTT
This sequence comes from Medicago lupulina, assembly GCA_958299785.1. Taxonomy (NCBI): domain Eukaryota; kingdom Viridiplantae; phylum Streptophyta; class Magnoliopsida; order Fabales; family Fabaceae; genus Medicago; species Medicago lupulina. The sequence continues at coordinate 21,870,217 of OY283145.1, read as the reverse complement.
GGATTTTGGCCGCATATTTTGAGCCCCAATATACTCAAGCAAGGAAAATGTTGACGAAAGTAATCGCCATATTATCAATCATTGATGATACATATGATTCATATGGAACCATTGATGAACTGGAACTTTTTACCGAAGCAATTGAAAGGTTTGGTGACATATTTATAGATGCCTATAATTCCATCACAATTATTTTTTCTGTCTATTTGTTTTTTATGAAACAATGGAAGTGGTTTTAACAAAATTGATTTTCAGGTGGGATATTGATGCCTTGAATAATCTTCCAGACTACATGAAATTACTTTATAAATCATTCTGGAATATTTACAAGGAAATAGAGCAAGAAATGATCTAACAAGGAAGGTTGTATACCCTCAACTACTACGAAAAAGAAGTATGAGTTTGTGCTATTTCTATACTTAATTTGAAGTTTTTTTTTTATAGGCAAATATAATTGATAATAGAGAAAAATAATAATCAACACAAAAGTAGTGCTAATTTAACATTGTGAAGTTGAGAAATTCAACATTTAAGTTGTTTAAACTCAATTTATAGTAATTAATGATCATGCAATTTAATTTCATTTGTATTACTACTGGGGGTGGGAATTGACCAAGTTGCCAGGGTCTATGGCCCGACCTACTTAAAACCTGGCTCGGTCTACCTTGTTTATTAAATAGGTTAGACTCAAGCTTTTTAAAAAACTCTTTAATTTAAATAGGTCAGACTAAAAGCCTACTAGGCCTATTAGGCCGGCCCATATATGTGTAATTTTTTTTTTGTTTATATATGTGTAATTATATATACTTCATTACATAATATACGCATATTAACCATTACAAAATAGATGTTGTTAAATTTTTTATTGGATATACATGCTTTCCTAAATTTTATTGACTTATTAGCCTTTTAGAAAGTATATGTTTACTAGCCATTTTATAAATAGATCAAATGTTATATTTAAAATTGTAATTAGAAATTAGGCTTTCAAACAGGTCAAAGGGGGCATTTAATAAGGTCAGGCCAGACTTAAAGTAACACCTTTGACAGTCTAATAAGCTAGGCTCAGGCTTTAGTTTTTTCAACTAGGCCTGACCTATTTAGGCAAAGCCGGCTCGACTCGACTTATTCCCACCCCAAATTACTACCATCGTTAAATTGCAATTGTTTCATAGATGAAATGTATTTTTTATTATTAAATATTAATCAAAAGTATCCTCATAATTCAATTGTATTGCATGATGATGATGGTAGTTTAAAAAGGCAGTCCAAGCTTATATGACTGAGGCCAGATGGTTGAACAAAAACTATATACCAACAACAGAAGAGTACATAAGCGTATCAACAATATCATGTTGCTCCACTTTGCTAATATTAACTTCTTACATTGGCATGGGAGACATAGTCACAGAGAACATTTTCAATTGGTTAACAAATGAGCCAATATTTGCTAATGCTGCTGCAACTATCAGTAGGGTGATGGATGAAATTGTGTCCAGTGAGGTATTTATATTAAGGGTCTTGTCAACAGGTGTTCTAAGGGCACTTGTTAAGGATATAAAAATAGAAATAATTGGTAAACTTTAAGTAGAAAATGTTAGTTTTTAAAGTTTCAATGCATCGAATGCATTATTTCCAAGACAATTTCTTGTTTAGACTTTTTAACAAGTGCCCTTACATTTCCCTTGTATTGATTATATCCAAATTATTTCCTCCGCAAAATACTACTACCTCCGTCCTTAATTATAATACCCTTTTGAGAATTTTTTTTGTCCCTTTTTATAAGACTCATTTGCTATTTCCAACTACATTAATTATTTCTTTACATGCATGCCCCTATTAAATTATACATATTTTTCTTCAATCAGCAATAAATAGCATATGGAAAACATAAACTAATTCTCTCTCTTAAGGATAAAATTGTAAAAACAATAGTAATTACAAACAATTTTAATACAAATATCCAATTTCTTAATTCCCGTGATTTTAACAAAAGAGTCTTATATATAGGGATGGAGGTAGTATTTTTTATCTGACATGGTGTAAATACTTACAAGGATTATTTCTCATTGTAAAGTTTGAACATAAAAGAGGACATGTTTGCTCATTGTTGGATTGCTATATAAAGCAATATGGTATGACTAGGGAAGCTGCTATTCAAGAATGCCAAAAGAGAGTTGCAATCGCTTGGAAAGATCTAAACAAAGAATGTCTTAGGCCAACCGAAGTTCCAATCGATTTTCTAGCTCGCGCTCTCAATTTTTCGCGTTTTATGAATGTGTTTTACACAGATAAAGATAACTACACTCATGCCACTACAAAAAACGCGCTCAATTGCGGCGGTTATTTTAGGGAGGTTTTAGAAAACCCCCTCAAATTAGTGAAATAGGGAATATGAGACAATATGAGGCATTTATTCAATGGCAGTTTAATAACCCCCACAAATTGAAGCCACTTTTTCCAATTTCACTCCTCATTTTCTAATATTTTATTTTTTTTCCTTTTCCCACTATTTATTTCATCTTAATTTTATTTCCCATTTTTCACAAAAAACATCTTAATTTTATTTCCCATTATTCCCAAAAAAAAATAACGCTCCCTTCTTCCTCTCTTCTTCCTCTCTCGCGCTCAGTCTCACAATCTTCTTCTCTCTCAAACAAAACGCCGACCTCCCTTCTTTCTCTCTCGCTCTCTCAGGCTCACACCCATATTCTCTCTCACACTCAGAACTCCCTTCTTTCTCTCTCGGTCTCTCAGTCGCACAGCCCCCTTCTCTCTCTCACACGAAGAACTCACCCTTCTCTCTCTCACACGAAGTCTTCTGCTCATCTCTATTCAAAGGTATTTTCTCCCTTTTCAATTCTCATGCCTTGTAATTTTGGGGATTTTGGGGATTAGGGTTTCATTGTTGGTTATGGTTTTGAGCTATTTGTTGATTGTTATTTTGGATTGTAATTTTAGGGATTTGGATTGTAATTTTGGATTTGTTGATTGTTGTGTTCACACGATCTACTGCTATAGCAGCTGCACATGCATGTCTCATTGTTCCTGTGTTTTTGAGTTAACTTAACTGTGTTATAGATTTGTTTGTTTATGAGCTGGATTATAAGTGTTAATTTCAGTGTTATACATACAAATTATTAGTGTTATAGATATAATTTCAGTGTAAGATTGAATTATAGTCGTTTTCATTAACACAATATTATATCACCTTACTTTGTCTCATCATTAATGACATTATAGGAATATAATCCATATCACCATTAAGAGACTCTTTACTTCTCATCCCAACTAGATTATTATAAATCAATAAATTAGAGAATGTGTTTTCTTTTTAATTAGGACTTTTTGGACTGAGTCAAAATAGAAATTGAGATTAAGATATTTGTTTTTTTTAAGTTCAAAATTGAGGGGTATTGAATTATGATTGTGCGTAGCATATATTACAATCTTTTTAAGTCAGAACTAATTAGGCATAAGTTCTTTTGTATTAAGATGTTTGTTTTTTTCATGAATACATAGGAAAATTGTTTCTGACTTTGTTATATCTAGTGCATCAATTGTAAGATGTAGTGGTGTGTACTTTAAACAAACTTATTTCTACTTCTAATAAGTTTATTTTGACTTTAAACAATTGTTTCTGACTTATTTCTATCAGGTGTAGTGCATCAATAAGTTTGTAGTGTTGTGCGCATCAATTGTAGTGCTGATAAGTTTGTAGACCAAATCCCAATGTTAGGAGATAGAAAAGAACCTTGTTCTTCCCCTATGCAAACACAGTAAAGTACATATCCTGCCAATCTTCATGTAATTTTCCCTAACAAGGTGTAATTTTCACACCTTGTTCTATCACTTGCAAACAAATACAAATTTGACTTATTTTGTTTCTCTTACTAATATATCAATGTGCATGGCTTTAGTTTTTTTGTTTTCTTTCAATTTTCCAATAAGTACGTGTTTGTAAAGAAATCTTAACTTAACCTGTCTAAATTCTTCTCATTGAATATGGGATTTGTTTGTAAAATCAGTTGCTGGAGAAAGAAAAAAAATTACAATCCTTGGGTTTTTGTATTTTCTATAGCCAAATCATGCACATAAATTGTAGTGTCACCTATCTAAGATAAAATGCATATGGAAGTTAAATGCTTCAGCTCGTTTGCTTTGTAAAAACATTTTCTATTCCCATTTCGATATGTATTTTATCTTTAGAAATGTGACACTACAATTTATGTGCATGATTTGGTTACAGCCACTGAATATGGTCGGCATCTAAGTATTTGTTGGCTAGCTATCACTTCTACTGCAGTCTCAGTTACATGTTTACTGATATGAGAATTTATATGTTCTGAATTTTGTAGAATTTGGGTTTGCATTTTTAAGCATAAAATTTGTATGATTACTTTATAATTCAAAGGGTCTTAATTAGGAAAGATTTTATATATATTATAGGTTTATGTAGTAAGTAGGGAAATTTGTATTTTTATTTCAAAAGCCGTGAACTTGAAAAGCTTATGTATAATCTGTGTTTAGATGATTTCTACATTCATAACTCCATCATCTCCTAGTAAAATATTGATTGTGGTGACATTAGTTTCCTACCAACAAAGTCACTTCTGCTATTCATGATTGGTGATAGTAAACTACAATTTGCATATGATTTTCAGCTGCCTTACGCATTTTATCTTGGATTGGTGATACATAAAGGACATATACTCCTCGGATTAGGCGTGTCCCGGTGTTGGATACGTATCGTGTCCGACACATCACCGACACATATTATTACATTGATTTATGTCATTTTTTTAAATTATTATCAGTGTCAACGTGTTCGTGTCGTGTCCATGTTTGAGTCTGTGTTTCATATACTACAATTTATGTTCATGATTTGGTTGTGGCCTCTGAATATTGAAGTCTTTTTTAACTAGCTATCGCTTCTACTGCAGCTGCACTGTTAGTTACTACATGTTAACTGGTCTGAAAATTTATATTTTCTGAATTTGTCGAATTTGGTGATATACTTTTAAGCATAAAATTCTTATGGCATTTTTACAATTCATGGAGTCTGAAATAGGAATTTTTTTATATGTTCTTGGTTTTATGTAGTAAGTATGAACATGTGTACCTTTATATGACAAGCACTGAACTTGAAAAGCTTATGTATATATGTGTTTTGAATAGTTTCGACATTCATAACCCCATGATCTCCCAGTAAAATATTGCTTGTGGGTGACATTAGTATCCTAGCAACAAAATCAATTTTGCTATTCATCGGTTTAGTCATTAGTATCGACTGTATATTTTATATTTAGAGAATTTCTGAACCTTTGTTATTATGTATATATACTGATACTCTGGTTTAATTTGGCTACAACCACTGAATATGGTCACTATTTAAGTATTTTTAACTAGCTATCATCTCTACCATGTTAATTTTTAACAGATCTGAGAATTGGGTCACTGCATAGTTGATTATGCGTATGTCTGCAGTTTTATGAATCATCTATAATATATATCTACAACTGTGTAACATCAATTATTCAAAGCTGTTTAATTTAACAAATAAAGATTTAAATACATGCCATATAATTATCCAATTCAATCCATTTAATATTATAGCAAGAACCACTATTTTAGTTCAAGAATTCTTGCACAAAATATGTTCAATTCCTTCATCCATGAACTCATTACCTATTAGCAGCAAGATACTTGCTATACACTACAATAGCAGGTTACTGTATTTTTAAAACAAGAGGGGAGGTGTGTGTCTTTTAACCAAATCTTAGGGGAGGTCTTTTTAATTTTCCCTATTTTGCTGCATTTGCAGGATTGAAGGAAGACTAGAAGCTTGAAACTAATCTTGAAGATTTTGGAACTTTGTTGTCAAGTGGAATCTAGAGGTGAGTTCTATCTTATAGAAATTAAATTTGAAGTTCAGTATTGATGGGTATGGAATTATGATTGACAAAAATTAGGTTTTCATGAAAATTTCAATGTCAGGATTAAATAGCCAGAACTATGATTGTATTAAGATGTTTGTTTTTTTTAAAGTTTGAGTTTGACTGCCTCAAATTCTGGATTGCATTCCCACCCCCTCATGCCGTTCCTTTTAATGTTTTTAATCGAAATTATGATTATCAAGGTGACATATAAAGAACACACAATAAATTAGTCTACCTTTGTACTTGAAATAAAATACATTAGCTCTAAAAGTAAAAACAAATTAAAAATAAGAAAAGTGAACCAAACCTGTTCAAGAGGCACTTGTGGCAGAACCTAATTTGGCAAGGCTTCCCAATTCTTGGTTTCTTACAAGCAGCAGAAAAGTCCCTTGTTTTTTGCCGGCACTTCAATTTGGATAACCAAGCAAACAAACGTATTAGCATCAAATTGAACTTTAAACTGGAAATCAATGACAGACACAGTTTCTAGCTAGTCAAATTGAACCTGAAAACAACGCCACTCTACAAACCATCAACAAAGTTTTCATTTTTCCTATAATTCCCATAATAAGTGTAACACTCATACTAAACGTATCTAGAAAGTTTAGCACATGCATATTAATTAGAGATTATAGGAAACATAGTAAGTTCGATTCATGGCACTAAACAACACAAATAGGCAGATTTAATCAAAAAGGGGAAGCATAACACCTAACCCATAAATAAACCAAAACCATAATTTCATGCTATAAACTAAGCAATTAGGGGTAGGTTGTAATATCCCGCTCGTCATTTTGGAAATATATCAGTCGAAGGAGTAGGATTTTGTGCTGAACCGAGATTCAAGTTGTTGATGAACTAAGCTATTGTAGTTTTGGACTGATCTTTGGAGGACTGAATAGAGGCAGAGGTGAAGAGGCTCAGTTGATGCGTATATTGTTCAAGAGTTCGAAATAAGGCGAGGTGAGTTCTTTAGTTAGTTCCCACCCTTGGTATTATGAGTTTTACCATGTGAGATAACTTGTTATTTAAGACTTATGAAATTAGGAGATTAGTTGCCCAATTGTTAATGCTTGACAAAACTTGTTATTCTTGGTTTAAAACTTTATTATTTCACTCAAATAGGCTTACTGAAATTGTTAGAATGATCCTGGGTGATTGGGCATCTCACATATGCTCAAAACATGATTTTACTAAGTTTTTGATGTTCTGCCATGGTGGCTAAGCGAGCCAGATGGTGGCTAAGCCACGGTGACAGCAAAATTCACCATTTTCTTAAAGAATGAATATTTTCTGCCTAGTGACCATTTTGCAATCTCAGAAAGCCTAATAAAAGTTAACCAAGTATTAATATACATCATTGTCATCATATTAACACGAGAGTACGATTAAGTATATGTTATGCTCGGGTAGTATTCTAACCCTTAAGCAATGGGAAAACCATAGAACCTCGACGTAGATCGTTGAGAACTAGTATGCTATGTTATGTAATGTCATGTTTATGACCTAGTTATGCGATGACGCCAATGGCGAATTAGTTAGAAAACAGCTTATTCACCAGTTAAGCACTTCTGCCTGTTTCTAAAATAGCTTAACCAACAACTTATGACTTTTGCCATGTCAACCTCAACCAACACTTATGAAAAGCAAACCAAACTTGCATAATACAACAAAAATTATGACTGAAACAGCTTAATTCAGAGGTTAATCACTTATGGCAGATTTTCTCTAAAACAGCTTAACAGACAACTTATGCATTTTAGAGATTCCAATTCCAATCCAAACTCTAAAACAGAAAACCAAACATACTCAAGGTCCAATTTACACACATAATTGATTATGAACATCCCAAACTGATTCTAATTGTGAGGAACTTACCATAAGTGATTTCTGCAACATCAGAACAACTTACGACCCGTCTTTGCTTCCCATTTCAGTTCTGACCTGTGCTCATCAAACCTTCAACTTATACCATCCTCAAATAGTTATAGCTTCTAATAATTCAAACAAACCATCACATTTCAGTTCTGACCTGTGCTCATCAAACCTTCAACTTATACCATCCTCAAATAGTTATAGCTTCTAATAATTCAAACAAACCATCACAACCTCACAGCTTACACATGCACGCCATGATTGAACTCAAAAATGCAACTTCCAAGTTAGCTTATGAAGAGTGGGGCTCGGCTGGGAATGTAAAAGAGATAAGAAGAGAATTCAAACTAGTACTGAGGCTTAAAAGTGGTACAGATCATGGTAGGATAATTGCATGTGAGATTGGGGCTGATTTGAAAAAATGAATGAAAGGTGAAAGGATGGGGAACACGTGAGGAAGAGTAACGAGAGGAGGGATGAGCTAACTGACTTATGTAGAAGAGAAGATGATAAATGAATGAAAGCAATGGAAACATGCTTATATACTTGTGTTATGAAAAGACTCTAATGCCCTTGGTCTCGATCGTTCTTTCTCTGGCACACCTTCGACTGATATATTTCCAAAATGACGAGCGGGATATTACATAGGTTTTCTATCTAAGAACTCACCTCAAACACTCTGAGCAGCTTATACACAATTCCATTTGAACTCCCGAGCAATCAAACTTCGGCACGACAAAACAACTCGTATTCATGGTTCAACACAAAATGCTACATCAGTCTCCAACTTCAAAATCATCAACAGAATTCAATACTGAACCATAAACAGTGGAACTGGTACCAAAACGTCCGGAATTTCGTTAGCTAACCATAGCATTTAAAATCACTTGATTCCAAGCTTCAGAGAGAAAGTTCTTACCGTTTTAGCGAAGCTCTGTCCCAAACCCGTAACCAAAATCCAGCAGAAAATACCAAACTTCAAATGCATTTTCCGAATCCGTTTCTAACCCGAATCGTGCAAAGTTTGTGCCTAAACTGAAGGGAATTGAATGTAGAATCTAAAAATCCAACAAACACGTTTCTGTCAGCTTTATAAACCAGATTATTCTCCAGTTAAGCACTTCTGCAAAGCAGCTTATGTACCAAACAGCTTCTTCCATATCAATCTCAGCCAAAACTCATGAATAGAAACCCAAAATCACAAGCTTAAACCCCCACTTTTTCACACCCAAGCTTCTAACTTCAAACTTTCTTGCTACCTCATGCTTCTAACACTAACTTCTGCATCCAACATAACTTTCGATCCTCCCCAAGATTTCTCGCTTCAATTCCTTGTTCCTAGCATCCAAAAAGCCACACGTACAAGTACAAAAGGATGGAAGTGGTTCAGCCTAGACATAAATGGAAAGGAAAGAAGGATTTGGAACTTGGTTCTAGGCTAAAATTTCATGGGTAATCTAAAAATGAGCTTGCATGTTAAATTCATGGTAATTTGAGTGAGGTTTAATGGAGTTTGGGTGAGTGAGAGTGAGAGCCGTGTGTTAGATAGAGGGATGAGAGAAAACTCAGATTTTCTTAGAGAGATAAATCAGTAGTGATAATAAAAGGAACATGTGGTTTGGTCATTTTTTAAACTCACAAAAATCAGTTCAAATCCCAATACAGTATCAGTTCAATACATTATCTGCTATAGTAAATAAATATTTGTTTTACCCACGTTACTTGTATTTGAATGTATGAAGTTTGATTTTATGAATTATCATTGCAAACATGTTTAGGCATTATGACTATGGATAAATCTTGGATTGCTAAGCTACATAATACACTTGAATACAGAGTTGGATTAGAAAAATTCCTAGATTTCGCTTTTACGAATGTGGCTGTTGGAAATAGAATACAATGTCCATGCCCCAACTGCAGGTTTACGAAACCGCAGATTAGAGATGTAGTTAGGGATCACTTACTATGCAAACCATTCCCTAAAAACTATCTCATATGGACCCTTCATGGGGAGAGAAAAGTTCCAGAGTCATCGAGAAATGAAGACTCTGTGCGAGAGACATTTCATCCGGAAAATCCGATGGAAACAATGCTCAATGATGCATTTGGTAACTATAGGCAAGATGCTGCTAGTTTAGATGAACCAGACCCGGTAGCCACAGATGAAATATTAAATGAAGGGACGAGGGGTCATTGTAGTGATTTTCGTGAGTTTCTCAATGATGGAAATCAGATATTGCAAGAAGGAAGCAATTTCACAAAACTTGAATTCATAGTCAAATTATATCATATAAAGGTCTTGTGTCGATTAAGTGACAAAGCAATGACTATGATATTAGAGTTGTTGAGAGACGCATTTCAACAAGCGAAGTTACCTCATTCATTTTACGAGGCAAAGAAAACCATCAAAAAACTTGGTCTTACTTATACCAAGATAGACGCATGCCCAAACGACTGTATGTTATATTTGGGAGACGATGAAAAGAATTTGCAAGAATGCAAGTATTGTGGAACATCTCGTTGGAATCTTGAGAAGAAGAGGAAGAAGCAAGCTGCAAAGGTGCTACATTACTTTCCACTAAAGCCAAGGCTGCAGAGATTGTTCATGGGTTGTAAAACTGCAGAGCATATGAGATGGCATGCTTCAGACACTAACAAGGATGGGCTATTGAGGCATCCGAGGGATGGTGAGGCATGGAAGACATTCGATTTGATGCATCCTGAATTTGCCTCTGATCATCGAAATGTTCGGTTGGGCCTCTCTAGTGATGGTTTTAACCCTTTTGGGACCATGAGTAGTAAATATACCGTTTGGCCAGTGTTTTTGGTTCCATATAATCTTCCTCCTTGGATGTGTATGAAACACACTTCCTTTATCTTATCTATGATCATTCCTGGTCCGACGGCGACCGGAAATAAAACTGATGTTTACTTACAACCCCTTGTGAATGAATTAAAGGAATTATGGACTGATGGTGTGGTAACATTTGATGCATCAGCAAATGAAAGTTTTAGAATGCGGGCAGCTCTTATGTGGACAATTAGTGACTTTCCTGGTCTAGGTAATTTGTCTGGTTGGAACACACATACAGGCTTGGCTTGCCCAACTTGTAACTTGGATGCGAAATCTTGTCGTCTCCATGATAGTAGCAAGTTTTGTTTTATGGGTCATCGTCGTTTTCTGCCAAGGAATCATAGATTTAGACAGAATCGTGCTCGCTTTGATGGGAAGACAGAGGAACGTGATCCACCATCAACAAAATCTGGATCTGAAATTTTAATTCAAATAGCAAAGCAATTTGAAGCATCTGGGAGTGCAGAAATGGTGAATCGTAAAAGAAAGAGATCTAAAAAAGAGCCTCCTAGGCAATGGAATAAAAGAAGTATATTCTTTGAACTTCCGTATTGGGAGACTAATTTGTTGCGTCATAGTCTAGATTTTATGCATATTGAAAAGAATGTATGTGACAATGTCTTGTATACTTTGCTCCATGACAAGTCTAAATCAAAAGACAATCTCAATGCTCGAAAAGATTTGCAAAAAATGGGTATAAGACGCGATCTTTGGCCTGACGAGAAGGGGAAATACCGCCTTGCTGTGTTTTCACTAACACGTCATACCAAACGGTTGTTTCTCAACACTTTGAAAAATGTTAAAGTTCCAGATGGCTACTCAAGTAACATTTCTAGATGTGTTGATGAGAACCAACAGAAGATATTTGGTTTGAAAAGTCATGATAATCATGTTATTATGGAACAATTTCTTCCTATAGCCATTCGCAATTTATTACCAAACCATGTTACAACAGTCTTGGTGGAGTTTTGTTCGTTTTTTAGAGAACTTTGCGGGAAAACTTTGAATCTTTCTGACCTTCAAAATCTCCAAGATCGTGTTGTCATTACACTCTGTCACTTGGAAATGTTGTTCCCTCCATCATTCTTCACAGTTATGGTTCATCTAACAGTTCATTTAATAGAAGAGGCAAAACTTGGTGGTCCAGTGCATTATCGGCACATGTATCCTGTAGAGAGGTAAACATATTACATTTTCAATTTCAAGTATCAAGTTTTATGTATCAATCTTGCAGAAGCTAATTCTTTACAATATTTATAGGGAATTAGGTCATTTTAAACACTTTGTACGTAACAAGGCCCAACCAGAAGGTTCTATTGCTGAAGGCTACCGTGCAGAAGAGGCTCTCACGTTTTGTTCGAGATACATGGACGATGATATAGAGACACGATTCAATAGACCGAGACGTGTTTGTGATGAGTCAAATGAGAATGATCCTTCATTTGCATCCTCCATCTTCCCTCAACTTGGTAAACCAGTAGGAGCTTCCTCAATGTTCACATTAACTCAAATGCAAAAACAACAAGTCCATCGATATGTTCTTCTAAATTGTGCAATAGTGACACCGTATGTTGAGTGAGTAACTTAAATGAAGTTTATGTTGGACCATTTTAAATATAGAAGTCACATGTATTGATTACAATGTCCTTAACTTATGTAGTGAATTTAGACAATTTATCAAGCGAAGTTCAAGGTCAAGAAGGCCATCAGCTATAGAGATAGAAAAAAGAGTATCCAAAGAGTTTGTTCATTGGTTTCAAAGATTGGTAAGTGATGAATGGATATTTATATTACTATATTTCATGTTTGACTGTGATCATTTCATGGACTTCAAATTATTTTGTTGACTGATACAATTGGTTTAATCTAGCTTTTGAATCCAGAAACACTCGCTACAATGTCGTCTGATCTACAATTTTTAGCACGTGGCCCTATGGACAAAGCAAGGAGATTTACTGGTTACAACATTAATGGGTTCAAATTTCGAACTTTAGCTCGAGAAGAGGGATTGAAAACACAGAACAGTGGAGTTTTTTTGACATCCAACACATCTTGTGTTTCAAGTAGTGTTGATGGGAACTTAAGACAAGCAGATTTGCCTTATTATGGAAAGTTGGAAGACATCATTGAGATTAACTTCTATGGTCATTTCAAGGTTACTCTTTTCAAATGCAAATGGGCAGATACGACACGAGATAGAGGCTATAAAAAGGATAATTGGAATTTTAACTGTGTAAATTTTGATAGATTGATTCATATTGGAGATCGTGAAGAACATGATCCCTACATTGAGGCATCTCAACCACAAATGGTATATTATGTACAAGATGTGGTTAATGAAGGATGGAGTGTTGCTGTGCATTTAAAGCCAAGGGATTTGTATGAAATGGGGGAAGAAATAGACAAGGAAGTTTATGAAAATGTCCCAAATCAAGCGCAAGTACTTGAGCATTTCAATAACATTGATGATGAGTATGTAGAATTGGCCATGGATGATGTGGTTGATGATTTAGAATAATATACCCACATATAATAGTAGATAATTTTTTCATAATTTTTTGTTTTTTATTTTGAGGTAAATAGTTGTTAAATATAGTTTATTACTTTGCCATAATATAGTTCATTTTGTATTTCACCTATATGTTTTCTCATTTTTATGAATATGCAGACATGGCAAAGAGAAAGCGTTTCACAATTCCAACAGAATCAACATCTCAAGCTCCAACTTCAGCAAATTCTTTACCTCAAGATCCAACTTCAGCAAATTCTTTAACTCAAGCTCCAACTGTAGCCCATGCATTACCTCAAAATACAACTCCAGCCAACTCTTTAACTCAAGCTCCAAGTTCATCCAATTCTTTACCTCAAGCTCCAATTAACTCTTCACCAATTGAAGGCTCATCATATTCTAGAACGAATGTTTCATCACCGGTAGATTCGTCCTCACACGATGAAATTCCACAACAATCTCAAAGACCTAGGCAACATGTTGGGCGCGAGTCTCCGTCACATTGGACTGTTGATGCAATAGGTATATGCATTGTATTTTATTAATAATACAAGGTCATGCAAATTTAAAGGGGTCATGCAAGGTCAGACAATGGATAGAGAACCTGGCTGCGTTTTGTCGCCGGTAGTTAAAGGGGTTTCAATGCACTTACATTTTTTAAAATTTAATTTTAAGGATGAAGCTGTTGATCTTCTAGCATGAAAATTTTTTAGATATCATCATACTATCAGATTTTATACATTGTCTAGAAGTACATATTGCAGGCTTAAAGTAATATCTGATTTTTCCTTAGAAGCGTAGCTTCTCCTCTCTTTACTATCCATATAAGGCTTTTATACACAGATTAATTAACATCTTCTGAAGTAATCAAATTTTTGTTTTAAGTTATGATGTCTTTTAGTACATTATTTTCAAAATTATGGGCCTGTTTATCTGATGAATTGAAAGATATAAATGAAAGATGTTAGAGTTGTTGTGTGTGTGTCTGTTGTAACTTTGCTGAAGCTTTTTGTGTTTGTATTTATTGCAAAAGACCCACAAGGAGCTACTAAAAGGATAAAACTCAAGATTTGGGATGTCGTTAACTTACCTATTGGAGAACGTGTGATTGTCCCATTTGATGAACAAAATACTCCATATGGTGAAGCACAAGCCTTGCTTGCAGGATATTGTGGAATTTTAGCAACAAATCACCAATTATTTCCGATTAATTTTGAAAGGTGGAATGGAGAAACGGGCATGCCAAAAGCATACAAGGATAATTGCTTTGCAACAGACTTAAAGGTATTACTATTCATTTATGGATTTTCATTTATATATTAATCTAAAATAATCATTCAAATGCTTAAAATGTGATTGTTATATGTTTTTTGAAGCCTCGATTCCAATTTTTGACCACTGAAGACCTAGCAAAGAGATATTGCAATCTTAACATTTCAAAGAAGTGGGCTGCGCATAGACAATCTTTGTGGAAAGAAATATATGATAGATCCAAAACCAGGGCTGAACTTATAAGCAGCGTTCCTGATGGTGTAGACCGAATTCAATGGGCTCATTTTGTGAACTATCGTTTGAAACCAGAAACACAGGTAAAATTGGATCACTTTGACACATTGATTGCTGTGGATTATATGATTAATAAATGAATTTGTATTTGTTTTTTAATAGGCACGTTGTAAAAAAAATGAAGAAAATCGACGCAAGCAAGTGATTCCTCATAGGGGTGGTTCTAAAGCTCTTTCGAGAAAAAGACATGAGATGGTAGTTTTAGTAATTAACTTCATATGTTTTGCTATTTATTACAATTTACTATTTATTCGGACATCTTTCTATTATAGTTTTTGGAAATGGGACGAAAACCAAATCGTGGAGAAGTGTACCTTGAAATCCATCCACCAGATAAAGAGTCCTCTGCAAACGATGCAGCAATGGCTACTATTGTAAGTTAAATTGGAATAAACTATTGGTTTATGCATGGTTGTATATCTGGTTTATGCATGTTTTTGAGTTGGTGATCGTTTGCATACTAACAGGAACAAATTAAAACGGGTTTGACTGAAAGTAGTGTTGATGAATCTGAAATTTCTCCGGATGATGTTATCGGAAGAGTGTTTGGGCCTGAGCACTCAGGAAGAGTGCGCTCCATGGGTATGGGAGCAGTTCCTTCTAATACATTTAGAAATAAAGGAGTTCGACTTTCAAAATTGACTAATATTTCAGCTGCTACTTCTACATCA
Source organism: Medicago lupulina (assembly GCA_958299785.1). Taxonomy (NCBI): domain Eukaryota; kingdom Viridiplantae; phylum Streptophyta; class Magnoliopsida; order Fabales; family Fabaceae; genus Medicago; species Medicago lupulina. Next base: position 21,854,803 of record OY283145.1, on the reverse strand, counting down.
TCTGATACCGATTGGAAAGCAAAGTTTACAAGCTTGGAATCAGCATTTAAAGCTTACATTATAATGAAAGAAGGAAGGATTCCTGATGAAGTAGCTAGCTTCTTTGGTCCAAATGTAAGTTTTGTTCTTTCACTAAGTAATACATCATGTGAACTGATTGAAGGATTTTTTTTCCTTTCTTTGACTAAATAATACATCAGGTGAACTGATTGAAGGATTCCTGATGAAGTAGCTAGCTTCTTTTAGATGATTGTTTAATTGTAATGGTATAAATGGAGCTGATTGTTGTATTGTACAATGATGTTTCAAAGAAACTCTTGTTATTTTATTTTTTAATTTATGATAATTCTAGAGAAGAGAGTTAATAAGTTCCTGTCGAAAATGATAGATGAAAATAGCATTTTAAGTTTAAATAAATCATTACAGTTTTGCTTGTTATGAACTTCGGATGCAATTGTAGGCCAATAACCATTGTTATGCTAGCTTAGTGTTTTTCTTAGTTTGGTTTAAAGCACAATCAGTTTAGTGTGGTGTTTAATTTGTTTTAATTTTTTTTTCCGTGATTATGTGGAAGCTTCGTCAAATATTTTAACTAACGTAGTGTTTTCTTTTTTAATTTCAGTCGACAGATCTTCCAAGTGAGCCTAATTCGCCTTTGAACACAAGAGGATCATGTGGTGGAAGCAACATCTGATGTTTTTAACATTATATCTAATGGTAGATGAAGAGAAACTGACTCTATGTTTTGTTATGATGATATATATTCCTTTTAGAGGAAGACATATTTTAATATATAATGGTAAAACAAGAGATAATGACTCTCTGTTTTGTTATGATGATATATATCCCTTTTAGAGAAAGACATATTTTATGCTATTATTAATTATGTTTTGTATTGCCACAATTGATATTAGATTATATATGGGTATTTTAGACTACAATATTTAAGTTATTGATGATATTTATTTTTGAGTTGAGTGTATTGATAAAATCAAAAAATTAAATCTTACAATACCTTTAAATTGCAATTAAAAACAACTTAGATTAGATACAGGAAAAAATGATAAAATAAATTAAATTTATATCATCACTGTATTAGAGGAGGTTAAAAACCCCCCACAAAACAAACAAAAACGAAATAAAAAAAAAATTACTAACAATATATCTAAGGAGGTTAAAAACTCCCGCAAATTAAACACTTATATTGCGGAGGTTTTTGATACGAATACCAGCGGTTGGCAAAAACCCCCGCAGATAATTTGTGGGATTAGTATAAGCGGGGGTTTTGAAAACTCCCACAAAACATCTTGCGGAGGTTAATAACCGCCGCAAAATGGCAAAAAAACCGCCGCAATCCAGGCGCGTTTTTTGTAAGGACTGATGAAAACATACATTAAAGACGTGCTGGTGGATCCAATTCCAATTTAAGCATCAATGTTTAGGTCTTTGTGTGCTTTATATATATTTCTAGTTTCTAGTTTGAATAAAGAAAACTTGGTGCTTCTAAGTGGAGAACCTCAAAAAATGGATCAAAGGTGGATCCTAAAAAAAATTACGAATAAAGAAAATGTTTAAGTCCTTTATTTGGAGTTCAATAATTTGAAGCACTCAAGAAAACAAGAAGGCACGCATGTCACGTGTGAGACTTCTTTTGTTACAATTGAATTGGAAGTTTATGTTTTTTTTTTTTTTAATAATAATGAAAGTTTCAAGTTTGAGTTTGTAATGAAAGTTTGTGTCTTATGAGTATATTGTAATTTGCGATGCATCTACGGTTTGATGAGCTTAAATTTACAAGAAATATTACTCTTTTTGAAAGTCTTTAGATTTTTGCCCAAGGTTGTTCTCATCTTCTATCTTTGTTATATACAATCATAACAGGTTGTAATTTTAAAGCTAATATGCATGTGATGTGTACAAATATTTTAGTCTGTTATCTTGGGAATATATGTGTACACATTTGATCAGCACAATACATGAGTCATTTACAGTTTCATACTATATCTATGTTGCTGAGTAAATAGACGTCCAAAGCAGGATCGTCACTTGAGGAAGGAAAAACATCAAAAGACACTTTCACCCTTGAGATGCTGAGTAATTATGATGTTGTTACCTTGAGATAATTTGGAGATGTTCTTTATCCCGTTGCAAAATTTTGATGAAAAATGTAATATGTACGTCTTGAGTTTTAATGACGTGGCACCTTGATCATAATATGAATTAATAATTGTATTTATATTAAATATTACTTGTGGGGGTTCAAGGGTGTTACATTATGGACTAACCAAAAGTCTAACCCGCCACAAATTAGGGCCCAATAACTCAAAGGCCCAACAAGCAAATCCTAACATGAATTTTGCTCTTTACCCAAATGGTTTCACCCATTCCCAAGTGAAAAGACCAAAATACTCTTACACATGTTAACTCACGTAGCGTGAGTTGACTCAAGCCAGTTATGATGTTAGCGTGACTTAATTAACTTAACTTGCCCGAGGATGGTGTCTCACTTGCCCGAGCGGGTTCTGAGGCAGTACGGATATGTCCAAACCGTTCCCCGACCTCCTACTACGATTATGCCTCTTGCCCCAGCAGATGTGGTTGCTGCCTTCTTTGAGTTTGCTCTGCATGTCGTTCCCCAACAGCAGAGGGGTGACCAGGTGTTATCCAAGAATTTTTGGAGGCTATCATTAAATACGGTCAGATAGGTTGACCGAACGATCAAAGTCTTTATTTGTTGTATTTCTATCGAAGTCGAATTTGCTGGGGGATATTTGAAGATATGTGTCTCAGTTCGACAGTTGAAAGATATAAAGGGGCAACTTTCCTTGGATAAAAGTCAAAGAAACGGATATTTCTTAAGAAACATTCGAAATTCAAATCGAATGAATAAAGTTAGTTTATTGCAGTTATTGCTTATTCGAATTTAGGTAGTTATTTCATATTTGAATAAATAGTATTTTTCCCAAAGGAAAAACGGTCACAATCCAATCATACACAAAACTTACACTCAAATTATCCGCATGGAAGTGAGAAACGAGTCACAAGTTGCAATGTATGAATCTGTGTACCAATTTACATTCAATCAATGCAATTTAAGTTCATTTTCTTAAATGTCTTTGCAATTTATTTGTTTCTTTTGAGCAATTCATTTCCTTTTATTTACACCAATTTCGATAGGATTCAACTGGGTTGAATTCGATCATTTTCTTTATTTTCAATTATCAAAATTCTGCAAGAACAATATCAAATTACTAGAAATAACAAACGCAATATGTCCTAAGATTTACTGGTTGATCTTGCAAGTAAATATTTTTAAACCAGCGGTTGTTTACCAAAAATCAGTGTAAACAAATTGGCACGAGGTTCTTGGCGAAGTTTTGTGGGCATGTCGAACATCTCCCAAAGAATCAACGAATACCACACCATTTAGATTGACATTTGGTCGTGATGTTGTATTACCAGTCGAAATTTTGCTCCAATCGACCAAAATTCAAAGGCAATTCGAAATTCTAACAAACCATTATTGGAATATGATGTTAGATGAATTGGTTGATTTGGATGAAGAAATGTTAACAACACTATAAGTCCTTGCGAAGCAGAAGGAAAGAGTGGCGAAGGCCTATAATAAAAAAGTGAAATCAAAGCTATTCGTTCAAGGGTATTTGGTGTGGAAAGTCATTCTGCCAATGGATAAGAAAAATCGAATCTTGGGAAAGTGGTCTCCCAGCTGGGAGGGACCATGGCAAATATTAAGAGTCTTTTCAAAGAATTAAACGATGATCAAAGAATTTTGCGCATAAACGGGAAATATTTGAAGAAATATAGACCGATGCTACAAGAAATTAAAATTGTGCAAGAATAGTTCGAAAAGGAGAAACAAAACATGGCATTGTTTAGGATAAATTCCAACTAACGGGCAGGTTACATTAATATTCCCAAAAAACGGATAAAACATCCAGCCCTTACAATACAAAAGCGTAGACCAAAAGAAGCTTAAGATGCTAAAAGACGCTAACAGTGATGAGTAATGCAACAAACTTCGATAAGCCATCGAATTTCAGAATCAAGACGGCAGCGAAGGCAGAAGTTATTTAAAGCATACTCATCATCATCAGCCGAAAGATAACCACAGTAATTTCCTCGCCTCATCCCATCTCTTGGGCAGTTATGCCAGTTATTGCAGAATCTACGGCGAACCATGCCTAGGGGCATGTACCTATCGTACCAAGTACAGCGAAACCTGAAGGAGGTAGTACCTCCCAAAATATCCACTCGATAGCAAGAGATACGCCTAGTCATCACAAGATCCCAAAGATCTTTCAAGAGTTCACCCTCGTTTAAGGGAGGTGGAGCAGTAGCCTTTATTAAAAGGTGAAAGTACTTGGCGTTATTTGAGTGAGCAGCTTCAACATTTGACAACAATCGCCGTATTGTGCCAAAGTTTGGGGGAGCATGCAGCATGTTCTGAGAATACAGAACATAGGGTTCCCATGATCCCATAGACGGTTCATGACAACAATTTTTTCATGAGTTAGGTCAAGATCAGTGAGTAGTGGAATGCAATCGGTGAAAACAGCCCTAGAAACAGCAGGATCCCTGCAAAGCGCTGCATGCCTCTTGTTGGTTCTCTGGAAGTTGAAGAGATCGTACATGCTGTGAGCAGCAACTCTTGCAGCAATGTTGATTAGCAAATCATCAGTCAAAAGATCCATCATTAGAGGGGATTTTTCTTCTTAAGTGGAGAATTTTTTTTTTCTTTTTTAGCTCTGAACAAAAGAAAGAAAATAGAGATGATGGAAGCTTGCAAGAGAAGTTGAAAGATTTATAGACGAAGGAGTTGAGAGGAGTTACGCTTGTACGGTTTACCTACCCTATCCAGATGCACACGTGTGGAAAAAGATCAACGGTAGCAAATACGCTTTGAAAAAGGGGAAAGTGGTAAATAAAATTATTTAATTTGTGTGGTTATTATTATCATTATGTGGAAAAAAATTACGGTTTTCTAGGCCGGTTAACTTGTAGGTTTTTTCACAAAAAGAGACTTTTTGGTTTCTCATCATTACGTTTTATTGAAACTTGTTCCAAGTATCAATTTTGTAATTTTTTATGAACTGATAGATAGAGTTGTGTAAGAAAATTTCAAAATATTATCAAAAATGGTTGTTGAACCATTAATAAATTACAAAACTTAAGGAACAAAGTATTTGAAGTCTGGAACTCACGAAGAATTTTTAAATTACAAATTTAGAAGTGAGTTTGTTCATTTGATTTTTATAATCACCAAGCCTTTCGTTAAAAGCTTTGTCATCTTCCGTAAGTGCAGCTATCTCTTGTTGAGACAGCTTAGACTCTTTGGCTTTTTGTATAGCCACTTGAGCTTCCTGCTTCATGAGGTTTTCTTGGGCTAGGTGTTTGCTCTTCTGGGTTTCCAAACTTAGAATCTCTACCCTGTATTTTGCAATGGTAGAATCAATTTCTGCTACCTTTTGCTGGTTAATTGGAATCTCCTGTCAAAAGACCTCAAGCTTGGCTTTGAAAGCAGCCACTTCATCTAGTAATTGATCACAGCGCAAGGTTTTTTCTTCGAGCTTGGCTTGGGTAACTCTCTTCTATTGAAAACTCTGGCCAATACCTTCCATAAGAGGTGCTAGTGCTCGAGAGAATTCTTGAATCTTCGATCCAGAAAGGAGGGCACTTAATCTGCAAAGTAACTCTTTCACTTCAGCAATGATACTATCATCTTGTTCGATAGTGTCAAATAGGTTGGCTTCCAAGAACTTACTTCGAAGCTCTGCAAGAAGATTCTCCTTCGAAGTTTTTGACACATCATCAGCGGAGACATGGGAGGATTTGTCGGTACTCCTGAATAGGAGAACGTCCTACACCAAAAAGTCAAAAGCATCTAGAGGATTTACCTTTTCAAGATGATCGAGAGCTTCCTGACTGATAACCTTGGCAGGCTGGACATTTTTTGCTGGCGCAACTTCAGCCAGTGGCTTTTCACCCGGAACATTTGTTTGGACCAGACCGGTAGTTTCATCTCTCGAAGCAAGAATATATTGGTCCGCCACATCATCGAGGTCGCTGTCTTCGACCAATGCCTCCCCAGTCGCACCTTCGTCGGGCACTGATGGATGCGGACAATGATAGGCTGGTTCGAATTGAGGCGGAGGACTACTAGTCTCGACGCCCTCATCTTCTTCAGCAATTGGTGATGCATTGGCCTGGTCAATAGATACGAGTTGCGCATGCTGAGACTTGTCAGCTTGACTATGTTCCATACGCTATATAAGGAAAACGTTGGTTGCTAAAGCAAATTTCGAATTTCGAAACCCAAACGAGTATAAATTTGGCTTAGATAAGGGAAGTTTCTACCTTCGAGCCATTGTCCCCAACATGGGAATGGGCACTAGTAGGATTCGAATCTCTGTGCTTCCTCTTTTTAGAGCTTGATTCGCCTAGAGACTTGTCAGCAGCAATGGTTTCGACAGTCACATTCTGATTTTCCTGTTTCCTTTTCTTTTGGCTTTCTTGGGCTTTTGGTGCCTCAGTAATTGTGGTAACCTCAGCAGCAGTAGGAAGAACTTCAGGCTGCAGATCGAATTTTGGGTTTAGCCCCATTTTGAGACGTACAAAATACTGGTCGAAAGAAAGGGACTTACAGTTTGTTAAGTTGCAGTTTCTTGGGTTTCATCGGGAGTTGCCTTAGGAGAATGTGGAACCTTCTTTTTCTTTAGTTTAGGGATCTTCTTTCTTTTGGATGATCTCTCCGATTTGGACTTCGAGGGTCTTTGAGTGCTTTTGTCTTCATCAGGTCCTTTATCCCCTGACTGTAGGGGAAGAGCTGCAACAAATGGATAAACAAATAAGTAGTACATTTCTCTGAATACTTATATGCTGATCCTACCAATTGAAAAGTTTCATACCTACGCCTATTGGAGAAATGATTTCGATATGGGGCAGGCCTACATGAAGGAAGCCTTTAAAATTACTTAAATAGTATTTGGTCCAAGTCACCTTGTCCTTTTCCCTAGTTATTAATCGTTGCCTCATGCCTAACAGTGAATCGCAAGGTAGCCATTTTTGATTTGGCGGCCTGAAAGCGAGGGCTAACTTGCTGGTTGGCAAAGCTGGGAGTTTCATTTTGAAATGCAACACGAAAAGATATTTACTGGGGGTAAAAGGTGGAAATTTCGTTGTCGGGATTTTATCATAAATCTTATCCCGTAAGGTTTGAGCAGCGTAATGGACTGTCCTTTTTAGATGTAAAGGATCATATGCAGTTTGAAAGAATTTTTGAAAAGCTTGAATTTCTCGAATATGCGTACCTTTGTTCTTCTTCAATTTTCTCTCCACATTAAAAGCAAGCATCAGTTGAGGAAGCAAAGAGTCAGGATCTACACGAGTGGATTGGCGCTTATAATAGTCTCGCCACCATCGGTAGAGTGCTTCAGTGCATGCAAAAGATGAAACAAAAGGAATGGGCTTGAATACAAGTTTTTGCTCCTGAGCTCGACGTAAGGTTAACCTCCACACATGTTCTATCAAGGGTTGTCTCAAATCATCCACACTCTGGTACAGAGAACTAGGTTTTGGTTGGACCAGACCAAATTGTCTGGCGACGTGGTTCGGTTGATAACCATAGATCCCGTAAGGGCTGCCAGACGTTACCTTGCTAAAGAGAAATGTGGGAGTAAGATAAGCTTCCCATATGTCATTTGTTTCCGCCTCATCTTCGATTGAAGTAGCCGGAAAAGCTTTGGTAAACCAAGCTGGCCCTTGAGTCCTAGTTGTAAATGGTGCCATAGAAGGTGTGGATACATCACAACTTCGAAATACATTGTAGGCAATACAGAACAAATCTTGTGAGCTCCTATTACCATATTGAAGCATGGCCAGACCTATTCCTTCGATAGATATCTCTTCGTGTGCCTTCGAAAATTTGGTAGGAAGGTTCATTGCCAGCTTTGTTTTATAAGTAGCCAAGAGCCACAATTGAAACAACCAAATAGGGCCACGTATGATCAGACTACCACCAGATTGAAAGTCTTTTATACTTGCAACTACCTGATTCAAATGTTCAAATAAGGATCCTAAGATAAGCTTGCCTAGGCAGATGTCTCGTCCTTCATGCAATTGTATAGCGAGATTTGTGAATTTTTTAGGAATTTGTAGGGATCTTGAACAAAATATATACATAGACAACCAATAGGTGAGAAAGGCTATGTGCTCTATGTTAGACACTTCAGCACTTAAAGTAACATGGTGATCTAGTATAAAATTACCATACGCAGGTCTGGTGAAATCAAAAGAAAGTTCTAAAATGTGGTTGTCTGGATCGAACGTTTGGCCAACAAGTTTTAGACCAGTAAGACCAGCTACATCCAAAAGAGTGGGTGTAAGCATACCACATTTTAAATGAAGGCTACAAGTCGAGGGGTTCCAAAAATGTAAGCAGCAATTATCATTTCACTATGATACTTTGGTCCTTGTCTCGAAAGCTGAATAAGGTCAAAGATTCCCATTTCTTTCCAAAACTGACCTTTCTGCTTTTCCATCTTCTCTAACCAACACAGATACCTCTCGTTGTTCTCGTACCTGGGTTATGTCCTAAATTTAGATTTCAGGAAACTTAGGTCATAAGGACCTTTGGTGAAAATCAGGGGAGATCGTTCTTCAAAAGAAGGGAAGACAACACTAGGGTTTTCTGGGTCTTCTGTATTATCTGGAAAAGGTCTTAGAAATGCATGCGGTGAGTTAGGGCAAGAGATAATTACCTGGGTTTTCTAGATTTTGTCTTCAGCTTCCTGTACGTCTGGCTCTATGATGAATTGGGGATGACCTCTTGGAAATTCTTTAGAAAAATTAATGGGTTCATCCTGAGTTGAAGTTTTTGAAGTTGATCCTTCTGCATGTGCCATGATTGAGGTGCTTCAGTGAAAATGGCAAAAGAAACGATCAAGTTTTGAAAAAAGTTTTGAAACTCGTAAGGGTTTATGGAAGGGAGCAGTTGCGAAGAAGAAGGAGGAATAGTAGAAAGTGAAAATTTTTCCAGAAGATAAAAATTGTAAATGTAAAGGTAAGTACTTTTGTTTTATAACCTTTAATCTGGACAGATGTCAACATCTTGCGGTTGACAGTTTAGTCTTATTTTAAATAAAAAGTTGGTAGTTCCCAATGACTGAAAACGTGGCCCACTAGCCATGGTGGGGGCACCATAAAGGTTTCTGTGAATTGCATCTCTAGATCATGACGTCAGGGATTTGTTTGTTTCGATTGAAGGTCAGAAACATCTTCCCCCTATCAAAGCATGAGTCGAAAATGACGTTTCTGGGGGGCAATTTTTTATCCAAGAATTTTTGGAGGCTATCATTAAATATGGTCAGATAGGTTGACCGAACGATCAAAGTCTTTATTTGCTGTATTTCTATCGAAGTCGAATTTGCTGGGGGATATTTGAAGATATGTGTCTCAGTTCGACAGTTGTAAGATATAAAGGGGCAGCTTTCCTTGGATAAAAGTCAAAGCAATGGATATTTCTTAAGAGACATTCGAAATTCAAATCGAATGAATACAATTAGTTTATTGCAGTTATTGCTTATTTGAATTTAGGTAGTTATTTCATATTTGTATAAATAGTATTTTTCCCAAAGGAAAAACGGTCACAATCCAATCATACACAAAACTTACACTCAAATTATCCGCATGAAAGTGAGAAACGAGTCACAAGTTGCAATGTATGAATTTGTGTACCAATTTACATTCAATCAATGCAATTTAAGTTCATTTTCTTAAATGTCTTTGCAATTTATTTTTTTTCTTTTGAGCAATTCATTTCCTTTTATTTACACCAATTTCGATAGGATTCAACTGGGTTGAATTCGATCATTTTCTTTATTTTCAATTATCAAAATTCTGCAAGAACAATATCAAATTACTAGAAATAACAAACGCAATATGTGGTTGATCTTGCAAGTAAATATTTTTAAACTAGCGGTTGTTTATCAAAAATCAGTGTAAACACCAGGTCCCAGACAACGCGCCTTGGAAGCATTCAGATAGGTACATTAGGTGGTTCTACCATGTATCCCATCCTCTTATCGTCAAACCTGCTCCAGAGCTTGACATTGTCATGTCGATACTTGTTTACCAGGATATTCTTGTTGACCAGGAGTGGGCCAGACATCCTCTCGATCCATTGCAGGTCATTAGCAGCATCAGAGGCAGAGTGGAGCATGCGATGCAGATTCTAGAGGTGGTTTCAAATCCACTCTTCTTCGACATTTTGGAGGGCCTCCGAACCGATTATAGCGTGTTTGACCAGCATCCGGTCCATGAAGGAGGTCTAAGAGTCATAGTCCACAGGAGCAGCAGTATTGTCTTATTCTATGAATTTTTTTTATGACTTTTTGGATATTTGTAGTACTTTCCTGACATTTTGGTTGTACTATATTTACATTTGCGTGGTTGCGCTTATTTATGACATTTATGTAATTTTTTGTTAATATTGCATATCTAAATTATGAATGAATGGATGAGTGCATGTGTTCTAAATTATGAGTTTTGGTTGAATGAATGAATGGTTGTTCCTATGTACGAATGAACGAAGCTAAACAGGGAACAAGGCAGTAGCTACTGCCTGTTTGTTCTGGTGCGCACAGAACCAACGTGAGTTAACTCACGCTAATGTTAACACTAGCGTGACTTAAGTCACGCTGCGTGTGTTAACTTACGTTACTGATGACAGTCTGTCATTCCACATTTTTAAAGTCTTTTTAATTAAGTTTTTAGTCTAATTTATTTGTTTAGTATTTAATTTATAGTAGTTAATTGTCGTTTTTAAATTATTGAGTCAAATAAGGTATTATTAGTATTAGTATATTATTAGTAGTATTATTATTACTGTCAAGTGTTAATGAATAAAAAGACAACATATATCATCCATGAGGAGAATTTGACAGTGCCATAGAATGAGCAAAAGGAAGCATGTGATTGGTTGAAAAGAAGAAAAGTAATTATATTTGAAATATTATAAAAAAAAAAGGTGCATCGGGAATTAAGAAAATATTGGGGTTTTGACGCAATGGTGTGTGTTGACCCAAGATGAAAAACAAGAAGCAAATTCACTTGGAAAGAAAAAGAAAACGGCACAGGACATATATAAAAGGAGGAGGATCACGCTGTGCACATAATTATTCACTTTTTGGAAAGAAACGCATAGGGCTTTCACGCAACAGGAGAAGAAGAAAAAGGTTTTGCACATGGAAACGGACAAGAAAGACAACATCGATTGAAAGAAAATTGAGGAACAACGTTGACAACGACAGAACTCTATAGGTTTATTTTTTTTACTATACTGTTTATATATTTGACCTTGTCTAGTTAATTTACTTTGATTAGATCTGAGATGATTCTGTGTAACCCTAATTGAAATATGTTGTTGTGCAACTCTATCTATTGTGAATGACAATATAGTTTTATTCAATTCAATTGTTGCTAATGTTTTTTATATTCTGATCAAATATAAACATGATTTATTGAGAATGAATGATTACTGACCATAGCTTTCTTCTTAGACCTAATTGAATTGTTCTAATAAACAGGGTTAGTCTAGGAATATATAATCGTTTGATAGTGATATTAGGTTAACGTGCTTAAACCTTCGAAGATTATTAGACCACTAAGGGGGAACTAGGGAACAAAGAACTTTATCATGAAAAATGCACTAAAAATGGTGTATCAAAAAAAAAAAAAGATTGAAAATGGGACAAAATATTGAAAATCCGAGTAACTTAAAACTCCAATGTCCCAATCATTACAAATGTTCTCTAGCACTCTTTACAAGAATTGTGGTTCCATAGGTGAAAGATGGATTGAAATTGTGCTTTAACTTTTGTAGGAGTGCCTAGCTCAAATTTTGTGTAGCCTACTTATCCAAATATTATCTCAACTTCACCTAAGCCCCGTTATAACCCTGAAAGACCTCAAAGTGTGTAATGACATTGATTTTGGTTGACGTTTAGAAACTTTTCAAGCGTATGGTAATATGTAGACCTGCATGTCGACTGTGTGAACCCTATCAAACTGTTGAGTGGATTTGTGTATGGTGGATGCAAACAAGCCAAACTAGCTAATTTTTAGCTAGTAGGAAGATCAACTTTTGGGTACTATCGCTTGATCAGGTAATTGTTATTTTACTATCGATTGTCAATTTTACAAGTAATGGTTTAAGTTTGGGGTTGTGATGACAGTCCGTCATTCTACATTATTAGAGTCCTTTTAGTTAAGTTTTTAGTCTATTTTGTTAGTTTAGTATTTAATTTATAGTCGCTAATTGTCGTTTTTAAATTATTGAATCAAATAACGTATTGTTAGTATTAGTATATTATTAGTAGTAGTATTATTAATGTCAATTGTTACATGAATAAAAAGACAACATATATGATCCATGAGAAGAATTTGACAGTGCCATAGAATGAGCAAAAGGAAGCATGTGATTGGTTGAAAAGAAGAAAAGTAATTATATTTGAAATATAATAAAAAAAAAGGTGCATTGGGAATTAAGAAAATATTGGGGCTTTGATCCAATGGTGTGTGTTGACCCAAGATGAAAAACAAGAAGCAAACTCCCCTGGAAAGAAAAAGAAAACGGCACGGGACATATATAAAAGGAGGAGGATCGCTGTGCACATAATTATTCACGTTTTGGAAAGAAACGCATAGGGCTTTCACGCAACAGGAGAAGAAGAAAAAGGCTTTGCACATGGAAACGCACATGAAAGACAACACCGATTGAAAGAAAACTGAGGAGCAACGTTGACAACGACAGAATTCTATCGGTTTATTTTATTTACTATGTTGTTTATATATTTGATCATGTCTAGCTAATTTACTTTGATTGACTTTGTGTAACTCTAATTGAAACATGTTGTTGTGAAACTCTATCTATTTGTAAATGACGATCTAGTTTTATTCAATTCAATTGTTGCTAATGCTTTTTATATCCTGATCAAATATAAACATGATTTAGTGAGAATGAATGACTACTGATCATAGCTTTCTACTTAGACCTAATTGAATTGTTCTAATAAACAAGGTTAGTCTACGAATGAATAATCGTTTGATAGTGATATTAGGTTAACGTGCTTAAACCTTCGAAGAGACCACTTAAGGGATTAGGGTTGTAGTTTGAGAAGAGGATCCTAAGTAAAGGGATTGATTAGAACTATTTTGTTAACTATCGTGGAACTAGAAAATCATTCGTAAGAATAGGTGCAGTATACCAATTAGGGGAACATAGATGATTTGAAAGACCTGATCTCATCTCTCTATATTTTCTAATCGAGTCTTTATTTTTTGTTATTCAATTTTATGCAATCAAATCAAATATACTTTTACAAAATAATTTATACATCCTAAATATTTACTTTATTGCTAAATTGAGATTAACACAGTCCTCGTGGATACCAACTTATTTTTATTACTTCGATGCATTTTTAGTGCATTTGCTAAAAGTCTATCAAGTTTTTGTCGCTCTTGCCGGGGACTGTTAAATCATTTCAACGAGACAATTTTGTTATTATTTAGGATTTCTGTCATTTTATAATTTTGTATATAAATTTTAAAAAATAAATTTTATTTGATCCATACTTGTTTATCTTGTTGCCCTTTGCTGCTAAAAAGCTTATCCAAGTTTTGCAGCTATGACAGACAATTTTCGCCTCTATATCACAGAAGAGATTGGACAGTAAAATGTTTGGACAGTAAAATCTTGAGATTAAATGAGAGATGTGATCTTTACAAAGCAAATCATCAGGGTCGTGATTGTGAAGGGAAGAAAGAGGCGATCAACATTGATTACAATACTCAACTTCAAAATATTTTAGATGATTTCTTGATGTCAAGTCAAGTTCCATTTGAGAAATTTGATGTTCAGTGTCGTAATCTTGTTGAGAAAGCAGATGAGTGTGAAAAGAAATCGGTTGAGATTGAGATGAAGCAACATGCCCTCTTGGTGCAAGCTGAACATTTGAAAAATAAAAGTAGCAAGATAGAAGAAAAGCCACGGGTGAGGCGCGTCGATTTGTACCTTAAAATGGAGACTCAATCAATGGGAATGAAAGAAAACATTCATTTGCAAGAAAATACTCATTCTTCTATATGGTGGGATGCCACAATTTCTAGAAGTCTATTGGTGGGAGCATGGGAACATCTACTTCATTGTTACAAATTCATGGAATTCCTACCAAACAAGAGGAAGAAGAAGGATTATGTGTTCTTTCTGACATATTTTCCACCCTAACGGTGGTTGAGACGTCAAGCTTAATGACGTAAAAGAAAGCGCTTGATGGGAGGCAACCCATATGTTTTTTTTTTTATGTTTATTTATTTTGCAGTTATTTTTATTCAGTAAAAAAAAAAGCAAAAAAAGAAAAATGAAAATGAAGAAAAAAAACCAAACAAAAAAAAAAGTGAAAAGATTGAAAAAAAATAAATTAAAGTCCACATCAATTTCTTTTTCAATTATTTGTTTTTTTTGTCAGATGTCAGATGGACAAAAAAAAAATCAAAGTCCACATCAATTTCTTTTTCGATTAACATTTTGATTGAAAAGCCTAATGATTTTATATAGTTAAATATTGATTTTCTATAAATTGAATCTTGAAAATTAATTAATATGATTCATGTGTATCTATCTTTCTCTTAGTAATTTTCATTTTGATGTTGGAATTGTGTTGTTGTGTTTCATCGCAAGGAACTGTACGTTTGGGTAAAATGTTATTAGTAAATTTTAGGGTCTGATCATTAATGTTAGCATTTGTTAAGCTTGGACAAAAAAACACAAACCGGCCCAATCCGGCCGATCTGCGTGGCCTGTTAAGCTTCAGGCGGAAGAACTGGGTAAAACGGGTGAGGCGGTTTAAGGAAACCCGGGTAAAGTAAGGTATTGTCGGGCGGTTATGGGTGAACTATCCGCAGCCAGAGATACACCGAAACTGACCACCCATTACAAATATAATTACTTATTTACTTTATATATTCCTATTATTTACCATTCACACAATAAATATAAATCCAAGCCCAAATAATTGACCAGAGCCAACAAAGAACAACACAACAACATAATCCTAATTGCATTTCATCTCAGATTGTCTGTGCGGCTGCTTCATTTCCTCTCTCTCTCTCTTTGATCAAAGCTTCACCAACTCTATCCACGACATGAGTTTTTTCTTTTCCGATAAATCAATCTCTTGAAAACGAAAACCTTATCATGAGTTCTTTCTTTTCTTTTCTTCTTTTATTCGTTTTAATTTTTTTATCGATCCTTCTTCTTATATACACTCAAATTAATTCAGTTTCTGGTTTAAATCTTTCTGGATCTGAACTTTTTTTGTTGATTTTCTTGAACACTTAACCCAATCTAAACCACCCATTTATCCGTCAAATATGCCAAATTGAATCCGTCGTGACCAAAGGTCTGAAATGGATGGGAATGGATCTTAATATTTCAACCGTCGATTTACTCGGTTCCGAATTTTAAGCCCAAATTTTAACCGAGCCCGACTATTGTCCACCCCTAGTATCTCTGGATGTTTGGTAAAATGGTGAGATTGAAAAGTTATGCATAGCCATCATGATTTTATGAAGCTACAAATTGTAGCTATTCCAAAAATCACGGTGAGTTTTAAAAATCACGTTGAGCCACCGTAATTTTGTGTACCTACAACGTGTAGCTATCGCCAAACCCTAGGTGGCTCATTTTGTTTTTTGTCAATTTCAGTGTACATCCAACATTATCAATAAGTTGAAGAACTCCGAAAGAAGTTTTGAGTTCAACCTTTCAAAATTAATAATAACCACTAATTTATTGATGAGCAGAGAGATGTTGAAGAAATTTTAGTGTTCAAATCATAGAAACTAAAGTAATCACTAATTTACTAACATTTTATTTTCTATTTTTATTGGTACTCTTTTTTGAACAAGCAAAAATGGTATATACTAACACTGACAAGCAATCTCTCAGCACAAGGTGTACCAAAGAGACAACAAAGAATTTACAAAAAGTCAGTACCTGGATACAGATACAAATCAGCCAATTACCAAACAAACAAGGGGACTCGACCACCACATATGAGTCCCAAATACAAAACGAACATGAGGTAGATAAAGTAAGATCTCTTAGATAAAGTATGATTATGTCATGCATTCAATTGATTAACCCGATTATGGTCTGGTATGTGTTTGTTTTTTTATCCTATTGATATTGTAATCAATTATATATTTCTTATTTGTGATATTAATTGTAATAGTTTGTGCAGGCTGAAATGTGGGTAGATAAAATTAATATGATTAACTTCAGAAGTTGCTTATTCTCTTCATTAAATAAAACTGCAAAATTATGTCGGTAGATTATATTCTACTGACAAAATTTGAAGTTTGATGTGATCTGATTTTGCAAGCCAACAATTTGTATGTGTTATATCTTGTGATGAATCATAAATTATTTTATATCAATCAATATTTGCATATATTGGTGGAATCATGGGTCCTTGATATGAATGTACAATTCGAAAAATTTATTAATATTCTTCCTATATTCCTTTTGTTTTCCTATTTTTATAGTATAAATTGAAAATTTGTTATATCATACATTCATATCAACTAAATAGAATTGCAAACAATTCATGCCTATCTCGCATGAATGTCAGTGATATGACTATATGTTTTCATATTCTTTCTTTCTCGTGTATATATATTGGTAGCTTATCATCTAATTCGTCATAGTGAGAAACACATACGATTAGTAGATTGGTTAACTTGAAAATTTATTTGACAATGATATTTTTGTTGAAAAATGGTTTGCTCATCTATTTCAGCCTTTTTGGAGTCATAACAAAGCTTGTGATGCAGTCTTGCAGGAACTTCTCCAAATGTAAGATGTTCCTTTTGTTGTTAGTTCTATACAAGTTGACGCCAATGCTCAACCAAGGACAAGGTATACATAAATTATTTGTTTCTCTTTATGCATCTTGACTACTATTTTGTTATCGTGATCTTACGCTGCATATTTTTGGTAAATTGGAAAGCGCTATTCTTTCCTATTCATGTTAAGAAATTGCAATTTACGTAACTTATGTAGTTATCACACTAAAACAATCTTCTCTATTTACTTTGGTCTGATGACTTGAAACTCTGACTAGTCTGATGAAATCAGAATAATTTTTTTTTTGGGCCCTATGAGTAAAAAACACGTTTTGGGCCTTGTAGCATACATAGGATTAGAAATTCACGATAGCATCAATAGCACATGAGTAACATATACACACTCTGCCTCCCTCTCTCTCTCTCTCTCATGTTAGGCAATCTATCTCACTCTCTCTCTCTCTCTCTGTAGTTGATTTTCAATGTTACTGTCTCATTTTGTACCAAGTACTAAGATACTACCTTTTTGATGAACTTTTTGTGTTTTTTTATTTTACAACTTAGAGATCTAAAAGGGGGATTTTAACTTGTTAAAAAAGGCACAAAAAATTCATTAAAAAAGTGGTATCTTAGTACTTGGTACAAAATGAGACAATATCATTGAAAAGAAGCTGGAGGGAGAAAGAGATAGAAAGAGTGAGAGAATTTGTCTTATGTGAGAGTGGAAGAGAGAGTGTGTTACTCATATGCTATTATGTTGTCATGAATATTTTCCTAATGTATGCTACATGGCAGAATTTTATTTTTTTTACTTACAAGGCCCAAAACTTGTGATTTTGGAATATATTTGACGTAGTTACAACTTCAAGCCATTGGACCATAGGATATTGTTTTAATGAGTGAAACCGACGTTGAAATTAAAACCGTCCAATCTCAAATAAATATTTGAGATCTATTACTACTTCACAGGGCAAAAATAGCACGGTCAAGATTGTATAATTAAAATGAGGCATCATCGACTCTTCCTTCATTCAGAATTTTTTTTCCATGACTAAGTAAAAGCACAAAAAACCATTACTTTTAAGATTGGACGATCTATATTTCAACCTCGGTTTTATGCATTAAAACAATCTTCTATGATTACTTTGGTCGGATGGCTCGCAACTAGTCTTATGAAATCCAAATCATTAGTTTCAGGCCTCGTGAGTAAAAAACAGTTTTGGGCTTTGAAGCCGAGGGTAAGAAATTCATGATGGCATAAGTAGCACATGGGTAGCGCGCACTCTCTCTCTCTCTCATGTTTGGCAATCTATCTCTCTCTTTCTACCTGATTTTCAATGTTCTTGTCTCATTTTGTACCAAATACTAAGATACCACATTTTTGATGAATTTTTGTTCCATTTTTTACAACTTAAAGATCTCTAATTTTGTGTCTCATTTACTCAAAGCAAAAAGGGGATCTCTAATTTGTTAAAAAAAAGGCATAACAAATTGATTAAAAAGGTTGTATCTTAATACTTGGTACAAAATGAGACAATAACATTGAAAATGAGCTAGAGGGAGAGAGTACGGGAAATTGTCTTATGTGAGAAAAGGAATAGAGAGAGTGTTACTCATGTGTTATTTATGTTGTCATGAATTTCTTTACCTATGTATGCTACAAGGCCTAAAACTTTTTTTACTCATAAGGCCCAAAACTTGTGATTTGGATTTCATTTGACGCAATTACAACTTCGAGTCATTCGATCAAAGGAAACAAAGGAGATTGTTTTAATGCGTGAAATCGAGGTTGAAATCTAAAACGCCCAATCTTAAATAAATAGTTGAGATCTATTACTACCTCAAACTGGGCAAAAATACCACAACAGTCTAATGAAAATGAGGCATCATTGTCTCTTCCTTCATTCGGGAAAGTTTTGCCATGACTAAGTAAAAATACAACCATGTTATTACTTTCAACACCCCTATTGAAAATACCCCTATTTACTTTTAAGATAGGTTTGATTTCCTCAATTGGTTTTTGTAGCTATTGCAATAGAACCAAATTCTTTTGTCAATACCCAAATATGAAATCAACAACAGTAATTATAAAATGTAATGGACAAAAGCCTTCAATCATATATACTTACTAACATAGTAATAACAATTTAATAAACCAACGCACATGTTCCCTTCATTCAAATTACAATTCAATGGGGAAAAAAAATAGGAAACTCAGCTTTATTTTTTCATTGCCAAGTAGAGTAGAAAGTATTACAAGATTGAATGCAAAATTCTCAAAAATGAAGAGTGATTAAACATGAACAATACTAGGAATTTAAACAATATACCAAGTCTTTTGGAAAAGAGAAAAGGTTTTGAAAATGTTTTCGGTATGGGCCGATGAAAGTGGTAGAGGATGGGGGAGGGTTGGGGGTGCCAACATAATTGGGATGTCCGCTTCTCCTCTTGATGCTTTCCTCACTCTTGATTCATCAGAAAGAAATAAAAAAAAGGGCCAATGGAATAACTGTCAAAGAGGCCTATGATACCGGGGCACACAGACTTTTGGTGCATAACTAGCATGGTATGTAAAACCAAGCGGTGAACAATCAGAAGATCGTAGCGAGCTTATGGTGCACAACCAGCAGAGCCCACGGACCTATGTTTCACAACTAAGGGTCCATGACACAAATTGGATTTTAGACTCTCCAGGGCATGATAGATTTCAAAGTAATGGTACCGTGTTGCATTTTATAGATGGACAAATTGTTGTGTTCTAGTCAATGGTGTTAATGTAATGAAGTCATTTAATACAACTTGATTCTTGGCCTTGTTGCACTTTTTGTGCATTTGAGGTTTGTGGACAATTTTTAAATATAACACCAAATCCAACTTTCTACAGAGAAGTGTCTTTGAAATGCTTGAATTTTTTAATTGTGGGATATGCTCTAGCAATTAAATATCTTAGTGTTGAATATTACATTTTTATAATATATTTACATATTAGTGATGATTAATAAGATTCTCACTCACTCATGTTTATATATACGTGGGATCAGTAGGAGTGTGTATATAATATTATATATGTTAAAACAATATGGTATTTATCCATTCTGATTTCATTCTATTAGACTGTGGGATATATACAAGAGGATCCTCCATTGCTTCATACAATTACTGCTATCTATGTGCCTGCTAACATCAATTTTCAATGAATAGTGATATTCCTATCAATGCTAAAGATATGGTACTTACAAATATTTACATTCCTATTTAAGACTTTCTAAATATAATCCAATACACCCCCCCCCCCCCCCCCCCCCCTCTCTCAAGTTGGAGCATGAAGGTTTTGAATGCCCAACTTGTTAGCAAGGAACTCAAACTGTGATTTTCCCAATTCCTTTGTGAATATATCAGTGAGTTGTGTGTGAGTAGGAACATAGGATGTTTGAACATTGCCTTTAAGTATTTCATCTCTGACAAAATGACAATCCACTTCAACATGCTTAGTGCGCTCATGGAATATAGGATTTTTGGCGATGTGCAACGCTGCCTGACTATCACAATGAAGACTCATGGGTTTGGAACGTAGAATACCAAGACTGGACAAAATTCCCTTGATCCATTTTAACTCACAGGTAGTAGCGGCCATTGATCTATACTCTGCTTTAGTTGACGAGCGAGACACAATATGTTGTTTCTTCGTCTTCCAAGAGATTGGAGAGCTACCAAGCAACACTAACCACCCTGTAACAGATCGTCTATTTAATGGGCAGCCTGCCCAATCTGAATCACACCATCCATAGAGTTGCAAGTCACATGAACGATTGAGTAAAATTCCTTGTCCTGGATTACCTTTCAGATAGCGTACGACTCTTAGTGCAGCTTCCCAATGTTCTTCCCTTGGTTGTTACATGAATTGTGAGAGAGTATGAACACTATATGACAGCTCAGGCCTAGTGAAGCATAAGTATATTAGTTGGCCTACCAGGCGTCTATATTGCTCTGTATTTTCAAGAAAGCATCCATTAGCCAATGGCAATCGATGGTTCTGTTCTAACAATATGCTAGCAGGCTTAGCTCCAAGGAGTCCAGACTCAGAGATAATGTCAAGAGCATACTTATGTTGACAAAGATAAATCCCGGTGGGACTTCTAGCAACTTCAACCCCTAAAAAATACTTCAAGACACCTAAATCTTTCATGTGAAAGCATGTGCTTAAGTAGTTTTTAAACCATCGAATGGGAGTAGGATGACTTCCAGAGACTATGAGGTCATCAACATAAACAAGGACCACAAGTTGAACTTCATCATGTTGTAGAGTAAACAAAGAATAGTCAAGATATGATTGTTTGAATCCATATTTCTTCAATGCAGCGGATAATTTGGCAAACCAATATCGTGGTGCTTGCTTTAATCCGTAAAGTGATTTGTGCAACTTACATACCTTGTTGGGTTGTTGCACATGAAATCGAGGAGGCATCTTCATAAACACTTCTTCGTGAAGCTCACCATGAAGGAATGCATTATGCACATCCATTTGATGTAGCTCCCATTCTCTCATCGCTGCTACTGCCAAGACAATACGCACTGTCACCATTTTTACAACATGTGCAAACATTTCCGTGTAGTTAACTCCTTCGACTTAATGGTTTCCCAAGATTACAAGTCGTTCCTTGAATCTTTCCACCATTCCATCTGAGTGATACTTAATTTGATACACCCATTTTTAGCCAAGAGCCTTCCTACCCGGTGGAAAACTTTGCACTTCCCATGTTTCGTTTGTTTGAAGAGCTTGTATTTCTTCTTGCATGGATGTTCTCCATCTCTCCTCTTTGACTGCTTCATGAAAATAGGCCGGTTCTTTTTCTGTAGTAATGGCTGCAAGGAAGTTTTTGTGTGGTAAAGAAAATTTGTCATAGTTCACGTAGTGTGCTAAAGGATAAGGTGCACCTGGATTATGTGTGAGAGAAGATGAACATTTGGAAGGGCTCAACTTCTGGATGGTGTTAGTGACATAACCATGCAAACGAGTAGATGGTTGTTTGACTCGGTGCCCCCGTCCTAATTGCTCACCTTCGTCCTGTGTGCTCTAAACTTGAATTATTGGGGACACATCACTGAATTCGTGCAGAACAGGTTCTATATCATTGGAACTTTGCTCATCTTGCATTTGCCCCCTCACTTCAGTACTTGTCTAATTTTCTGGTTCAAACACTGTTTCGATGAATTCACCACTGCCACTCCTATCATTAACATCAATACCATTAGTATTTGGCATAACATTATCGCTTTGTTCTGAAACCTCTTGATCAAAAGGAAATGTTGTTTCAAGGAACTCAACATCTCTTGATACAATAAATTCTTTTGTTTCAAGATCATAAAACTTCCACCCTTTCTTCCCATAAGGGTATCCTACAAACAAGCATTTTCGACTTCTGCTAGCAAATTTATCTCCTTTTCTCCCTTGACTGCATGCATAGCATAATGATCCAAACACTCGTAAATGTTCATAGGAAGGTGCTTGTCCATACAACACTTCGTATGGTGTTTTTCCATATAATACTAAAGTTGGAGTGCGATTAATTAAGTACCCTGCAGCTAATATGCATTCTCCCCAAAATTCAATTAGAAGATTTCCTTGAAACTGCAATGCTCGTGCTATAGTTAGAATGTGACGATGCTTTCTTTCCACTCTTCCATTTTGTTGTGGTGTACCGGTACAAGAAGTTTGAAACATGATACCTTGTTCGAGGAAATAACCCTTCATACATGTGAACTCCGTCCCATTGTCACTTCTAACAATTTTAACTCTTATGTTATATTGTCTTTCAACCATGGCGAAGAAGTTTATCAGTGTGCGTGTTACCTCTTTCTTATCAATTAACAAAGATATCCACACAACTCTTGAGCAATTATCCACAATTGTTAAAAAATATGAAGCACCACAAGAAGAAGGAGTTCTATATGGTCCCCATAAATCACAATGAATGAGTTCAAATACATCAACAACCTTGTGATCACTTAAAGTGAACTTTTCTCTATTTTGTTTAGCCCGTTGACATACTTCACAGGCTTTATTTATTGACTCGCTAATTTTTCCACAATTAACACTAGGTAGTAACTTGATAGTCTTCAAAGAAGGATGTCCCATGCGCTTGTGCCACAGTTCTAACTGATTCACACAATTGGTTTTGAATGCTCTCACGTTTGGGATCTCTTGGAAGAAATAGAGTCCATCCCTTCGCTCACCGACACCAATCACCATCTTCGAAGTGTGGTCTTGTATAATACACAAATCAGAAGTGAATTGAAAAATACAATTTGATTCATCAATCAACTGTGATACTAATATTAAATTGCAATTTAGGCTAGGAGCATAAAGCACAGTTTTTAGCTTTAAACCCCCGTCAAGTTTTACAGTTCCTTGTTTAGTTGCAGTGACACTTTGTCCATCTGAAAGTCCAACGAGACAACTAAATATATCTCGTGATTCAGATAACTTCTTTAAACTACCTGTCATATGGTTTGATGCTCCAGCGTCAATGATCCATGTGCCAAGTTTATTCTTAATTGTCACTCGTGCACTTGTATTTGACTTTGATTTCTTCAGGAACTCCGCCAATGCCTGCCGTTGCTCATCGGTTAAACATGTTTGTCCAGAATTTTCGGGTGCGAAACTAGTACCAACAAAAGCACTAGCACATGTTCCTACAGTTTGTGCAACATTGGCGCGCACCATTTTTCCATGTCCTGCATAGTTTCCAGTTTGATGTAGTCTAATGCAGTCCTTTGGTTGCTTCCTCGTTCCATCAACAAAACCCCGTTTTCTTCTCGCCATCATGGACGTTTGCATAGCTCGAACCCATTCCTCACAATTTTCACCTTGCGGGTGCACCTGCGCAATCACACTTCTAGGATTTTGATTGGAATGTAGATCATAAATTAATGGGTTTATGTTGCCAAGATCAGACTTTAATTGCTCTAATTTGGCATTTGTGTCAAGTTTTGGTTTCTCTTGTTTTTCTCCCTTAGTAGCCGCCAAGTATGTTTTTCCCTAGGGTTCTATTCTATGGCTCTGATACCATGTTAAAACAATATGGTATTTGTCCATTCTGATTTCATTATATTAGACCGTGGCATATATACAAGAGGATCCTTCATTGCTTCCTACAATTACTCCTATCTATGTGCCTGCTAACATCAATTTTCAATGAATACTGATACTCCTATCAATGCTAAAGATATGGTACTTACAAATATTTACATTCCTATTCAAGACTTTCTAAATATAACCTAATAATATATTACGAGTTCTAATGAGAAATCACATTGTTTATATATACATGAGATCAATAGAAATGTGTACACAATATTATAAACATAAAGTTTAATTTTTTTAATCATTGTCATATAGTCTTATGCACACTATAAAGTATGACATAGCCTAAAAGATGTTAATGTTTAGTCTTATTCGATTATATTAAGATATATATTATAATTCTTTTAATCTCAATAGGCATAGAAATCGGACGTTTAAGTCAATTTTGTTGGAAAATGCACAATCATCTCTTAGCACTCAAATATATATATTGTGCTTCCCTTTTACCAACATTCCATATTTTGCGGGGTTACAAATAATAAGTACAATATATAATATCAATACACCTATCAAGTATAAGTATTCTTGAAGTACTTATAAAATGTATAATCATAAATATTAGTTCATAATTGACCTTCTTGTGGTCTCATTTTCATATATCATTTTTCTTTAAACCAAGAGTCTATGTTAATCTAGTTTGGAAATTCTCGAGTTTCCTATTTCTTTTTGGATTTTCAAAGTCACATTTATGCTAAAATTTGGATTATTCAGTGTCAAGCATCGTAAAACATTTATTGATTTTGACTAAATGTAATTACACTCTCTTAATAGACTATCCCTATAAAGAATCACGCTTCTTACACCTATGTGGACACATGACACATAATTGAAAAGTCATTGGGAGAACTGTTGGAGAGTCTTGGGAGCTCCTGGAGCGTCAATGGGTTTAGCGTATACGACCCTAAGAGACTTAGACACCACATCTCCACCCAAAATATTAAAGCATTAGGTATATGGGTCCCTTCTTTTATATATCCAACATTTCCTCCATTCCTAGTCGATGTGGGACATAGTCACTCACACTTGAAACCCAACAATCTCCCCCTCAAGTGTAAGTCACCCACATTACTAGCCTGATCCAGGCTGGGACCCCGCTCCCACTCCCCTACTGAGCCTAACCAATGCTCTGATACCAATTGTTGGGGTGTCCAGGGAGTGTCGGGAGTGGCAATGTGAAAACATCCAGTACCAATAAGAGACTAAGACGCTACATCTCCACCCAAAACCTTAAGGAAAAAGGTATATGGGTCCCATCTCTTATATATCCAATGTTTCCTTCATTCCTAGTTGAAATGGGACATACTCACTCACACTTGAAATGCAACATTCTCCCCCTAAAGTGTGAGTCAACCGCTCTGATCCTGGTTGGGATCCCGCTCTGATACCACTGTTATGAAATAACATGGCTGAAGAAGAAAAAATAAGTACAATCACTACACAAGAATATAACATGGAAACTCCAAAACCGGAGAAAAAACCACGACTGTTGTCTAAACCGACAACCAAAGAATTATTACTATGTGAATTTTTTTACAATACATAGATTTCTCTCACTCTCACCCTAATGCCCCAATACAACCACACTCTCACAAAGCAAATATTTAAACTAAGTCAGATATAAGCTTAAAGTACTACTGACTGGTGCGTCTAAAAACAAAGAACCTAGGTTCAATATATAACCTTGGTCTTCCCCTTGCTTCACCAAACTAAGCGATGTGAGACTTCTCCAATAACTAATATTTTTTCACTTTCTTCTTTATTCAAGAAACTTGACAATCAAACCCAACAATCTCCACATTGATTGTAAGAGTTTCATCTTCCGCTTCCATTGTCTATACCGACAATCATATTACTCCACCATAAAGAGTATACTTCATTTGAAACAGAACCATTTCAAGAATTTCTTCACGTTGAAAACTTGTTGAAAGATTATGATGCAACTCCCATGTTGGCTTTCAGGAAGTTCTTCAGCCATCGAAATATCTCACCATACACCTTGCTTCAATCACAACCAATGCCCGTGTGTTGTTCTGAATCCGCTAGCAATAACTTGTCCTTTTGCATGGTATAAAGGAAATACCATAATGACACACTTTATCTTCTAGATAAGATCACCATCATCTCCCAAAATAAGGGAGGCATTGCTAGAACTTGCCTCAGATTCTTTTTCATGTACTTCTCGACCTAGAAAATTTCTCTTTGAATGCCCAGACATTCCACACTTAAGTGCCTTGTGTAATCCTGATTTTATCAACACATCCTTGACTTGTACTTTCCAAAAACCAAAGTTGATTCTTCCATCAAACTTCTCTACGTAAAATTTCATTTCGCTTGAATAAGACATAGCAGTTGCATAGTACCACCCTTATTCAACACCTTCCAAATATCACACTTCTTTTCTCTGACTGGAAAATCAGACATTGCTGCAACCACATAGCATACTAAGAATTGTGATATCTCACAGAACCGAAGCTCTTGATACTAATGTTAGGAAATAACAGGGTTGAAGAAGATAAAATAAGTACAATCACTACACAAAAATAAAACGTGGAAACTCCAAAACCGGAGAAAAAACCACGACCGTTGTCTAAACTGACCTAATGCCCCAATACAACCACACTTTCACAAAGCAAATATTTAAACTAAGTTAGATATAAGCTTAAAGTGCTACTGACTAGTGCGTCTAAAAACAAAGAACTAGGTTCAACATATAGACTTGGTCTTCCCCTTCTTCACCAAACCAAGCAATGTGGGACTTCTCTAATAACTAATATTTTTTCACCTCCTTTTTTATTCAAGAAACTTGACAATCAAACCCAACAAGAAGCATCATAATAATTTGATAAAGTTTTTTGATATTTTGGGTTAGTGGGAGTTTGTTATAGTAGTTTAGATGCTTGCACCATTCTTGAATTATATATTCTTAATTATATAATGATAAACTACATTCATTATAACTCTAAAGGCTTGGTCTAGTGGTAAAAAGGCAGGTCTTGAATCCGAGAGAACCCGGGTACGAGCCCCGGTAGTGCCTTTGGAGGAAGGTAAATGTAATTACCTTTGTAAGTGCTTTTTGAGCCCGAAGGTGTTCCCTGCCTTGGACAGGGGCACCATTTGTAACAGCCCGATTTTTCGCTAAATTTATTTTTTATGTGTTTATATATGCTTGTGTGTGATTATTTATCTTTGGGTGTAATTTCTTGGGTTTTCGTGTTAGAATGGTATTTTGGTCTTTTGGTGAGCAAGGGTAATTTAGTAATTTCATAGTATAGATTATTTTTAGTGTTTCAAGTGGGAACCATTTATTTTATTAAGTTGTCAGTGGATTGTGGTAATTAAATTAAGAGCCGGTGTTTACTCGTTACTTTTACTGTAAGAGAGTAGAAACTTGTAGAATGGATTAGTTAGAGTTTTGAACCCATAAAACATTTTGAGAGTTAGGCCCATTAGTGGTGTGACTATATAACCCGAGTCTTAAGAGAAAACTAGGGTTAGAGCATTCATTTTCACAACATTATAAAGAGGTAGAGAGAGAAAGAGGAGAAAAGGTTTAGAGGAGAAAAAGCTTGAAGAGCAAGAAGGGATTGGGGATTCTTGAAGCTAAGGCTAGGAATCTTGGAGATTAAGGTAAGGGGGATAGTATTCAAGCATAATCTTTTCATTTTAATCTCTTTTCTACCCATGTTCAAAAGTGCTTAATTGAATAAGTGATTATTTTGAGCCTAGTTGTAGAAATTCGTGCTTAATTTTGATGTCATGTCACTACTAGAAAAACACTGAACTGGGACGGAATTTTGGAACGGAAACGTTTTCCGTCGCAATTAAATTTATCTGCGACGGAATTTGCGACACTTTTTTGTCCCTAAAACTCATTTTAAAATTTGATTATTTAATTGGGACGGAACTTTAATTCCGTCACAAATATGTGACAGATATGCCTTTTCAGTCGCAATGTTGGGATGGAAATGACCATTCCGTCTCAAACTTGACCAAAATTTAGTAAAAGGGACAGGTTGTAACACCCCGATTTCCCAACATAATTAAATATACGTAAAATCAGAGTTTTCATCGCAAAACGGAATGTTACACTACTTTTCAAAAATTCATAAATAGAAAATATCCTATTTATTCAACATAAATTAATCTCGTAATATTTTGCAGCGGAAAAGTCTTTTTTAAAATATAATCAACTTCAACAAAATCTTGGCACACAGGCCTCAACAATAAAATGATATCCAACATAATTAAGGTTCAACAACATTATTTAAAAATTCGATACATAAAGGAATGAAAGAATAAGACAACGTTTCCCATCCCGTTACGTATCAGAGCCCTAGGACACTTGAGCCGACAATCCTATAAGCCTTCACTACCTGCACTTGCCCACAAGGCGGCAATTCCAACAGAAGGGGTGAGAAACACATTCAATAATAATAATATATAATTCATCAAATCGATGAAACAACAACAAATTATACCACAAGTATCAACAAGTTCATATATATATATATATATATATATATATATTGCAACAGCAACGTTATCAACATCAACGACATTTAGCAAGATACAACAACAATAAACAATCAACAACAACAATATCAACAACATCAACAAATCATCACATATAACGAAAACATCTCAAACATTCACAAGTACATCATAACATCACAAATACTTCAACACGTCATAAATACATCAACAAGTCACAATTACACCATCACGAATACATCATCACTTTGCAAATTACATCATCACTTCACAATTACATCATCACTTCACAAACGACACGACTATGCAACACTTAGACCTCATGCATGTGGTACCAACCAGGGCATCAAGCCCTCAACGTATAAGCGTAAATAGGCTCACAGGGCATCAAGCCCTCAACTTACAGGGCATCAAGCCCTCAACGTAATATGTATAAATATACATTACAGGGCATCAAGCCCTCAACTTAAATGAGTATGCATGGACTCAACGTCTTACAACTTAAACAACTTAGACATCTCATATGACTCCAATAATTTGGATCGACTTCTTACAATTTAAACAACTTAGACCAACATTAACATCCTAATCACGACAGCAAGGCAACACCATTAAATAATATGCAGCAAGTCAACATCAACAATAATCGCCCAGTATAACCATTACCACTTCATATGAACATCTTTCACAATATATAAATCTGTCACATAATTCCAACTCTAAATCATCAATCATTACATTATTTATAAATTACACTTAGTCAAATAATTCATCAATCACACTATCACATCAATTCAATTTATCATAACATTATACACGACATATACATTCATTAAATTACCTTATTATTAAAATGACACATCTTTAAATGATACATCTTTATATAACACATCTTTAAATCAATACATATTCAAATAACACATCTTTATATCACACATCTTCAAATGATACATCAATTACATTATTAAATAACACATCATCAATTATTTATCTTTGCTCATCAATTCATATCTAATCAAAACATTCTTCAAAAATAAAGCTAGTTGATCAGTAAAACATAAGCCAAATACTCATAAAACACTCCGACTAAATCCCTAATACTTAAGTTTGAAGTTGGGAAACCAACCATAAGTTTTGGACTAACTTGGGATTAGTTAAGCTAAGTTTTCTTAAAATTTTCTGAAGACCTACTTGGACTATTTTTATCATAACTCGAGATTTACAAAACATTTTCGAGTCAAACCAGTTCCATTAGAAAGCTAACGCAATTATCTACAACTTTCATGTTTACACCTAAGACCAATTATGTACCAATCAATACCAGTTTTCATTTCAAATTCGGACAAAGTTGTGCTGAAATTCATAAAAATTCACTGTGACCTACGTTCAGTAATTTGACCATAACTCAAGTTCTATAACTCATTTTGACGTCAGACCAATGGCATTAGAAAGATAACATTCATACCTACAACTTTCGTGTTTACACCAAAAGCTAGTTCGAAACAGAAACTGATGCAAAAGACGCAACAACATGAAACAGGGTATGCTGTCAAAGGTAGCTCTCGGGAAAACTCTATTTTTCACTCAAAAACCCAAATTTCATCTACCCAAATCCCAAATTTGATAGAGAACAATGTTTACAGGTTCTATATACAACATAACAATCAAAACAACACAGAAACATGCATTAAACAACACAATTCATCACATCATATCAATTATCATAAACTTTCTAAACCCTAAACCTAGAACACAATTTCATCAACAATCAAAATTATATATACATATTATTGAAGGAATCCCACCCTTACCTTAGATTATGATTCCTGAATTAAGCTGCGTTCTTCTCTCTTCTTCTAGCCTCTTCTCTTGGTTCTAGGTTTTCTCATCTTCTTCTCTCAAAAACTCACTTTCTCTCTTTTTTTTCAATTGTACGTAAAACTCTTTCTAACTCTCCTTTTCTTTTTATTGTAAACTATAACCCCCTCCTATTTCCTTAACTCCCACTTATTCCTCATAATTATACTTAATTCCCTTTAAACCAAATAATACTATTTTCTACCTTTTTATTAAATAAATAAAATAATCAAACAACATTTATTTAAATAAAACACAACACCATAAATCATATAATAAATTATCATCACACCAAATATCACACAATTCATACCAAGTCATATATTTCACATAAAATCATATCTAAATCATATATGTCAAATATAGTCATATAAAATCATATAAAAATACTCAAACATCAACTAAAAATAATTAAATAAAAATGGGGCGTTACAACTCTCCCCAACTTAAAGAATTTTCGTCCTCGAAAATGAACCTCATGCAAACAATTCTGGATAAGACTTCAGCACCTTAGTTCTCTACACAACAAACAACAATTAAGACAACAAAAGACAGTATAAAGCTGTCACACAATACTACTAGGCTCGACACGACTCTACTAATTGGCCGGACGGACCGACCTGCTCTGATACCAACTGTAACACCCCGATTTCCCAACATAATTAAATATACGTAAAATCAGAGTTTTCATCGCAAAACGGAATGTTACACTACTTTTCAAAAATTCATAAATAGAAAATATCCTATTTATTCAACAACATAAATTAATCTCGTAATATTTTGCAGCGGAAAAGTCTTTTTTAAAATATAATCAACTTCAACAAAATCTTGGCACACAGGCCTCAACAATAAAATGATATCCAACATAATTAAGGTTCAACAACATTATTTAAAAATTCGATACATAAAGGAATGAAAGAATAAGACAACGTTTCCCATCCCGTTACGTATCAGAGCCCTAGGACACTTGAGCCGACAATCCTATAAGCCTTCACTACCTGCACTTGCCCACAAGGCGGCAATTCCAACAGAAGGGGTGAGAAACACATTCAATAATAATAATATATAATTCATCAAATCGATGAAACAACAACAAATTATACCACAAGTATCAACAAGTTCATATATATATATATATATATATATATATATATATATATATATATATTGCAACAGCAACGTTATCAACATCAACGACATTTAGCAAGATACAACAACAATAAACAATCAACAACAACAATATCAACAACATCAACAAATCATCACATATAACGAAAACATCTAAAACATTCACAAGTACATCATAACATCACAAATACTTCAACACGTCATAAATACATCAACAAGTCACAATTACACCATCACGAATACATCATCACTTTGCAAATTACATCATCACTTCACAATTACATCATCACTTCACAAACGACACGACTATGCAACACTTAGACCTCATGCATGTGGTACCAACCAGGGCATCAAGCCCTCAACGTATAAGCGTAAATAGGCTCACAGGGCATCAAGCCCTCAACTTACAGGGCATCAAGCCCTCAACGTAATATGTATAAATATACATTACAGGGCATCAAGCCCTCAACTTAAATGAGTATGCATGGACTCAACGTCTTACAACTTAAACAACTTAGACATCTCATATGACTCCAATAATTTGGATCGACTTCTTACAATTTAAACAACTTAGACCAACATTAACATCCTAATCACGACAGCAAGGCAGCACCATTAAATAATATGCAGCAAGTCAACATCAACAATAATCGCCCAGTATAACCATTACCACTTCATATGAACATCTTTCACAATATATAAATCTGTCACATAATTCCAACTCTAAATCATCAATCATTACATTATTTATAAATTACACTTAGTCAAATAATTCATCAATCACACTATCACATCAATTCAATTTATCATAACATTATACACGACATATACATTCATTAAATTACCTTATTATTAAAATGACACATCTTTAAATGATACATCTTTATATAACACATCTTTAAATCAATACATATTCAAATAACACATCTTTATATCACACATCTTCAAATGATACATCAATTACATTATTAAATAACACATCATCAATTATTTATCTTTGCTCATCAATTCATATCTAATCAAAACATTCTTCAAAAATAAAGCTAGTTGATCAGTAAAACATAAGCCAAATACTCATAAAACACTCCGACTAAATCCCTAATACTTAAGTTTGAAGTTGGGAAACCAACCATAAGTTTTGGACTAACTTGGGATTAGTTAAGCTAAGTTTTCTTAAAATTTTCTGAAGACCTACTTGGACTATTTTTATCATAACTCGAGATTTACAAAACATTTTCGAGTCAAACCAGTTCCATTAGAAAGCTAACGCAATTATCTACAACTTTCATGTTTACACCTAAGACCAATTATGTACCAATCAATACCAGTTTTCATTTCAAATTCGGACAAAGTTGTGCTGAAATTCATAAAAATTCACTGTGACCTACGTTCAGTAATTTGACCATAACTCAAGTTCTATAACTCATTTTGACGTCAGACCAATGGCATTAGAAAGATAACATTCATACCTACAACTTTCGTGTTTACACCAAAAGCTAGTTCGAAACAGAAACTGATGCAAAAGACGCAACAACATGAAACAGGGTATGCTGTCAAAGGTAGCTCTCGGGAAAACTCTATTTTTCACTCAAAAACCCAAATTTCATCTACCCAAATCCCAAATTTGATAGAGAACAATGTTTACAGGTTCTATATACAACATAACAATCAAAACAACACAGAAACATGCATTAAACAACACAATTCATCACATCATATCAATTATCATAAACTTTCTAAACCCTAAACCTAGAACACAATTTCATCAACAATCAAAATTATATATACATATTATTGAAGGAATCCCACCCTTACCTTAGATTATGATTCCTGAATTAAGCTGCGTTCTTCTCTCTTCTTCTAGCCTCTTCTCTTGGTTCTAGGTTTTCTCATCTTCTTCTCTCAAAAACTCACTTTCTCTCTTTTTTTTCAATTGTACGTAAAACTCTTTCTAACTCTCCTTTTCTTTTTATTGTAAACTATAACCCCCTCCTATTTCCTTAACTCCCACTTATTCCTCATAATTATACTTAATTCCCTTTAAACCAAATAATACTATTTTCTACCTTTTTATTAAATAAATAAAATAATCAAACAACATTTATTTAAATAAAACACAACACCATAAATCATATAATAAATTATCATCACACCAAATATCACACAATTCATACCAAGTCATATATTTCACATAAAATCATATCTAAATCATATATGTCAAATATAGTCATATAAAATCATATAAAAATACTCAAACATCAACTAAAAATAATTAAATAAAAATGGGGCGTTACACAGGCGGGAATATTCGCGCCTTTATTTGGGACGGAGTTTTAATGTATTTTTGTCTCAAATTGGAATAATTTTAGCGGGATAATTGGCGCCTTCGTTTGGGACGGAATGCTTACAGTGTTTCCGTCGCAACTTATTAGTTTATTATAAATTTACTTTTTAATTTTTTTTTGACAAGTTATTTAGATTTTTATTATCATTAATAGAAATAATTGTTTTTTGAATTTTTTAAGAGAATATAATTTCTTCTAGGCAATTTTTAGTATATTTAAAATATATTAAATTGTTATATACAACAATAAAAAAATAATATACTATTTTTTATAAAAATAAACTTATATATATAAAACCAATAGTATAAGACAAAAAACTATTTATATAAAACAAGAAAATAAAAACTTATATATAAAACAAATTTAATCTATCAAATGATAGAAAAAGGAAAAGAAAGAAGTGAAAACTTATATATAAAGAAGCTTACGGAAATACATTAAAACTTATATATAAGCTTCTTTTATATATAAGACAAATGATTTAATTAAAAAAAAGAAGTGAAAACTGAAAAGGGGAAAGAAAGAAGCTCTTACGGTGCCCTAAATCCCTTTTTTCACTGTCACTCTCCAATCTTTCCAATTTCTTCAATCACCATGGTAGAAAGGCTTACGGAAATCTCATCTCTCGCCATCTCTTTCCCTTAAGCCGCCATCATCAACCTCACCTCTCGCCATCTTTATCTTCTTGTTCACAGTCTCCCTATCGTCATCATCAACCTCGCTGCTGACCTTATCTCGCCGTCACCGTCGTTCTCTATCTTCGGTATGTTACTTCTAATACCTTTGTTTTGGGCCTCTGCTCTTTTTTTCTCTGAATCCTATGTTAAAAATTTGCTATTTTTATTTATCTGTAAGCTTTCAGCTATAATAATTTTTAAAAAAATTATTTTTTCTCTATTATCTTTGATATGTCACTGTTTTTTGTGTTCTTCTTGAGATGGGTTTGGTTATGTCTGTTTTGTGGTTTTACTGTTGTTGTTGTAGTAGTGTTATGTGTTTTATAGTGTTATCTGTTGTATAAATTGTTGTAGTATTGTTATGTGTTGTTACCCTTTGGCTGTGTGTGAGAATATTACAGAAACCTCTATGCATAAAACACAACCATTTTTACTATGCTTCTGATTTCTTTTATAAACTGAAGAGTGTGTTTTATGCTTAATTTTTTTGTATCTTAACCGTAATGTTGTCACAACAAATATCATTCGGAAACATGTCTTTTATTTTTTAGGATATCTTGATTATTAAACATAAGTAGTGTATGTATATGATGTTTAGGCAATGGATGTGCCCGCAAATAGAGAATGGATGTATAAAAGGGTCTTACCTGATGGAGTGGGGCTTGAAAATACCTTTTATGAGGGTGTTGAAACTTTTATTTCACATGCTTGTAAGTTAGATCTATTTAAGGATGAAGGAACAATTAGATGCCCGTGTGTGATATGTGATTGTAGACAAATAAGAACTCCAAATGAAGTGGAGGATCACTTATATAAGAAAGGGTTTAGGGAAAATTATTTTTATTGGACGTGTCATGGGGAGAAAAGACCGACATCAGTAAATATAACATGCCCTCCACCACCAACTGATCGACAAAATGGTTGTGTAGAAAAACTAAGCTCATACGAAGCGATGATAATGGATGTGGCAGGTCCAAGTTTTGCTCAATGTCAACAACAAAATATGGAAGAGCCACCTAATGAACAGACCCAAAAGTTGTTTAATCTTTTGGCTGCAGCACAATCCCCTTTGTTTGAAGGTTGTACTAGTCACACAGAGTTGTCTGCCACGTTACAGTTGCTTACAATTAAGGCTGAGCATAATTTATCTCAAGAGGCTTATAATAAAATTGTAGAATTTTGCAGAGGAACTTGGCCTTCTGATAATTGTATGCCCCCAAATTATTATAGAACAAAGAAGTTGGTTAAAAGTTTGGGTTTGAGTTATGAAAAAATTGATTGTTGTGTGAATGGATGCATGTTGTTTTACAACCAGGATATTAACGAGAAAGTCTGTAGAATTTGTGAACAAGAGCGATATACATTGAAGAAAATTAGAGGTAATAAGGTAAAGGAGGTGCCAAGGAAACGAATGTGGTACTTGCCTCTTGCACCAAGGCTGCAAAGATTGTATGCTTCTCCAGCTACCGCTAGGAATATGAAATGGCATTTTGAAAATGTTCCGGAGGAAGGTGTCTTAATTCACCCATCTGATGGAGAGGCATGGAAACATTTTGATCGGACACATCCCAACTTTGCTGCTGAACCACGGAATGTCCGACTCGGTTTATGTTCTGATGGATTTAGCCCATTTAATATGTCAGGCAGGCCTTATTCATGTTGGCCTGTAATTGTAACCCCTTACAACTTGCCTCCTTCGATGTGCATGAAAGAAGAGTATATGTTTTTGACAATTATCATTCCTGGGCGTAAGAATCCAAAGGCAAAAATAGATGTCTTCTTGCAACCATTGATTAATGAGCTTAAATTACTATGGGATACAGGTGTAACAACATATGATGTCTCATCATCGGAAAATTTCCAAATGAAAGCTGCATTAATGTGGACTATCAATGATTTTCCAGCTTATGGCATGTTGTCAGGTTGGTCTACTGCAGGTAGATTATCTTGTCCTATTTGTATGGAACAATCGCAGGCTCATATTCTTGACAATGGTGGTAAGGTGTCATTTTTCGATTGTCATCGACCATTTTTGCCGATGGACCACCCATATAGAAGGAATAAGAATAACTTTAAGAAAAATGAGCAGCAAACTAAACCTCCCCCTCAAATTTTTCTTGGTGATCAGATTTGGGAACGCGTATCCAAGATGCCTAAAGTTCCTGAAAGTGAAGCTGGAAGACCTGCTGGTTATGGAGATAAACACCATTGGAACAAACAAAGCATATTTTGGGATTTGCCATATTGGCGAACAAACCTCATTCGACACAACTTGGATGTCATGCATATTGAGAAAAATGTCTTTGACAATGTGTTCAACACTGTTATGGACATAAAGGAAAAAACAAAAGACAATGTAAAGGCAAGAATGGATTTGGCTGTACTTTGTAAGCGTCGAGAATTGGAGCTTGTTGACTTGGGAAATGGGAAATTCAAAAAACCTAAAGCGCAGTATACTTTAAGTGCATCTCAAAGAAGAGCTGTGTGTGAGTGGATTTCACAATTGAAACTTCCAGATGGTTATGTTTCAAACATTCAAAAATGTGTGGACTTGAATACATGTAAGGTACATGGGATGAAGAGTCATGACACTCACATATTCATGGGGAGGCTGCTTGCTACTGCATTTAGCTCATTACCCGGGAAGGTTTGGAATCCTCTAGTTGAGTTGAGTCATTTCTTTAGAGATCTTTGTTCAGCTACATTGAAGGTTGATCACTTAGAACAAATGGAAAAAAATATTCCAATCACATTATGTAAGTTGGAACAAATATTTCCCCCAGGTTTCTTTGACACAATGGAACACTTACCAATTCATTTAGCATCAGAAGCAAAGATGGGTGGGCCTGTGCAATATCGCTGGATGTACCCATTTGAAAGGTACAAGAATAATATTTACCATTAAATAGTTTTAAATATTTCACAACCTACCAGCTTCTAACTTAATATTATGTTGAATAAGGTTCCTCCATACCTTAAAGGATAAAGTTGGAAACAAGGCATGTCCAAAAGGAAGCATGTGTGAATCTTATATTGTACATGAGATATCTACACTTTCATCATACTATTATGAGTCTCATGTTAGGTCAAGAAGAAATAGAGTGCCAAGAAATGATGAAGGTTGTGAAAATCAATCAGTTCAACCTATATCCATTTTTAATCAACCTGGCCGAGCAGCAGGACGACAAAGGCGCATATTTATTGGAGAGAAAGAAAAGAATGCAGCTCATTTGCATGTACTTTTAAACTGCGAAGAGGTTGAACCATATCAAGAGTAAGTCGAAGATAGTCTAATAACTTCATTATATTAACTGAGTTATAATATAACTTATTAGTATGCTGATTTTGCAGTTTATTCGTGGACAATTTGCGATTAGCTAGGCCAAACATTAGTGATATTGATGTTGACCGGTGTATTGAAAATGAACTTCCATATTGGTTCAAACATCATGTAAGTGTACTATAATTCTAATTATATTATTGATAATGTTAAGTGTATTTGTGAACTCAAAGCTTCACTTTTCATCTAATAGGTCCACCAATCAAACAACACCACTCATAGTCAATTTATACATTCCATTGCTTGGGGGCCGTTGAATACAGCACACACATGGCCTATGTATTTTGTAAATGGTTATAAGTTTCATATGACGACATGGGCTGAAGGTAAATCTACTGCTAATAATGGTGTTTGTGTAAAAGGAACTGATTATGGGCAATGTGAAAATGACTATTATGGTACACTTGATGACATTGTGCAATTGGAGTACCCAGGTGAACCAATTAAGAAAATTGTGTTATTTAAATGTTCATGGTATGACCCAACCCCAAACATTGGAACAAGAGTCCAAAAGCATCATGGCATCATTGAAGTAAATTCACAGAGGAGTTATTCAAAATATGAATCATTTATCAATTGCTCAACAAGCAATTCAAGTGTGTTACACACCATATCCGGAAAGAACACGTGATAATTCAAACTGGTTGGTGGTTATTAAGACAAAAGCAAGAAGCACGATTGATGCAAGAGGCTATGAAATAAGCGAAACATATGCTTACCAAGAAGTTGAAAGCGTGCAAGTGTTGCCGGTCAGTCCTGACATTGAACAAATTGGCAGTTTACAAGATGCTGATAATACTTTTGAAGAAGTAGATGGTGACCAAAGCAATGCCACAAATTCAGATCATGAAGCACCTACTGATGATGAAATGGAAAATGAAGATTTGGAAGTAGATTATGATGATAGTGATTCACCTAATGAAGATGTTCCAAATGACTATCTTGAATCTGATGATGATTAGATTAGCTGATTGGTTTTCTTTTGTTCTTTTTGTTTAAAAATTGACGATTATCTTTTTGTTTTTCATTTGTGAAGTTGTATGCATAATGTATGTGAAGCACTTGCTTTTCTATTAAATGGTATATTTTGCGTAGTATTTATGAGTTCTGTATTTTTGGTTAAATGATATATTGTACACAGTATTTGTGAAGCACCTCTTTTAATCCATATCTAATTATTCATAAATATGATTTCATTAATCTATATATTGCTTTATTATTACTTTAGATGTCAGGTATTGGTAGACCAAGAGGACGACCAAGAGGATCTAAAGGAAATGGTAAGGCTCCATCTGTAACTTCTAGTTCAGAGCAGAGGAACATTGCTAACTGCACAACTCAACCTGTTAGCACACCATCTCCATCATGTAGTAATCCAACCGTTCCTCTTGGTACTTTCAATGTTCTGCCTCCTGCTACAGAAAGAACATCGTCTCCACAAGATCCACAGCCAACAACAGACATTGAGCATGAGATTGTGACACCGACAGAAGAAGCTAATGATGACAATAACCAATCTGAACCGTTTATCCCATTTGGAGATCCTACACTACCCGGTCCTCATAACACGCATCTACCATGGGGCAAGGACCTCTCAGATAAAAAAGTTTGGATTTATGTTTTGAAAGGATTGTAAGTAAAGTTGTTTATTTAATTTTAAATGCATTTATATTTAAGAATTTAATATTTGTAAATAAAATATACTTTTCTATGTAACTTGTTGATGAAATTTATTGTACAGCTTTTATCCTGATGATAATGCGACTAAAGATATATCAAAGGCAATTAAGTCTATCTTTGATGGCCCTTACAACAATTGGAAAAGTTGTAATGATCAAATCAAAGAAATGTGGTTTACAGAGTGGGCGGTAATGTATCTTGTTTATTTGCATTCATTTAACAATGCTCTATCTTCAGTTTACTCAAATTTATTTTCTATTGTTATTTTCATTACTTGTAGAAAGGGTACAAATGGATTGGTGAACAAGATGCAGCTATCAGGGCTATGTGGGAATTTAAAGCTAAGGAACTACTGAGAAAGATAATGTCAAGGGTACGTGAAAAAGTCCCCGAAAAACCAAAATGGATTACTGAAGTTGCATGGGCAAAACTGATTGCACAGTGGGAAGATGAACACTACAAGACTTTAAGATGCGTGGCAAGCACAAATCGTCATTCCGATATTGGTGGTTCATTGCATACACAAGGATCTAAGAATCAACTAAAACATGAACTTGAATTGGTAAGTTTTATTTAAATTTTGATAATATCTTTAAATTGTTTTCTTATAATATTCTTAGCATGTGAATATCTCTAAACAATTGCAGAATAAGAAGTTAGGAAGAATACCCCACAAAGGTGAACTATTCAAAAAGTGT
This sequence comes from Medicago lupulina, assembly GCA_958299785.1. Classification (NCBI taxonomy): domain Eukaryota; kingdom Viridiplantae; phylum Streptophyta; class Magnoliopsida; order Fabales; family Fabaceae; genus Medicago; species Medicago lupulina. Next base: position 21,814,520 of record OY283145.1, on the reverse strand, counting down.
CACACTAGGAAAGGGACACAAACTTTTGTAGATAAGAGATCAAGTGAAGCATATGTGAGTAATAAGTTATTTTCTCCTATTACTAGATGTGAAATTATTTTCCTGTTATGCTTGTTATCCTGTTATGCTTGTTGTCCCATAACTATTATTTGAGGTTAATGTAATTATACCTACTGTCCAATTGATTCAATTCAATTCTCTTCTTTTCTTTCAACCTGCTACTTTTTCCAACCTGCTACTTTTTCATAGACATAATGATTGGACCGTCAATGATATGATTTTGTTTTTGTTGTTCCTAAACCATCAGTAATATTCTGGTTGATAATTTTTATTTTTCTAGGATAAATTCTTAAATTTATGTTCACAAGTTGAGTCTCAATCTCAACCTTCTGGTTCTGGTAATGATGAGAGTTGTACTCAACCTACGGCTGTTGATTATGATACTATAATGATTGAAGCTGTTGGTGGAAGAAATGCAAAGGGTAGAGTATATGGACTTGGTTTTGATGGAATCATGCGTGCTCGTGCCTCAACTTCTAAGTCAAATCAATATTCAAATTATACCGATATTGTTCGTGGTATAAGTGGAGAGGTTGAAGCACGATTGAGGAACAAGATTGCAGAACAGGATCAAACAATCAAGTCGATCCTTGCTCGTCAAAATAAAATGTTTTCCATGTTCGCTAAACATGCTAATATAGATTTTGATGCAATGTATTTGGATGTCACAGATTTGGATGAAGATAATCATTCTGTTGGTAATGCTACTCCCAGAACCAATCCTTCTGTTGGTAATGCTAGTCCTGAAACCATTCCTTCTAATGGGACAAATGCTAATGAGTGATGTTGTCTACTCTTGGAATGAAGAACCTACTTTAATTTTAGTTTGATATTTTGAAAACACTCCTAATTCAACTTTTATCTTTTGAGTAGATTGAGTGAACTTTGATGTTATTTGACAAATACTTATGTGTTATATATTTTGTATTGAAAGAATGGCCACTTTCAAAACAATTATCTTTTGAAGGAATTGATTAAACTTTGATATTATTGAGATGTACTTATATGTCATGCTTGGTATGATGAGATTTTTAGTATTGAAAAACTGAATAAGCATTAAATATGTCACAGATTGAATAATTTTCACTGTTGCAATTTATTTTATGAATGACGGAATTAATTTATAATTTCCATCCCAACGAATTTATAAATAATAGTGATAAAATAAATTCTGTCACAAATTATGTCCCAATGTTGGGACGGATTTCGTAAAACCGTCAGCATTTTGGGACGAAAAAGAAAAAGAATATTTTTTTAAAACAATTTAATTTCGTCCCCAAATCCGTCCTAAATTGGCGACGGATAGTAATATTCCGTCCCTAAATGATTGCGACGAGCATTATTGCGACTAAATTATTTCCTCGCAAATTCCGTCCCAAATTAATGTTGCGACGGAATTTTGTTCTTCTGTGCGACGGAATATTCTGTCCCTATTTAAGCTTTTTCTTGTAGTGTGTTTAAGTATGTTAATTGAATGATAATTGTGTTGTTGAAGTTGAATTTGTATGCTTGGAATGTATATATATATGAGTATGTTTGGTGTTTGTACAAAGTTGATGGAGAATGATGTTGTGGTTGTTGAATTGTGGATGATTTCATGATTAAATGTTGTTATGGAATGTGTTGTTGATGAATTGATGCATTTGGTGTTCATAATTGTGGATTTGTGATGAAATTTGAGTTGTTGTTGAAAGTTTTATGAAAAATGGGTTGCAAATGAATAAGTTGATTTGGTTAAGTTGAATCAAGTTGAAAATGATGATTTGAAGTGGTATAAGTATTTATTACAAGTGTTATGATTATGCGTAATGTTTTGATTTAATTTGGGAGTCTTGTGTTTGAGTCTAGTGATTTAAGAGTGATTCTTAAGTGAAAAACACATCATTAAGCTGATTTTTGAACTGCTGTGAAGCCCGAAATCGGCCACCGAATTGCCATTATCGGCCACCGATTTCTGAGCTGATTTTCCAGTTTTGGTTTGACAAAAATCGGCCACCGATTTTCTGTCAGGCAAATCTGGGAAAACATTCACATTTTCACCCGTTTCTGTTTTGATTTTGATTTTAGTGTAAACATGAAAGTTTTAGATAATTGAGTTAGCTACAAATGACTTTGGATTGACTTGGAAATGTTTTGTGAATTTTGAGTTATGATGAAAACACTCCAAGTGGGTCTTGGAGAAACTTTAAGGAAAACTTAACATAACTATTTCCAAGTCAACCCAAAACTTATGGTTTGTTTCCAAACTTCAAAACTTAGGTATTAGGGGTTCATTTGAGGTGTTTTATGAGTATTGAACATATGTCTTGTTGAATCAAACTTGATTTTCTTTTGAAAAATGTTGTGGTTTTGCAAAATGATAAAGTGAGACGAACTTTGTGATTTGTAGGATTTCGTAGTAATTGGCCGGTGAAACGCACATGTATGCACAACTAGAATCATATGTGATTAATGTGTATACATAGTTGAGGCAATTGAGTTGTTTTTCTTAGTTTTGGTTCAATAGTCTTAGTTATTTTCAAAGTTGTGAAATATGAGACGAACTTGTTTGAATATAATCTTTGAGTCCGATTACCTTGAAAATCTTTTATGAATAGTTTGTTATGAATAAATAAAGATGTATGAATGATTGATGGGTGTTGAATATGATGTTTATCGATGTGGTGTATATTCTCCTTTACTTGAATTATGAGACTTATATGAAGTTGTTGAATTACTATGGTGATGTTGTTGGTGTTTATATATGTTATGCGCGTATATGTTGTTGGTGAATTTTCTTACATGTTATTGGTGTTGAATTCTTGGTGTAAGCATGTATTGAAATATTTTGGTGTGGATTGTTGAAGTTGTATGAAAATATGCAATGTTGTTGTTGAGTCATAGGTCCACACATTGTTGATGTCGGATTTCATATCCATGTTGGTGACGAATACAATGTATTCAATTATTCGGGGTGATTATTCGTGATAATTATGATGTTCAGTTGGCATCAGGGGTGACGACCTCGAAGGTGACTTGGTACCACGCGTGTCTAGAGTCAGTCTAGGCACATTGCATGTTAGGATGAGTCATAATTGCTTATGTGCTTGGTGTGAATTACGTGTTTGTCGTTGTTGTGTGCTTGGTGATTATTTGTGATCGATGAACCATATACTTGTTGAAAATTGTTGGTGACGATTTGGTGAATATTTGAAGTTGCACATATGTTAGTGTTTATGAACCATGAAATATCTTGATGATTGATTATTCTTGTTTATGCATTTTGATTATGATTGATGTGAAGCTAACCCCCAGTGGTCTGTGGTGGACCGCCTACCTATTTGTATGAATGGGTAGATGGCATGCAGTATTAGTTGCTTTGCTTGCTTGGTGAGTTGTTGAGGATAGCGGGAGCTTCCTCCGTTTTTCTTTCAGTTGATAGAGTCTTAAATAGGCTCTGATCTAGGATTTGTCTTTCACGTTGTTGAGACTTTGCCCATGTGTCGGGATTTATATATTATCTTTATTTGGATGTATTTATGAGATGATGACATGTCTACTTGAGGTGTATGCTATATTTCCGCTGTGATGTTTGCTTGTTGAAATTTTTATGCATGTCAGTTGTGAATTATTTGAAGACGCGACATCTATTTCTTGAATATTTATTATATTCGCATGATTTATCGCTTTAATAGAAGTAGGGCGTTACACCATCCCCTCACCCTAAAATTTTGTAATAAAAAAAAACTACATTCATTATCCTTACGTGAAATGTAAGTATTGAATGTGTAAGATATTATTTTTTTTCAATCAGATTCAATTTTTGCATTATTAAAGTGTGTGTTTCTTGTGTAGTTATAATAACACAAGTGCTCTAATAAATACATGATATTTTACCACATGATTAAGGTTATCCAAGTGAGAGTATTGTTAAACTTTATGGATTAACCTTAATAAATATTAAAATAATAAAATATTATATCAACTATTAATTCAAATTATAACACTAAATAAAAGATTTTGTCAAAAAAGTAAATTAATAAAAGATATTTATTAATGAGTTGTAATTGGATGATAGGTTGGGTCGTTTTCATAATAAGCCTCTTGAGATAGATCCCTCTCCAATTGATTTTATATACAGACTTTTCCATTAGGTCATGATTGAATTATGCAACACACTGTCGTTTAAAGACACAAGATTCTTTCATTCTGTGCTGGATGCTATTCATCTCTGTCTATATTCATATATTAGTATCTATAAGAAAAATTAAGCCAAGAAAAAAAATAACTTGTCATTTGTTAGGCTCAACCTTTGTTTAATCTTCCGTTAGCAAAATGGTGAACCCTAACAGATCAAGCATCGAAGATAAGATGCTTCTCACCATGTTTGATGCCACCGATGCTGCTAAGGATACTACTCAAGATGACATTGATGATCGTATGCATTTCATTCCTATGTATTTTTTATTGTTTTGAATAAAAACTTGTGGGGTTTAGGGTTTAGGCTATTTAATTCTTTTATCTATTTATTTTTTATTCTGCCAGGGCTTGCTTTCTTGGATGTTGTTCATGATTCTTTGATTGGGCTTGAAGGTGGAAAACCACCATCTTTGTAAGCTTCTTTCACGCGACACGCATTATGTTTCACAAACATACGTGGTTACATTTTATCACTAACTCTATTTCTTTTTTTTTTCTTCAAATTATCGTTACTATGTACTGTCGTGTTTGATGTTTGTGTTTAGTCTGTCGGAGGTTCAAAGATTACACACATGCTTACACTTTTTGAGGAAAATTTTATTTTTCAGTATATATTGTTAATTCTCCTCTATAAGCAGGTTGTATTTGTCAGAAATATTGAATTTTGTCTTTATTTCTGTCTTCTGCGTTGAGTATATGAATATATTTTGAATTGAGTAGAAAAATATTTGGGGTAGTCTTCCATATGCTGAGGACTGTGAAGTCATTACAGTTGATAATGGCATGTCATAAGCTTCTGGTTGATTTGGAAAAGGTATGTGTATTTTCCTTTCCCCTTTGGCCCTTTATATTCACATGTCTTAAATGTAACAAAAACTATTAATCAAATGTGTATTTTTTTTTCTTTTCGGGTTTAGCACTTCCCTCGAGCGTATTTATCAGAGGAGGATAATTCCCAATCATCGTCTAACTCTCTCCCAAAATTGGTTGTGGCTGAAGAGGTATGAATGACTACAAATAATATTGATATGTTGTTTTTTTGTTCTGCAGTCGTGTATTAATCGACAATATGGGATATTGGTCGAACTTGTTTTGAAATATATAATATTTTTTGCTAGGCGTGGTCTCCTCTTATTCTTGGTTTAGATCATGCCGCTGTTGTTAGTGGAGCAAGTGATATACAGTCCGGTGGACCTCTCGACCCCTCTGTGAGTTAGTTTCTCTATTTGTGGTCATGTTCATTTTTTACCTATCCTTAGCTTAGTTAATTGGTTTTATTGAACAGCATATCTTTCATTAGTTTTATGACGAAGAACTTGTTTCCTTGTCGCTGTTGTTAATTCGTAAAATTCCGATTTTTTTTTTCTTCAAAATATCAGTTCTATGAAATTGCAGAAGGTGAAATTAATGTACTAGTGATACCTCAAATTGCATATGCCATTGTTTCACATGTTTTAAACACTTTCCTTTCTTTTAGAGCTTTCATCTCCTGATTCAAGAGCTCTCTGAACCTTTAACTGATTCCAACATTCAAGCAAAAGGCATGAAGGTTAGTCCACCAATCAACCATTTTTGTACATTTTTTCTAGAATTATGTGGGTGCTTGTTTCACACGAGCCTGTGTGAATTTAGACACACTAGTGATTCTGCAATGGATATGGAATAAAACTGATGGAAGTCACAATATATTGATGCCATATATGTTTTAACAATCTTTTCTATGTGGCTAAGTGCAGTTTGTAACAAAATATGCTTGATTTCTGTATAATTTTGTTGCAGTTTCTGCAGAGCTTGTTACTCTTTCAATATCTCGTCATTGTGCTTGAAAGCGATTTTCTACCTCGTAATGGTGTGTATGAAGTTGAATGAAATTTTTGTTGTTGCCATTCCTTAAACTAGTATGTTCTAACAGTAACTGTTCTGCTGCAGCCACCATGAACTGGAGCTTGCAGAAGAAGTCTTTGCTCAACATGTTACTGGTAATCGGTTCACCGTAAGACTGTGACCAACCAATCGACAATTAACCATGATCTGCTAGTACTCTTCTTTCGACATGTTCAGTTGTTGAGATCTTATGCAACTTGATTCCTCTGCCAGGAATTTTTGTTCCTTTTGTATTTCAGAAATATATATCTGATATAGTTTTTACAGGGATCTAGGAAAATGAACTACAAAAGCTTGATGAAAAATTGCATCGAAGTTACCTGTCTACTATGTCAACCTCGTGAAAATGATCATTTTCATAAAAGCAATACTGCATTATCTCTTGCTTTAGCTGAAGTGTTAAAGAACGCACGTGTCTCTATTGAGAAACTTTTGGTGATGGTAAGTTTGTCAATAATTTTGTTTGTTGTTATGTACAAGCAAACTTCAATCAACTCTTCTCTGTCTGCTTACATTGTGGAGGATTTTAGATTATGGACCTTGATGTGTCTAAGAAGAAAGTGTTAGCAAATTTCATAAACAGTTCAATATATATTATTTAATTTATCAATCAACAGCGGAAGCAATTATTGAACAAGTTTATGATCAAATACAACATGTTTGATTTACTGAAATTAAAGTTCAAGGTCATAGGAATACCTGGATCCATGACAAAAGAGTTTTCCGGCAGCAGTGATCTGAAACAAAAACAAAGTCAGCGGTGGCTACTTTGGTTCTTCCTCAACCGGTACCTTTATGCCCTAATGCGCTTCAGATGGGGAGAAGAGCGGTTTTGCTTGTGTACGGTATATTGGGGACCATAGCCTCTTTTATATTGGATGGCCATTAGGGTTTCCCATTATTCCGTTAATGGACCATCCAGACATCCACCCGATCCAAGCCCATATCACTTAAATAATTAATTATTATTTTAATAGAAACCTAATAAGCCTTTTTCATTATATGATCACTAATCGATTAAGGCTCCTTAAAGATAAATAGCTAATATAATTAAATTAGATATATGTGCCCACAAAATAATTATTGGAATATTATAATTAAATAAATTATAACCAAATATTCCAACAATCTCCCACTTGGGCAATATATCTTAGCAATAATTATATCAAGGTTCTTAAGGTGCACATCTGAATGCTATCTATCATTAGATTTCAACTTTACAATCTGGTCCATCTCATACATTAAAAATGGGACCACCGCGGCTGTCGACACTGACATATAACGTGACGGAACCCCGACGACCACCATATCAATGTACTCAATGACATAGATCAATATGGGTGAGTGGCATGGAAATTTCATGCAATGTGATCTCTTAATCATGTCTATTTCCAACTGGTCCTACATAAGTCTTTATTGAGATCATAATGTAGTTCAATAGGTGCAATTAAAAATACAGTAGTTGCACATAATAAAATTAAACTTGATATTGTTATATCAATAATACCACATAAGTTTTATTTCTGCAGAAAATCAAACATAACTGAAAGTTTGAACCAAAATTACATCAATAATATAGAACATAAAATAAAGAATAGGAAATGACTCCCACTAATCTAAGGCAACCGAAAAACCAAGACCCATGTTTGCAACATGTCCATGAAAAGCCTTAGGTGCCAAGCCTTTAGTTAGTGGATCAGCTAGCATAAAGTATGTTCCTATTTGTTCTATCAAAATTTGTTTCTCCTGGACTCTTTCTTTCACAACAAGATACTTGATGTCGATAAATTTCGATTTTGTAGCACTCATATTGTTGTTTGAGTAGAGTACAGCTGCACTATTGTCACAATAAATCTTCAAGGGCCTCTGAATGCTCCCAACGATGCGCAGGCCAGTGACAAAGTTCCGCAGCCAAGTTCCATGATTTGATGCCTCAAAGCAAGCCACAAACTCCGCTGCCATGGTAGAGGGAGCCACTAAAGTCTGCTTAGCAGACTTCCAGGAGACGGCTCCTCCAGCCAAGAGGAAGATGTAACCAGATGTGGAACGTCTGCTATCCGGGCATCCTGCAATATCAGAGTCAGAATATCCGACGATCTCCAAGTTGTCTGACTTCTGATAAGTGAGCACAAAGTCTCTTGTTCTCTTCAAGTAATGCATAACACGCTTCACTGCCTTCCAATGCTGCATACCAGGGTTGCTTAAATATCTCCCAAGAACTCCTATAATGAAAGCTAAGTCGGGACGGTTGCATACTTGAGCATACATAAGACTCCCCACAGCCGAAGCGTAGGGAACCTTTTGCATCTCTTCCTTTTCACGATTCGTAACGGGGCACTGTTGAAGACAAAATTTGTCTCCTTTAGCAACGGGTGTGTCTCCTGGTTTACTATCTTTCATGGAGAATCTATCCAAAACTGTATCGATATAGCTCCTTTGCGACAATCCTAAAACACCTTGAGAGCGATCTCTAAGTATTTGGATTCCTAAGACAAAGGAGGCGTCCCCAAGATCTTTCATCTCAAAATTCTTTGTGAGAAATTTCTTGGTTTCGTGCAATAAGCCTATATCGTTGCTTGCTAAAAGGATATCATCTACATATAATACCAAGAAGATAAATTTACTCCCACTGAACTTTTGGTACAAACAATCATCAACTTGATTTGCCTCAAAACCAAATGAGGATATAACTTGATGAAACTTAAAGTACCATTGACGGGAAGCCTGTTTAAGGCCATAGATGGATTTCTTAAGTTTGCAAACCATAGATTTTGGGTCACCTGACACAAAATTTTCTGGCTGCACCATGTATATTGTTTCCTCAATGTTTCCATTTAAGAAAGCTGTTTTTACATCCATCTGATGCAGCTCTAAATCGAAATGAGCTACCAATGCCATTATGATCCTAAGAGAGTCTTTCGAAGAAATCGGAGAGAAAGTCTCTTTATAATCAATGCCTTCCTTTTGAGTATAACCTTTGGCGACAAGTCGGGCTTTATATCTCTCAACATTACCCTTTGCATCCCGTTTAGTTTTAAATATCCATTTACAACCAATGGGTTTCTTTCCTTCAGGTAATTTAACGAGATCCCAAACATTGTTGTCAGCCATCGATTTTATCTCATCCTTCATGGCATCGACCCACTTAAGAGAGTTAGGACTTTGGATAGCTTGACTAAAGTTGATTGGATCTTCCGTAGTCAACCCAATGCCATCCTCATGAGTCTGAAGATATACAACAAACTCATCTGAAATTGCACTCCTCCTCTCTCTAGTGGATCTTCTTAATGGCGATTCTTGAGGTTGTTGAATTTGAACTTCAAGTGGTGCTTGAGGAAGAAACTCAGCGTTGTCTTGTTCTTGAGGGATGTTATGAATAACATCATTGTTTGTTTCTGAATCTGGTTCTGGAACAAAAGCAGGCACAATAACTTGCTCATTTTCAGTTTCAGTAACAGTTTCTTCATCAAAGACAACACTCCTTATGTTTCCTTCCCCCCCAAATTCTACATCCTCAAGAAACCTTGCATTTCCCGTTTCAAAAATTGTTCTACTAATGGGGTTATAAAACTTGTACCCGCGAGAGTGTTCAGCGTACCCAACAAAATAACAGCTAACTGTCTTTGCATCCAACTTGTTTTCATGAGGCCTATAAGGCCTTGCTTCAGTTGGACATCCCCAAACATGCAAGTGCTTAATGCTGGGCTTTTTCCCAGTCCACAGCTCATAAGGGGTTTTAGCTACTACTTTACTAGGCACTCTATTTAGGATATAGACCGCAACCTTTAATGCCTCTCCCCAAAGTGACTCTGGAAGAGAAGAATGACTAATCATACTTCTCACCATATCCTTAAGAGTCCTGTTTCGTCGTTTTGCAACTCCATTCATGCTGGGTTTTCCCGGCATTGTATATTGCGGAACAATTCCACATTCTTTGAGAAAAAGTGCAAAGGGTCCTGGACGTTGTTCTCCTGATCCATCGTATCGACCATAGTATTCACCACCACGGTCAGACTTGACGGCTTTAATTTTCTTTCCAAGCTGAAGTTCAACTTCAGCTTTGAATGATTTGAACACGTCCAGAGATTGAGATTTCTCATGAATTAAATACAGATAGCCGTACCTCGAGTAATCGTCTATGAACGTAATAAAATACCTTTGTCCATTCCAAGAACTTGATGGGAAAGGACCACATATATCAGTATGTATTAGTTCTAAGACATCTTTAGCTCTTTCGGCATTAAGATTCCTTTTGTTTGTTTGCTTACCCTTGATACACTGAATGCAAACTTCAAAGTCTGACATATCTAAGGGTTCAAGAATTCCCTCCGACACAAGCCTCTGAATTCTCTGTTTAGAGATGTGACCTAATCGCTTGTGCCATAAAGTGGCGGAATTATTGTTTAATTTACGTTTTGTACCTCGTGACTCTATTTGCAATATTTCGCTAGAGGAACGCTCAATATCAAGCATATATAGATTATCAATTAAAGACCCGTAACCAACAATATTTGAATTATTTGAGAGGCTAACTTTATTATTTCCAAATGAACAAGAAAAACCAAATTTGTCCAAAACAGAAATAGAAATTAAGTTCCGTCTAATAGACGGTGCAACATAAGTCTCAAACAAATCCAAATAACAACCAGTCTTAAATAATAATCTAAAAGTTCCTATAGCCTCAACTGCAACTTTGTTGCCATCGCCCACATAGATGAATCTTTCAGCATCATTTGGCGGACGGCTCCACAGGCAACCCTGCAAGGACATGCTAATGTGAGTAGTAGCACCAGAATCTACCCACCAACTGTCCATAGGTATAGAAACTAAATTAATTTCAGAACAAACAAAAGTGAGAAACTTACCCTTCTTTTCTTTCCATGCGGCAAACTTGGAACAATCATTCTTTATGTGGCCATATTTCTTGCAGAAGAAACATTTCACCCCAGCTGGTTGTTCCTTTGCCTTCTTATTTTGTGAAGAATTTCCAGCAGCCCTTTTCCTTTTATTCTGAGAGTTGGTGGCCAGGTGAGCACTTTCAGTCTTCTCTCTTTTCAGCCTCTCCTCCTCTTGCACACAGTGAGAAATTAGCTCATTCAGTGTCCATTTTTCCTTCTGAGTGTTATAACTCACTTTGAACTGCCCGAAGTGTGGTGGAAGAGAAATTAAAACCAAGTGCACAATTAAATCTTCAGGAAGTTCTAACTTTAGTGCCTTGAGTTTTGATGCGAGATTAGACATTTCCAAGATGTACTCCCTTATGTTCCCTTTACCTTTGTAGCTCATTGAAACCAGCTTGGACAGGACACTACTAGTCTCAACTTTATCATTCTTAGCAAAGAACTTCTCAACGGTTTCAAGGAACCCTTTAGCACTCTCACTCTCATCAATCGAGCCCCTAATCATCTCTGGTATGGATCTTTTAATGATTATAAGGCACATACGGTTTGAACGGTCCCACTTTTCTATCTTAGCTTCATTTGGATTCTCGGGAGTAGCAACAGGGCGGTTCTCCCTCAAGGATACATCCAAGTCCATGCATCCAAGAACAATCTCAGCAGATTCCTTCCAAGACTTGAAATTCAATCCACTCAGCATAGGGATAGAGTTAACTTGAGCAGCAAAATTGGGAGCGGTGGCAGCAACAACTAAAGGAAGAGAACAGCAAACATACAATAACTTTAGCAGACATGTCATAAAATAACCAAAGGACATGTACAATATCTTTATATGCAAATTAAATAAGACTTAAACAAGATACCAAATGCATAATTAAAACACAGTCTTTGGACTGCTAAGATTTAATTGCAAGCGGTAATCTCAATGCAATGATCAAATATTGACGATAAGTCCGATCAAATAATGGTCACCTTTGGGCATCCCATTATTCACATGGATAAAACTTTATAATCGACACACATTTACCATCGCAAGTGCACAATTATCCGGCCAAGTTGCGCCTTCCTTTGGGCCGACAACAACTCGCATGAATAATTATACACACATCTTTTGTAAACTTAATTGAAATCAATTTAGACAACAGAGGTTACTTGGGCAACATTATTGTTTCAACCAACTCAACTAATTTTACTAGACAATTCAATAGAATTAAATGGGAAAGTCTTAAAATTCACAAAAGGAACATTACTCACAAATGTAATGCAGATTGTATGTTTATATTTGTCTTTTAATAATCTCATGATTATTAAGGTATCCTTAATGCGAGAAGGAATTCGCAGGTTGAATGTAAGCAAAAGACAGCGCACATACGTGCATTGTATTGTGCAGGGAAGTGAACAAAGTAACATATTATCTCTAGTCTATAGTATGAATGCATGTATCAAGATAAAATAAAATAATATATGCACAGATATATATTTTATAACACAGCAGGCTACCCAAAAAAAATAAAAATTTAAAGAAGTAGCCGAAGCTTTATTGCAAATGTTACGGAAAGAAAAAAATTGTTTCACGAAAATAAAAAAAATTGAAACAATCTGATTAAAAAAAATAAGGAAACTACCACACGTGTATGCAAAATCACAACAGAATCATATGGTTCCACAAAATTTTGCTAGATGCATGGCTTACTCCTAGAATCATGGACACTTTAAATTATTTTAAAATAAAATAAATAATCAAAGTTCTGATTTATAATTCAGAAAACAAATAAATGAATGAAAAAGAAAACATTTATTTATTTAGAATCCAATCAAAAAATTATTTTGACTAAAAATTGGAATAAGATCATAACAGTTCCAAACAATAAGGGATTTGTTTCACGATTTAGAGAAAAAAAAAATTAACTCAATCTTAAAGTTAAAATATCAGTTCGGCAAAAAATTAAGGGAATGGTCCACAGTCAAAGCTATCAATTCCAATCATATAGGAATTTGTTTTGAAATTGAGAGACAAAAAAATAGGATTAACTTGAACCTAATTTTAACTGAGTCAATTGTACGTGACAATCTGGATTAAAATAAATTAAAAATTTGACACTGATTGTTTACTGGTTCATACAACGTGGAACAAAACAAAATAGAAAACATGGATCATATGAACAACTAAGGGTCATATAGAAGGCATGACAATTACAAGTGAACATGAATATGCCAAGATAGAGAAAAAATTAAATCATCGAATCAAAACAAATATATATATAATTGGCATCGATGCAAATTAAAACCAAAACCAAGGCCATTCATGACAAAACAAAACAACAAGTCTCAAATATATGTCATGCACAAACTGATTGAATCATATATATATATATATGGGATCGATGAACCAAGGTCACAAAACTACATCGATTTTAAAAAAAATTGCTTCAATAAATAACCATAACAAGTCATCGATTGAAGAAATAAGGCAACAGTCATTCATCAATGATATATACATGTCAATCGAACAATATGTATATGCATAAAATCCAATAAACCAAACATGGAGTGGCTCTGATACCACTTGTTAGCAAATTTCATAAACAGTTCAATATATATTATTTAATTTATCAATCAACAGCGGAAGCAATTATTGAACAAGTTTATGATCAAATACAACATGTTTGATTTACTGAAATTAAAGTTCAAGGTCATAGGAATACCTGGATCCATGACAAAAGAGTTTTCCGGCAGCAGTGATCTGAAACAAAAACAAAGTCAGCGGTGGCTACTTTGGTTCTTCCTCAACCGGTACCTTTATGCCCTAATGCGCTTCAGATGGGGAGAAGAGCGGTTTTGCTTGTGTACGGTATATTGGGGACCATAGCCTCTTTTATATTGGATGGCCATTAGGGTTTCCCATTATTCCGTTAATGGACCATCCAGACATCCACCCGATCCAAGCCCATATCACTTAAATAATTAATTATTATTTTAATAGAAACCTAATAAGCCTTTTTCATTATATGATCACTAATCGATTAAGGCTCCTTAAAGATAAATAGCTAATATAATTAAATTAGATATATGTGCCCACAAAATAATTATTGGAATATTATAATTAAATAAATTATAACCAAATATTCCAACAGAAAGCAGATATTGAAGGCAATACTTCAAGATCAGATGGTCCAAGGTAGTTTGTTTCTTCAATTTAATTTTCATGTTTCTCTAAATGCATGCTTTCTGATTGAAGCATGAAATCTTGTATTTTGGTGCATTTTGTGCAGAACACCTTTGGTGGGCATAATTCTGGATGAATTGGCTTACAACAAAGATAACATCCCCCGTTTTTTTAAGGTGACTCCCGAATCCTGTCTCTCTGCATTTTCCCATGTTAAATCATATTTTATAGAAGTTATCTTGTTATTAATAGTTTTGTCTGATTCCATGAGAACTGATGTAGACCTTCAGTGAGCCTAAATGGAAGACGGAAATAGTTGTGCGGTATCTTTGGAAATACATACCTAAGGTAATACTTTTTGAAAATTGTCATATACTTTCTGAAAGGGAGACTCTATTTGGTACTAGGACACCGGCTTTTGATAATCTCTTCACCTTTGTTATGTACAAAATTTGCAGCCTTCTACTCGCACTCGTCGATCAAGTGGTGTTACTGAAGATACGACATTTAATGGTGCTTTGAAATGCTTTTCAAATAAGACTAGAACTAAGAGCATAATAAAGAAAATTGGTGCAGATGTAGTTCAGTTGCTTTTGGCTCATGGTTTTCAGGTAACTGTCTTTATTCCTTTATTTCCATTTGTATCTTTTGTTTATTTTCGGTTATTACTCATCAAAATCCATATAATGCATTTTTCCTGGTTTTCAGGCTCAATTGTCAATATTGTCAAACAGTGCTCTTGTAGATTTGTGCCGGGCGTTTATATCTACTTTTGAAACTTTGAGAAGCACAGATGGGTAAGAAAACCATTTCTCAGAATTACAACGTTTAAATCACTGCCTTGGTTCTACTTAAACAATGTTGCTTGATTCAATGCTTGAATTATCTATGTCAAAACGTTAAATTTTGAACAGATCCTGAGAATCCAGAATTTTCATATATACTGTCGAAAACATTTTGTTTAGTTTACCAGCAAAGTTCAAATTAGTTTTCTGTCTTAATGTAGGAATATGCAGATATTGTCCATTGGAAAAGAGGCACTATTTACTGCAGCATGTGTTATCTCCATAAAGTCATAGGAGTGTAAATAACAACATTGACTTTATTAGCTTTATTCATTATTCTTTAAATGAATGTGTTCACTTTGATCAACTCATTCTTTATTGGAGTCTGAGGCATGTTGAATCGCAAGATCGTACGATCTTGAGATCTAAGGCGCGACCTTGACAACCATGGATATTTGTATTACAATTGAAAATGATTTTAAATTGTATCATTTGAAACATATTTGTAGTTTAGTAAAGTTTTCACCCCCTCGCGATGTATGGTCTATGTTATTTGTCAAATTATCATTTATATATTCATTATAAATACTATCACCGGTGAAGACAATTTTGAAAATAAATAAACAGATATTAAAAGATTAATCTTGGTGAATAAATCTGAACAACTATTGCATTCATATATAACTGCACTAAACACAATCATTGTTCCAAGATGAACTTCATAAAAGAAACTTGTTGTTAAGTTGATGAAGTCTAAATTCATTTACTTTGGCCAACGTGCTTCAACAATTCAGTTCAGCATCTGGATTGATGCTCTTCATATGTTCCTTATTCATGATAAGCAAATCTTGCACACTTGAACATATGTTAGTATTACAATTGTTCTCTAATACTTTGTTATCATCAAAATCTAAGAGAACTTGTCTGAACCATTCTTGTTCTAACTGTCTTCTCTTCCAGAGGGTATACTTGATGAAGAGTTGGATCAATACATTGGTGATGTTGGACCTCGCTCTACAGATTCTTTAGCGATTAAGGAAGATCTGAATGATAATGAAGCAGTACTACAATGTGAAATCCAAACGAATGTAGATGAAGTTAGGAATGTCGTAACTATGTCATATTGTTTGGGATCTTATAATTTGTACTTCTCATATAGAAATAAGTCTCCAAGCATCTTGCCTATAAGTGACCTTTCAAGGGTATACTTGTGATTCAAGGACCAATATGATTTAGGTAATCATGTTAATAAAGACACGAACATGTGCATCGCCTTCTTGTTGTGTTTGTTTGCCAGAAATTACAATGCATACCACTTCTATGGTTTAAAGTTAAAAGTTAAAACCAAACCAAAACCAAATATTAGTTTTGGTTTTGTTCCTGAAACCACTTCACTAGAAACCGGTTTTTAAGTACAACTGGTTTGGATATGGTTCAGCACCGGTTTGGAACCGGTTTGAAACTAGTTTGTCAGAAAAACCAGTTTTTGAACTAAACCAGTTTTTTTTTTCAAACCGGTTTTAAACCAGTTTTTTTATTCAAAATCCGGTTTTAACCCAGTTTTCAAAAAAACTAGTTTTCCATATATTTCTTTTGAAAATATTAAATTTCATTCAATAACATATATCTACTTCAAAACGAGTCAAGCTATGTTAAGCCTAATATATAAAGAGGTTATATGTGTATTTTGATCAATCTGATTTGATTTATGTAAAAATCAAGTGTATTGCTAACTTGCCTGTTTTATTAAACTGCTTATAATCAGAGTGCAAAGATTGCAATAACATTGTATTGTTTAGAGTGTCCAAATACAGACATAATAGAGTTGTTGAATTAGAACATTCTTTACTCTACTGAAATTGATAGAGCATTCTTCTTCTTAAACAAACTGAATTAGCAAGATTCATTATCATTGTAACTAAAAATACTAGAGCAAATCTTAAAGTTTTTGACAGAAACTATCAATACATGAAGATTCTAAGTTCTTGCTCAATAAAAAGTTTCTCAGTTTGGCATGATTTGCTCTTGCTTCCTTTCCAACTTCATTCTCATCATCCATCACAATCTTCACAGCTTCGCACACACTTTCTTTTGTAAACAACCCATCATTATCACCTTTCTCAACTTCTGTAACGCCCTCTTTAATTATTTAATTATTTTACTAGATGATGTGGTATATGTTTATATATTATATGGATTTTGATGATTATGTGACGTATTTGTGACGTGTGACGCATTATTATTTTATTGTTTAATAAAATAATATTAGTGATGTTTATATGAATATTTATTGGTGAATAAATAGATTTGGTGGAAAAAGATAGAATTTTAAGAGATGGGGTTATATTTATAATTAAGAAGAGTTGTGTGGGTTGAGAGGAAATTAATTAAGTTGTGAGGGAGTATATAAGAGAAGTAGGTTAAGAAAGGAAGTTTTTGAGAACGCGTACAGGCAATTGAGAAAAGAGAAGAAGAACGGTCAAGAGAGAAGAGAAAGCTAGGTTCCAATTCTGCAATTTTTCCAGGTAAGGGTGAGCCTAACTTCAGTAGTATTAATCTTGAATCATCTGTTTTGATTAGCTTAGGGTTTGGGGAAGAATTGAGGTGAGTTTTGAGAATTAGGGTTATGATGGATTTGATGAATTTGATGTGAGAATGTGTTGCATTGCTGTAGGAATGTGTTACAGAACCTAGATTATTCCCTAGGATGATATTGCTGATGAATTAGAAGCTTAATTGGAGAGAATTGGCAGGTTTTGGTGTGAATTGGACTGAACCCGTAGTGGTTCTGAGATCGCTCGCCTGTGGCGAGCAGATCACTCGCCGTGGCGAGTAACCCTTGGTTGCTCGCGAGGCGAGCAGTATAGCTCGCCGTTGCGAGCTTGACCCTTAATTTAGGATTTTTGCCAAACTTTAGATGGTTTTGAGTGCCCTCATATTTATAGAGATGACCTGTGAAGTTGGTTTGGTCAAATTGGATTTAGAGAGCTTAAAAATGAGGATTTTGGTGAAAAATGCCAAAAAGGCCGAAGTACCCAGTATTTCTCGCCTCCAGCTCGCCCCCAACTCGCCTTTGGCGAGTGAGCTGGTGTGAGCACTCGCCTGTGGCGAGCAGATGTACTCGCCGTGGCGAGTTAGTTGGTTCAGGTCTGTTTGTTGTTTTGCGAATCTGTTTCGCATAGGACTTTGAGAGGAGCCTTTTGGGTAGTGTTAGTGAGGTTTTATACCTTTAATGTATTCTGTAAAGATGATAGCTGATGATTTACTTGAGTTGTTGATAAATGATATATTGATGTGTATAAGTGATGTATGTGTAAGATGATAAGTGAATGATGACAAATGTTGCAATGTGTATGACTAATATGATGATGCTCTGCCATGTAATTATTATTAACTGCATGTGTCAGTCTTGAAAATGTAATGATGGTTTTGAGACGGTGTAATAAGTTGTTAAGCGACGAGTCCATGCATTTGCATATTTATGAGACGGTGGAGCTTTATGCTCAAAGCGACGGTGGAGCATTTGCTCAAAGCGACGGTGAAGCATATTAATGCTATAATCATATGGTACCACATGCATGATGTTGAGACGTTAGGTGTTGCATTTAGTCGAGTCAATTGTGACATACATGAGATGATGTTTTGAGACGTTTATGCTTGATATGATGTTGTTATGATGTTGTGATGATGATGTTTAAGGTGATGCTATGATGTGCTACAAAGTATATGTGATGAGTTGGATATATATATGATTTGTTAATCTTGACTTATGATTTATACATTAATATTATTGTTGTGAATCTCACCCCTTCTGCTGGAATTGCCGCCTTGTGGGCAAGTGCAGGTACCCAGTCTTAGTTGCGATGATGCGAGGATGTGTGAAGTTAGGGTTGCTCTGATATGTAACGGGATGGGGTCTTTTGTGGAGTCTATTCCTTTATGTATCGTGATTGAATAAATGTTGACTTTTGTGATGTAGAAACTTTAATATTTTGAGACGTTTTTGCTGGCTTTTAAGCCAAGACATTTATGAGATGTGACTATTTGAATTCCGCTGCTTAATTGAATATTTTGTAATTTGATAAATTATTATCGAAGTGGTTTTTAAGATGAAATGTGACACTCCTTTTGAGAAGTACTATGAGTTTATATGATTTATTTAAAGAAATTTTTAAGACGGGAAATTGGGGTGTTACAATTGGTATCAGAGCAGGTCGGTCCGTCCGGCCAAGTAGAGAGTCGAGTGACGTTGTCTTAGAGTTAGAATAGTATTATTGTATTATTCTGACTTATGTTTGTTTCCAGAGAACTAGATGGCTGGTAGAAACGATGCTGCTCTTGCTGCTGCTTTGGAAGCAATGGCTAATGCTGTGGGCAATCAGAACAACGCTGGTGGTAATGACGGAACTAGAATGTTGGAGACTTTTCTGAGGAATCACCCGCCTACCTTCAAGGGGCGTTATGATCCAGATGGGGCTCAAACATGGCTCAAGGAAGTAGAGAGGATCTTCAGAGTCATGTAATGTGATGATGTGCAGAAGGTGCGTTTTGGCACGCATATGCTTGGTGGGTTAGTCTCCTACCTATTTTGGAGCAAGATGGAGCTGTGGTGACGTGGGCTATTTTCACGAGGGAGTTCCTTAATAGATACTTTCCAGAAGATGTTCGTGGAAAGAAAGAGATCGAGTTCCTAGAGCTTAAGCAAGGGAACATGTCGGTGACCGAGTATGCGGCCAAATTTGTGGAGTTGGCTAAGTTCTACTCGCATTATGCACCAGAGACTGCTGAGTTTTCAAAATGCATCAAGTTTGAGAACGGGTTGCGCGCTGATATCAAGAGGGCTATCGGATATCAGAAGATTCGTGACTTTTCTGAGTTGGTGAGTAGCTGTCGGATATATGAGGAGGATACTAAGGCTCACTACAAGGTAGTGAACGATAGAAAAGCTAAGGGCCAGCAGAGTCGCCCTAAACCTTATGATGCCCCTAGAGATAAAGGGAAGCAAAGAGTAAATGATGAGAGGAGGCCCCAGAAGAAGACTGCTCCTGCTGAGATTACTTGTTACACTTGTGGCGAGAAAGGCCATAAGAGCAATGCATGTATTGTTGAGGTGAAGAGGTGTTACCGTTGTGGCTAAAAAGGGCATATTACTAGTGACTGCAAGTTTGATGATGTTGTGTGTTTCAACTGCAATGAGCAAGGACACATTGGTTCGCAGTGTAAGCAACCCAAGAAGACTAAGACTACTGGGAGAGTGTTTGCATTGACCGGCACTCAGACTGAGAATGATGATCGTTTGATCAGAGGTACTTGCTATATTAATAATACTCCTTTAGTTGCTATTATTGATACTGGTGCTACACACAGTTTTGTTGCTTTTGATTGTGTTTCTGCCTTGGGTCTTGATATTTTTGATATGAATGGAGAAATGGTTGTCGAGACTCCAGCTAAGGGTTCGGTGACTACTTCTCTCGTATGTTTGAATTGTCCTTTATCTATGTTTGGTCGTGACTTTGTGATGGATTTAGTGTGCCTACCTTTAAGTGGTATGGATGTGATTCTGGGTATGAACTGGCTAGAGTACAACCGAGTTCTTATCAACTGTTTTAGAAAGACGGTGCATTTTTCTTCCGTCGAAGAAGAGTGGGGCGCAGAGTTTCTATCTACTAAGCAGCTGAAGCAACTAGAACGTGATGGGATGTTGATGTTTTCGCTGATGGCTTCGTTATCTTTAGAGAACCAAGCTATAATTGATGGGCTGCCTGTTGTGAAGGAATTTCCTGAAGTTTTCCCTGATGAGATTCCAGATGTGCCTCCGGAGAGAGAAGTTGAGTTCTCTATTGACCTTGTTCCTGGAACGAAGCCGGTGTCGATGGCACCTTATCGTATGTCTGCTTCTGAGTTAGCAGAGTTGAAGAAACAGTTGGAAGACTTGCTTGAAAAGAAGTTTGTGAGACCTAGTGTTTCACCGTGGGGAGCTCCAGTGTTACTTGTGAAGAAGAAAGACGGCAGTATGAGATTGTGCATTGATTACAGACAGCTGAACAAAGTGACGATCAAGAATAGGTATCCACTTCCAAGGATTGACGACTTGATGGATCAGTTAGTGGGTGCAAAGGTATTCAGCAAGATTGACTTGAGGTCAGGTTACCATCAGATTAAGGTGAAGGATGAAGATATGCAGAAGACGGCCTTTAGGACGCGCTATGGTCACTATGAATATAAGGTGATGCCTTTCGGTGTTACTAATGCGCCTGGTGTGTTTATGGAATATATGAACAGAATTTTTCATGAATATCTGGATCAATTTGTTGTGGTTTTTATTGATGATATACTGATCTATTCTAAGACTGAAGCTGAGCATGCAGAGCATTTGAAGATTGTATTGCAAGTGTTGAAAGAGAAGAAGCTGTATGCTAAATTGTCTAAGTGTGATTTCTGGCTAAACGAAGTAAGTTTTCTTGGCCATGTTATTTCTGGTGAAGGTATTGCGGTTGACCCGTCTAAAGTTGAAGCGGTGTCGCAATGGGAGACTCCTAAGTCGGTTACGGAGATTAGAAGCTTTTTGGGACTAGCTGGTTATTACAGGAGGTTTATAGAAGGATTTTCTAAATTGGCTCTTCCGTTAACGCAGTTGACGTGTAAGGGTAAGTCGTTTGTATGGGATGTGCATTGTGAGAATAGTTTCAATGAATTGAAGAAGCGCCTGACGACGGCTCCAGTTTTGATTTTGCCAAAGCCCGATGAACCTTTTGTAGTATATTGCGATGCGTCCAAGTTGGGTTTAGGAGGTGTGCTTATGCAAGAAGGTAAGGTAGTGGCCTATGCTTCAAGACAATTGAGAATTCATGAGAGGAATTACCCGACGCATGACTTAGAGTTGGCAGCAGTGGTCTTCGTATTGAAGATATGGAGACATTACTTGTATGGTTCAAGGTTTGAAGTATTCAGTGATCATAAGAGTTTGAGATATTTATTTGATCAGAAGGAGTTGAATATGAGACAGAGGAGGTGGCTTGAATTACTTAAGGATTATGATTTTGGTTTGAATTACCATCCTGGTAAAGCAAATGTAGTTGCAGATGCCTTGAGTAGGAAAACTGTGCATATGTCCGCGTTGATGGTGAAAGAATTTGAGTTGTTGGAACAGTTTAGAGATTTAAGCTTGGTATGTGAAAGAACACCTCAGAGCATAAAACTGGGAATGTTGAGAATTGATAATGATTTCCTGAAGCATATCAAAGAAGCCCAAAAAGAAGATGTCAAGTTTGTAAACCTGTTGATTGCTGATAATGAGACTGTGGATGGTGACTTTAAAGTCGATGATCAAGGAGTGTTGAGATTCCGAGGTAGGATTTGCATTCCTGACAATGAAGAGATTAAGAAGATGATTCTTGAGGAGAGTCATAGAAGTAGCTTGAGCATTCACCCGGGAGCTACGAAGATGTATCATGACTTAAAGAGGCTGTTTTGGTGGTCTGGTTTGAAACGCGATGTGGCACAATTTGTGTATTCTTGCTTGGTTTGTCAAAAGTCGAAGATTGAGCATCAGAAGCCGACTGGTATGATGGTACCTCTAGATGTGCCAGAGTGGAAATGGGATAGTATATCCATGGATTTTGTGACGAGTTTGCCCAATACTCCTAAAGGGAATGATGCTATTTGGGTAATTGTTGATAGGTTGACGAAGTCTGCTCACTTTCTACCAATTAACGTTACTTTTCCTGTGGCTCAGTTGGCGGAGATTTATGTTAGAGAGATAGTTAAGCTGCATGGTGTTCCTTCGAGCATCGTATCTGATAGAGATCCAAGATTTACTTCTAGATTTTGGAAGAGTTTGCAAGAGGCGTTAGGGTCTCAGTTGAGGTTGAGTTCGGCTTATCATCCGCAAACAGATGGTCAGTCGGAGAGGACGATTCAGTCGTTGGAGGACTTGTTGAGAGTTTGTGTGCTTGAGCAGGGAGGGACTTGGGATAGTCATCTTCCATTGATAGAGTTCACGTACAACAACAGTTACCATTCAAGTATTGGAATGGCGCCGTTTGAGGCTTTGTATGGTCGGAGATGCAGGACTCCGTTGTGCTGGTTTGAGTCGGGTGAAAGAGTGGTCTTAGGACCAAAGATCGTTCAACAGACTACTGAGAAGGTGAGAATGATCCAAGAAAAGATGAAAGCGTCGCAGAGTCGACAAAAGAGTTATCATGATAAGCATAGAAAGGACCTTGAGTTCCAAGAGGGGGATCATGTGTTCCTGAGAGTGACTCCTTTGACGGGTGTTGGACGTGCGTTGAAATCGAAGAAGTTGACTCCGAGGTTTATTGGACCGTATCAGATTTCAGAGAGGATTGGGCCGGTGGCGTATCGTGTTGGATTACCACCGCACTTGTCGAATTTGCATGATGTTTTTCATGTATCTCAGCTGAGGAAATATGTTCCGGATCCGTCTCATGTGATCCAAAGCGATGATGTGCAAGTTAGGGACAACCTTACGGTTGAGACCCTACCCGTGAGGATTGATGATCGAAAGACAAAGACGTTGAGAGGCAAGGAGATACCTCTTGTGAGAGTTGTTTGGGACGGAGCGACGGGTGAAAGCTTGACTTGGGAGCTAGAAAGTAAGATGCTGGAATCCTATCCAGAGTTGTTTGAGCGAGGTAAATTTTCGAGGACGAAAATCCTTTAAGAGGGGGAGAGTTGTAACGCCCTCTTTAATTATTTAATTATTTTACTAGATGATGTGGTATATGTTTATATATTATATGGATTTTGATGATTATGTGACGTATTTGTGACGTGTGACGCATTATTATTTTATTGTTTAATAAAATAATATTAGTGATGTTTATATGAATATTTATTGGTGAATAAATAGATTTGGTGGAAAAAGATAGAATTTTAAGAGATGGGGTTATATTTATAATTAAGAAGAGTTGTGTGGGTTGAGAGGAAATTAATTAAGTTGTGAGGGAGTATATAAGAGAAGTAGGTTAAGAAAGGAAGTTTTTGAGAACGCGTACAGGCAATTAAGAAAAGAGAAGAAGAACGGTCAAGAGAGAAGAGAAAGCTAGGTTCCAATTCTGCAATTTTTCCAGGTAAGGGTGAGCCTAACTTCAGTAGTATTAATCTTGAATCATCTGTTTTGATTAGTTTAGGGTTTGGGGAAGAATTGAGGTGAGTTTTGAGAATTAGGGTTATGATTGATTTGATGAATTTGATGTGAGAATGTGTTGCATTGCTGTAGGAATGTGTTACAGAACCTAGATTATTCCCTAGGATGATATTGCTGATGAATTAGAAGCTTAATTGGAGAGAATTGGCAGGTTTTGGTGTGAATTGGACTGAACCCGTAGTGGTTCTGAGATCGCTCGCCTGTGGCGAGCAGATCACTCGCCGTGGCGAGTAACCCTTGGTTGCTCGCGAGGCGAGCAGTATAGCTCGCCGTGGCGAGCTTGACCCTTAAATTTAGGATTTTTGCCAAACTTTAGATGGTTTTGAGTGCCCTCATATTTATAGAGATGACCTGTGAAGTTGGTTTTGTCAAATTGGATTTAGAGAGCTTAAAAATGAGGATTTTGGTGAAAAATGCCAAAAAGGCCGAAGCACCCAGTATTTCTCGCCTCCAGCTCGCCCGCAACTCGCCTTTGGCGAGTGAGCTGGTGTGAGCACTCGCCTGTGGCGAGCAGATGTACTCGCCGTGGCGAGTTAGTTGGTTCAGGTCTGTTTGTTGTTTTGCGAATCTGTTTCGCATAGGACTTTGAGAGGAGCCTTTTGGGTAGTGTTAGTGAGGTTTTATACCTTTAATGTATTCTGTAAAGATGATAGCTGATGATTTACTTGAGTTGTTGATAAATGATATATTGATGTGTATAAGTGATGTATGTGTAAGATGATAAGTGAATGATGACAAATGTTGCAATGTGTATGACTAATATGATGATGCTCTGCCATGTAATTATTATTAACTGCATGTGTCAGTCTTGAAAATGTAATGATGGTTTTGAGACGGTGTAATAAGTTGTTAAGCGACAAGTCCATGCATTTGCATATTTATGAGACGGTGGAGCTTTATGCTCAAAGCGACGGTGGAGCATTTGCTCAAAGCGACGGTGAAGCATATTAATGCTATAATCATATGGTACCACATGCATGATGTTGAGACGTTAGGTGTTGCATTTAGTCGAGTCAATTGTGACATATATGAGATGATGTTTTGAGACGTTTATGCTTGATATGATGTTGTTATGATGTTGTGATGATGATGTTTAAGGTGATGCTATGATGTGCTACAAAGTATATGTGATGAGTTGGATATATATATGATTTGTTAATCTTGACTTATGATTTATACATTAATATTATTGTTGTGAATCTCACCCCTTCTGCTGGAATTGCCGCCTTGTGGGCAAGTGCAGGTACCCAGTCTTAGTTGCGATGATGCGAGGATGTGTGAAGTTAGGGTTGCTCTGATATGTAACGGGATGGGGTCTTTTGTGGAGTCTATTCCTTTATGTATCGTGATTGAATAAATGTTGACTTTTGTGATGTAGAAACTTTAATATTTTGAGACGTTTTTGCTGGCTTTTAAGCCAAGACATTTATGAGATGTGACTATTTGAATTCCGCTGCTTAATTGAATATTTTGTAATTTGATAAATTATTATCGAAGTGGTTTTTAAGATGAAATGTGACACTCCTTTTGAGAAGTACTCTGATTTTATATGATTTATTTAAAGAAATTTTTAAGACGGGAAATTGGGGTGTTACAACTTCCACACCAACCTTCAACTTTCTACTCATCATTCTTGCATTCATGATATGATCAGCACCTGCACGTGGCAAAAACACAGTTATAACTGTGGCTCATAGAGTTCCAACTAGCTAAAATAAATTTATTATCTTGCTGCATAATAATCAATTTAGTGTTAAGATTCTTTTTAATTTTGAGGTTCAAATAATAATCAATATATTAAGAACAATGTTATGAAAGAAAACCAATTTGTATGCATTAGATTAAGTAATAAAAAATTACAGATTATGCATTATATATAACACAGTAGAACCATGTGTGTAGGTTCTTTTTATGTGAACAATTCAAAACAGATCAGACTAGTGATTATGTGCAACATCAGAATTGCAAAATTTAATTAATACCTTCAATCATCATCAAGCCTCAAAGAAGCCGAATAGCCATCAAAATTTAATTGAGAAAGAATATCTGCAAAACACAAACATTTCATTACGTATCAAGCCATATTTTAATATAGTAAAGATGATCTTCTAGTCTTACCTTGCTCAAGTTCATGTAGAGTGTCAAGATCATCATTTGTAACCAAAGATGAACTCTCAATGTCTTGATCTTTTACTTTAAGCCAATCTTGGGTGCAAACCAATGCTTCCACGATTGTTGATGATAGAGAACTTCGATATGGATCAAGAACCCTTCCTCCGGTACTAAAAGCAGATTCAGAGGCAACTGTAGAGACAGATGTAGCTAATATTTCTCTTGCCATTCTTGCCAGGACTAGATACCGGTTGGAATTTTCTCTCCACCACATTAAGACATCTAACTCCCCTTTTGCCTCTAAATCAGCAGCCAAGTACGAAGTTACTTCAGAACCAGATCTAGTGCTTCCACTTGACTTGTAGAATCGATTAAAGCCATAGGGATGAGATTGTCCACTTACTTGGGATCGGTTTTCTTGTGAGTTAGCAGAAGACTCCCCAATCCAACCATTATACTCATTGAAAAGTGAATTGAAACTTGAATAGACTTTCTCTTTGAAGCACTTAGCCTCGTCACTACCAAAGAAATTATCGGCATACCAAATGATAAACTTAAGTTTGTGTCTAGGGTCTAATACCAGAGCAATATAGCAGCATCATGTTCAGGCTATTGGGATCCCCCCAATACTTATCATACTTAATCTTCATACTATCAGCCATTTCTTTTATACGCGTATCTGGATTATTGCACATTTCTTTAATTTTTTTTCCAATGCCAAATACCTCAAACATGTACATATTGCTAGTTACATAGGACGAACCAGAGAGACGAACAGTAGCATTGTAAAACAGCTCCAAAAATGGGACAATAGAGCGCACATATTCCCAATCCTCGGGCAAAAGGAGACCTTTGCCTTTCCGTAACTCTTTGACATATGTATGATCTTGCATCTCCAACAATGCAAATGTTGGCATGTGGTTAAGTGCAACATCGAGCATTAAATAGATAGAATTCCACCTTGTTTCAATATCTAGGTTGACAAAACCCTTATATTGAACTTTTTGTGGATCAATACACGCCTTAAATCTTTGTAACCTAGAAGAGGAAGCTTGAACATACCTCACTGCACCACGAATCCTCACAACTTGACGCTCAATATCCTTTAGACCTTCCTTCACGATTAAATTTAAGACATGTGCACAACAACGAGTATGAAAATACTCTCCTCCCATAAGTAAACCATTAGGCATAAGGGCTTTTTTGAGTTGCGATATTCCAACATCATTAGATGATGCATTATCGACTGTCATAGTGAGCACCTTATTTAACCCCCAAGCAGTCAAACAATTCCACACCGTCTGAGCCATTACATCTCCTGAGTGGCCTGGCACTTGACAAAAATTTAAAATCTTCTTGTTTAACTTCCAATTGTTGTCAACAAAATGAGCCGTTAAAGACATATAGCTATAGTTTTGGCACGAAGTCCAAAAGTCGGTGGTTAGGCAAACTCTACCACAATGTTGGGAAAGGAATGTTTTCAACCTTACTTTTTCGTTGCCCCACATTTGTAAGATGTCACGTGATAATGTAGTGCGTGAGGGAATCTTAAATTGTGGTATTCCAAGGTTCACAAAATAATGAAGTGCTTCATGATCCACCTTTCTAAAGGGAAGCTCAAGACCTATGAACACTTTACCCAGTGCTTTTCGAAGTTCCATTTGATCAAACTTTGAGATTGCAGATGAATTCCTTTCCATATCTGCTGTTGAACATGAACCCGATTTCTGCTTCTTGTTACTATCTTCCTCTTGGTGTTTCAGCCAATGATTTCTCATTGATCTCGTTCCATTGTTAAACTTTATCTCCTTGGGAAAGTAAATACATTTTGCTCTCTTTTCCCTCCTCTGAAACAACTATAAAGTGATCCCATACTTCTGAGCGATTCTTGCGTGTCCGAGAGGGAGGAGGTAATGGATTGGCAACATGAGTAGGAGTAGAAACCTCATGCTCTGATGTTTCAGAGGTTGGAAAGTCACGAATATCCATCACTGCAACATTTAACAAATTATTCATGAGATTCCGAGGCACAATAATTATAGCAGGCATGTGACAATACTTTAGATATATATTAAGGCCAGGTTTAAATGGTGAAGCTGAATCATTTGAATATGAAGTGAATATGCATGATGTTACATACATATTTGATACTCAAGACTATTATATTATGCCCTAAATAATGAATCCATTATTTGTCTAAGCAAGGTTTAAAAAACTATGATAAGTATGCCTAGCTTTTTGTTAAGCTTCCATTTGGAAGATGTAACATGTTTGGATACTATTTACATTGTAGGTAACATGGAATCAAAACAGAAAGGGATCAATTTTATAAACTTCCACCATTTTCATGCAAAAGTAACAATCTGAAATTCATTGTATTAACATCACTAATAGAACCACTAACAATTGAAGCAATAGCCCTTATCCATATTCACTAACAAAACACAAAGTATCAACCACAGCTAACATGTCCAATTTTTCAGTTTTTATAATCAAGTATCAAATGCAAGTTCATAGGAATTGAAAGCCAGGTTGGCTCAATCACAACTAAAACCACTGACATGCACTAAAAGCCAGGAATAGCATATTTCCAACCACGATAATACTCAGAGAACTATAATCCACAAATAAATAAATTCACTAGCAAAATCTCCATAAACTAGTGGAGGTTATTCTGGAAAATGAAGAGAGAAAAAACCGGTTTCATTTTTATATAGCTATATGATGCCAAACAAATGGAAGATGGAAGGAGTAGTTTAAACATGACAGAAAGCACAAAAAAAATCACAAACAGCTGTAATGAAGTACCCTATGAAAGTAGTACTATGACTATCTCTTGCCTTTATTTACTTTGGATCTTTCTATTGTTAACAAAGAATGGATAATAATGGCAGCAGCATCTGTGATAACAATTGGAAAATCACAAGCTCTTTTATGCCAACATACCGTAACTAATTGTTACAAGCTTCTTTGCATTTTCGTTGGATCTTTCTACTGTTTATAAAAAAAAAAAAAAAAAAAAGATAGTAGTGGCAAGAGCTGTAAGTTCAGATTGTAACCTAAGAGGGGGGGTGAATTAGGTTTCTAGGAATATTGGTCAATTTTTGCAAGTTTAGCGTTCTTGATAATTTTTCCGGAAACTTAATATGAAGGTATGAATGCGGAAAAATAAAAGAGTAAGGGAAGAAGAAAAGACACAAGAGAATTTATAGTGGTTCCCCTCTAAACCTTAGGGTCAGTCCACTCCCTTCACACCCCGCGAAGGAATTCACTATGTTAGAATCTTTGTTACAAGCAATCTCACCCCAAGACCCCCTAACAATCTTTCTAACATAAACACAAGAAAGAAACCCTCTCTCTTGATTACAACACAAACACCAAACAATTTTGGTGGACTTTGAATCTCCCCGAATCAAAGAACCTTTTACAACAATCACAAGATAGCACCCCACTATCTTAAACAATAATTCTCACCAACAATGGCAAGAAACTTTACAACAAAGTAATTGAAGAATATCAAATGTATGGCTAAATGTCTTTATCAATATCACTCTAACAAATGGATTTAATGCTCAGAAAACTTTTATTGAATGTTAAAATGTGAGCAAAGTTTTCCAAACAACTTGTATGAAAGTTTGAAAGCAAGTGATATTGAAAATGTCAATTGAGATAATTAAAGTTGTTGTGTTAAAATTGTTTTGATTCTCAATTGAATTTATAGAGGCTAAAAAGTTGTTTATGAAGCATTGCTACTTTTCAAAAAGTTTTACCAATGAATAGACACATTTTTCAAATGGCACCTTTTCATAAAAAATATATGAAATGTATTTAAGAAAAGAAGTAGCCGTTGACAATAAATTTGAGACATGGCCGTTGCTGCTTAAAATAATTAACTAGCTGTTCATAAGTAGCATTGCAAAACTAGCCATCGCCACACTGATTTATTAGGCCAAATATTTTCTTTATAAAAGCCAACGGTCACAGAAAAAGATTAAGTGCCATTTTATAATTCTCAATGCATGCTAAACACAATTTTTATGCCAAAAATATATTGTAAAATTTCCATAATAAATTATGGTTTTTCATGCAAAAACATTTTAATGCAAAATCATATTTAAATGAAAATTATTATGAATGTGTGATTTATTTTCATGTGCTTCATATGGGACTTCTTCATTCTTATACTTCATCTTGTGCCTCCATAGTTTTTCTTCTTTTGTGATGTGTGTTTGTTATCATTAAAACTCAGCCAAACCTAAGAAGGAAATCTTCTTCACAATCTCCCCCTTTTTGATGATGACAAACCATATCTTTTTGACAATGTTTGCTCAATGAAACTCCCCCTATCTTGTATATCTCCCCCTTTGTTTTGCAATTGGATAACCTGAAACAATTTAAACACAAAATACAAACATACACTTTCTCCCCCTTTTGACATCATCAAAAAGAAGAAAAAAGGGTAAAATCCAAAGGGTCGAAATATAGAGAAATAATAAATTTTATATAAAAATAATTGATCTTCTTCACAATGAATATTCAATGATTAAACATTATTTTTCACATATGATATGAGATCAATGTTTGTAAATTTTAATAAGAACAATATCTTTAAAACATATTATATAAACCACATTTTTTTTTAAAAAAAATTAAAAAATTATCTACAAGCATGCAAAATAATTTTCTTCAAATTAATTGAGTGTCTTTTCAAATAAACACTTCCTTGGTTCAGTGGTTTACAACAATACCATTCAATAACATCATTCACTGTTCAAATCATCGACTTTACAATTTTCTACTATTTGTTTAATTGTTTTAATAAATAAAATTATAAATTAGAATTCGAACTTTTAACCGAAAAGAAACATCCAAATTGCCAATGAACCACAACTATGCATATTTGAATCTATCCCAACATGTTAATTCTAACATAGATCATCATGCATATATTATAAAAGAAATTGTTTATGTACCTTTCACCATAGTCATGAATAAATAAGAACATGATAAAGAGTTTACATAAATTCCAAAGCATCATCAAAGTGTCAATCTTTCTCAAACCATCTTAATCCTATCATATGATATGGTCTTGTATCTTGGAAAACTAATTTGACAAGATTTGCATATGGTCTTCAAGTACCTACAAAACAATTAATAGTACTTTCTAGGTGCCCATTGTGATTTGGGTCCTTGTGAGTTAATTCCTTTCTTTACCCAAATAAATTCACCATAAGGAACACCAATGTTTCTTATGTAGCAAGTATTTAGAGTATGACCTTTTGTATTGCAATAAAAACATGTTAAATTATGAACATGATTTGAACCAAAATTATTTCCTTTGGAGAAATTATTCTTAACATTTGAATTATTTTTCTTAAAAGAATTGTTAGAATAATTTCTTCTTTTAGAATTAATTCTTTGATTCATACTTTTGGAAGAATTTACCACATGCATTTTCTTTGTTTCTATATTGTTGGAAATTGTGCTTGATTTAACAAAGACCGTTTTATTTGTGCTTGGTTTATTAAAATTTGAAAAACCAAGTCCGGTTTTGTTATTTGAATATCTTTGTTTACTAAGCACTTCTTCCAAACCATTGTGACCTTTTTCAAAATTTTCTATCACTTTATTTAATTCAACAATTTTTGTTTCATTTTCTTTACATTTATTACATGAAGAACTTTTAATCTTTTCTAATTCTTCTTGTGCATCAAAAACTTTTCTTTCTAGAGATGCATTTTGTTTCTTTTGCTTTGCACAAGTTTTAGAAAGATTAATGAATTCTTCAAACAATTCATCAAATGCATTTTGTAATTCTTCATAAGAAGGTTTAAAATTTAATTCAGAATCACTTACCTCTTGTTCATCATCGGAGTGGTGTGACGCCATTAATGTTAAATTTGCATATTCGTCATCCTCTGATTCTGAAGATGAACTTGTATCATTGTCATCCCATGCAACGTAGGCCCTTCTTGGCTTGAATTCTTTCCTTCCTTTATGGCTACTTTTCCTTGCAAGGGTTGGACAGTCTGCCTTCATATGCCCCTCTTTTCCACATTCGAAGCATGTGAAACTCTGACTTGATGTAGAAACATCATTCTTCTTGTGAAATTTTCTTTTATGTCCAAATTTAGATTTTTTATCCTTTTGAAGGAATTTTCCTAATTTTTTCACAAGAGTAATATTCTCATCTTCATCAAAACTTTCATCTTGTTGAAGAACATTGGACTCTGCCTTCAAGGAGATATTCTTGTGTTTCTTTACACCTTCTTCATGTTGTTCTAGTCTTGCAAGTTCAATTTCATGCTCTTGTAATTTTCCAAAAAGTGTTGCCAACGACATATTTGAAAGACTTTTCTTTTCAGATATGGCTGTTACTTTTGGTTGCCATTCCCTTGTTAGTGACCTAAGAATCTTCAAGTTTATTTCATTGTTGGACAAGGTTTTTCCAAGGGCTGCAAGATGATTGATAAGATGTGAAAATCTCTTCTGCATGTCTAGAATCCTTTCTCCTGGTTGCATTCTAAACATCTCGTACTCTTGAGAGAGGGTATTCAATCTGGAATGTTTTACTTCTTCCGTTCCTTCATGTGTTGTTTCCAAAGTGTCCCAAATTTCTTTGGCCGTTTTGCAGTTAGAAATTCTGAAAAACTCATCCATCCCAAGAGAGGATTGAAGAATGTTCTTTGCCTTTTTGTCAAATAACACTTTTTTCCGGTCATCATCATCCCATGATGTTTGTGGTTTAATACCAGTCACACCATTCACAACTGTAGTGGGAACATAAGGACCATTCTGGACAGCATTCCAAATTTCTTCACCTTGGGCTTCTAGATACGTTGTCATCCTAATTTTCCAGAAATCATAATGATCCCCGGTGAAACATGGTGGTTGGTTTGAATTAGGACCTTCTGCTAGAAACGGTTTAGCGGAAGCCATTTTCTGGATCAAAGAAGCAAGTTATCTTTACTCTCGCTCTGATGCCAATTGTAAGTTCAGATTGTAACCTAAGAGGGGGGGTGAATTAGGTTTCTAGGAATATTGGTCAATTTTTGCAAGTTTAGCGTTCTTGATAATTTTTCCGGAAACTTAATATGAAGGTATGAATGCGGAAAAATAAAAGAGTAAGGGAAGAAGAAAAGACACAAGAGAATTTATAGTGGTTCCCCTCTAAACCTTAGGGTCAGTCCACTCCCTTCACACCCCGCGAAGGAATTCACTATGTTAGAATCTTTGTTACAAGCAATCTCACCCCAAGACCCCCTAACAATCTTTCTAACATAAACACAAGAAAGAAACCCTCTCTCTTGATTACAACACAAACACCAAACAATTTTGGTGGACTTTGAATCTCCCCGAATCAAAGAACCTTTTACAACAATCACAAGATAGCACCCCACTATCTTAAACAATAATTCTCACCAACAATGGCAAGAAACTTTACAACAAAGTAATTGAAGAATATCAAATGTATGGCTAAATATCTTTATCAATATCACTCTAACAAATGGATTTAATGCTCAGAAAACTTTTATTGAATGTTAAAATGTGAGCAAAGTTTTCCAAACAACTTGTATGAAAGTTTGAAAGCAAGTGATATTGAAAATGTCAATTGAGATAATTAAAGTTGTTGTGTTAAAATTGTTTTGATTCTCAATTGAATTTATAGAGGCTAAAAAGTTGTTTATGAAGCATTGCTACTTTTCAAAAAGTTTTACCAATGAATAGACACATTTTTCAAATGGCACCTTTTCATAAAAAATATATGAAATGTATTTAAGAAAAGAAGTAGCCGTTGACAATAAATTTGAGACATGGCCGTTGCTGCTTAAAATAATTAACTAGCTGTTCATAAGTAGCATTGCAAAACTAGCCATCGCCACACTGATTTATTAGGCCAAATATTTTCTTTATAAAAGCCAACGGTCACAGAAAAAGATTAAGTGCCATTTTATAATTCTCAATGCATGCTAAACACAATTTTTATGCCAAAAATATATTGTAAAATTTCCATAATAAATTATGGTTTTTCATGCAAAAACATTTTAATGCAAAATCATATTTAAATGAAAATTATTATGAATGTGTGATTTATTTTCATGTGCTTCATATGGGACTTAGAAAAATGTTTGTAATTATTTTCTGAGCATTCTAAGTTGTTCCATAAATTAAGAATGATAAATCAAAAGACAAGTGCCATACTTACAAAGAGTAAAACCAAAAAGCCTATGCACTACTCTTCATTCTTATACTTCATCTTGTGCCTCCATAGTTTTTCTTCTTTTGTGATGTGTGTTTGTTATCATTAAAACTCAGCCAAACCTAAGAAGGAAATCTTCTTCACAAGAGCATCATCTGTCAATAAACATGGATAATTTTCTGGCTCATGTTGAGAAAGGTTCATAAGTATGATCGTCAATCTAATCAAATTACGATGCAACATCTTCAAAACAAAGTCCTATAAGGTTAAATCAAATATACTGTTTAGTCTAGTTAATTATGATTTTTATCTTGAACAATGACATAGATTTGAAAACTTCAAATGGCACCACTTGGCCAATGGATGCGATACACCAAACTAATTGTCGATCATAACATAAAAAATGGAAAACGGGTGTGAATATGACAAGCACAAACAATTACACACACCTCGATTCTACATTTAACCATCATGCTTAATGGAAAACGGGTGTGAATAAGACTTAATGTAAACCGTCATGCTTTGATGGATCATTTTTGTAAGTTGCGCATTTGAGGGTCTTGTTTCTTATGTTATGTTATGCTTGTTATCTTCGTCTGAAACTAAAACCAGAAACAAAATATGAAAACTAAATCTGAAATTCAATACCTTGCTCAAGAAGCTTGCTCAGTTTTTCATCGTTCCGAACAACCAATTGAATGTGCCTTGGCACAATTCTTGTTTTCTTGTTGTCCCTTGCAGCATTTCCAGCCAACTCCAAAACCTATTCATACAAAAATCAAAATTTGAATCAAAAACATAATCTACCCAAATTCAACCAAACCAAAATTGGGGAAAACGAATCGAATGGTAATAACCTATACTAATCGATATGTATAGAAAATTAAAATTAAAACCACATAAAATCATAAATTTATTCAAAAAGATGAATAATTTAATGAAATTGTGGAAAACTAACAAAATCACGAAACCCTAGATCATGTAACATGTATATAAAATTGAAATATATTACATAATTCGAATCACGGTAACAACAAAACACAAATCTTTTCATTGAATTAATTAGGAATTATTCAAGAAAGATGAATTTTAACAAAAAAAATGGGGAAAACGATTTGAATCACGAAACCCTAGATCCAGCGACATGTATATGAATTTGAATATAACGATAGAGAAATTTGGATGAATAAGAGCGGTGAAGAGAAATTACCTCAACGGCGAGATATTCAAGAACAGCAGCGGCGACGGAATAAATGGAAGAATGGAAGTGAAACGAACCGGCGGCGGCGGAGAAAGAGGGGGCGGAGTATCGTCTCTGTCGCTCTGTGTCGTTGGGAATTAGGGTTGCGAATTTGGGGGAATTAGGTTTAGAATTTTGAGATTTGGGAATTGGAAAAGAGAAAGAAAATGAAAATCTGAAATGGTTAAAATCTGGATCCGAATTTTAGCCGGTTTGGATATCCAACCCGTTTAAAATGGGTTGGTTGGTAACCCATTTACAAAAAGTCCAGATATTTTAAAGTGAACTAGATATGGTTATGGGTTTGGGCCTAAAACTGGTTGATATGCACACCTCTAAATGTAAGTAGACCATATTATTCCAATCTTGATTATTTTTAATTTTTATTGACTACTTTGCACTTAGGATTCAATAAGCTTAATGTGATATTGACATGATCGAGATAACTATGATAGCGAGAAATATGTACCTAATGTGTAAGTTCAAAAATCCACAACTTTTTCATTATAGTGAAAAAAAGGGAGAATAAAAAGGTATCTAATGCGAGATAAGTGTCTACTCTAGTTAAAAGTGCAGGTGACAAAAGATAGATTAATCCGAATTTGGTGCCCCGTTTTCCCTTATTTTTATAATCTATCAACTTTTTCCCTCATCTATTAAAACTCTCAAACCTGGATCCACAATTCAGTTCTACAACTATTTATAAAAAACCCCCATCAAGTATTACCCTTACTAATCCACAATCAATCGATGGGGCTACACAGAAAATTGCCCAAAATTATCGTTATAGGAGACAGTGGGTACGTGTATTAACTTCATTTTACGGTTGCTTTTCTCTCTTTCCCTTTTGTCTAACTCTACTTTTAAATTTTTCTTAGGGTTGGAAAAACATCGTTGATGAATCAGTATCCTATACAATTTATCATTTGGTAGCCGTTTAATTTTTATTAATTGCTTCATTTGCAAGATTTTGGTATTAGTGTTTTTTATTTCGATTGGGATTCATCGTACCGAGTAGAATGTGGAATTATAGAATGTACCACTTGCCTAGGTTTTAAATTGTGCGAAATATGTCGTGGTTTTGTTGCAATCTTTAATATTATGGAGGATTGTGATCAAATGCAGCCTTAACTACAATCAAAAGAGAAATCAAAAACCCTAATATCGCATTTAGTCATATAGTTGAACTGCAATATTTTAAACATTATATCTTACTTCAAATCAGATGAATTGCGATAATGGATCATCATGATCATTGATATTAATGAGAATTGTAGTTAAACGAGGCTTCAGTTTTGACACAGAAATTAAAATCCTTAATATTGTAGCTATGGTTGGAGTCTTAGACCTTTATTTAAAACTGTGTGTCTCACTTTAAAGCAGCCAAATTGTGGTAACAATTAATCGCTATCTTTGATATTGCTGAAAATTGTAGTCAAATGAGATCTCAATCCCAACATAAAAATATTAAAAACCCAAATGATGCAGCTCAAACCAGAGTTTAATACTTTATTTAAAACAATTTGAGCCTTACATCAGAAAAGTTGAATCGATTGTTTTTTATTACAATTTAAAATATATGGAAAATACTTCTTGTTATACTCCATGATCATTGTTGGTAGGCAGCTAGGAGTGATCCTTACATTTTTCTTTTATTCTACCTACTACCATCCTTAATCATTGGTAAATTATGGCATTTAACACTACTTTAAAATGTATTGTTTATGCTCTCTATCTTCGAATGAGGTTGGGAACACAATTAGGTTGATACACATTTTATGTTGTTGAGTTTCTTTATATTTGATGCTAATTTAAAACTTATGATTATTTGATTTAGATGAATTTATGTTTATTCAAGGACATTCCTTTCTTGAAATTGGTATATGTGAGCCATTCTTGAAATTGGTATATGTGGGCCATTAACTACTTGTTTAGATATGCACTCAAGAAGTTTAATCAGAAACTAGAATTTTGACCCGTGCGATGCACGAATCTTCTCGACTATAATAGAGATTAATAAATAATCTTTAACCCGTAAGATCATAAATCGATCAATAAATGCAAATTAGATTATAAGAGATACAATATTACAATCAACTGATAATAAAAAAAATTATAAAGAAAAAAAGATAAAAATAATACAAAATTATATTGTTGCACGGGTCAATTTTATTTATTACTTTTATAGTTAAAACATAAAAAATTAATGTAGTTCATGGTTCCTAACAAATTATTTAGGGTAGCCGAGTTTGCATGGAAATTAGAGTATTCTGTTTGTAAACAAATTAAATAAGTGTATAACAACTTGTAAAAAAAAAAAAATCTACAGAAACAATAGGTTAAATTGTTGGTGTTGTTTGTTTGTGATGTATCCGATTGTTTGTTGTGTTTGTGTGTTCGTTTTAGAGGTTGGGGAGGCTCAAGATTTTGGCTCAGTTGTGGTTCGGTTTCATCAATAACCCGTAAGGGTATGGTTTGGTTTCAAAAACATGCAAGGGTCTGGTTCTGTTAACCCAAAAGGGTCTGTTTGGTTTTAACGTATTAGACTCATCCCTAGATCTGAGTTCTTACGCGTCGTGCTCGAAAGAGCGTTATGCTTGCTGCTGTGTTCAAGGAGCTTGGCACTTGGATTTTGATTCGTGTTGGCGGTCGATCCATTCGCTATATTTAAACCATTTATGTTCTTTGCAATGTTCACTTTTCATTATTTTTTTTGTAATTTGGTTTCGAGCCCGTACGCAGGTTCGCTGGATTGCACTCGTGATAAGTGAATTTTTATTAAGATAGATTAGGTTTGATCCACTTTTGATTTTTCACGATGTATCCCCGCTTGGGTTATACTGGGTCTGGTCTAATGTCCCCCCAGTCTCTTTAACCCTTTATTTTTATTTATTATATTTTTCTTTTGGCTTAAAAAAATAAATAAGTTGTTGTAGACCTAATAAAATTAATAAATAATAAGGATAATAAATTTTTGCTTTGAAAAATATTCACGGTTATTACAGAGAGAAATGAAAAACATATATGATCCAAATTTAGAGCCAAAATTTTAGGATAGAGTTGTTGCAAACCTAATAAGGGATTAATGGAGGGAAAAAATTAGGTTAACACTTAACAAAAGTAATAAATAAGAAAGGATAGAGTTGTTGCAAACCTAATAAGAGATTAGTAGAGGGAAAAGAATAGATTAAGACTTAACAAAATTAATAAATAAGGATGGAAGGGTACGATAGGTGCTGATTTTGTTACTAAAGAATTACATATTGATAACAAACTCGTTACATTACAGGTAGGTTTTCTAGTTCATTGGGATTTTAGTATTTCTTATTTTTATCAAGCGGTGTTATTTAGATTGTATATATTATAATCCTTTATGTGTCGGATTGTAGATATGGGATACTGCAGGTAGAGAGAAATTTCAAAGTGTTTGTGCTGAATTTTATACAGGCGATGATTGTTACGTTCTTGTCTATGATGTCAATTGTATGGAGTCATTTGATATTCTTGATTCCTGGCACGAGGACATTCTCAAAAAGGTTTCTTATGCATCTCTATTTTATGATTTTGTTCCTTGGTACTATGCCATCTTATAATTTGTTTTCAAGCTATATGTATTAAGAAGTTGATTCCATTGAGTGCATTTGAGATTTATGGGAAACAATCTGAATATATGATGGAAAAATATAACCTCATTTCTTTATCTTTATGTGTATTAGATTATTGTTCGTAAACAAATCTGAATACTAATTTTAAACTTTGTGGTATTAATAATTGCAGAAGTAATTGATTTTCATTATTTCATATAGATTCAGCATAATAAGTCTTCATTCACATGAGCATATAGCATAATGTAATTTATGCATTGAGTTCTAATATTGGGGAATGTTTTTGTGTGGTTATCGTTTAAAAAGGACTTCTAGAATGCTTGCATTTATTTGCTCTCTGATTGGAACTAATTAAGAAATAAGGGAATAACCCTGCAAAATGGTAGCAATTGAATACCCACTTTGGGTTTGTTAAATGTTGTCATTTGGGTTTAGCGGAAAATAGTGAATTGTTAAAATACTTCCATGCAATAGCACCCCTAAAATTGTTATTTGACAACATTCAGAACAAAATAGCATATCGTGGAACAATAATGGTTTGTTCAAATGCCTTTATGTTATAAGAAACTATGTCATTCTATTTCTCCGTCCTCTGCATGACAATTTCTATATAGCCATTTTTCTAGTGGCCGAGTGGTTAGTTTAGGTATAAATCACGGATCGTTGCTTTTTGTACAAGCACTCGAGTGAATGTTAGTGTCTTGTGAACATTCTCCATATTAAAGATTACAATTATTAAATATGATACATGATGCAAGATTTCAAGGCCTAACAGACTGGTGCCAAAGTTACACTAAATTAACCTTAGATGACTACTATACTCACATATACTAAGATACATCATATTACATTCATAGTTTCCAATAATAAAAGTTTTATTCTGTCTCTTTGTTGTTATTTAACAAGTTTGAAAATGTTTTCTTTTTTGTCTTTTAGTTTTATATAGCATGGACTTTTTATGGCCTTTTAAGGTCTTATGTTCGAAGTTTTTGTTATTTT
This sequence comes from Medicago lupulina, assembly GCA_958299785.1. NCBI lineage: Eukaryota > Viridiplantae > Streptophyta > Magnoliopsida > Fabales > Fabaceae > Medicago > Medicago lupulina. Next base: position 21,774,223 of record OY283145.1, on the reverse strand, counting down.
TATTCTTTCATTTCATTATATAATATCATGTGTGTGTGGTTTTAGTTTTAAATTTTAACTATTCATTTCCAAGTATATTTAGTTCTTACACGTTTTCCTATAAGTTTAATTACTAGCTAAATACAGGGGCGGATCCACAATATAGCTAAGTGTGGTTATAGCCACACATAATTGTTAGCATTTTTTATTTTTACCAACCCTAAAAATATTGATTATATACTATATATGTTGTGCTTATATCACATTCCTTTTTATTCTATGGTCTAGCAGTAGAGGAAGTGATTTTTCTTGTACATGTCCTAGGTTCAACTCCCATTGCCTTGCAGCCTACAGGAATCGAACCTGCAACAGAAGGGTCGAGGGTACACCTTATCTGCTTTGCGATAGTGCTTAATCTGTTATATATAGCATTATTTGAATATATAGTATTACAAACCAAAGATAATTTAGCCACACCTAACTACATTGTCTGGATCCACCCCTGGCTATATATTATAATATTAAGGGATCCTTAACTAGTAAGTTAAATATGTTTTTTAATGAAACATAAATTGAAAACCTATTTCAGCTGACTATTTTTCTTTTGTTAAATCTGTTTTTTAATGAATTATAAACTGAAAAATATGTAATTACCTGCTAGATATTATGGGAAACCATGTTAGGCAATAGGTCAATTAATGGATTGGTTAAATTTAACCCAAAGATTGAGTTATCGTGTCATATTTAACTTGTCCGAATTTGAAACGAAACATTTACTTGGTGGATGGTTATGTTTAGTGTATACATCTGTTGTGTATTTCAACAAAAGGATGCTTAACGAACTTTTGAATTTTACATTTCATTATCTTTTCCAGATGTGTTTAACATATTCTATGGCCTACTATGTCGGAGAATGAACAGAGGGTTGGATGTGCATGTTGGTTTGAATTTCTCTCTACTGCATTGACTCAAGTTCTTCATACACTTTTTGGAAAGAAAACATGAGATGTTTGAGTAAATCATGTTTCCCCTTGATGTTGTCATTGTACTACTGTTTGACTTGTGATTCAACTTTAGAATTTTCATTTGAATAATTTAGGCTTGGTTTTACTTTATGAAAACATTTTTAGTTTTATTTATGTTTGTTTTAAATTGGTAATAAGGTGATGGAATGGTCATGTAGTGAAACATTTTCAGAAGGGCAATACTTATATATAGTTCAATATATGCATTTCTTACCGTCTACATGGCAACTTCAGCCACCTTTGTCACTTGTCATATTATGATAGGCCAACCATAAAAACAACATATATATAAAAGAACTATGTATAACTTTTATCCTTTTCAAAATTTCTAAAAATGATATATATGCTCTAAAAAGTTGAAAATAAAAAGTGATGAAAAAAATATTAGATTTATTTTTTTATGTATACAAGCTATGGACATATTTGGCTCTTGCAATTGTTGTATGTATGTATATTTTAACATACTCTCTTATTCCATGTCATCACATTGGAGGGTGTGGTAAAAGGAGTAGGCTTGAGGGTGTGTCCCTTGTATTGTTGTATGCAATATGTAATTAATTAGTTGAAGTGAAAATATCATTTATATGCTACATAATTGTCTCATAATGGCCGACAGTTTGCTAAATGAGTTCAATATCTAGTTTTGACTATGTTTCATTAAAAGTTTTAAAGGGAATTTTTTTTTAACAAAATAAATGATATTCATTTATTTTGTTATAAAATAAACTCAAAGCATAAGATCAAAGAAAAGAAGAAGATAATAAAAGATAGAGAAGATGAGAGCTTTTGTATTATCCTCATTACACGTATGTATTTACATCAAAACATGACTCCTATTTATAGGATACAAATAAGCAAGTGAATGTTCACATGCAATCAAAGAGCACTAACAATTCAATCCACTAGTGGGAGTAATAGAACTTAGAAGATCAAGAATGGACATCCACCAACTTTATTATTCATAACACATTTAAATTAATAGGGGAAATTGATATGATATAAATTGAAAGTCTCTAAAATTAAAAAGAGAAATCATTAAAAAGGTAAATTGATGAATTCAGTTTAAGATGATGAACTTGTCTCAATGAATCAAAAAGTTACGGTAACGAAGCATGGGTGCATTTTATAAATGAACCCATGTAGGAACGGTGACGTTTAAGATACCAAAGTTGATCTTTTTGTGTATGGTACCAAAACACTCAACATCAGCATTAACAGGTTTTGAAGCTACCTTCTTCCAGCTGCACCACCAATCTTCATTTGTTTTACTTTTCTTCTCTCTTCCTCCAAACAGTAGCAAACCGATGGCCCGTGTCAAAATTGTCCTTTGTAAGTAGGTATATAGAAAAAGCCAAAGTTCTATGATTTTGGAAATTTAGGTGTTGTAAATTTATTAATTGGATCACGATTATACCAATGTCTTTTTTATTCTTGTCGAAGAAAACAATGTTTAAATTAATATATTTATATGTTAGGAATTTTATTTTTTTTGACCATCTTGTCAAAAAACTAACATTTAGATTAGACTAATATTGAAGCATAAAAACACATGAAAATGTATAATGTTTTTTGTTGCAAGGGAATTGATATGATTTCTGCATATAAAAAAAACATTTAGACTAATATTATTACTTTTTGTTTAGAACCTTATAGGGTAGAATGATAATGTATTTTGTTGTGAGTAGAAGAACCGAGCTTGAAAAAGATAGAAAGACATGGTGCCAATTTTTTTGCAGAACATAGAAAAAAGAAGAAGAAAATATGTCTAAGCAATTGAAATGGGAAACTGAAAATTTCATTAAAAAACTTTAATTGAATATGGGGTGACTATGTAAATAACAAAAATATATCTAAAGTATGTAAAATGTAATTATATATGTTTGACCTAGTTAGTATAGTCCATGTTGCTCATTTTAATTGGTCCACATCAACATGGGTAACGTACCAACACATTTGTATAGGGTAATCTAGGAAAAACCAATTTAAGAGATTATTTGTGTGTATCGAATACAAAAAACCGATTTTAAGAGATTATTTGAGTGTATTGAATACATAAATATTAATTTGACATTTTTTTTTTTTTTATGGTGGTCGGGGTTTGAACTCCAAACCTTATATATATTATTTATTGTTCCTACCAACCAAATTAAACTCGACGTTAATTTGACATTTACAATTACTATTACGGTCCCAATTGGATTCATATATAATTTAAGGTTTTGTAGATTATGCCCGGTTTGGATTCATATATAATTAAAGGTTGTAAAGAAATTGAGATAAGACTTTTTGTACACTTATGTTCTAAAAAGTGGTCCATAAGTTTGTTATTTCTTTATAAAAAAACAAAAAAAGGTTGGTAATTCTATCAAAACGTGTTAAATGCACAAACTTAGGGTGGGGAGAACCATGGCCCAAGCAGGTCCCCGTACTAGGTCAGCCTCCCTATGCTTGATTAATGTTGTTTCTTCTTAATTAGAAACAATATTTTTTGACAGAGGTTTCCTTAAAAAAAATGTTCTTTGATAGATGCTTAATAACAAATTTATCGTACTTCATCAAAAGGTGATTATCGGTGCGGTTCTAGACGGTGGTTGTAAGTCTTTGTTGATTGACTGGAACGGCAGATGTGTGTGTTCATGCAGACACTCTAACGCTCAAGTTAGTATTGAGTCATAAAGGGTTGTCGAGAGAGTTAAGAGGTGTTAACCACGGGGACTGCTGAAAGTCCCCTTTATATAGTGTGGGGGAATGCATTAGCCGTTGTATGGCGAACGTAGGGCTCAACGACTACGGATTAGTAGGAATCGTAACCGCCGAGCAAGAATTGTGAGAGTCATGGAGGGATATGTAACCTTTCGTTTGAACGGGTCTCCAATTGCTCCAAAAAAACCCCTCGCGCGGAAGGGGTTTGTTGCGAGTAAAATTGATGAAATGCTGGATTGGGTCATTTTGTATTGGGCCTATGTAAATGAGCCTTTGCGTATTTGATGGTTCCAGAACAATATCTCCCTAAGTTGTTTCTCTTGTTAAAGAGTGATGACTTTGAGAAGAGGAGGTTACCTGCTCGTTGGAAACTTTACAGGCGAGGACCCCTAATGTCTAAGACGAGGTTGTCCGCACAACAAGTTTATGCTCGTAAAGATGTTGGCTTGCCTGATTGGAAACAATGTTGTTCACAAAGGTATGCCACACAAGTTCTACCATGGTCGTATCGGTCGGCCGTCGTGTTTTGATTGTTAAAAATACTGGTCTTGTTTGGAATGTTACCAATAGCGGTCGTGTTTGGAATGTTACCAGTACCAGTCGTGTCTGGGTTGTTACTAAACATGCGCACGTTCGCTAGTATTGTATTCCCATCGACCAAGGTGGCACTTTGCGAGATCCTCAATGGATGACGTACCCATAAGATTCCTTCGTTAGAGAGTAGATTGTGTTATCCTTGGTAGCATTTAATGTGTACGTCTCGAGGATGAGACTGAGGGGACATGACCCTTGGTTTCTGATTGCCACATGAAAAGGCTACTTAAGTACTCGAGTACTTATCCCCTTGAGTGGCATGTTCAGAGTTGATTCCAAGTGTTTACTAGTGTTTTTGGTAAACAAATACTGACTGATTTTGATTGTAACAAGAAGGACCAAACTAAAGATCCTAGGACATGTTGTGCATTTTGTTGTTGTGCGTTCATCGAGTTCGTAGGTTGTTGAACGAACGGGACGAGACCGTGTGGCGTCTTTCGACAGGTTTTAAGCCATTAATTTTAAATTGCAGAAACTTAAAGAAAATAAAAAATGTAAATGCACATGCATTGAAAATAAAGGTGGTTCGACAAATCCTTTACATACATTCTTTATGACTCTTTTCTCTTGCGCAGGTACTTCGAATATTTTAGAGTTCTGTAAAGGCGATTTGCAACCCATTTTCCCTATGGAAAACTATTATTTATACATAGGAAATAAGTGGAAAGAAACTAAACCCACGATCAACACTCCTTCCATGTAGACAACCGCTTATCATAATCAACACAAACCAAAATACGAAGAAAAGAGTAAGAGGAAGGGAATGGTCCCATAAAATCAATGCCCCAACAATAAAATGGTTCTATTTCAATGATTCCTGTAAGGGGCATCTCATTCCTCTTAGAAATATTACCTGTCCTCTGGCATTTATCACACCGTTGTACAAAGTCTTGGCAGTCCTTGAACAAGGTGGGCCACCAGAAGCCACTTTGCAAGACTAGTGGTTCTTTCTCCACTATGGTGGCCCCCATAAGCTGAGCTATGGCAGTGCCACATGATACTATTAGCTTCCTGACCTGCAACACAACGTCTAATCAAACCGTCAGTGCTTACCTTAAACAGATAAGGATCATCCCACATATAGTGGTTTGCATCCTTTAAGAACTTTTTCCTCTGATGATACTCCATATCATCAGGAACTATGTTACCAGCCTTAAAGTTCGCCATGTCAGCAAACCAAGGCCTTTCTCCAATAGCAAACAATTTCTCATCCGGGAACTCAGCCAAGATGGCCTTCTCCTTCTTTGTCACCTCATTATTCTCCAACCTTGAGAGGTGATCAGCCACCACATTTTCGACTCCCTTCTTGCCACGAATCTCAATATCAAACTCTTGCAGCAAGAGGATCCACCTCAACAGTCGAGGCTTTGAATCCCCTTTAATCTGATGATAACCTGATCTCAAATCTATCTTGCTAAACACACAAGCACCCACTAACTGGTCCATTAAGTCATCAATTCTCGGAAGTGGATACCTATTCTTTATCGTTACTTTATTCAACTGTCGATAGTCGATGCACAACCTCATACTACCATCTTTCTTCTTGACCAACAACACTGGAGCTCCCCATGGTGAAACACTGGGTCTCACGAACTTCTTATCAAGCAAATCCTCTAACTGTTTCTTCAGCTCAGCCAACTCAGAAGCTGACATACGATAAGGTGTCATAGACACAGGCTTCGTTCCAGGAACAAGATCAATCGTAAATTCAACTTCTCTTTCCAGAGGCACATCAGGAATCTCATCTGGGAAAACTTCTGAAAAATCACATACCACTTGTAACTTATCAATCACCGTCTGATTCTTAATAGATGAGGACGCCATCAAAGAAAACATCATAATTCCATCGCGTTCCAACTGCTTCAACTGTTTAGTAGATAAGAATTCTGCCCCACTCTCTTCTTCGGGAGAAGAAAAATGCACCGTCTTGCTAAAACAATTAATAAGGACATGATTGTATTCTAACCAATTCATCCCCAAAATCACATCCATCCCAATCAACGGTAGACACACTAAATCAATCTCAAAATCACGACCAAACATAGACACAGGACATCTTAAACACACAAGGGAAGTAGTCACCGAACCCTTAGCTGGAGTTTCGACAACAATCTCCCCATTCATATCAGACACAACAAGGTTCAACTTAGCAGCACAATCAAGAGCAATAAAAAAATGCGTAGCACCGGTATCAATGATAGCAACTAAAGGTATATTATCAAAATAGCAAGTACCTCTGATCAAGCGATCCTCGCTCTCCGTCTGCGTACCAGTCAAAGCAAAAACTCTCCCAGTAGTCTGAATCTTCTTAGGTTGTGTGCACTGGGACCCAATGTGACCTTCCTCATTACAATTAAAGCATACGATATCACCACGTTTGCAATCCATAGTAGTATGACCCTTCTTACCGCAACAGAAACACCTCTTTACCTCTCCAGAACAAGCATTGCTCTTATGGCCTTTCACACCACAAGTATAGCAGACAATCTCAGCAGGAGCATCTTTCTTAACAGGTCTCCGCTCATCATTAACTCTTTGTTTGGCCTTATCTGCAGGGGCACTGTAGGGCTTAGGACGACTTTGTTGCCCTTTTCGTTTCCTCTCATTAACCACCTTGTAATGAGCCTTAGTGTCTTCCTCGTAGATCCTGCAACTACTCACCAGCTCAGAAAAGTTTCTAATCTTCTGATACCCAATAGCCCTCTTGATATCAGCACGCAATCCATTTTCAAATTTGATGCACTTGGAAAATTCAGCAGTCTCAGGGGTATAATGTGGATAAAATTTAGCTAGCTCCACAAACTTCGTCGCATACTCAGTCACTGACATGTTCCCTTGCTTAAGTTCCAGGAACTCGATCTCTTTCTTTCCTCGAACATCCTCTGGGAAGTATCTGTCGAGGAATTCTCTTCTGAATACGGCCCAAGTAACCTCAGCACCGTCTTGCTCCAGAACAGGTAGAAGACTAATCCACCAGTCATCAGCCTCCTCAGCTAGCATGTGCGTACCAAAACGCACCTTCTGCACCTCCGTGCACTGCATAACTCTGAATACTCTCTCAATCTCTTTGAGCCATGTCTGGGCTCCATCTGGATCATATCTCCCCTTGAAATGGTTTCTCAAGAAGGTCTCTAGCATACGAACCTCAGCATTGACATTCGGTTGCTGTCCTACAGCTTGGGCAACCGCCTCCAAAGCAGCAGCAATCGCAGCGTCATTCCTTCCAGCCATCTTAGTCCTCTTCAAGCAAACATAAGTTAGAATAACACAACTATAGTATTCTAACTCTAAGACAACGTCACTCGACTCTCTACTTGGCCGGACGGACCGACCTGCTCTGATACCAATTGTAACACCCCGTTTTCCCAACATAAAAATTTCTTTAAAAAGATAATCATGCATCAGAGTAAGCACATAAACAGGGCATCACATTCTCAAAACATCTCATAGTAATGAATAAATAATCATTAACCCTTCATAAAATATTCGTAAAATATTACTCAATTATTGCAGCGGGAATCATAAAATCATCTCTTAATGAAAAGTCTTTGGCACACAGGCCTCAACGACGTCTTAATAAAATCTTCAGAATGACATAATCATATCAAATAACATAATATGCAAGGAACAGAGAAAATATAAGCAAAGTTCCCCCATCCCGTTACGTATCAGAGCGCCTAGACACAACGCGGAACACCTCACACGATAGCACCTAGTCTTGGTTACCTGCACTTACCCCAATGTCATCTCTCAAGGTCCTATGCGACTACAGGTCGCAAACAGAACAGGTTCTAGGTTCTGACAAAACTCGCTATGGCGAGTGGGAATGCTCGCCTCGCGAGTAACTAGAGGTCCTGCTCGCTAGGGCGAGTTGGAGTGCTCGCCTCGCGAGCTCTAGGGTAATGCTCGCTATGGAGAGCTGGGTTGCTCGCCTCGCGAGCGATCTAGGTCTACTCGCCGCGGCGAGTTGCATAGCTCGCCTAGGCGAGCGATGAACAAATGCTTACGGTGAAGTAGATAAAATAGTCACAAGAAAGGGGGGGTTTGAATTGTGACCCTTTAAAAATTATCCTGAAACTTAAAAGTGTTTCTCAAGTTGTTTACTTGGAATGGTTAAGTTAACTTTCTGAACTCAGAACGTTCTGAAGTTCATACACAAAAACTGATTAACAAAGTAAATGTGTTGGTGTGTGTTGTGTATACTGAAAATAAAGAGTATAGGGAAGAGAGAAAGAACACACATAGATTTATAGAGGTTCACCCAATGTGGGCTAGTCCTCTCCTCACAATCTTGTGAGAGTTTCCACTATGATGCTTGAGATAACCTCTCAAATCCTGCACCTTACAATCTTTGTTCACCTGAACAATTACACTTCTGTATTCTCTAAGCCTCAGCAGGCTTGCACCTTCTTGCTAAGTTACCTACTTAGACTTTTACACCTTTGCTCAAAACTAATACTTTAGTACCCCTAAAGCTAGATGAGACTTTGTTACAATTTGTAAGAGATGTGAATGTTTGAGAATCAAACAGAGGAGGGAGAAGAAGAAGAAGTTATCTGCGAAAGAGATAACAAAGAGTTATTGATTTGCACTAAGGAAACAAAAGCCTTAGAGATTGATCAATTTCACTTGCAAAAGCTTCAAACAAAATCAGAGCTGTTTTCTTGTATGCTTTGCAATGGTGCAAGTTTTGCTAAGGCCTTGATCTCTATTTATAGAGTCATGGGACTCATATAGCCGTTGTAGGGTGTCCAATGGTGTTATGCCATGTGTCCTTGGGTCCCACAAGTTTTAACTTGAAAATCTGGGTGAACATTCTGATCTCTGATGAACATCAGAATGTTGTTGCGTTCATGATGATCTTCATCTGGGTTCATCATGTTCTTCATCTGGGTTCATCATATATGAATGAACATATGAAGTTCTGGGCGTGCCATGTGTTTTTTTCACATGAATTTCTGGGCAATAGCCAAAGTATGAACTTTTCATCAAACTTCGGAAAGTTCATTTCCCAGATCTGCCTTGGGACTTGGTGCAGGATTGAGTTAGTGGATTCTGCATCTTCATGCCCATGCTTTGAGAGATTGTATTGTCCTTGTACAGTACCAACTCCCATGCGTGTCTATCTCTGATTGATCAAGATAGATTTGCTTTGCTTTTGCTTTTTGCTTTTCACCTACTGTACTGTTCATAAAGTAAGCATGTGCAGAGTCTGAACATTCTGATCTTCAGAATGTTCCTTTGTTTCACTTAGGATGATTTGTAAGACTACCATTTGATGTAATCAAATCCTAATAGTGAAACAATAATGAAGAGCAGTGAATATAACTTTTAGGATGATGTTATCCTTTGGAATATTCCTGGTACTTCAATGTTCATAGTCTTAAATGAACATTGAGTATCCTTTTTGACATAATCCTTGTGTATGCCTTTATTGCTTGATTGATCCATGCAGAAGTACTTTCCTGGACATTTATCTATGTCACGTTGTAGTTTGCACGTCTTCAATAACGTTCTTGAGATTCTGGGTTTGGTTCTTGATGTTCATCATGAACAAGGTTCTGAACTCTGTCCAGGCTTCTGAACTCTGTCCAGCTTCTGAACTCTGTCCAGCTTCTGAACTCTGTTCAAGCTTCTGAACTCTGTCCAGCTTCTGAACTCTGTCCAGCTTCTGAACTATGTCTAGCTTCTGAAGTGTAGCTTCTGAAGTGTAGCTTCTGAAGTATTGCGTCTGAAGTGTAGCTTCTGAAGTATAGCTTCTGAAGTGTAGCTTCTGAAATATTGCGTCTGAAGTGTAGCTTCTGAAGTATAGCTTCTGAAGTGTAGCTTCTGAAGTATTGCGTCTGAAGTGTAGCTTCTGAAGTATTGCGTCTGAAGTGTAGCTTCTGAAGTATTGCGTCTGAAGTGTAGCTTCTGAAGTATAGCTTCTGAAGTGTAGCTTCTGAAGTGTTCAGAAGTTTGAGTCTTCTGATCTTTGCGCGAACATTCTGATCTAACTTTCTGACCTCAGTGTTAGATCATGAATTCAAATGTACTTTGATTCTTTGAATCTTGGTATGATTTAAACCTTGTTCCTGTCTTAGTAAAACACTCAAGAGCACAAGTTAAATACCAAGGAATTAATCAAAGTCCATTAATTCTTTAATCATAATGGTTTATTATCTTTAAAATTAATTAGGGATTTTGCCTCAACATACGGGTTCTGCGAAAATCACACTAAAAGTTCCCCAAATCATCATCTTAAACGTATAAACTCTCAGAAACATCAATATTATGATTAATCTACGTTCTGTACTCATCTTAAACATCCGTTCTACAGCTTTATGGCTTAATTCATGATTTTTCTCACTTTTTAACCTAATTCCAATTCTCTCAAAACAGCCCTATGATTGTTAATCTTGACAAAAAAGGAATTCAAAGCATGTGATCAAGCATAAGGTGAAGTCACTAAACTCCAATAACTATTGATCACTTAGACCTACTTAGGGCCTAAAACTAAGAAAAACTTAAGACATAAATCCTAAAGCTTCTCCCCCTTTAGTCATCTGCAAAAAGGATAGGGAGGAATAACATAAAGATTCAGGGAGTAGAATCCCCAGAATCAGAAGATGGTTCATCCTCAAAGATGGAGGGGTCATCAAAAACTGGAGGTGAAATAGCCAATCCAGGGGCATGCACCATGACAGTCCAGTCAGCCAATACACAAGCAATTTTGTGGGTTTTGGTGGAAACCCTTAGTGCTCTTGAAGCTATCTTTTCAGCCCTTGAAGGTTTAGCAGGTGCAGCAGCACCAGAAGCTTCAACTTTCTCTTTGTTGGCAGACACAAAGGTGTTGAGAGAGTCAAACAAAGCATACATGTTTGGGAGTTTGTTTGTGGCTTTCATTGGCGGTGGAGGTGGAGTATGTGAGGGTATGGTTTGGGGACTGGGAAGGTTAGAAACCAAGAAGTTGCTAGCACCAGCAACAGATCCCATGGTAGAGGAAGAGAGGTTAACGTTCTGAACAGTATGAGTCATACGTTGAACCTCTTCAGAAGGTAAAGATCCAGAAGCCAAAGGCATTGGATCTGCTGACATATCAGGCTCATTTGAAGCATTTTGATCAATATGTTGATCAGCAAAAAGTTGATTCTGCTCAGCATCTTGAGCATTCAGATCAACTGTTTGTGCAAGTGGAGCATTTTCCTTAATGGGAGCAGTTTCTTCAGCTTGAGTGGGTTCAGCAACTTGCACATTCTGAACTCCAAGTTCAGCAGCAGAAGCTTCAACCTTCTGAGCTTCTGGTTCAATAGTTTTCTGACTTTGTTGAAAGATTTCCTGACCATCTTGAAACACTTCATTGTTGAAGTCAGAATTGAAATCTTCAATGTTTAGGTCAAAGCCAGTTGAAAATTCCATATGCTCATCTTGAGCAGGTTCTTCCCTATTCATGTTGGAAGCTAAAATCTCAGCTACTTCCTGAGTTTCTTCATCAACATTCTGAGTTTTCTTCTCAGTATTTTCTTCAACTCTCTGATTTCCAGCAAGAGAGTTTTCCTTAGCCATCTCAGCAGCTTTTTCACTTTTCAAGTCTTCCTTTGGAGAGGATGCTTCTTTATCCTTCTGAGCATTCTCTTCAAACACTGATTGACCAATCATGGAGCAGAACTGTGAGTTTCTTTCTTTCACAATTTCCTTTGCAAGCTCTGTGACTTTGGAGAATATCTCTATAGCAGGTGGAGAGGGGGATCTGACTTCTTTGTCTTCAGGAGTCTTGTCTTTGATTTCTTCTAACTTTCTCTTCTTTGTTGTCTTCTGAACATTCTGACGAGAAGATCTCTTTGTTGAGCCAGATGTTTCAGAGGTTGTGAAGGAAGCCATATTTGTGGTGGTGATGCGTAGTTGACCTAGAGTTTTGGAGGTAAACTTCATGAAGTCAATCTTGCGTGGTTCACCATCAAGTGGCACTTTTGCCTTCTGGAAGATAGGAGTAAGGTGCATTCCATAGGGTAATCCAGCAACCGTTTGCTTCATCGCCAAGCATGAGTCAATCATGTGTTGAATGATGATGAAACAAAGATTGAGTTTGGTCTTGCTTATGAGGTGGTGGAGGATGCAGAGATCCATATCAGAAACAACATCAAAAGATCCACATTTTGGTACTAGAGTGTGCCTAATCATGTTGTGAAGGATTTTTGGAACATCTACTAGATTTGTGGAGTTAAAGGGGAGAGTGTCTTTGGTATATTTGGCTACGAGTTGTTCTTTGTTGATATTGAGATCGTCAAACCATGAGCAAGAAGATAGTTTGTTACCTTCATTAGGGATTCTCAAAGCTTCAGAAAGAAACTCTTGAGTGACTGTGATTTGTACTCCTTTGACAGAAGAGATGAGAAAGTTCTCATTCTCCTTCTTCTTTTGCTTTATAATCAGATTGGTGTAGAACTCTCTGACCAATCCTTCATAAGTGTGTTCTTGTAGAGACACAAAGTCAGTCCATCCTTGCGGATCTGTGAACTTCTTCAGATTCCATCCCTTTGTCTCCAAGCTTTCAAACTCAAAGTACTTGGATCTGCTCATAGGTCTAAAGGCAATCTTGTCTGTTCTTTGAGCCTTGAGGACAGCAGCTACTTTAGTGATGTCTTTTCCTTTGCCATGCTTTCTTGGGGAAGATTCCTTCTTCACACCAGTCTCAACATTTTCTTCTTCATTCTGAGAAGTAGACTTTCCCTTTGTTGAAGAAGCAGACTTCTCTGTAGGCAGAGGCATAGCTTCTTTTGCAATCTCCTTTCTTTTCTTGTAGATTTTCCTGGCGGACTTAACAATCTCAGTGAGAGTTTGTTCAGAATCTTCATCCACTTCTTCAGGAACATCCTCTATTTGTTCCTCATAAGTCTCATCCATTTCCTCATCATCTGAACCAGAGCTTTCTTCTTCAGTGCTTGGTTCTTCCTCCTTTTCTTCTTCAACTATCTTCTCTTCTTCTTCTTTACCAGAATTTGTTTCTTTATCTTCATCAGAGAGAAGATCCACGTAAGAAACTGTTGGTTCCTTTGAAGATTTCTTCATCCTAGTAGAGCGTCTAGTAGGAACAGGTCTAGGTTTGATGATTGATTGTTTAGAAGATTTTGATCTTGAGGATTTTGGTTCGTCGAAGGCAGAGTAGATGACGTCAGGAAGAACTGTATGAACAGGGGTTTCGTTCAAAGTTGGTTGATCAGAGGTTTGATCAGCAGCGGTGTTTTGTGGTGGTGATGGAGAATGTTGTACTTGAGAATTTTCACCATCAGCAAACTTTGAAGTGGTTTTGGTTCTTGCCATTTTTCAGAAAATGTAAGAAACAGAGTGAGTTCTTAGATTTTGAAATTTTTGTGAAGAGTTTAGAAGAGAGAGGTTTGGATTGAGATAGAAGTGAAATAATCAGAAGTGGTTACTGATTATATAGACAAAGCGTGCAGAAAGAAGAAGGAAATGATGGTAGTTACATTGGGAAAGAGGAAAATTGGAACGGACAGGAGAGAGAAAGGATAAAGTAGCCGTTTGTAAAAAGGAAGGGGATTGGTTGATTTGATAGTTAAGGCTTTACATGATGGTTAATCCTTAAATATAACTTCTTATAACCAAGCATTAAATGCTTAAGATTATAGAAGGATATTTGGAGAAGGGTAACACAAAATCTTACGTATGAGATTTCTGATCCAGATTTCAGATTTTTTGAACGTTCTGACCTTTCTGAACATTCTGACCTGAGGAACATTCTGAACTCAGGAACATTCTGAACTTAAGAACATTCTGGTGAATGTTCTGATTGAGATAGATCTATCTGATTTGCATCAGATGATATCAAGGGGTTTAGTCTAAGGCCCTTAGTGATCTGTAATTAATCTTTATTGGGATTTTTCATGATTAACAATTTTTCTTTAAGAAAATTGAATCTATCCTCAACAAGGGGTTTTGTGAAAATGTCAGCTAGTTGATTTTCAGTGTCAACAAAGCTTAATGCAATATTCTTTTTCTGAACATGGTCTCTAATGAAATGATGCTTTATTTCAATATGCTTAGACCTAGAATGCTGAATAGGATTCTTAGACAGATTAATTGCACTTGTATTATCACAATAAATAGGAACATTTGTGTACCTTAGAGAGTAGTCTTCCAGCTGATTTCTTACCCACAAAATCTGAGAGCAACAGCTAGCTGCAGATACATACTCAGCTTCAGTTGTGGAGAGAGCAATAGTGTTTTGCTTTCTGCAAGACCATCCAATCAATGCTTGTCCCAAGAATTGGCAGGATCCACTTGTGCTCTTCCTCTCAACTTTGTCTCCAGCATAATCAGCATCACAATATGCTACAAGATCAAAACTAGAACCTTTTCTATACCAAAGGCCAAGATCAGTAGTACCTACTAGATACCTAAGAATTCTTTTGACAGCAGTCAAGTGTGATTCTTTTGCACAAGTTTGAAACCTGGCACATAAACCAACTGCAAACACTATGTCTGGTCTGCTAGCAGTCAAGTATAATAATGATCCTATCATGCCTCTATATTCCTTTTCAGAAACAGACTTTCCACTTTCATCCTTATCTAAACTTGAAGATGGATGCATGGGGGTGACCATGATTTTTGCCTCATTCATTTTATATTTCTTAAGAATGTCTTTGACATATTTTTCTTGACTTATGAAAATTCCATTTGGATGTTGTTTAATTTGTAAACCAAGGAAAAAACCAAGTTCACCCATCATACTCATCTCAAATTCATTTTGCATAAGGTTGGAAAATTCTTCACACATTTTCTCTTTAGTTGCACCAAAGATGATGTCATCAACATACACTTGAACTATAAGTAAGTCAGAGTTATGTGTTTTTCTAAAGAGTGTGGTATCAATTTTTCCTCTTGAAAATCCATTTTCAATTAAAAATGTGCTAAGTCTATCATACCAAGCTCTAGGAGCTTGTTTAAGGCCATAAAGTGCTTTGGTAAGTTTAAAAACATGATTTGGTTTTTCTTTATTTATGAAACCAGGAGGTTGGCTAACATAAACTTCTTCATTTAGAAAACCATTTAAGAATGCACTTTTCACATCCATTTGAAAAAGTTTAATGCTTTTATGAGCAACATAAGCAAGAAGAATTCTGATGGCTTCTAACCTTGCAACAGGTGCAAAGGTCTCATCATAGTCAATACCTTCTTGTTGGTTATAGCCTTGAGCAACTAACCTTGCTTTGTTTCTGACAACCGTACCTTCTTCATCAAGTTTATTTCTGAACACCCATCTTGTACCAATGATGGTTTTGGCTTGATTACTTGGAACCAGGTTCCAAACTTTGTTTCTTTCGAACAGAGAAAGTTCCTCCTTCATGGCTTCAATCCATGAGTCATCAACAATAGCTTCATTGATTGATTTAGGTTCCATTTGAGAAATCATTGCCATGTTGTTATCTTGAAAGGACATTCTGGTTCTTACGCCATCAGTTGTGCTTCCAATGATTTGATCTACAGGATGGTCTCCTACCATTCTCCAACTTCTGGGTGGACTTTGGAAGGTTTGATCCTGAACATTCTGATCATCTTCTTTCTCTACTGTGTTCACAGTATTTATACTGGGAACGTTCTGAAGTGTTGACATCTTAGTGTCTTCACTTTCTTTTGGTTGAGAATATTCATCATATTCATCAAATATGACATGCATACTGATTTCAACTGTCTGGGTTTTTAGATTGTACACTCTATAACCTTTAGAAGTTGTAGAGTATCCTAAAAAGATAGCTTTATCTGATTTAGGATCAAACTTACCCAATTTTTCTTTATTGTTCAGAATGTAGCAATAGCAGCCAAATATGTGAAAATAAGATATGCTAGGTCTAATGTTTTTCCAGAGTTCATATGGGGTTTTGTTAAGAACTTTTCTTATTGAAACTCTATTTAAAATGTAACAAGATGTATTAATGGCTTCTGCCCAAAAGTACTCTTCAACATTTGATTCATTTAACATTGTTCTAGCCATTTCTTGCAAAGTTCTGTTTTTTCTTTCAACAACTCCATTTTGTTGTGGAGTTCTTGCACAAGAGAAGTTATGTTCAATACCATTTTCATCAAAGAATGTTTTGAAGGATGCATTTTCAAATTCTCCTCCATGATCACTCCTTACTGTGATGATATTGGAACCTTTTTCATTTTGAACTCTTTTACAAAAGTTTTGAAAAGCTTCAAAAGATTCATCTTTGTGTTTTAAAAATAGAACCCATGTAAATCTGGAAAAGTCATCAACAATAACAAAGCCATATCTTTTGCCATTTAGACTTGCAGTTTGAACTGGACCAAAGAGATCAATGTGAAGAAGCTCTAAAGGTTTTTTTGTTGAAATAAACTCAATAGTTTTAAAACTGCTTTTTACTTGTTTACCTTTGACACAAGCTTCACAGATCTTGTCCTTTTCAAAGCTAATCTTAGGCAACCCTCTAACTAGATCAAGTTGAGAAAGTTTAGCAATAGTCTTCATGCTTATATGACCAGCCCTCTTGTGCCAGATCCATTTGTCTTTTTCAAGAGACATAAAACAGGATTCAGCAGGCATATCATTTAGTTCTAAAACATATAAATTATTTTTCCTTGATCCAGAGAAGAATAATTTGTTAGAGGAGGCTTGTCTTACTTCACATATGTTAGGTTTAAAGACAACTTCAAATCCACTATCACATAATTGACTTATGCTAAGTAGATTATGTTTTAAACCTTCTACATACTGAACATTTTCTATTTTAGCAGAGTTAGGTTTACCTATTGTGCCTTTTCCTCTGATCTTACCTTTATCATTGTTTCCAAATGTCACCAGTCCTCCATCCTTCTTTTCAAAGGTTAGAAAACAGTTCCTGTTACCTGTCATGTGCCTAGAACAACCACTATCCAGGTACCATGGTTTTGTTCTTGCACCCTGAAGCAGGACCTACATTTTACAAGATAAAAACTTTAGGTACCCATGTAATGTTGGGTCCTTGAGGGTTAGTTCTTCTAAGAGATCTTTCCTTATTGTAACATTCTGTTTTGTGAACTCAGATTTGTTACAGCAGGAACATATCTTCTTAGCCTTCTCAGCCTTTTGTGAACTTTCTGATATATTAAGATGAGAACGTTCTGAGCTAAGATTAAACTTACTTTGTCTGATAAGTTTTTTCTTAACATAACATACTGATTCATTATGTCCTAATCTATCACAAAAAGAGCATTTCATTCTCATAATTGGTTTCTTAGGTACAAAGCTTTCAATGATTTTGCTTGGATCTTTAAATCCTAAACCAGATTTTTTAGCACTTTCATTTTGAGATCCTAAGATGTTTTGAAATGTTTCTGTGGATTTTATAAAACCTGTAAGATCATTCTTTAATGTTTCAACTTCCTTTTTCAAAAGTTTATTCTCCTTTTGTAATTCAGAAGGTAAAGAAAGAATGCCTTTTTGTTTTCTGTTTAATTCTTTTTGTTTTTCTGACATTTCAAAGTGAGAATCTTGCAAAACTTGTATGGTCTTTCTAGACTCATCATATCTGTTTTGAAGTATTTCTTTTTCTGCTTTTATCTCAGAGAGTTCCTTGATTAAAGAATGACATCTATTAGTTAAAAAATTTGAGTCATATAGGAGACTATCTATCTTACTTTCAAGATCTTTATAAAGAGAGTCAGTTTTATAGATGATTACCTCTTCCTCATCATCTGACTGAGCCATTAGTCCCATGTCTGCATCTGCATCTTCTTGGGGGTCTGATTCTTCTATGTCATCCCAAGTGATCATTGCTCTTTTCTTTGGAGGGGGTTTTCTTTGAACCTTTTTGATGTCAAGACATTCATTTTTGTAGTGTCCAGTCTTGTTGCATCCAAAGCAAGTGACTTGACTTTTGTCAGCTTCAGTTCTGGTGCTGTTGTTGGTGTTTGGAAACTTCTTTCTGATCTGATTTCTTCTTAACATCATTCTTTGAATTCTTTTAGAGATCAATGCAAGTTCATCTTCAGCTTCCTCTTCATGAATTTCTTCTAGTTCTTGTGGTTCTTGAACATCATCATCAGTTACTGATGGGGTTTGCTGAGATGCTTTTAAGGCAAGTGTTTTTACCTTCTTTACTGGTTTGTCTCCTTGAAGTACAACTTCATGAGCTCTTAGTGAACCAATAAGGTCTTCTAGGTTCATAGATTTTAAATCTTTGGCCTGAGTGATTGCAGTGACCATAGGTCTCCACATACTTGGAAGACATCTCAATATCTTTCTGATTCTCTCATGAGTAGAATATGCCTTACCAAGAGATCTCATTTCATTTACTATTGTAGTAAATCTAGCATACATCTCATCAATGGTTTCATTTTCACTCATTTCAAAGACTTCAAACTTTCTGACTCCAATGTCAATTCTAGTTTCTTTAACATGAGATGTACCTTCATGATGTATTCTCAAAGTATCCCATACCTCTTTAGCATTTTTACATTCATCAACTCTTTCACTTTCTTCCATGGTTAGTGCACATGATAAAAAGAGTCTAGCTTTAGAGTTTAACAATACCTGAGCTTTCTCATCTGTTGACCATGCACTTTTACTTTTGACAGCTCCTTCTTTGTTTGTTGGAACAAAATCTCCATCTGTGATAACTGCCCACATGTCATTGTCTTGAGATCTGAGAAAGAGTTCCATCTTTCCTTTCCAGAAGTAGTAGTTTGATCCATCAAAGAGTGGTGGTCTGTTTGATGATCCTCCTTCAGCTATGTACTTGACTTTAGACATACTTCCTGAATCTTTTCTCTAACACTTGTTTAAGTGTTCAAGCCCTTAGAGCCGGGCTCTGATACCAATTGAAGTAGATAAAATAGTCACAAGAAAGGGGGGGTTTGAATTGTGACCCTTTAAAACTTATCCTGAAACTTAAAAGTGTTTCTCAAGTTGTTTACTTGGAATGGTTAAGTTAACTTTCTGAACTCAGAACGTTCTGAAGTTCATACACAAAAACTGATTAACAAAGTAAATGTGTTGGTGTGTGTTGTGTATACTGAAAATAAAGAGTATAGGGAAGAGAGAAAGAACACACATAGATTTATAGAGGTTCACCCAATGTGGGCTAGTCCTCTCCTCACAATCTTGTGAGAGTTTCCACTATGATGCTTGAGATAACCTCTCAAATCCTGCACCTTACAATCTTTGTTCACCTGAACAATTACACTTCTGTATTCTCTAAGCCTCAGCAGGCTTGCACCTTCTTGCTAAGTTACCTACTTAGACTTTTACACCTTTGCTCAAAACTAATACTTTAGTACCCCTAAAGCTAGATGAGACTTTGTTACAATTTGTAAGAGATGTGAATGTTTGAGAATCAAACAGAGGAGGGAGAAGAAGAAGAAGTTATCTGCGAAAGAGATAACAAAGAGTTATTGATTTGCACTAAGGAAACAAAAGCCTTAGAGATTGATCAATTTCACTTGCAAAAGCTTCAAACAAAATCAGAGTTGTTTTCTTGTATGCTTTGCAATGGTGCAAGTTTTGCTAAGGCCTTGATCTCTATTTATAGAGTCATGGGACTCATATAGCCGTTGTAGGGTGTCCAATGGTGTTATGCCATGTGTCCTTGGGTCCCACAAGTTTTAACTTGAAAATCTGGGTGAACATTCTGATCTCTGATGAACATCAGAATGTTGTTGCGTTCATGATGATCTTCATCTGGGTTCATCATGTTCTTCATCTGGGTTCATCATATATGAATGAACATATGAAGTTCTGGGCGTGCCATGTGTTTTTTTCACATGAATTTCTGGGCAATAGCCAAAGTATGAACTTTTCATCAAACTTCGGAAAGTTCATTTCCCAGATCTGCCTTGGGACTTGGTGCAGGATTGAGTTAGTGGATTCTGCATCTTCATGCCCATGCTTTGAGAGATTGTATTGTCCTTGTACAGTACCAACTCCCATGCGTGTCTATCTCTGATTGATCAAGATAGATTTGCTTTGCTTTTGCTTTTTGCTTTTCACCTACTGTACTGTTCATAAAGTAAGCATGTGCAGAGTCTGAACATTCTGATCTTCAGAATGTTCCTTTGTTTCACTTAGGATGATTTGTAAGACTACCATTTGATGTAATCAAATCCTAATAGTGAAACAATAATGAAGAGCAGTGAATATAACTTTTAGGATGATGTTATCCTTTGGAATATTCCTGGTACTTCAATGTTCATAGTCTTAAATGAACATTGAGTATCCTTTTTGACATAATCCTTGTGTATGCCTTTATTGCTTGATTGATCCATGCAGAAGTACTTTCCTGGACATTTATCTATGTCACGTTGTAGTTTGCACGTCTTCAATAACGTTCTTGAGATTCTGGGTTTGGTTCTTGATGTTCATCATGAACAAGGTTCTGAACTCTGTCCAGGCTTCTGAACTCTGTCCAGCTTCTGAACTCTGTCCAGCTTCTGAACTCTGTTCAAGCTTCTGAACTCTGTCCAGCTTCTGAACTCTGTCCAGCTTCTGAACTATGTCTAGCTTCTGAAGTGTAGCTTCTGAAGTGTAGCTTCTGAAGTATTGCGTCTGAAGTGTAGCTTCTGAAGTATAGCTTCTGAAGTGTAGCTTCTGAAATATTGCGTCTGAAGTGTAGCTTCTGAAGTATAGCTTCTGAAGTGTAGCTTCTGAAGTATTGCGTCTGAAGTGTAGCTTCTGAAGTATTGCGTCTGAAGTGTAGCTTCTGAAGTATTGCGTCTGAAGTGTAGCTTCTGAAGTATAGCTTCTGAAGTGTAGCTTCTGAAGTGTTCAGAAGTTTGAGTCTTCTGATCTTTGCGCGAACATTCTGATCTAACTTTCTGACCTCAGTGTTAGATCATGAATTCAAATGTACTTTGATTCTTTGAATCTTGGTATGATTTAAACCTTGTTCCTGTCTTAGTAAAACACTCAAGAGCACAAGTTAAATACCAAGGAATTAATCAAAGTCCATTAATTCTTTAATCATAATGGTTTATTATCTTTAAAATTAATTAGGGATTTTGCCTCAACATACGGGTTCTGCGAAAGTCACACTAAAAGTTCCCCAAATCATCATCTTAAACGTATAAACTCTCAGAAACATCAATATTATGATTAATCTACGTTCTGTACTCATCTTAAACATCCGTTCTACAACTTTATGGCTTAATTCATGATTTTTCTCACTTTTTAACCTAATTCCAATTCTCTCAAAACAGCCCTATGATTGTTAATCTTGATTAGATGAATTACAGAATGATATAATTAAATTGCTAGGCTCACCCTTACCTGATAAAAGCAGAAATCGCAGCCTCTATGCTCTTCTCCCTTCACGCAGCCGTTTCTCCCCTTTTTTCCAAAATTCAGTAACGCGTACTGACTTCTTAACCTAATTTCCCTTTATATACTCCCAACAAATCTTATCTTATTTACTCTTTCTCCCACATAACTCTCCAAAATCCAAAACTAACCCACAACTAAATATTTTATTTTATTTTCAAATCTTATTTTATTAAACAATAAAATAAGTCACCACGTCACGTAAAATCATATAAAATCTTAAACCAACCTCGCATAATATATTAATAAATATATCTAGACTCCTCAAATAATTCAAATAATTAAATAATTAAAATGGGCGTTACAACCATCATTCCACCTTTCTTAGGTACCACATGAACAAGGCTCACCCAAGAACTATCAGAGATAAGGTAAATCATACCTGCATCCAGTAGCTTTAGCACCTCTTTCTTTACCACCTTCTTCATTGTTGGGTTTAGTCTTCTTTGAGGTTGAACCACAAGTTTGTGTTCAGCCTCCATGTGAATCTTGTGCATGCAATAAGATGTACTAGTACCCTTCAAGTCTGAAATTTTCCATCCCAATGCTCATTCATTACCTCTCAACACCCTCATTAATTTTTCTTCCTCTCAAGGTGTCAAGGTACTGCTGATGATTGCTGGTTTAGAGGCATCCTTGCTTAAGAAGACATACTTTAAGTGAGAAGGAAGTTCTTTCAATTCAGGATTTTTTTCTTCTTCAACACTCAAAGTTTGCGCCTCCTTATTGTTCTCAACAAGTAACTTTTCAATTTTTACTGGTTCAATTTCTTGTTTGCTCACCTCAAGTTGTTTTATGCATTCCTTCACCTCAAGATCTTCATCATGATCACAACTCTCTATAGAATTAACAATTGCTTTCTCTATAGGTTGTGTTGGTTGAGGTTCACGAGAATTGTCTTCAACTATTTCATCAACAACATCAATCCGGTAACACTTAGGATTTTCAGCTCAATATATGTTTCATGGCTTCAAAGACGTTAAACACCACTTGCTCATTATGGAATCTAAGTATAAGCTGCCCCATTTTAACATCAATCAAGGCACGACCTGTTGCTAGGAAAGGTGTTCCTAGAATGAGTGGCATGTCTTCATCTTCAGCCATGTCTAAGATAACAAAGTCAGCAGGAAATACTAGCTCATTAACTTTTACTAGCACATCCTCAAGAACACCAAAAGGATAAGAGATAGACCGATCAGCTAGAGTGAGGTTCATTCTTGTTGGCTTTGGTTCACCACATCCAAGCTTCTTCATCATTGAGAGGGGCATCAAGTTGATACTTGCCCCTAAGTCACATAAAGCTCTACCAATGTCTACCGGTCCAATGGAACAAGGTATAGTAAAGACACCTAGATCTTTCAACTTTGGTGGAAGTTTCTTTTGCAGGATAGCACTACAGTTCTTTGAAAGAGCAATGTTTTCATCATCTTTTGGCTTTCTTCTACCAGTCAACAACTCCTTCATGCACTTGGCATAAACAGGCATTTGATCAAGAGCTTCGTAGAAAGGAATATTCACCTGAAGTTGTGAGAAAAGTTCCATGAACTTTTTGAATTGGCTTTCTTCCTTCTTCTTATTTTTAGCTAAATGAGGGTAGGGAAGCTTCACGTAAGATGGAACAACTTGTGGTTTGTCTCCATCTTTCAAAATTTGGCTCTTGGACTTTCTCAAGATTAAGTCCTCATCTATTAACTTCTCACTTTTTTTCTCCCTCTATTTTTTTCCTTCTTTTCTTTTTCAACTTCGACTTGATCATTTTCTTTTTCAACTACACCCTCATTAGAATTCTTTTCAACTTCACCATCAGTTTCTA
Source organism: Medicago lupulina (assembly GCA_958299785.1). NCBI lineage: Eukaryota > Viridiplantae > Streptophyta > Magnoliopsida > Fabales > Fabaceae > Medicago > Medicago lupulina. The sequence goes on along the minus strand of OY283145.1, from coordinate 21,750,801 downwards.
CCTCCTCCACTACAACTTCTTCAACAGTTTTCTTAACTTTTTGAACTAAAGGTGTAAGAACCTTTCTGCTCCTAAGCTCAATAACATTACAAGTTTCATTCTTAGGGTTTTCTTTAGTGTTACCTGAGAATCCTCCCTTACTCTGTTCAGCCAATTACTTAGCCATTAAAGTTTCCTTGAGTCATCTTCATGAAATTCATCATTGTTTCTTCAAGGGCTGAAGGCTTTCTCTGTTGTTGAGGATTGTGCAATAGAGGATTTAGAGAGTTGTTGTTGGAATAACTCAAGTTGGGGTGCTTGTTAAAACCTGGATTATAGTAAGGATTTTGCCTTTGATAGTTCACATAGTTTGCTTCCTCACTAACTCCTTCAGGTACACACTCAACATTTGCATGTCCTTCTCCACACAAGTCACATCTAACCGCAGCTACTTGGTGTTGTTTGTTGGCCAAAGTGAAACCTTGAAACTCCTTAGTTAGAGCTTCAATTTGCTTGTTCATGGCTGCTTGGTTAGCTAGGATAGAAGTAGTGTCGCTCACCCAATACACTCCCCTTTTCTTCTTTTCGGCATCAGCACGGTACTCATTTTGAGCCAAGCTTTCAATTAGGGCTTCGACTTCATGGTCGGTTTTATTCTTCAGACTACCACCAACTGAGGCATCTAAGAACATTCTAATGTTGTGTGTCAAGCCCTCGGTGAAGATTTGAAGATATTGTTTTTCGGAGAGTTCATGGTTTGGGCACCTCTTCAGCATCAAAGTAAATCTTTCCCAAGCATCATACAGAGACTCACTCTCCCCTTGCTTAAAGTTTTGAATTTCCATCTTCTTATCCCAATACTTCGACATAGGGAAATACTTCTCTAAAAATTTCAGCTCGAGCTCGTCCCATGTTCGAATGGTCCCACCGAGTATAATTAGCAACCAATCTCTAGCTTTTCCCGTCAAGGTGAAAGGAAACAACCTAAGTCTTTTTTGGCTCTCAGTCACAGTGGCTGGGGTACACAAAACTCACAAGTCTCAGCAAAACGACTCAAGTGTTCATGTGGGCTCATAGTTTCTGTTCCATCGAATTGTTTGTCCCTCAACCCATTCAAAATGGTACTCTTGATGTCAAAAGCAGCAGGATTAGCATGCCGGAAAGTGTGGGTCAGATGACCACGGTGATTAGCTAACCCATAGTCTCCCAACGTAGGTCTTGCTGGAAATTCTGCCATGATACTTGATTCAGGAGAGTTGGACTTTTCAGTTTCAGAAGGTGCAGGACTCAGTATCTGCTCTTGTGCACTCGGTGAAACTGACTTTGACAACCGAACAACTTTCCGATTGGCTCTTGCAACCCTTTCTATCTCCGGATCGAATTGTAGATCGTCTTTGCTTGTTCTACCTCGCATAAACAACAAAATACCTTAGTAGCACTACACAATAAAAAGTAAAAATTTAAAAACATAAAGTAAATTGCAGAAATCCTAAATTATAACAAAATTGCCTTGTTAAAATAATTCAACAGTCCCCGGCAACGGCGCCAAAAACTTGATAGATGTTTGGCAAGTGTACCAAAAACTATCGAAGTAGTAAAATTATTGTTCCCACAAGGACTGTTTTTAACCTCAATAATTCAAGTTCGTTAATCAATAGGACGTATAAAAGTTATTATGGTTTTGCCACTAGGCAGTTGATTGAGTTTGATTTTATGAAATCAATTAACAGAAAGTAAAAGTTGTTAAGAAAATAAGAGAGAGATGAGATCAGGTCTTTCGAATCATTTATGTTCCCCTAATTGGTATACTGCACTCTATCCTAATGAATGATTTTCTAGTTCCACGATAGTTAACAAATTAGCCCTAATCAATCCTTTGAGTTAGGACCCTCCTCTTAAACTACAACCCCTATTTCCTTAGCATGGTCTAATAATCCTTGAAGTTTTAAGCACGTTAACCTAATATCACTAACAAACGATTATCCATTCCTAGACTAACCATGTTTATTAGAACAATTCAATGGGTCTAAGTTGAAAGTTAGGGTCAGTAGTCATTCATACTCACGATGTTTATATGTGATCAAGATATAAAAGAATTAAAACAATTGAATTGAATAAAAACTATATTGTCATTCACAAATAATAGAGTTTCACAGCAACATAGATTAATTAGGGTTACATAAAATCATCTCAGACCTAATCTCTATGAGATTTAGCTACTCATAATGAGATTTACAAATAGCATAATCAATAGTGGAATCAAAACGTACATGAACTGAAAGAAGGTTGAAGAAATCGCCCTCCTAGCCGTCTTTAGGTCTCAAAATCGCACTTTACTCTTCTCCAATCGTAACCCTTGTTTTCTGAATAGTCTTCAGCTTAAATAGGCACAAAATTTCGCCCAAAATCGTGTCACGTTTTTAGTAAATCGTGCCACGATTTTCCTTGTGTAACAAGATACCAAATTAATGTTTCACCAAATCGTGTCACATTTTTTTGCAATTGTGACACGTTTTCCTTGACTTCAAAACACTGCACTCTGCCTGAGAAATCGTGTCACGTTCACTAAATCGTGACACGATTTTAGTCTTTGATTTTCTTCAGTTTTTCTTGCTTTCTTGATGCTTAAGTTGTCTGGTGAACTCCAAAATGTGATAGTATTTACATAAAAATTACGTAATGACATCATGTCATCACCCTTGATTTTTAATACAAATAACACATGTAATAAATGGATATGAATAAATTTAAATATATAAAAATAAAAGTGTAACAAACACAAACGTCCAGTTCTTTCCTTTATCATTTAAAAAATGTAACAAACTAGATGATTGTATCTGTACTCACTTTTTCATTATCTCAATTATTCCCTTAAACAACAACTTTTTTATAGTAAAGATTGTTGTTGGTGTCATTAAAAAAATAAGAATTCAGATTATATTTTTTTGTTATATTGTTGGTTTTATTGAAATGGATATTCATGGTTAGTTTGATTTGTTATAATTCAAAAACAAAAAACATTTATATTTTTACTTTTAATCAAAATTAAAATTTCATAGAAAACTCCATTCATAATTTTTAAAAGTTAGCGCAATAATAAGAGCGGAATGAATGCTCGTCTTTTTGCTAGTATATATAGTTGCATTGTGAATTTGAATGGAGGTGTTAGATATTAATTTACTGGGTCATGCTATTGGATCTTTGTTTCAAAGATAGTATAGTATTACTATATATTATCCTCTAACGTTAGAGGATAATATATAGTAATACTATACCTATATTATCCTCTAACCTAACCGTCTCCTTTTTTTTTTTAAGCAAAGAAGAACCTAACAGTCTCCTTTGTTATTCTCTCTAAGGCCCTAAATTGTTATAAATCTCTTAAACTCCCTTCTTGAATAAATTAATAAATAAGTGTTAAAATAAATCTAGATCTAGCTGTAGAGTTAAAATAAGGCAAACAATTTTTGTCAAAAAAAATAAGAAAAAGATAACCAATTAAGTCAACACCAAAATATTTATTTTTGTCAAGTAATCTAGTGGCTAAAAATCACACTTTTCAAGGTGAATTATTAGGGTGTCCGGGGTTCGAACTCCAGCCCCTGCATATAACAATGCATGTCTCTGTCAACTGAGCTATGCTCATGGGACGTCCACATGAAAAGGTTAAGTGCACGTTGTTTATTGTTACAATATTTTTGGGTTTAATAGCAGTTTTCGCCCCCTAACTTTCACGAAGTTGCAATTTTAGCCCCCTAAGAAAAAAAACTATAAAACCGCCCCCTAAGTTTTGCGACTTTAGCAGTTTTGGCCCCCCAAGGCAAAAAAAAAAAAAACTTGTGGCACCTCACTTAGGGTGCCACGCCAGCGTAGACCGAGTCAAAATTGGCCTTGGGGGCCATAACTGCTACCTCATGTGCAAAACTTTAGGGGTGTTTTTATAGTTTTTTTTTTAGGGGGCCGAAATCACAACTTTGCGAAAGTTAGTGGGCTAAAACTGCCATTAAGCCCCCTTTTTTTGTATAAGAAAATAATTTATAAAAGGCATTCTGTACACAAGGTGTACATGCTTTTTTTTAATCTGCAAATATTATTAAACGTCATCCCCGCAAACGCAAGGTATGGACGAAACAAGATACAAATGATGCTGCATATAGACGGTACACCATAACCACGTAAAAACACACTTAAAGAAAAACCCACCAAAACACATCACCACCTAAAAAAAACTCCAAAAAAACACCAAGGACCGTAAACACAGTATCCACCACCGCCCATCGTCACTACTCACCCACAAAGCCCAAAAATCAACATAAGTCAAAGAACCGACTCCCGATCTCAAATCAAAAGTGACCGGCCCACCAGACTATAATACCAAATTAGCAGGGCACCCCTCGCCCCCGGTACACCAGAGAAAAACCAAACCAAGTCAAACAAAGATTACAGCTAGACCCCGACTTCCGATCTCGAAGCCAAATGAATCGGCCCACCGAAAACCAGCACACTATATGTAAGACGAAAGACATGGCAAGCGAAGTTTAAACAACAAATAAATTAAAAGGAAAAGGCTCAACATAACGTGACACACACCCTCCAAACTTTGTAAACACCTGAACCATCCAAAAAACACAACCAAGAGTTAGAGACGACAAACATGGACCCGTGTAACAGAGGTTGCTTCTAAACGAAATCACCCCAACAAGCAACCGCCTTAAATTTTATTTTAAAAAAAGTTTTATTTGTACATGCGTACGATGAAAGTAAATTTCTTTTTTTTCTTGAAAAATGAAAGTTAATTTCATTCATCAAATTTTACTATAAATATCTATGTAGTAAGACACTTTATTTCTCATCCCAAAATCTTAGAGTTGAACTATTATTCATTCATTTCATTTCATTAGGGATGTCTACTCTAACTAACTCCAATCCTGAAATCAAGCAAAGAAACCTAGCAGATTATCACCCTAGCATTTGGGGGGAATATTTCATTCAATATGCTTCTGAATCTATGGTACATATACAATGACATTAATTGCCTTTTTACTTTTTATTCATTTATACCGTTCATCCATTCGAACAACTATTAGCTTCATAATTTTATAATCAGCAAAATTCTCTTATTAATTTAAAAAATTATTTTGAAACACATGCAGGATGTTGATCAAAATATTGTAGCAGAAATTGATGCACTTAAAAATGAAGTGAGAAATATGCTTGTTGCGAAAACAGATAAGCCTTTTGAGAAAGTTAAACTGATTGATTCAATATGTCGTTTGGGTGTGAGTTATCATTTTGAAAAAGAGATTGATGAAATTTTGCAACATATGCACAAGAGCTATGTTGAAAATGGAGAAATAATTCTTGGAGACAACCTTTGCTCTCTTGCTTTGCTATTTAGGGTTTTAAGGCAACAAGGATTTTACGTTTCACCGAGTATAAATGCATATAACTCATACTTATTTACATTTGTTTATTTCTCTTTAGTTAATTGTTGGGAACTCTCTTAACTCTAATGTGAAAAACACTTGGTCCACAAAAAGTATGCATGACTAAAATAAAATATCTTTTTTGTCTCAAACACTTAGCGTCAGAAAATAAATTACTCGTTAAATATTTGCTTATATTTGACACCAGATATAATAATAATTTTATTTTTTTGTGCAAATGCAATGATTTTCTTGTAGTGGGAGAGTAGTAAATTTTAGTGTGACTCTAATATGGTTGTTTTTTATAAACTCTTAGATGTGTTCAACAAGTTCAAGGATGAGCAAGGAAACTTTAACGAAACACTTATCACGGACGTTGAAGGGATGTTAAGCTTGTACGAAGCCTCACATATGATTGTTCATGGAGAAGACATTTTGGAAGAGGCATTTGGTTTTACTACCACTCACCTTGAGTCCCTTGCTACTCAATTGTGCCATTCTCTTGCAGAACAGGTCAAATATGCTTTGAAGCATCCTATCCACAAGAATTTGCCTAGGCTAGAGGCACGATGTTACGTTTCTATTTACGAGCAAGATCCTGCCCATAATGAAATTCTACTCACTTTCTCGAAATTAGATTTCAATTTGCTCCAAAGCCTACATCAAAAAGAATTTGGAAACATTTGCAAGTAAATACTTTAATCAAACACTCCTATCTTTTGAAACAAAACCATATTAAAAATGATATCTTTTGAAATAACAAAATTACTTTTTATCTTTAAAGATGGTGGAAGGAACTGGACTTCTCTAGCAAACTACCTTATGCACGAGACAGGATTGTGGAATGTTCCTTTTGGAGTTTGATCGTATATTTTGAGCCCCAATATCGTCAAGCAAGGAAAATGTTGTCAAAAGTAAACGCCATATTATCGTTCATTGATGATACATATGATTCATATGGAACCATTGATGAACTTGAACTTTTTACAGAAGCAATTGAAAGGTTTGTTGACATATTTATATATGCCTATAATTCCATCACATTTATTTTTTCTGTCTATTTGATTTTTAAGAAAAGATGGAAGTGGTTTTAACGAAATTGATTTTCAGGTGGGATATTGATGCCTTGAATAATCTTCCAGACTACATGAAATTACTTTATAAATCATTCTGGAATATTTACAAGGAAATAGAGCAAGAAATGATCAAACAAGGAAGGTTGTATACCCTCAACTACTACGAAAAAGAAGTATGAGTTTGTGCTTTTTCTATACTTAATTTGAAGTTTTTTTTATAGGCTAATATAATTGATAATAGAGAAAACTAATAATCAAAACAAAAGTAGTTCCTTCAAAAACAAAATCAACACAAAAGTAGTGCCAATTTAACATTTCGAAGTTGAGAAATTCAACAATATTTAAGTTTCTTTAAAGTCAATTTATAGTAATTAATGATCATGCAATTTAATTTCATTTGTATTACTACTAGTGGTGGGAATAGGCCAGGTCGCCTGTCAGAGGTCTATTATTGTCCGACCTACTTAAAGCCCGACTCGGCCTAACTTGTTTATTAAATAGGTAAGGCTAAAGCTTTTTATAAAATTCATAATAGGCCAGACTAAAGCTCATAGAAAAGCATACTAAGCCTCTCTGGCCGGCCCATATATGTGTAATTATATATACTACATTACTTAATACACGTCTATTAGCCTCTACAAAATAGATGTACCAACTCTACATAATTTTATTGGATATGTACATGTTTTACAAAATTTTATTGACTTATTAGCAGTTTCAAAAATATATGTTTACCGACCTATTTATAAATAGGTCAAATGTTATATTTCATATTGTAAGTAGAAATTAGGTTTTTAGACAGGCTAATAGGTCAAGCGGGGCATTTAAAAAGGTCAGGCCAAACTTAAAGAAAAGCCTTTGATAGTCTAATAGGCCAAGCTTTGGCTTTAATTTTTTCAACTAGTATTATTAATCAACAGTATCCTCATAATTCAATTGTATTGCATGATGATGATGGTAGTTTAAAAAGGCAGTCCAAGCTTATATGACTGAGGCCAGATGGTTGAACAAAAACTACATACCAACAACAGAAGAGTACATGAGCGTATCAAGGATATCATGTTGCTCCACTTTGCTAATATTAACTTCTTACTTTGGCATGGGAGACAAAGTCACAGAGAACATCTTCAATTGGTTAACAAATGAGCCAATAATTGCTAATGCTGCTACAACTATCTGCAGGGTGATGGATGAAATTGTGTCCAGTGAGGTATTTATATTAAGGGTCTTGCAAAGATGGAAATAATGGGTAAATTTTTAAGTAGAAAAAGATACTTTTTAAAGTTTCAATGTATTGAATGCACTGTTTTCAAGACAATTTTTTTTCTTTAAACTTCTTAATAAGTGGCCTAAGGACACTTGTTAGCATTTCCCTTATATTAATTATCCAAATTATTTCCTCCGCAAAATACTATTTTTTATTTGACATGGTGTAAATACTTACAAGGATTATTTCTCATTGTACAGTTTGAACATAAAAGAGGACATGTTTGCTCAGTGTTGGATTGCTATATAAAGCAATATGGTATGACTAGGGAAGCTGCTATTCAAGAATGCCAAAAGAAGGTTGCAATCGCTTGGAAAGATATAAACAAAGAATGTCTTAGGCCAACCAAAGTTCCAATCGATTTTCTAACTCGCGCTCTCAATTTTTCGCGTTTTATGGATGTGTTTTACACAGATAAAGATAACTACACTCATGCTGAAGGACTGATGAAAACATACATTAAAGACGTAATGGTGGATCCGATTCCAATTTAAGCATCATTGTTTATGTCTTTGTGTGCTTTATATATAATTCGAGTTTCTAGTTTGAATAAAGAAAACTTGGTGCTTCTAATGTGGAGAACCTCAAAACATAAAGCAAAGGTGGATCCTAAAATAATGTTCGAATATAGAAAATAAATAAGTCCTTTTTTTGGAGTTCAATATTTAGAATAAAGAAAATGCTTAAGTCCTTTATTTGGAGTTCAATAATTTGAAGCACTCAAGAAAACAAGAAGGCACACATGTCACGTGTGAGACTTCTTTTGTTGCAATTGAATTGAAAGTTTGTGTTTTGTTATTTTTCTGGGTACAAGGTTGTGTTTCTTTTAATAATAATCAAAGTTTGAAGTTTGAGTTTGTAATGAAAGTTTGTGTCTTATGAGTATATTGTAATTTATAATGCATCTAGGGTTTGATCGATGAGCTTAAATTTACAAGAAACTAGATCGTGCTTTGCACGGGTCAATGATGAGCACAATAAGCATAGTAAATTAAAAACAGGTTAGATATAATATAGTTGAAACTTGATTACAACATCACATGAGTAATAATAACATTAATTAACAAACATTATGAAACCCTTCTTTGTAAAATAATACATTAGATAGTTTTTCCACTTATCATTAGTCACATGGAATAAAAATCATATTCTGTCACAGTCAACCGTTTTTGTTTCAGAGGAACACACTCGTCAGAGGATAACCATATTATAAAATCAACTCCATTGTAGGGCGATTCTCATTAGTTGTTTTGATCAGAAGATCATTGTTCCTTTTGATTAGAATTTTGATCCTAAAATTCTACTCAGAGGCTAACAACATTCTTGAACAAAATGCATTTCAATTTTTTTAATTTTCTTCTGTTAAAGGTTCTGTATACTTTGCAAAAAAAGGGGAGAATTCATCTTGTAAGTGTTTAGGTATTTTGTGTTCTTGACAATAACATATTCCTACTGTTTTGTTTGCATCTTCTCCATGCTAGAACATTGCACCTAGGTGTAGCCTTTAGGTATAAGGTGACAATGAAATCATTGTTTTCTTATCTAGGCTAACAAAATCCTTTTTATTGTTGCTTAAGAATGAATCATTAGATTTCGATAATCATTGTGATTTTTTTATAGAAGAAACTATGATACAAATGACATTGTTTGATTGCATTGATACCATTAGTGGGCAGAATTATCACATAACTTTGCATTTTGGCGCCAAGAGGGACATTTTGGTGAAAAAACCAATGGAAAACCTAGGGTTTTTCTAGGGTTTGCTTGCAACTTTTCTTTACATTTGTATATAAGATATTACTCATGTGTTGCCCAAGTTTCATAAGATTGCGTCACCGAGGTTGTAATTTTAAAGCTAATATGCATGTGATGTGTACAAATATTTTAACCTGTTATCTTGGGAATATTGTGTGGAGTAATTGGACAAGTGTTAAATATATGTGTACACATTTGCTCAGTAGAATACATGAGTCAATTACAAATGTTTTATTCGAGGGAGAGCACCAAGGAGCTTGAGTAAATAGACGTCCAAAGCAGGATCATCACTCGAGGAAGGAAAAACATCAAAAGACGCTTTCACCACATTTTGCAAGTTACAAATTGGGCTCTTAAGATTGCCAAAAACGGGTGCGGTTATTTGACTTATTTCTAGAGAAGGCTCAATATCGAAAATGGCAGCAACGATTTTCACCGTCTTCAATGTAGGTGGCACACAAATTTTGTTGTAGTTCTCTTTTGAAATGCAAGTTTCCAGAATTTTTAGGATAGGGCAACAAAAGATGAGAGCATTTATGGAAGGAATTCCCATATAAATGATAGCGAGTTTCAACTTCTTTAGTGCTGGTAAGCGAATCCTGTTAAAGCATTGTAAGTCAAAATCCATTTTTACTTCGAGGTTGAGCAACAAATTAATTGCTATTATGTTATCATAGCGGTATAATAACAATACTTGGAGTTTCAAGTATCAAATTTCAAAGTCTCTAAGACGTTCTCTAAGTTATGTAGGTCTCAAATAACTTTACTAAAACTCATAAATTTTTACTAAAGGAAATATGTTGAGAGTGAGCAGATATCATTAATATGTTAAGATTTTTACTAAGGGAAGATTGTGAAATCATCTTTTAAAGCTAAAGACATCATCTCAACCTCCAGACTTTTAGAACTGCTTCATATTGATTTATTTGGACCAGTTAATACTGCATCTTTATGTGGAAGTAAATATGGATTAGTCATTGTTGATGATTACAGCAGATGGACTTGGGTAAAATTCCTAAGAAGCAAAGACAATGCATATGATGTATTCAGTAACTTCTGCACTCAAATACAGTCTGAAAAAGAAATGAAAATTTTGAAAGTCAGAAGTGATCATGGTGGAGAATTTGAAAATGAGCCGCCATTTGAAACTTTTTGTGAAAAACATGGAATTGTCCATGAATTCTCTTCTCCTAGAACTCCACAACAAAATGGGGTTGTAGAGAGAAAGAATAGAACTTTACAAGAAATGGCAAGAACCATGATTCATGAAAATAATTTGGCTAAACATTTCGGGCAGAAGCAGTGAATACAACATGTTATGTTCAAAATAGGAACTATATCAGACCTATATTGAAGAAAACCGCATATGAACTCTTCAAGGGAAGAAGACCCAATATATCTTACTTTCATCAATTTGGATGTACATGTTACATTTTAAATAACAAGCTCTACCTAAAGAAATTTGATGTCAAGGCCCAAAGAGGAATCTTCTTAGGTTACTCTAAAAGGTCAAAGGCATACAGAGTGTACAATTCAGAGACACTCTGTGTTGAAGAATCTATGCACGTTAAATTTGATGACAAAGAGTCTGAAAGTGAAACTCCAGAGCAAGATGAAAGTTTTGCAGATATACAGGCTACTGAAGATACTTCAGAACCTGATCAAACTGAAGAATTTGAAGACAGTCCAGAAGCTGAACCAAGTTCAGAAGCTCAAGATGAAGTAGCTTCTGATGAAGCTCAAGATGATTCTCAGCAAGAAAATCAATCCAAGAATACATTCAAGTATAAATCTTCGCATCCTGAGGATCAAATCATTGTAAACAAAGACAATCCTAGAAGAACAAGATCATATTTCAGACAAGAAGAGACTACGATATGATTGTTATCAGTGATTGAACCTGCTACAGTTGATGAAGCACTATCAGATGATGGATGGATATTAGCTATGCAAGAAGAGCTTAATTAGTTTCAAAGAAATGATGTGTGGGATCTGGTACCCAAACCTCCTAGAAGAACATTATTGGAACAAACTGGGTATTCAGAAACAAGCTGAATGAACAGGGTGAAGTAACCAAAAACAAAGCTAGACTTGTTGCACAAGGTTACAGTCAACAAGAAGGCATTGATTACACTGAAACACTTGCTCCAGTTGCAAGATTGGAAGCAATCAGGTTACTTCTATCCTATGCAGTTAATCATGACATAATATTATATCAAATAGATGTCAAGAGTGCATTTCTTAATGGTGTCGTAGAAGAAGAAGTGTATGTCAAGCAACCTCCTGGTTTTGAGAATCTTAAGCATCCTGACCATGTGTATAAACTTAAGAAATCATTATATGGCTTGAAACAAGCTGCCAGAGCTTGGTATGATAGACTGAGTAATTTCTTGATTAAAAATGATTTTAAAAGAGGTCAAGTTGACACAACACTCTTCAGAAGGACTCTTGAGAAAGACATTCTTGTTGTGCAGATATATGTTAATGATATAATATTTGGTTCTACTAATGCATCTCTTTGCAAGGAATTCTCTAAGTTGATGTATGATGAATTTGAAATGAGCATGATGGGAGAATTGAAGTTTTTCCTTGGCATTCAAATCAATCAACGTAAAGATGGAGTATATGTTCATCAAACAAAGTACACAAAGGATCTTCTGAAGAAGTTCAAGCTAAAAGATTGTAAAGTGATGAACACTCAAACGCATCCAACATGCACCTTCAACAAAGAAGATACTGGATCAAAGGTAGATCATAAGCTGTATAGAGGTATGATTGGTTCTTTGTTATACCTCACTGCATCTAGGCCAGATATTTTATTCAGTGTATGCTTGTGTGCAAGATTCCAGTCAGATCCTAGGGAAGCTCACTTAACAGCTGTTAAGAGAATCTTCAAGTATCTGAAAGGAACAATAAATCTCGGACTCCTTTACATGAAATCCTTAGATTATAAGTTCATTGTGTTCTGTGATGCTGACTATGCTGGTGACAGGATTGAAAGAAAATCAACCAGTGATAACTGTCAGTTCCCAGGAGAGAATCTGATATCCTGGGCTAGCAAAAGACAATTATTAGTGAATGAATATAATTAAATTAGATTAATGAAGCATAAAGACAATTTTGGAATAAGGATAATTTGTTATGTTAAGAATAGGACAAGTGTAGTTAGTGAGATGAGTAATGTTTAATGATTTAAGTAATAGTAATAAATTCAAGAGGTGCGGGTAGAAATATGAAAAGATTAGTAACAAACTCAATTAAAGTTTATAAATAGAGAAGAAAATTATAGAAGAAGGGTTACCGATAAAGAGAGCAACAAGTGGAAAAAAGGAAAACTAGGGTTGTGGAGAAAAGAGGCAAGGAGGAATAAAGAGAAGAACCTAGAGAGAGATTTCACCGTAGGAAATCATCAATTCCGCAAAACTAGAGGTAAGGGTGGGACTAACCTTCTTTAATCATAAGCATATAATTTCTGAAAAGGGTTTAATCATGTTGTTGTTTGTTGAATTTCATTGGTGTTATAAAAGTTAGGTTAAACTCAATCAAAATTGTTAAAAGTGTATGCAATCCTATGAACTAATGTAAGAAAGTAATGTCTAGGTTGTAGAATAATAGTAAGTAATGTTTCCTATCAATTTTGGGGTTTGGGTTGTCAAAATTGGGGTTTTGGAGTGAGAACAGAGGTCTGTTCGTAGACCTGTCTGTCGTCGCTCGCCACAACGAGTGCTCAAACTCGCTTAGCGAGTAGAAGTCATCGCTAGCCCAGCGAGTGATCTTAGTCGCCTGGCGAGTAGTTCCCAACTCGCCACAGCGAGTGTTTTCCCTCGCCTAGCGAGCTGTTCAGTAGAAAATAGCGATTTTGTAGAAATGATGTTTCGGGTCAGGTTTATATGAATTTGAGTGCCTCTTCATGTTTAGAAATAATTAGACAACTTTTAGAATCAAATTTGGGCATTGGGAAGTTAAAAATTGGGATTTTTGGGTGAAAAATGTCTAGTTCCCGAAGCTACCTGATCTTGCTCGCCTAGCAAGTGGTCCATATGTGAGCTCGCCATAGCAAGTAGTTGTGCTCGCCTCGCGAGTTGTTTAGTAGCAGACTGCCTGTTTTGCATTCTTGTGTCTTTTTCACACGTTTTTGTTTTGATTTGGACTTTGACATAAACATGAACATTGTTGATAACTGATTTATCTTTCAAGTGGTTTTGAGTTGATGTGCAAATATTTTGTGGTTGATTTAATATGATTTTATGATGTTGATGTTGATGTTGTTGCATTTTAGTTGTGTCATTGCATAAGCATTGTCAAGCGAAGGGGGTTGTAGCCTGTCAAGTCGAATATGACTTTAGCGAAGGGAGTTGTAGCTCTGTTGTTTCTTAAGCGAAGGGGGTTGTAGCCTGTCAAGTCGAATATGACTTTAGCGAAGGGAGTTGTAGCTCTGTTGGTACCACATGCATAATTATGCTGCATTTGTTGAATAGTTGTTGTTGCATTGTTGAGTCGTTGTTGTTGCATTGTCGATGTTGATGTTGATGCATTATTGAATGAAGTTAAATGATGATTGTTGTTTGAATTATGTGAAGTATTCTTAATGTTGAATTGTTGTTGTTTTGTATTGATTAATTCTTTAAATGAATTGTTGCTTATTATTATTGAATGTGAAATCTCACCCCTTCTGTTTGAATGTTGCCTCTACGTGGGTAAAGTGCAGATAACTAGGAGTAACCGCTGATGTGAGTTGGTTCCTCGTGTCGTCATAGGAGTCATGCTCTGATACGTAATGGGATGGGGATATTTATATGTTTTTTTTTTGCTTGTTACGTATTTCTTTTTAAGTTGATGTTTAACCACTTTTGGATTAGGAATTTCATTACGTTTTGATGTTGAGGCCTTAGTGCCAAGTATGGATTAAAACGTTGAACATTTTCCGCTACGACATTATTTTAAATTATTAAAGGAAGATGTTCAAATAAATAGTGGATTTTAACTCTATTTATATTTATTGATATTTTGAAGAACGAAATGTGACATCCTATTTGCGATGAACTCTGATTTATTGTATGTTATTTATATGTTGGGAAAACAGGTTGTTACACCATCAACCAAAACTCATAAAAAGCCAACAAGTGATACCTTTGTGCCAATGTATCCCTCTGTTGAAGAGAGGTTAATTGGTTCGCAACAAAGAAGAATTGATGCCAGCAAAATCTACCTGTTGATCATCCACTAAAACCACCTGTGATTGAGGCTATTCTATCTATTCCTGCTGATGCAGAAGGTGTTGATGATCACATAGGGACAGATTCTGCAAACATCAATGTATCATCACCTCACCTTACTTCCCCAACACAAACAACTCCAACAACAAAAACATCTGAACCATCAATAATACAAAACCTTGTAGATCATTATTCAAGTGAACTACTTGAGTATGAGACCGACTTAGAAAAAGCCTCTGACATAGCTTCTGATGAAGTTATGACAGAAAGCACCAAACAACATGAACCTGACCAAGAAATGGCCTCATCAACCAAAACAAATTTTGTTATTATCCCTGATCTTGTTCCTGAACAAGATGTTCCTGAACAACCTGCTCCTGAACTATCTGTTCCTTAACAAATGATCATTGACCAATCTTCTGCAACCAACACCATTCTTGAACCAGAAATAACCACAGATGACCAACCCTCATCCTCCAACCTTGCTCTTCAAACCAGTGCTCCTGCTAGACCCAAAAATATCCCTTCTCCACCTACATTGTTTCTAGATTCTATTGTTTTGGCAAATGTGTGTGAGAATATATTTCAGGAGCTGAACAAGTTGATTCAAGCTAGAAACAACTTGATTCATGAATACAACTATGATAAGCAGTGGAGAAGATTGAGAGAAAGGGTAGATTTTGTCTTGTCAGAACTGCAAAGATCCTCATTTGATGCTCAAGACGCTGCCCAGAACAAGCTTCAGGACTAGTTAAGAGGTATTATGAATGATATGCAAGAAGTACCAGTCAGTAGAACTCTTGTGAAGACTGCTTTGTGCTTAACTGGAAGAAGTGTTATTCCCAACTATGTTCATCCAAAGGAACTAAATCTGGACTGGTTGAACAAGATTAACTTCAAGTCAGCCTCAACAGATCTAGAACTATTGCAAAGAAACACAGTTTTGGAAAGGGAAAACAAACAGCTCAGGAAAGAGCTTCTTGAACAGAAACTACTTCTATTGGATTACAAGACTGCTACTGAAGCCAAACTGGAAGAAGCAAGAATAAGGGAAGAGAAGCTGATCAGAAGCAATGAAGAATTCAAGCAAGAAATGAAGGAACAAGCAAAAGAAACGAACAGGATAATGCATAAGATGATGGAGATGTTTCAAAAACAAGCCCAACCCTAGATGCACACCATTTAACTTGTTTTTACTTCCATTATTTATATATCTTTATATTTTCTTTCTGAACTTGTTTATGCTTCTGAATTACTGTTTGACCTATGTGCTTCTGAACAATTCATGCTTCTGAATATAAACTGCTTCTGAACTTCATTATATTGTGTGCTCCTGTCGCGTCATTTTTCGGACATCAATGTTATTTGATTAGCTTTGACTCACTAAATTATTTCACGACCTTGAAAAAATTATTTTATTTAGATGGGGTCCAGGGGTTGGTTACATAAGGGGAAGGTGTTAGCACCCCTTATGTTCGTAGTACTCTACGAGAACCTTTCGACTTTATTTTACTTTTTTGTGGTATAACTTGCTTTTTTTTTTTTTGTTAAAAGAAGGAACATAAGAATAGTGATTAAAGAAAAGAAAGAAACCTATTATCTACATTTTTTATTGATTTGGAAGGACTAGGTCCTTTTCCTACGTACCCGTGAGGGATCAGAACCTCGTAGTTCGGGGTAAAAATTACCGTTTGATTGGTTTTGTGTTTTTTATTAGTTTTGAAAAAGGTTTTAAAATAAAAAGTCAAGTGGCAAATAAGAATTGGTTTGTATCTTTTTATATTGAAAGAAAAAATGACTCGAAATATGATTAAGTTGATTTAGAATTTTGATTAAGGAAATAAATTGAAAATGGGATCACTTGGTTTTTGAACCAAGGTTTATTATGAAAATATTTTTTGTGAATTTTTCTGGTTATTTGGATGTTTTTTTGTTATTTTTGATTAATGAATAAAAATTAAACTAACGGAGCAATAAAAATAAAAGCGCGTGGATTTTTGTAGTAACGTTGGATCACCACATAATCCCTAACCTATTTTTGTATTTTTTGATATATACAAAGCGGTAAAGAAATAAAAGGACACACACACGCACACTTTTCTCATTTATATTTACATTGGACCTAAATACATTCTAATTGCTGGAAAATAAATAACAATAATTAAAATGCTAAATAGAAATAAAATAAAATACAAAAATGCTAAAAAGAAATAAAATGCAAGAAAATAAAAGAAAAGGGCGACCGAAGTGACAAAAATTACCGAAGGGACAAAATTTCGAAGGGACTTTTCCGATGGGACTTATTCCGAAGGGACTTTTCCGAAGGGACAGAAAAAAAGAGGGAGAAGAAAAGAATAGCTCGTCAACACAAGCTAAATAGGGAGAAGAGAGAAAAGTTCTTTGACAACTCAAGAGAACTTTTTGTGTTTGAAATTGTGAGGGATGAGGGCTCTATTTATAGGTGAAGAGGTTGATGAAAATGGAAAATTGGTTTAATGGAAATGATGGACAATTATGGTGAATTGTTAAAAAGGAATGTTAAAGTTGACACTTGACTTGAAATTTTTTGGACCTTGGACATTTTATTTTTGGACCTATTGACACTTTGTTTTTTTTTGGACACTAATTAATTAAAAAAGAAATAAAATAAAATAAAAATAAAATTAACCTAATACGAAATAAAATAAAAACAAATTAAAATAAATTATGTAAAGTAAAATAAAATCAAAAGATGGAAAATAAAAGGTAAGATAAAACTAAAAGACTAATAAATAAGAAAATAAAAAAAAGTGAGAAGATGGGCCGGAATTGGTACAAAGATGAGGTATTTTAAAATACCTTTCTGCTGAATTTTTCTCTAAAAAGCCAGATAATATTCTGGGTCAGAGGGTGTATGAATGTAGGTTCTTAGGTCAAAAATTAGGGTATGACAGATGCCCCTATTTAAGTTTCTTTCTCTAGAGATTCGAAGATGGAATCTTTGATTTGACAGGTCGAAGAGACTTAAATACAGAGTACGCCCATTTTTGTCCTAAGATGTTTATGAAATGCTCATGATGCAATTATGAATGCAGGACGACAAATATGACTTGACTAGAATGAGAAACAAGAACGTGATACCCAAATTCTTTGAGGAAAAGGGATCTGACTTCGCTTGGGGGTAATGTAGTTTCATTGGGGAAAATGGTTGTCTACTATTGTATTGGTTTGGAATGGAGAGACACATTTTGACCAAACAGACTGGTGATGACACTTGAGAGAATGACAGGTAAACACAGATAGTTCGTTGTTTGGGACTGACCATTCGGAAAAAAAGACAAGAGGATAAACTCAGGATGTCCATTGTTTAGGACTGACCACTTGAAACAAAGACAAAAAGTAAACTCAAGTTGTCCATTATTTAGGACTGACCACTTGAAAGAAAAACGAAAAATAAACTCAAGCTGTCTGTTAGTTAGAACTTACCACTTGGAAGAAAGACAAAAAGTAAACCTCAAGCTGTCCGTTATTTAGGACTTGCCACTTGGAAAAAAAAGAAACCTCAAGTTGTCCGTTATGTAGGACTTACCACTTGGAAGAAAGACAAAAATAAACCTCAAGTTGTCCGTTATGTAGGACTTACCACTTGGAAGAAAGACAAAAATAAACCTCAAGTTGTCCGTTATGTAGGACTTATCACTTGGAAGAAAGACAAAAATAAACTTCAAGCTGTCTGTTATGTAGGACTTACCACTTGGAAGAAAGACAAAAATAAACCTCAAGCTGTCCGTTATGTAGGACTTACCACTTGGAAGAAAGACAAAAATAAACCTCAAGCTGTCCGTTATGTAGGACTTACCACTTGGAAGAAAGACAAAAATAAACCTCAAGCTGTCCGTTATGTAGGACTTACCACTTGGTAGAAAGACAAAAATAAACCTCAAGTTGTCTGTTATGTAGAACTTACCACTTGGAAGAAAGACAAAATAAACCTTAAGCTGTCCGTTATGTAGGACTTACCACTTGGAAGAAAGACAAAAATAAACCTCAAGGTGTCCGTTATGTAGGACTTACCACTTGGAAGAAAGACAAAAATAAACCTCAAGTTGTCCGTTATGTAGGACTTACCACTTAGAAGAAAGACAAAAATAAACCTCAAGCTGTCTGTTATGTAGGACTTACCACTTGGAAGAATTGATGGCTGAATAGATGAGATATGACCAAACAAGACTATGGGCGACGGATGTAATCATGTGTGAATTGATATTGTGTGTGTATGTGTGTGTTGTGTATGCTTGAATGTGTGAATATATGAAAGTATTAATGCGTGGATGCATGAATGTATGAATGTGACTTGAACGACTATATAAACTGCATATGACAGGTGACTCGATGGGACAAGACAGGACATGTAAGGTTGGAGGCGGACTGACAGCACAGTACAGACACTCGACAAACTTCCTTGGGCCATGGGCGGCATTAAACCTGGCACACGGTGGCAGCCGATGCCCCTTGGGAAGCCAGCTTTTAGTCGAACGAAAGTCTGGGAGAAGTTGCCATTTGTAAATGGGCGCCATTCATTTTGGTTTTTTGTTTGTTTTGAGAACCCCTAACTTTTTCCTGGACCGCCCTTTCGGGTTTTCAGTCCACCGGGAGTATGTTCCTTTTTTGTGTCCCTAATTTTTGCCTGGACTGCCCTTTCGGGTTTTCAGTCCACCGGGACGCTCTCTATTGCCTAAGCTGCCTTTTCAGGTTTTCAACTTAGCGAGCTCTTTTTGTATTTTTTGTATTTTTGGATCGTGACTGCAATTGTTCAAAGCAGAGGCCTTCTCTATAACGTTTAGCCCCGTTTCTATTCCGGAAGGTAACCGTTCTCGAGGCGGATGCTGGTGTATGTTTCATCTACTCACGAGTTCAAAGAGACTGTGTTTGTTGTTCACACTTTTCAAAAGATGTAAAAAAAGGTTTGTAATTTTGAAAAAATTTGCTTCAAGTGTTGCCATCAGAAATAGAAGAATTTTACAAATAGAATAGAATGAGAGTTCTAAATAAATGGGCACAAGCTCAAATTTGATGAATTGAGTGGTGACCCGCCAATGGCATGGCTCCACAGATCTTTGGAAAATTTGGAAAATGGTAAATATATGGGAAGGGTACATTGAACACAGTAACCGCCATTCTCCCTAACAACTTTGAATTGCATCAATTTTGGGTCTTTGATTTGCCTTGATTTGCAGATGCTTTGAATCGGAGGTCTTCTGATGACTGGATGCCCCAAGTTGACTGTGCCTGACCGAATGCAGTTACTTTGTCATGATCCTTAACTTTTGCATAGATTGCCCTTTCGGGTTTTTCAATCTATCAGGATAATTTTTGTTCATGTCTTTAATTTTTGCCTAGACCGCCCTTTTGGGTTTTCAGTCCACCGAGACGCTCATTTTTTCCTAAGTTGCCTTTTCAGGTTTGCGACTCATCGAGCTTTTTTGATTTTTTTGATTTGATTGATTTTTGTGTATATTGACAAAGTATTTCTTGACTGCGCCGACATGCAGGTTTGTTGACATTTGTAGTCACAGGGGTCACTGCACATGGGTCTCCATAGTTACGCATCCACATGCCCCTGGAGTCTGGTTGGAAAGATAGTGTATTTTTGGCACAAGGTTTCTTGAAATCCACTGGGACGAACCTTCTAGTTGGAAGTTTATTTTAACCTCTCTTGATGTAGTTGTGCAAGGCCGTCATGCGTTTAAGTTCAATCAAGCCTGGATTTCAGCAGAACTCCTATCGACGAGACTTTGACCTCCACGGGAAGCACGACCTCCATGCTGAGGGAAGGAAGGGGGTTGCCCCTGTTGAAGTGTACACTTGAAGTATGATGGTAGCATCTTGTGCCAGCCTTTGTAAGTGAATGCCCTTTTCTGGACACTCTTCTTGATATTTTTGTTTTTGACTTCGACGGCTAAGATGCCCTTGCAGGCGAGGAATTTCATCGGGAACTTGTTCATCTTCCTCTTCTTCATCTTCGGACATAGGGAAACTCAAAGTTGGAAAACAGTACAGGGTTAATGTGTTCAACGGGTTTATTAATGCATGATTTGATTTTGATCTTGACAGGTAAAGTATAAGTTATGATTATGCAGATAAATAATTAAAGAGAATTTTGTTTTTTTGTATTACCATTTTTCTGGAATAAGCACAAAAAGAGACAGTCGGCATAGAAACGACCTTTTATTAATGATGGAAAATACTTGAAGCAAAAAGCCCTACATAAGTTCACTTTCGTCTCGGGCGGGACGAAAGGATTTTTGAAAAGTATAAAACAAGGAAACAAACATTATTCGAACAACTGAGTAGTAGAAGGAACATCAAAAGCGATCCAATTGCGGCTACACGCTCGGATTCAAATTTCCAAAGGCAGAACATCGGCGTCGACTAACTTTTGGGCTTCAATCTTCAAGGAGAAATAGTTCTCAACGTCATGACCTTGTGCCCCTTGATGGAAGGCACAAAAGAGATCAGGTTTCCAACGAGTCGGCAATTTCTTGGATATCGGCAGAGGCGGTTAATCGTCCTTCTCAAACCCCTTCTTCCAGACGCATACTTATGCCCACCATCTCCGAGAAGTCCCTGGGGACACTTCCGACCATCATCTCATAGTAGAACTGACTAAGAGTTTTTAAGAAGAGTTTGGTCATCTCCTTCTCTCCTACATGTGGGCTGACTTGGGTAGCGACGTTCCTCCACCGTTGGGCATACTCTCTGAATGTCTCGTCGTCTTTCTGAGTCATAGCCTGAAGATCACTTCGGTCCGAAGCCATGTCCACATTGAATTTGTATTGCAGTACGAAGGCCTCACGCAGGTCATTGAAGGTTCGGATTTCTGCACGGTCCAAGTTCATGTACCACTTCAGTGCGGTACCAGTTAAACTGTCTTGAAAGTAGTGGATGAGGACTTGATGATCATTGGCATACATAGACATTTTTCTCACATACATTGTCAGATGGTCTTTAGGGCAGGAAGTCCCTTCGTATTTCTCGAAGTCTAGGAGCTTGAACTTGTGGGGTATTCTTTCCCGCGGAGGGCTCGTATCTCTCGATTCATTATCTCATATTTCTCCTACAATTCATCTACTCTATCGTAGCCCCCCATATTCCCTGAGTGGAAGATGGGTTCTTCATTTTGTGGGACAGTATGGATTGTTGGTGCTGAATAGGTCATAGTAGCTTGAGGGTGTGTCACAACTGGAGAAGGAACATAGATTGCATGTTGAACAGTAGGCACTGGAGGTTTTCTTTGGTGGTGCGTTGGTACTGGTGGAGGAGTGTAAACTGTAGGTTGAAAAGTAGGCACCGGAGGTTCGCAAGCAATAGGGTGGAGTATTTCACCAGAAGTAAAGGGCGGGAACCAAGGCGCGGATCGTGGAGGCGTAGAAAATGTTGGAGATTCGGAGCATATCGTCCAATCAGGGATAGCAGAGCCACCTGCTTCGGCCTGAGTTCTGACAGGAGGAGGAGGAGGCGGTGGTCGATTTTGTGCAGCTCTCAATGTTCTCACCAATTCAGTTAATTCATCCACCAAAGTTTGCATAGCTGCCATCTCGTTTATTTTAGCCTGCATGGTGCCATCTCTTCACGGAATGCCTGATTCTCTTGTTCAAGACCTTCGATTGATGCTTGCCCGAGTGTTGTATGTGCGAGTTGACTGAAGAGGACAGTCGGACCACAGGTTGACCTTCTTGATGAAAAAAAAAAATAAATTGTGAGACTCGGATTTGAAACTATGGAATGTAAGATGATGCATGATGTTTATGCAAAAAGAGTCAATTTTTTTTAAGGGTTTATCAAAGTGAATTGTAAACATCGCAGAGGAACACGATTTTATTTGAAAATTGTGAAGAAATCGCAATCGGTTCCTTTTTCAAAAGTAAGAACGAAACCAAGGAAAAAGTTCTTAACAAAAGCTAAGGCTTAGTTAAGGTTTTTGAAGTAGTATTTCTTGGTGTTCTTTCTTACAAGGTCCATTCATCTGTGATGTTTGCAAGAAACTTTTCTAAATCCTTTGATATTTGATGAAAAAATAGTTTTTATGAATGAATGTGTGCTCGCGATTTTCGGGTGTCAATCCATTAATTGGCTTTGAACCGTCAATCTTTGAACTCTCAATTTTTATCCGCGGGAAGGGAAAAAACGAGTAAAAAACCCTTTTTTAGAGATTAAGGTCCGGGGGTTGGTTTCGACTAGGGAAGGTGTTAAGCACCCTAATCGACTTCGGTACTCCGAAGGAGCCTCTCACCTAAACTAAGCTTGTGCTAATTAGTTGCTTAATTATTCGTAAAAATATTGTTGCCTAAAACCTAAGTGTAAGAATGGAGGGAGAAGATGTATGTTTTTTTGTTGTTTTTATTGATTTGGAAGGATAAATCCTTTGCCTACATACCCTTAAAGAAAAAGGGATCAAAATCATGTAGTTCACCTCAAAAATTTCTTTTGGTGAGTTGGGTTAATTTTAACAATTTTGAAAAAAGGGGTTTTAAGAAGGAGATTAGAGGCCTCAAGGCATAAGAAAGAAAAATAATGTGAGGTTGGTTCAATTTTAATTATGAAAATAAAGTCTAAAATGAGAATTAAATTCATTAAGCATTTGACTAAGAAAATAAAAGGAAAAAAATCACTTGGTTTGTTTCCAAGGTTTGTTAAGAAAATATTTTTGTGTTTTGGTTATTTGATTTTTTTGAAAAAAGAATTTTTTTTGTAAGTTAAATCGTAAACTAAAAAAACTAAGCGTAACGACGTAAAGTAAAAAGCGATAACTAAGTGTGTGATAGTGTCGGTGTATGTGTCGGTGCATATTCTCATTACTTGGATATTTACATGGGACCTAGATACATTCTAAAGTCTTGTATAAAAGTAAATGACAAGAAATAAAATGCACAAAATAAATTACATCGATTTCCTAAATACACACTAAACTTCACTATTTAAACAAATTAAAATAATAAAACGATGATAACAAAATGCAATGTATAAAATGAACAAACATACTAAATAAATGCGAGAATAAAATATGCATGAAAAAGATTTTTATGTTTAAGCCAAACCAAGGAACAAAATGCATGAAATAAAAATTAAACCACTAACTAAATAATACACAATGCATACTAATTAAAATTCTTAAAATGAATGTAATAAAATTTTAAAGCACCAAATAAACTAATAAAATGCATGATATAATTTTTAGCATGAGTGATTAAAGTGTTAAAAAAACGCATGAATTTAAAATGATTCACATATGGAAGAAAATATGCAGGGAAGGGGTATAGTAAGCAACACAGGGGGGGTATAACCAGCAAAACTGTAGAAACAACTAACAAAACAAAAGGGCCAAGGAGAGGAACCGGTTCGGTTCAAGCCTGGATCGGTTCACAGGCGAACCGAACCGGTTAGTATGAGTATAAAAGGGTTTTGAGTTTTTTTTTACTCATTTTTCACAAAAACTTCCTTCTCTCTTCTTCCCTTTGTTCCGCTCTCTCTCTCTCTCACTTAAAAAAAATTCTGGAAAAAACTTTGAACAAAACCGGTGAAGGTTCATCTTCTCCGGCGAACATATGAACGCCGGCGCGGTGGCTGCCGACCAACAGGCGGCGCCGCCGCCGCGCCGGAGAGATGAACACCGCCGAATCAAATTTTTTTTTACACTTTTAAATATCCTTTTTGGTTCTAAACTCGAATCCGGCCAAAGATTTTCAAGAAAAACAACGTACAAGCCTAGATCTAAGTTTAAAGTTCAAAAATTTCTACCTCTTTGTTATTCGGTTCAGTTCTGATCGGATGCCCCTACCTTCTTTACTGTTCCGGTTTTGTTTCTTCTTGCTTGGAGTTCTTGCTCGAAAACGTTTTGCTGTTGTGGTTGTTATGGCCGAAATCGGCCTAGTGATTATAGTGTGAATTCGGTTTTGGATTTGGAATAATTGTTGTTGGTTATGTTTACTAGAAAAATTGTGTTGTTGTTCTTAGTGAAAGTTCATATGATTGTGGTGTTTGAATGTTCATGTGTTTATGATGAATGAGTGATGAACGGATCTGGAAAAAAGGGTATTGGAATTACATTATATGATTTTTTTGGATTTTTTGTTGATAAATATTCTTGCTGTTCTTGAAGAAATTTTGAGGAAAAAAGCTAGTTTGATCTAATTTTGGTGGCTGCCGAATTGAATTGGTGTTTTTTGTGGGAATTTGTGCGGCTGCTACAGTTGTTGTGTTCTTGGGCAGTGTGAAAAAAATGACAGTCTATTTATAGGCTGTCACCTCTAGGGTTCTCTGGTACATTGTAATGACTAAAATGCCCTTGGGCCTCTGATACAAAAAAATGACAGCAATAAGACATGGACCAATTACGGACTGACACGTGGACAAAGACCAAAATTTGGACCAAAAATATTAAATAAATAAAAAACGAAAATTAAAGTAAAAAAAAGAAGTAAATAATAAAATAAGAATGATAAATAATAAAATAGAATAAATAAAAACTTTTAAATAAAACCAACTAAAAAAGGATAAAAGAGAAATAAATAAGTAAATAAATAAAAAAACTTAAAACTGTCCCTTCGGAACCAAATGAGGTACTTCAAAGTAACCTCTCTGCCGAAATTTCGTCTGAAACGACGAGACTTCTCAGTCTATAAAAGCGAGTAAAAATGAGAAAATAGCAGTGAAACGCTGTAAAACGAATAGATAAAAAATGAGATTTAAGCGGATAAAAGTTTGAGAAAAGACGAGTAAAATGTTTGCAAAGCGTACAGATAAAATGCTGAGATATATACATGTAGAATGCTAAAAAAAAACTGATGAAATATCGCGAAATAAAACGTAGAAATTTGAGAAAATAACCCGGTAAAACGAACTTAAATGACAAGTAAAAGAAAACAGGCGGTCAAAAAATGGGGTATGACAGATGCCCCTATTTAAGTTTCTTCGCCACAGAAGTTTGAAAACGAAAGTTTCGAATTGATGGGTCGAGGAGACTTAAATATCAGAGTACACCATTTTTGATCCGCATCAACTGCAAAATGCTATGAATGCTATGTTATGAATGCAATGTTAAGTGCAGTGTTAAGTGCGGTGTTGTGAATGCAAGATGTTAAGATGACCTGACTGGGGACAAAAGTTCTCTGGGGAAGAAAAGCTTGAAAATGGTAAAGGTAAATGCAATGTTGGTGTTTGCTGTCATTGTTGGAGAGCAAGACACAGGTAAAAAGACGGTAAATGTAGTGTTGTGCTTGCTGTCATTGTTGGAGAGCAAGACATGGGTAAAAAGCAGTAAATGTAGTGTTGTGCTTGCTGTCATTGTTGGAGAGCAAGACACAGGAAAAGCAGTAAATGTAGTGTTGTGCTTGCTGTCATTGTTGGAGAGCAAGACACGGGTAAAAAGCAGTAAATGTAGTGTTGTGCTTGCTGTCATTGTTGGAGAGCAAGACACGGGTAAAAAGCAGTAAATGTAGTGTTGTGTTTGCTGTCATTGTTGGAGAGCAAGACACAGGAAAAGCAGTAAATGTAGTGTTGTGCTTGCTGTCATTGTTGGAGAGCAAGACACGGGTAAAAAGCAGTAAATGTAGGGTTGTGTTTGCTGTCATTGTTGGAGAGCAAGACACAGGAAAAACAGTAAATGTAGTGTTGTGCTTGCTGTCATTGTTGGAGAGCAAGACACGGGTAAAAAGCAGTAAATATAGTGTTGTGCTTGCTGTCATTGTTGGAGAGCAAGACACGGGTAAAAAGCAGTAAATGTAGTGTTGTGTTTGCTGTCATTGTTGGAGAGCAAGACACAGGAAAAGCAGTAAATGTAGTGTTGTGCTTGCTGTCATTGTTGGAGAGCAAGACACGGGTAAAAAGCAGTAAATGTAGGGTTGTGTTTGCTATCATTGTTGGAGAGCAAGACACGGGTAAAAAGCAGTAAATGTAGGGTTGTGTTGAGAAGGTAAGACTTGAGAAAATATTGGGGAAAAATGAAAGTTGTATTTGTAGACTGACGATTCGTAGGACCTGTCACTTGAAATGTATACTCGGTGATATCTTTGGGTTAGACACACTGGGGATGACATTTTGTCATTTTGTTTTGGTTTTGGATTTTGTTGAATCAAGACTCAAGATGGTCGATGCAATTGTGTGTAGATGACTTCTGTATGTATGTGCATGAAAGTGTATGTGCTTAAATATGTGCACGCATGTGCATAAATGTATGTATATATGTATATGTGTATGTATTTATGATTTGTATTAATATGTGAGTGTATGTGTATAAATGTATGTATGTATGTATATATAAATGTATGTATGTATGTGTATATGTGATTGTAGATAAC
Source organism: Medicago lupulina (assembly GCA_958299785.1). Taxonomy (NCBI): domain Eukaryota; kingdom Viridiplantae; phylum Streptophyta; class Magnoliopsida; order Fabales; family Fabaceae; genus Medicago; species Medicago lupulina. The sequence goes on along the minus strand of OY283145.1, from coordinate 21,723,747 downwards.
TTGATGGGACAAAACTGGACGACTGAGGTGAAAGTCGGCCCCCGATGTCGCAACACAAACACTCGGCAAACTTCCTTGAAGATAGTAACGCTGGAGAGTTGGCAAACCTCCTTGAAGATAGTAACACTGGAGAGAAATCAAGTCACCGCCGGGGTGAAGCCTGGTATGAAGTAATAGTTGATGATGAAGTAAACATGCCTTGAGGATAAAGTCTGCTAATCAAAAGTCTGGCAGAAGTCGCCATTTGTAAACCGCTCCGGAGTGCTTTCTCGTGGGTACACTTCACTAGTCATGCTTTTCTTTTGAATTGTATTTTCTTCTCTTTTTTTTTTTTTGAATCCCTAATTTTTCTGGACCGCCCTTTCGGGTTTTCAATCCACCGGGAATGTATCTTTTTTGTATGCCCCTAATTTTTGCCTGGACCGCCCTTTCGGGTTTTCAATCCACCGGGACGCTCATTTTTGCCTAAGCCGCCTTTTCAGGTTTTCGACTTAGCGAGCTCTTTTTTTCCTTTTTTTTCAAGCAACGACTATGTTCATCCTGCAGAGGTTAACTGTTCTCGAGGCGAATGTTGACGCACGTTTCACCTACTCAAGAGTTCAAAGAAAGTGTGTTTGTTGTTTAAAGTCTTTTCAAAAGACATGAAGAAGTTAGAGAAAAAAATTCTGAAATAATTTTGCTTTAAGTATTAACATCAAAAATAGAAGAAATTATGCAAGTAGAAATAAATGAGGATTTGAAATAAAGGGCACAGGCTCAAATAATTTGAAAGAGTGGTGACCCGCCAAAGGCGTGGCTCCACGGATCTTTAAAAAGTTTGGAAAATGGTAATCATATGGGAAAGGTACATTGAACACAATAACCGCTATTCTCCCTGACAACTTTGAATTCCACTGTTTCGAGTCTTTGATTTGCAGCAACTTCAAAATGGATGTCTTCTGACTACTGAAATACCCCAAGTGAGTCATATCTGACTTAATGTAGGCCCTTTTGACAATTGAAGTGCCCCAAATGAGTCATGTCCAGTCTGATGCAGTTACTTTGTCACAACCCTTAACTTTTGCATAGATCGCCCTTATGGGTTTTCAATCTATCAGGGTAATCATTTTCATCATTTTTTGCATGTCTCTAACTTTTGCCTGGACTGCCCTTTCGGGTTTTCAGTCCACCGAGACGCTCATTTTTGCCTAAGCCGCCTTTTCAGGTTTGCGACTTAGCGAGCTGGTTTTTTTTTGACAAAGTATTTCTTGACTGCATCAGTGTTCAATAAGACGTATGAGTTCGTCGCCATCCTTTTTGATTAGGCATTTCTTTGCCCCTGGATTCTGATTGAAAGATAGTGACTTTTTGAGCATAAGGTCTCCTTGAAATCCGCAGGGACGAACCTTCTTGTTGGAAGCTTGTTTCATTTTTTGATATGACTGTCCGGGAGAACCTTTCATTGATGGGACCTTGACCTCTGTGGTGGACACAGTCTTCATGTTGCATGTTGAGAGATGGAGGGGGGGTTGCCCCTCTTGAAGTGTGTACTGAAGTACGGTATCCATGTGTTGTCATTGAGGGACGGAGGGGGGGGGGGGGGGTTGCCCCTGTTGAATTGTGCACTTGATGTATGATACTTCGTGCAATGTAGATGTCAGCATCTCATGCCGGTCTTTGTAAGTGAATGCCCTCTTTTGGACAATCTTCTTGATGTATTTGTTTGTACCTTTGACGGCTAAGATGCCCCAGTAGACAAGAACTCTCATCAGAGACCCATATTCATCCTTCTCCTCTTCAGTCTCGGTCACGGGGAACTCAAAGTTGGGAGAGAGCATAGGATTAAAGTGTTCAACGGGATTACTAATGCATGATTTTGTTGATTTTGGCAAATAAATAAATATTTTGATTATGCAGACATTGAAAAAAAAAAAAGAAAATTATATTTTTTTGGTTTTTTGTATTACCATTTTTTCAGAAGAATCACAAAAAATAAAAAATAAGACAAAGTCGGGATCGAGACGATCTTTTTATTAATGATGAAAATACGTAAAGCAAAAAAAAGCCCTAAACAAATTCACTTCCATCTCGGGTGGGACGAAAGGATTTTTTTTTTTTTTTTTTTGAAAACAGAAAACAACAAACAGACATATTAGGCGAACAAAAGAGTAGTAGAAAGAAACGTCAGCAGCGACCCAAGTGCAGCTAACACATTCCATGTGTTGACATTAGGTACCATGATTCGGTAGCGGATTTACTTGTATGTCCGAATTCAATCTTAGAAAAGCAAGATACTGGCTTCAATCAGCTTCTGAACTTCGGCTTTCAAAGCGCAACAGTGTTCGATGTCATGGTCGGGTGCCCCTTGATGGAAGGCACAAGAGAGATCAGATTAATACCCAATCGGTAAGTTGTTGATACTGTTGTTGAGGCCAACCTTTCACCATACTCACTTCCTGATCTTCTTCTTCAGAATCGTCAGTGGAAACACTTTCATTGACTAGCCGTCCTTCTCGGACCCCTTCTTCAAGACGAGTACCCATACCTACCATTTCGGCAAAGTTACCCGGTGCACTGGCGATCATCTTCTTATAGTAGAATGGACTAAGAGTTTTGAGGAAGATCCTGGTCAATTCCTTGTCCTGTAGTGGTGGAATGATCTTAGCGGCAAACCCTCTCCATCTTTGGGCATATCCCAAGAAAGTTTCCTTATCCCCTTGAGTCATTGCCCTAAGCTGCTCCCTATCTGGGGCCATGTCCGAGTTGTAGCTGTACTGGTGGATAAAAGCATTTGCCAAATCATTGAAAGTACGGATTCTGGCGCTGTCCAGGCTCATGTACCACTTTTGAGCAGCCCCGGCCAAACTGTCTTGGAAGAAATGGACAAGCATTTTATCATTGTATGCTCGTGTGGACATCTTCCTCACGTTCATTGTCAAATGAATCCTAGGACAAGTATTTCCCTTGTACTTATCGAAGTCTGGGACCTTAAATTTGGGTGGCACCACCACATTAGGAACCAAACAAAGTTCATACACATTCTGTCCAAATGCTTCCTTTCCACGAAGAGCTTTCATCTCTCGCTTCATTTCATGAATTGTGTCCTGCAAAGCCTCTACTCTGTCAGATGCTTCAACACTATCAGAATGGAAAATGGGCTCATAGCCTTGCCGAACTGTATGAACAAACGGTGTTGAATAAGTCATAACAGCTTGAGGAGCAGGTGCACCTGGCGGAAGATGCAACACAAAAGGAGTTGGAACTTCGGTGACAACGGGGTGATGACCTTTACCCAGCATATACGGCATGCCCCATGTGTAAGCTCCTGGCATGGTGCGTTGAGGAGCACTGGTAAGCACAGTTGAAAAGGGAATAGCAGACACGACTGACTCCAAAGTGGTTCTAATAGGCTGAGAGACCGATATCTGACTCTGAGCGGCCATCAGAGTAGCCACCATGGTAGTTAGCTTCTCTATCTCAACTTGCATGGATGCCAATTTTCCACGAAGTTCCTTGTTCTCTTGCTCAAGATGTTCCATTTTCTTTTTCCTGACTTGCTCGAGTGTTGTAGATGCGATTCGACTGACGAATTGACCTTTTATTGAGAAGACACAATGTGAGACACGGACTAGAAACTATGAATGCAAAATGATGCATGATATGTTTATGCAAAAATGTGAATTTTTTTTTTGTTTTGAAGGACTTAGCAAAGTAAATTGTAAACATTGTAGAGGAACGTGGTTTCATTTGAAAATTGTATAGATATTGAAATAAGGTTCTTTTTCAAAAGGTAAGAACGAAACCAAGGAAAAGGCTCATAACACAAGCTAAAGCTTAATTAATATTTTTTGAAGTTGTATTTCTTGGTGTTCTTTCTTACAAGGTTCGTTCATCCGTGATGTTTACAAAAACACTTGTCTAAGTCCTTCAATGAGAAAAAAGTTTTTTTATGAATGGATGCATGTATGCATGATTATGCTAAAGAATATAGAAAACATGGTGAGGGTAAGTTCCACAATGTTGGAGCTCAAGGGTAACAATGCCATTTGGTAAGGACTATGGTTTCACATGTACCTGTATTACGGGTTCTACCAAGGTTCCCAACTTACAACCACCCTTGTGAATGTATCGGTGCTCAGGACTGCTCCTAGTCAAATACTTATTCACAAGGAGGTCTAGTTTGAGTGTAGCATTGTGTATGAACTAAATTCAAGACCGCTCTTGGTTTAGTCACCACACTACATCCTAAAAAAGGCCAGGATGGGTTAAGGGTAACCTAAAGGTTCTCAACGTTTGACGGATTTTGAAAATAATAGAGTCAATCACGACTGCTCATGACGACGTCATATTACTTAAAAAATCCTCCGTTGAGTGGGGTTACATTACATGCACACATAGCGCAGGACCGCTCCTGGTATGGCACTATAATCGTACCCCGTCCTATCTTACATTTCACTCAAGCCCGGGTGTAGGACTTATCTCACTACTCACGTTGAAAATAAACAAGTATGTATGTACAAGGTGTATAAGCGAAAATAAAGCACAAGTAAAGAAAGGTAAGGTGGGCTTAACCCACTTAGGAAATTAAAGTCCCCAGTGAAGTCGCCATTTCTGTGCTCGCGATTTTCGGGTGTCAATCCATTAATTGGCTTTGAACCGTCAATCTTTGAACTCTCAATTTTTATCCGCGGGAAGGGAAAAAACGAGTAAAAAACCCTTTTTTAGAGATTAAGGTCCGGGGGTTGGTTTCGACTAGGGAAGGTGTTAAGCACCCTAATCGACTTCGGTACTCCGAAGGAGCCTCTCACCTAAACTAAGCTTGTGCTAATTAGTTGCTTAATTATTCGTAAAAATATTGTTGCCTAAAACCTAAGTGTAAGAATGGAGGGAGAAGATGTATGTTTTTTTGTTGTTTTTATTGATTTGGAAGGATAAATCCTTTGCCTACATACCCTTAAAGAAAAAGGGATCAAAATCATGTAGTTCACCTCAAAAATTTCTTTTGGTGAGTTGGGTTAATTTTAACAATTTTGAAAAAAGGGGTTTTAAGAAGGAGATTAGAGGCCTCAAGGCATAAGAAAGAAAAATAATGTGAGGTTGGTTCAATTTTAATTATGAAAATAAAGTCTAAAATGAGAATTAAATTCATTAAGCATTTGACTAAGAAAATAAAAGGAAAAAAATCACTTGGTTTGTTTCCAAGGTTTGTTAAGAAAATATTTTTGTGTTTTGGTTATTTGATTTTTTTGAAAAAAGAATTTTTTTTGTAAGTTAAATCGTAAACTAAAAAAACTAAGCGTAACGACGTAAAGTAAAAAGCGATAACTAAGTGTGTGATAGTGTCGGTGTATGTGTCGGTGCATATTCTCATTACTTGGATATTTACATGGGACCTAGATACATTCTAAAGTCTTGTATAAAAGTAAATGACAAGAAATAAAATGCACAAAATAAATTACATCGATTTCCTAAATACACACTAAACTTCACTATTTAAACAAATTAAAATAATAAAACGATGATAACAAAATGCAATGTATAAAATGAACAAACATACTAAATAAATGCGAGAATAAAATATGCATGAAAAAGATTTTTATGTTTAAGCCAAACCAAGGAACAAAATGCATGAAATAAAAATTAAACCACTAACTAAATAATACACAATGCATACTAATTAAAATTCTTAAAATGAATGTAATAAAATTTTAAAGCACCAAATAAACTAATAAAATGCATGATATAATTTTTAGCATGAGTGATTAAAGTGTTAAAAAAACGCATGAATTTAAAATGATTCACATATGGAAGAAAATATGCAGGGAAGGGGTATAGTAAGCAACACAGGGGGGGTATAACCAGCAAAACTGTAGAAACAACTAACAAAACAAAAGGGCCAAGGAGAGGAACCGGTTCGGTTCAAGCCTGGATCGGTTCACAGGCGAACCGAACCGGTTAGTATGAGTATAAAAGGGTTTTGAGTTTTTTTTTTACTCATTTTTCACAAAAACTTCCTTCTCTCTTCTTCCCTTTGTTCCGCTCTCTCTCTCTCTCACTTAAAAAAAATTCTGGAAAAAACTTTGAACAAAACCGGTGAAGGTTCATCTTCTCCGGCGAACATATGAACGCCGGCGCGGTGGCTGCCGACCAACAGGCGGCGCCGCCGCCGCGCCGGAGAGATGAACACCGCCGAATCAAATTTTTTTTTTACACTTTTAAATATCCTTTTTGGTTCTAAACTCGAATCCGGCCAAAGATTTTCAAGAAAAACAACGTACAAGCCTAGATCTAAGTTTAAAGTTCAAAAATTTCTACCTCTTTGTTATTCGGTTCAGTTCTGATCGGATGCCCCTACCTTCTTTACTGTTCCGGTTTTGTTTCTTCTTGCTTGGAGTTCTTGCTCGAAAACGTTTTGCTGTTGTGGTTGTTATGGCCGAAATCGGCCTAGTGATTATAGTGTGAATTCGGTTTTGGATTTGGAATAATTGTTGTTGGTTATGTTTACTAGAAAAATTGTGTTGTTGTTCTTAGTGAAAGTTCATATGATTGTGGTGTTTGAATGTTCATGTGTTTATGATGAATGAGTGATGAACGGATCTGGAAAAAAGGGTATTGGAATTACATTATATGATTTTTTTGGATTTTTTGTTGATAAATATTCTTGCTGTTCTTGAAGAAATTTTGAGGAAAAAAGCTAGTTTGATCTAATTTTGGTGGCTGCCGAATTGAATTGGTGTTTTTTGTGGGAATTTGTGCGGCTGCTACAGTTGTTGTGTTCTTGGGCAGTGTGAAAAAAATGACAGTCTATTTATAGGCTGTCACCTCTAGGGTTCTCTGGTACATTGTAATGACTAAAATGCCCTTGGGCCTCTGATACAAAAAAATGACAGCAATAAGACATGGACCAATTACGGACTGACACGTGGACAAAGACCAAAATTTGGACCAAAAATATTAAATAAATAAAAAACGAAAATTAAAGTAAAAAAAAGAAGTAAATAATAAAATAAGAATGATAAATAATAAAATAGAATAAATAAAAACTTTTAAATAAAACCAACTAAAAAAGGATAAAAGAGAAATAAATAAGTAAATAAATAAAAAAACTTAAAACTGTCCCTTCGGAACCAAATGAGGTACTTCAAAGTAACCTCTCTGCCGAAATTTCGTCTGAAACGACGAGACTTCTCAGTCTATAAAAGCGAGTAAAAATGAGAAAATAGCAGTGAAACGCTGTAAAACGAATAGATAAAAAATGAGATTTAAGCGGATAAAAGTTTGAGAAAAGACGAGTAAAATGTTTGCAAAGCGTACAGATAAAATACTGAGATATATACATGTAGAATGCTAAAAAAAACTGATGAAATATCGCGAAATAAAACGTAGAAATTTGAGAAAATAACCCGGTAAAACGAACTTAAATGACAAGTAAAAGAAAACAGGCGGTCAAAAAATGGGGTATGACAGAATGCATGTATGCATGATTTATGCTACACAAACGGTGAAAACATGGTGAGGTTTAGTCCATAATGTTGGAGACAAGGGTAAATACGTCATGTGGTGAGGACTATGGTTTCATTTGTACCTTTATCACGGGTTCTACCAAGTTCTCAAATTCCAACCGCCCTTACGAATGTATCGGTGCTCAGGACTGCTCCTAGTCAAATGCCATTCATAAGGAGGTCTAGTTTGAGTCTAGTATCGCCTATCAACTAAATTCAAGACTGCTCTTGGTTTAGCCACCGCACTACGTCCTAAAGAGGCCAAGATGGTTTAGGTGATCTAAAGGTCCTCAACGTTTAGCGGACTTCAAAAATAATAACGCCCGTCACGACTGCTCATGACGACGTAATATTACTTTCGAAAGACCTACGTTAAGTGGAGTTATATCACATGCACACATATCACAGGACCGTTCCTGGTATGGCACTATGACTGTACCCCGTCCTATCTTATATTTCACTCAAGCCCGGGTGTAGGACTTATCTCACCACTCACGTTGAGAAAGAAGAACGAAGAAGGATAAGACATATATACACGTATTTCCATCTTTTATTTTTGTTTTTGTTTTTTTGTTAAGCAAGTTATAGCACAAAAATTTAGACAAAGTCAAGTTAGGCTTAACCCTTGAATTTTTCCCCAATGAAGTCGCCATTTCTTGCGCGTCATTTTTCGGAGATCAAGGCTATTTGATTAGCTTTGACGCACTAAATTATTTCACGACTTTGAAAAAATTATTTTATTTAGATGGGGTCCAGGGGTTGGTTACATAAGGGGAAGGTGTTAGCACCCCTTATGTTCGTAGTACTCTACGAGAACCTTTCGACTTGATTTTACTTTTTTGTGCTATAACTTGCTTATTTTTTTTAGTTAAAAGAAGGAACATAAGAATAATGATTAAAGAAAAGAAAGAAACCTATTATCTACATTTTTTATTGATTCGGAAGGACAAGGTCCTTTTCCTACGTACCCGTGAGGGATCAGAACCTCGTAGTTCGAGGTAAAAATTAATGTTTGATTGGTTTTGTGTTTTTTATTAGTTTTGAAAAAGGTTTTAAAATAAAAAAGCCAAGTGGCAAATAAGAATTGGTTTGTATCTTTTTATATTGAAAGAAAAAATGACTCGAAATATGATTAAGTTGATTTAGAATTTTGATTAAGGAAATAAATTAAAAATGGGATCACTTGGTTTTTGAACCAAGGTTTATTATGAAAATATTTTTTGTGAATTTTTCTGGTTATTTGGATGTTTTTTTTGTTATTTTTGATTAATGAATGAAAATTAAACTAACGGAGCAATAAAAATAAAAGTGCGTGGATTTTTGTAGTGACGTTGGATTACCACATAATCTCTAACCTATTTTTGTATTTTTTGATATATATATATAAAGCGGTAAAGAAATAAAAGGACACACACGCACACACTTTTCTCATTTATATTTACATTGGACCTAAATATATTCTAATTTCTGGAAAATAAATAACAATAATTAAAATGCTAAATAGAAATAAAATAAAATACAAAAATGCTAAAAAAGAAATTAAATGCAAGAAAATAAAAGAAAAGGACAACCGAAAGGACAAAAATTACCGAAGGGACAAAATTCCGAAGGGACTTTTCGGAAGGAACTTATTTCGAAGGGACTTTTCCGAAGGGACAGAAAAAAAGAGGGAGAAGAAAAGAATAGCTCGTCAACACAAGCTAAATAGGGAGAAGAGAGAAAAGTTCTTTGACAACTCAAGATAACTTTTTGTGTGTGAAATTGTGAGGGATGAGGGCTCTATTTATAGGTGAAGAGGTTGATGAAAATGGAAAATTGGTTTAATGGTAATGATGGACAATTATGGTGAGGGATGAGGGCTCTGATTACAAATGCTTAAGCACACAAGCAAGAGACTTCAAATGCTCAAGAACACAATCAAGAGACTTCTAATGCTCAAGCACACAAGCAAGAGACTTCTATCAAACAAAATTACAAGGAAAATGTTTGGCGCTTTTAAAAAAAATTGTAGAGTCCTGTTGTTCTTCAAGTATTCACTCCTTTATATAGAGGTGTGAAAATGAACGTTGTAAGTGCCAACACATCCAAAAAGAGTCGTTGTTGAAGCTTGATCTTTCACCAATGATTCTTTGCCTGATTAAGTTATTGTCCTATGAAGGATCAATTTCAAATCCATTCCAGTAGTGAAGGAACATTGTTATAGGCGTGGGTGTATTTCAGAGCTGTTATCTTGTCTTGTAGGAGAGACACAAAACAGAGTAGTGGAGAAGGTGGTTGTACAGTTCGTACAGAGTACAATGTCAACGCTTCTTGTATCTTTGCAGCCAAATGACTTCAAATCCTTTTGAAATGACTGTTGCATTATTCCACTAGTCTTCTGCCAATTCTATATGACTTTCGATCCAAAATATAACACTTAATCCATAAAATCTTGAATCATTTTACTTCTGGTGAAATTTTCTGAAGAGCCAGCTTCTGAGGACCTTCAGCTTCTGATGACGTCATACTCTTCAGGAGCGCAAGTCTTCAAGAGCGCCTGCCTTCAGGAGCGCTTTACTTCAGGAGCGCTTTAAGCTTCATTATATTTGTTTCCTTTGCTCTTTATTTGTTCTTACAGAACCTTTGTAAGATATAACACTTGGTCTATGGTCCTGTACACTTGAACAAATGTTAGCAATACCAATTGTCAATTTTTAATACCTTGTTATCATCAAAACTCTTTAGGATTTATTGTTAAACACATTTTGTTCCAACAATCTCCCCCTTTTTGATGATGACAAACAATAGTATTTAAAACTTGATCAATTGTTGTTAATCTAATTAACAAGTTGACTTATAGGGTATGAGGTTTGTAAGCTCTCCCTGAGTCTAATAGTACTTTCAAGGTGAGGTTTGTAAGCTCCCCTTGAGTTCTATCTTGTTAATTAAATTCATGTAACGCACAATAATAAATTTTAACATTAATGAAAGATAGAAGTAAAGGTTCAATTAATCTTAATTTGAATTTCGATACTCCTTCATAGATTCAGAGCTTATATTACCCCTTTTTTTTAATTCAGGTAAGAATGATGAGAAGTCTGAATGATGAAAAGTCTTTCAAAATTTCAAATGATATTAATGGGGCTCAGAGTCGTTAAATACTATCACATATACTCCCCCTTTTGTCATTAACAAAAAGAATTAACAAAAGTTTAGAAACAAAAAGAATAAAAGGGTCAGAGCTTAAGCAAATCATTCAAAGGCAGTTATTAGTTCAGAAGCAATAATTAGATCAAAAGCACTTAAGTTCAGAAACAGTAAATGATATTCAGAAAAAGAATAAAATTCAGAAACATAAGATTAAAGACAGAAACAATAGAGATAAAACATAGCAACAACAAGCTAAACTAAAGGTGTGCAACTAAAGGTTGGTTTCCTTGCTAGTGTTTGCTAGAATCTTTCTGAGCAACTCATTGGTTTCGTCTTGTTTCTTTTCCATCTCTGCCTTGAATTGTTCATGCCTTCTGATCAGATTTTCCTCTCTGATTTTAGCTTCTTCCAACATAGCTTCTGTTTCAGCTTTATATTCCAGTAGAAGTAGCTTATGTTCTAATAAGTCTTTTTCAAGCTTCTGATTCTTCTTTTCCAAGACCTTATTCTTCTGAACTAGAGCCAGATCAGGAGCAGCTGTCTTGAGATTTATCTTGTTGAGAATAGACAAGTCTAGGTCCTTAGGATGAATGTATTGAGGAAGAAAGTCAGTTGCTTCTCTTCCTCTGATACTCAAAGAAGATCTTCCCCAAGTACCCAGAATCTTGACCTCCTCAAGACTCTCATCAATGCCATTGAGCCAATCTTGCAACTTCTGCTTTGCTTGTTCCTGGGCTTCAATGCATGTAGAAGACAGAGCATTCATCACATTTTCTACTCTTTCCTTCAACCTCCTCCACTGCTTATCATAGCTTTCTCTGTGACTCAAGTCATTTCTGGATGAAATTAACTTGATCATATTTTCTGCTATGTCTTCACACACACCTGGTAGTACATTAAAATCTAAGAATCTGGTGGGTTGTGAAGGTAGTTTTCTAGGTTTGGGAGCAGCAAAGGGTTCAATTTGAAGGTTATTTGATGGTTGGTTGATTGAAGGAGAAGATTGAGTGTTGTTAGATGATGGTTGATCAGAAGCAGACTGTTCAACCTCTATAGGTGAAGATTGCTCAGTCTCTTCATAAGGATCTTCTGATAAAATCATTCCATCAGATTCCATAGCATTCTCAAAATGAGTGGATGAGGAAATATGGTCAGAACCAGTTTGTTCAATAACAGAGTGTTCAGAAACATTTGGTTCAGAAGAAGGTTTTTTAAGGACAGTTGTGGAAGACTGTTCAGGGTTCGGTTCAGATTGATGTTGGTTTTCTGAAGCAACTTCAGAAGTTGTTACTTCAGAGGCCTTTTGTAGGTTTATATCAACATTGGGTAGTTCACCTGATAAATGACTACTAAGGTTGTTCAAGACAGAATCGTCTTCAGGTTTATCAAGAATGATCATGTTGAGTGGTTGAATTGTTTGTGGTTGAAGTGGATGGTTAGGAGGTAGTTTACTACTTCTTATTTCAAGCAACTTACCAATCCTAACTTCAACACGTGGTTCCATTGGTTTGAAGGGAGAAACAGGTTTAGAAGGCTTTTTATGGAGTTTGGATGATGGTGACTGGCCTTTGTTTTTATATTTGCATAAGATGCCTATTGGTATATCATCCATATCAGTAGATGAGGATGATGAAGATTTGGATTGAGAGGAGTTTGAGTCAGATTCTATATGTACTACAGGTTCTGAATGTGTAGAAGAATTACCTGATGTAGCTTCTAAACCAACAGTGGATACAATCTGATCTCCTTTCACATCAGGAGCCAATAGCAGATTCTCAGCTTCTGTAGTTACCTCCATATGCAGTTCTGTAACACTTTTTAAGGCTTGTACGGCTACTTCAGCAACACCATCCTTGGACAGCATTGATGCAGGAATTTCTATTTCCTTAGCAATCTTCAGGACCTTCTGAAGTGCATCAGCATCAGCCATCTTCTTTTTCTTTACCTCCCTGGTAACCAGTTCAGTAGCAGCAGCTTCAGATAATCTTACAGCTTCTTCATCAACCCTGTTAGAAATCTCTTGAACCTCAGCAATCTTTTCAACGTAAAACTTATCACAGTTTTCTTGTCCAATTGCCTTGAGCTGCTCATCTCTTTCCAGCTTGTATTGTGCAGCTTTCCTTTTCTTTTCTGCCATTATCTTATCACCATGTTCTTTGCAACTTTTGGCAATCTCAAGAGTCATGACAAACATTGGACTGACAATCTCCACACCAGACTGTCTTTTGCTAGGCCTTTCCTCTTCTTTTTCAACACCCTCAATCTCTTCAGTCACATAGACTGATTCCTTCAGCTTCCTGGGTTCAGGTGTTCTCTTTTTCTTCTTTAGAAGAGTCTGTCTAGGAGCCTTTGTAGATGCAGGAGCAGCAATTATGCCACTTCTGGTCTTCTTTGGGATTACAGCTTCTGGATTCAGATCCTAAGCTTCTTTCTGAATAACAGATACCTCAGAAGCACTGGATTTCAGTTTCTCAGAAGCTTTGTCCTTCTTTACCTTCTTTGAAGGTTTCTCAGCTTCCAAGTACTCTTCTTGAGACATCTCCTTCCTTTTTGCTTTCCTGCCCTTTTCAACAGGCAGCTTTCCTCCATACATTTCTTCAGGAACCTCTTCAAGACCAATGATTTCACCAGTGACTGCAAAATGGTCAGTAAGAAGTGCCATTTGCACAGCTAGTGAATCTTTCTTACAGATTGGTGGGAAGTTTGCCATCAAGTCTGAGACCACCATAGACTCACTGATGTCTGTTTTAAGAGGTGTGAATCTCTTGATCAATTGCATATTCTTCAATGTCTTTCCATTGATTACCTTGCCAACAACTGTTTCCAACTTATCATCAGTGTAGAAACGAGTTTCGTTGAGAGCTTGAATAATACCTCCCTGATGAAAGATCTCAGAAATCAATCTTCCATAGGGAACCCAGGTTCTGTCTTTCATCTGGCTTTCCTTGAGCTCCTTAATCATATGTTTGAAGATGTATTTTGGCATGTTTACTTTTTCACCTTTGATTATGTGATGAATGAATACCTTATGAGCTAGTGAAGGTTGATCACTGCCTCCTCCCTTTGGTAGAAGATTTTCGTATTGAATCTTCAGGAGCATCTTCTTCTCCGTATCTAAGTCAGCATACTTACCAGCTTTTGTTGACTTGAATAATGTCTCGTTCACAGTATTATTCCAGGAGCTGTTTTTGGAACTAGGAATTTCTATTCCAGAATATTTACCTGAAGCTTCTACTCCAATAACAAATGCTATTATTTCTTCAGAAATAACAACTGGCACTCCCAACACACTTGATCTGATTTAAGTACCTTTAAAGGGTGCCAAACCCATCTCTTCTCTTGATTTACCTTCCAATTCTGGATAAAGTAGAACCAAGTTTCTTTCTTCTTCTTCAGAAGCTTCTTTGTCATAAACCGAAGCTCTTACTCAGAAATGTCTTACCAGGGTCTTTTAAGTAGGACCATTAAGCATATCAAAGTACTTCATCAGTCCTTGAACCACATAGTATTCCATGATATCACACCCATGAAACATCGGGGATTTGAAATCAACAGGACTTTCCACTTGAATCTTCAACTGATGTTCTTTTAGATTCATTGTTGACCCAGAGATTACATACGTGGCCCTTTCAGGTGGATCTTGTTGTTGAACTGATTGCAGATCTTGATTACCAGATTCTGGAATGGTACTTAAAGATGCCATTGATTTTGATTGAGGAATATGATGATTTTAGGGTTCTAGGTTTGAGAGAGTTTGCTTAGCAGATACAAAAGCAACAAAGAGAAAGTGTAGGTAGTGAAGTGAGTAGTGTGTGTTTTGTTTAAGTAATTTGAGTAAAAACGTTTGAATACACAGGGGACAAATAAACACAGCATTAATGACAGTTTGGGGGCGAGAGATAGTACTATGAAAACATAAAGATCATCATTGCCCTTTTTGTTATACACCAATACATTTATGCCACGTTATCAGATTTCAGATGCGCTGTATAAGTTAGTAGGAAAGATGTCACCAAAAGCAACTCTAGAAATTCCACTAACTCCTACTATTTAGAAGCACAAAGATTCCACTTCTGAAGTTTGAAATTCTGATGACTCATCAGGAGCACATTTTCCTTAGAACCTCACTTAAGAGCTTCTGATGGACTATGGTTTCTGAACTGACTTCAGAACCTAAACTTCCCATTCAAGAGCAAGCAATTTTAATCAGACACATAATGCATGTTCAAATTTTTCTTAATGAATTCAAATCTTTCAACTGTTAAAGACTTAGTAAATATATCAGCCCATTGATTTTCAGTGTCAATGAATTGTATATCTAAAATTCGTTTTTGAACATAATCTCTGATAAAATGGTGTTTGATCTCAATATGCTTGGCTCTTGAATGTAGAATTGGATTCTTTGACAAACAAATAGCAACAGTATTATCACAAAAATGGGAATACTATTAGCATTAATCTGAAAGTCTTCCAACTGATGTTTCATCCAGAGTAGTTTTGTGCAACAACTTGCAGCTGAAATGTATTCTGCTTCTGCTGTAGACATAACAATAGTTGCTTGTCTTTTGTTAGCCCAAGATATCAGATTATCACCCATGAATTGACAATTGCCACTGGTTGACTTTCTTTCAATCTTGTCACCAGCATAATCAGCATCACAGAATCCAATTAGCTTATAATCTGAGGATTTCCTATAAAGGAGTCCTAGATTAGTTGTTCCTTTCAGATACCTGAAGATTCTTTTAACTGCAGTTAAATGAGATTCTCTAGGATCTGACTGAAACCTTGCACACAAGCATACACTGAATAAAATATCTGGCCTAGATGTAGTGAGGTATAACAGAGAACCAATCATACCTCTGTATAGCTTCTGGTCTACTTTTGATCCTTCATCTTCTTTGCTTAAGGTGCATGTTGGATGCATTGGAGTGTTCATCAGCTTACAGTCTTCAAGCTTGAACTTCTTCAGAAGCTCCTTTGTATATTTTGTTTGATGAACATATACTCCATCTTTGCTTTGATTAATTTGAATGCCCAGGAAGAACTTCAGCTCTCCCATCATGCTCATTTTTAATTCATCCTGCATTAACTTAGAAAACTCCTTGCAAAGAGATGCATTAGTAGAACCAAATATTATATCATCAACATATATTTGCACAATAAGAATGTCTTTCTCAAGGGTTCTTCTGAAGAGTGTTGTATCAACTTGACCTTGTTTAAAATCATTTTTAATCAGGAAATTACTTAGTCTATCATACCAAGCTCTGGGAGCTTGTTTCAAGCCATATAGTGATTTCTAATTAGTTTATAAACATGGTCAGGATGCTTCAGATCCTCAAAACCAGGAGGTTGTTTCACATACACTTCTTCTTATATGACACCATTAAGAAATGCACTCTTGACATCCATTTGATATAATATAATGCCATGATTAACTGTGTAGGATAGAAGTAACCTAATTGCTTCCAATCTTGCAACTGGAGCAAATGTTTCAGTGTAATCAATGCCTTCTTGTTGATTGTATCCCTGTGCAACAAGTCTGGCTTTGTTTCTGATTACTTCACCTTGCTCATTCAGTTTGTTTCTAAATACCCATTTTGTTCCAATAATGTTCTTCTGAGAAGGTTTGGGTACCAGATCCTACATATCATTTCGTTGAAATTGATTCAGCTCTTCTTGCATAGCTAAGATCCATCCATCATCTGAAAGTGCTTCATCAACTGTTGTAGGCTCAATCATTGATTTCAGTCCTATCATAGATTCTTCTTGCCTGAAGTGTGATCTTGTTCTTCTAGGACTTTCTTTACTCCCAATGATTTGATCCTCAGGATGAGAAGACTTGTATTTGAAAGTGTTGTTGGATGAATCTGCTTGCTGTGAGCCATCTTGTGCTTCATCAAAAGCAACTTCATCTTGAGCTTCTGATGTGGGTGCAGCTTCTGGACCTTCTTCAGATTCAACTATCTGATCAGGTTCTGAAGTGTCTTCAGAAACCTGTATCTCTACAGAACCTTCATCTTTCTTTGAAGTTTTATCTTCAAGCTCTCTGTCATCAAATTTAACATGCATAGATTCTTCAACACAGAGTGTCTCTGAATTGTACACTCTGTATGCCTTTGACCTTTCAGAGTAGCCTAAAAAGATTCCTCTTTGGGCCTTGGCATCAAATTTCTTTAGGTAGAGCTTGTTGTTCAGAATGTAACATGTACATCCAAATTGATGAAAGTAAGAGATATTGGGTTTTCTTCCTTTGAAGAGTTCATATGCTGTTTTCTCAAAGATAGGTCTGATGTAGATCCTATTATGGACATAACACGTTGTATTCACAGCTTCTGCCCAAAAATGTTTTGCCAAATTGTTTTCGTGGATCATGGTTCTGGCCATTTCTTGTAAAGTTCTATTCTTTCTCTCTACAACCCCATTTTTTGTGGAGTTCTAGGATAAGAGAATTCATGGATGATTCCATGTTTTTCACAAAAAGCTTCAAATGGCTCATTTTCAAATTCACCACCATGATCACTTCTAATTTTCAAAATTTTGGCTTCTTTTTCAGATTGAATAAGAGTGCAGAAGTTACTGAACACATCATATGCATGATCTTTGCTTTTCAGGAATTTCACCCAAGTCCATCTGCTGTAATCATCAACAATGACTAATCCATACTTACTCCCATATAAGGATGTAGTGCTAACTGGTCCAAATAAGTTAATATGAATTAGTTCTAAAGGTCTTGAGGTGGAAACAATGTCTTTAGTTTTGAAAGATGATTTAACAATTTTTCCTTTTTGGCATGCACCATAGAGTGCATCTGAATGATAATCAATGTCACGAAGGCCTTTGACAAGTTGTAACTTACTAAGCTTAGATATTAATCTCCAGTTAGCATGTCCCAACCTTCTATGCCACATCTATTTCTTATCATTCATTGACAGAAGACAAATTACCTTCTGATCAGCCAGTTCAGAGAAATTGATTTTGTAAACATTTTCCACTCTCTTTCCTTTGAACACTATGGATTTACCATCCTTGTTGATTACTGTGCCGTTGGCTTCTTCAAATAATACATCATAACCATTGTCACATAATTGACTGATGCTCAATAGGTTATGTTCAAGCCCATCTACCAACCACACATTATTAATAGAGGTAGAGGAATTACCAATAGTCCCCGTACCAATAATCTTCCCAGACTGGTTGCCTCCAAACTTTACATTTCCTCCTTCTTTCATTATGAGGGATAGGAACATTGACTTCTCTTCTGTCATGTGCCTTGAGCAACCGCTATCCAGGTACCATGACTTTTGCTTTGATCTTGCTTTTAGACAAATCTGCAGTATTGACAATTTTAGATTTAGGTACCCATTGTTTTATGGGTCCTTTGGGGTTAGAGCTGGAAGATTTACTCACCATTTCTTGTTCCTTAAGATGCGCTTTGGGTAGCTTCTGATTAATCATTACCTTAGGTTTTTCAACTTTTGGTTTTGATACTTCAGACGCAACAACTGTTTTGCCCTTCTGAACCTTAGACTTTAGGACATCAGATTTTGATTTCATCATACTCTGAGGGACAGGTTCTGATCTTTTCAGAATCTTAATCTTTGAGGTCTTAGATTCAGAATTTACCACAACCCTAGGCTTGGAGTTCTTTGGCTTTGAAGTAATCTTAGCTTTCGAACTGGAAGCTTCTGGTTCTGATTGAGCAACAGTTTCCGTTTTGACACCTTCAGGAACAAAGAAGGTTTTCAATCATTCCTTAATGCATTCACAATATGCTTTGAGATTGGTTTCATTAGATTTAGCTTCTGAAAACCCAATCCCTTTGCCATTGTTTTTGTAAATGCTATAAATCATAGAAGCAATTTTGCTTCTGTCAATACCAGAAATAATGAAATCTTCAAGAGCAATCTCATGGTTACTTAAAGGCTTTCCATCACATTTTTCTTGTGGCTTCTGACACAAGAACTTGAGTTTGTCTTCATATGTTTAACATATGAAGTCAAAGCCTCTAAGTCCTTCTTCAGAAGCTTTTAGATCCAATAAAGTTGACTCTTGTTGCTTCATTAAAACAACATATTTTTCTTTCAAAGCTTTCAACTCATTGGTTCTCAGTTCAAAATGAGTGAGGAGTTCTTTAAGTGACTCTATTAGTTCTTCTCTAGGGATTTTGGAATATACCTCATTTTCATCTTCTGAATCTGATTCAGTTTCTGCTTCTGAAATTGTTGTAGCTACTAACCCAACAGGTAACTTAGCACCTTCATCAGAATCACCTTTGTCAGACTCAGATTCACTATCCAAATCATCCCATGTGGCCATCAAACTCTGCTTTAACTGTTTCTCGAACTTGCTGGACTTGAATGTTGGTTTCTTTGACTTTTCCTTTGACTTTTCCTTCTGAAGATCAGGGCAATCAGCAATGAAATGACCAGGCTTCTTGCAGTTGAAGCATCCCTTCTGATCTTCCTTCTTTGAGCTTCTGAAGCTACCTCTTCTGGACACAAACTTCTTGTTCTTTTTGGCTAGATATTGAAGTCTGTTTGAGAGCATAGCCATCATCTCAGTAACCTCTTCATCAGAATCTCCAGTTGGTGAATCTTCTTCTTCAGACTCAACCATTTTAAGAGATTTTGATGACTTGCCTTTGGATGGCAGGACTATTGATTTACTCTTTTTAGTAGACTCATGTTCAATAAGACTTAACTCATGAACTTTGAGAGAACTAACAAGATCTTCAACACTTAAAGTGTTTAAATCTTTAGCTTCCTCAATGGCAGTCACCTTTGGTCTCCATCTGGCAGGCAGACTTCTGAGTATCTTACTCACGTGATCAGAAGCAACATAGCTTTTCTTCAGTATTTGAAGTCTAGAGACTAAGGTTTGAAATCTTGAGTACATCTCCTCAATACTTTCATCATCCTTCATCTTGAACAGATCATACTGATGAACAAGCATTAGTGCTTTAGCTTCTCTGACTTTCTTGCTTCCTTCATAGTTAGCACATAAAGATTCAAACATTGCTTTTGCAGTTGATTTATCACTCATCTTCATGTACTCTGCTCGTGGTATAGCAGAAACTAGAGAGCCTCTGATCTTATGATGTTTCTTGTACATCTTCTTCTGAGCAGGAGTATGAATCTTTCTATCAACAGCAGCTCCTTCTTCATCAAGGACTAAGTCACCAACTCCATCTTCCAGAATATCCCATAATTCTTCATCTAAGCCCATGATATAACTGTAGAAGTTGGTTTTCCACCAAGAAAACTCTTCAGGATCTCCATTAAACTTTGGAACCTTCCCTGAGTCAGTTTTCTTTTCACTATAGTCATAGGATACAGCATGATGATTACCACTAGAACCAGCAGAACCATAACCAGAAACAGATGATTCAACAGACATGTTTTTCTCAGATCTTGGACTGTTACACTGTTAGGTGTTGACAACAGAACCAAGGCTCTGATACCAATTGAAGGGGAGAAAAACACAAGAAGGGGGGGTTGAATTGTGTTAGACTTTTCTTTAATTTTCTCAAAAAGCACAAGAACACTTAAGATCAGAAGCGCAAGAGACAGCTTCTGAAGAAAATGTTCAGGAGCGTATGCAGCGGAATGATAAACAGAGAGAAAAAAGAAGAAGCAAGACACAAGCAATATATACAGGTTCCTTCCACAAACCGAAAGTAGTCTTGTCCCCCTTGCACTTCCAAGGAGAGTTCACTAAATGTAATATCTGATTACAAATGCTCAAGCACACAAGCAAGAGACTTCAAATGCTCAAGAACACAATCAAGAGACTTCTAATGCTCAAGCACACAAGCAAGAGACTTCTATCAAACAAAATTACAAGGAAAATGTTTGAGGTTGAACACTTGATATACAATCAGTGGTGTTCACAATGTAACTCAGATACAGACTCTTAAGACTTTTGAATTTCAAGGATATGAACTTGAAAACTGAAATTCTAAGTGAACTTTGGATGCTTAAACAATTTGACAGAGTTTTGGCGCTTTTAAAAAAATTGTAGAGTCCTGTTGTTCTTTAAGTATTCACTCATTTATATAGAGGTGTGAAAATGAACGTTGTAAGTGCCAACACATCCAAAAAAGAGTCGTTGTTGAAGCTTGATCTTTCACCAATTATTCTTTGCCTGATTAAGTTATTGTCCTATGAATGATCAATTTCAAATCCATTCCAGTAGTGAAGGAACATTGTTACAGGCGTGGGTGTATTTCAGAGCTGTTATCTTGTCTTGTAGTAGAGACACAAAACAGAGTAGTGGAGAAGGTGGTTGTACAAATCGTACAGAGTACAATGTCAACGATTTTTGTATCTTTGCAGCCAAATGACTTCAAATCCTTTTGAAATGACCGTTGCATTATTCCACTAGTCTTCTGCCAATTCTATATGACTTTTGATCCAAAATATAACACTTAATCCATAAAATCTTGAATCATTTTACTTCTGGTGAAATTTTCTGAAGAGCCAGCTTCTGAGGACCTTCAGCTTCTGATGACATCATACTCTTCAGGAGCGCAAGTCTTCAGGAACGTCTGCCTTCAGGAGTGCTTTAAGCTTCATTATATTTGTTTCCTTTGCTCTTTATTTGTTCTTACAGAACCTTTGTAAGATATAACACTTGGTCTATGGTCCTGTACACTTGAACAAATGTTAGCAATACCAATTGTCAATTTTTAATACCTTGTTATCATCAAAACTCTTTAGGATTTATTGTTAAACACATTTTGTTCCAACATACCTTTCTGCCAAATTTTTCTCT
Source organism: Medicago lupulina (assembly GCA_958299785.1). Lineage (NCBI taxonomy): Eukaryota > Viridiplantae > Streptophyta > Magnoliopsida > Fabales > Fabaceae > Medicago > Medicago lupulina. The sequence goes on along the minus strand of OY283145.1, from coordinate 21,702,364 downwards.
AAAAAGCCAGAGAATATTCTGGGTCAGAGGGTGTATGAATGTAGGTTCTTAGGTCAAAAATTGGGGTATGACAACTCTGATCACTCTTGTTATATTTTCTCACTTAGTTTTTCTCATCTCTTCTTTTTGTTGATGACAAAAGGAGGAGTAGATGTATAGTATTTAAAGGCTCTGAGCCCCATTAATTTAATACATTTTAAATTAATAGAACCTTTTTCTTATCTCTTAGTTCTTTAAGAGGGAGTAGATGATCTTGTGAGAATATTCTAAGAGTTATTACGTTCTTAAATGATGAATTTAATTAACAAGAATAGAATTCAGGAGGAGCTTACAAACCTCACCTTATAGTACTATTGAACTCAGGGGGAGCTTAGAAACCTCATACCCTAATAGTCAACTTGTTAATTAGATTAACAACAATTGAATATTTTAAATACTAATGTTTGTCATCATCAAAAAGGGGGAGATTGTTGGAACAAAATGTGTTTCACATTACCTCTTTAGAGTTATAATTATAAAAAGGTATTAAAAATTGTCAATTGGATATGCTAATATTTGTTCAAGTGTACAGGACCATAGACAAAAATTTGAGATCATCATTAGGTTCTAGAAGAACAAAAGAGAGCAAAGGAATCAACAAAAAGGAAGCTAAAAGCGTCTGAAGAGAACTGCTCCTGAAGTCAAAGTGCTCCGGAAGTGATGACGTCATCAGAAGCAAGTTCATCAGAAGCATGTCATCAAAAGCTGAAGATCACCAGAAGCTGTAGTTCTTCAGAAGATGCAAGACTTAAAACTTCAAAAGGTTGTTCAATGGATTTAATCTCGTCTAAGCATTGCAGAAGACCAGAAGAGTTAAGCAACGGCTAATTCAAATGAATTTGAATGCATTGGATGCTTGTTCTTTGAAGAGCGTTGACAAAGAACAATTGTACGAAGTGTACAACCACTACCTCCACTACTCAGTTTTTGTCTCTGCTACAGGACAAGAATAACAGCTCTGCCGGCAACGATGTTCCTACAAACTTGGAATGGATTTGAAATTGATCCTTCATAGGACAACTACCATATTGGGCAAAAGATCATTGGTGATTGATCAAAGCTTCAAACGACTCTTATTTTGATGTGCTGGCGATTCACAACATCTCTTTCACACCTCTATATAAAGGAGTGAAGACTTGAAGAATTGTAAGAGACTCACAACAATTTAAAAGCGCCAAACCTCTGCTGAAATTGTTCTGCATCAAAAAGTTCACTTAGAACTTCTTATCAAAGTTCATATCTCAGAAATTCTAGAGTCTTAAGAGTCCGTATCAATTGTATATCAAATTTTCAACGTCAAGCATTTTTCTTTGTAATTATGTTTGATTGGAAGTCTCTTGCAGTTCTGCTTGAGCATAGAAGTCTCTTGATTGTGTTCAGGAGCATAAGAAGTCTCTTGCAGTTGTGCGTTAGCATTTGAAGTCTCTTGCTAAGTTTAGCAGTGAGCATTTGTAATCAGATATTACATTATAGTGAACTTTCCTTGGAAGTGCAAGGGGGACAGGACTACTTCCGGTTTGTGGAAGGAATCTGTATGATTGCTTTGTGTCTCTCTTCTCTCTCTCTCTCTCTCTCTCTCTCTCTCTCTCTCTGTTTTTATCCGCTACATTTAGAATCTGAACATCACTTCAGAAGTTGTACTCTAACTGCTTCTGACCAGTGACTTCAGTAGGAGAAAAAGAAGAAAAAGTCAACACAATTCAACCCCCCCCCCCCCCCCCGGCCTTTCTTGTGTTTTTCTCACCTTCATGCAAAACATGTGTTTGCCATGAGCCCATAGCGATTCATAAAATCAAATTTTTCATGGGTCAGGAAAAGGTCAGTAAGGAGCGCAACCCTCACAACAATGTTGATAAGTAGATCATCATTCAAAGAGTCCATCTGTTTTTGGGGAAAGATGTGATTTTCTAAGAAAAGCTTTGTAAATTTCTTTGGTTTGCGAAGAAGAAAGGGAAAGTGAGGAGATGTTTGAAACTTTCAGGAGAAGTGGTGATTATTTATAATACGAAGAGAAGGTAAGAGAAGTTTAACCTTTCAGTTTCCACCTTCAGAGATGTGAACATGTGGGAGAATAACATTTGTAGATGTGTCTCGTGAAAAGAGGGAAGTTGCGCAGTTTTCTAGGTTTATTTTTCTTTTTCTTTATTTTTTACGGGAGTATCATTATCTGTAAGTAAAATTTACAGTTCCCAAGGAAGCTTAACTTGTATAGTTAAGCAAAAGAAACTTTTTAGTTTCTCATCATTACTATACATTGAAACTTGTTCCAAATATAAATGGCGTCATAAAGTGAATTATGGATTTGACAAAATGGAAATTTTTAATTAAGACTCAAAAAACGGTTTTTGCACCGTTGCATATCTAGAAATTACAAAAATTAAAGGAACAAAGTATTCTAAAAAATATATAAGCAATAAATTACAAACTTAGATTTTAAACCCGGCTTTGAGTTTGTCAAGTTTTCCCTTGAAATCATTTAGTTCACCATCAAGGGCCTTTCCATGTTCAACAAGTGTTGTCATCTCTTGTTGAAAAAACTTGGATTCTTTAACCCTTTTTATGGCAAAGGAAGCCTCTTTTTTTAGAAAACTTTCTCTTTCTTGGATGCTAGCTTTTTGAAGCTCCAGGTTATGGATCTTTGCCTTGTATTCAGCAATGGTAGAATCAATTTATTCTACCTTTTGTTGGGCATCTTGGATCTCTTCTCGAAAGGCAGCCAGTTTTGTGTGAAAAGCAGAGACCTCAGCCATAAGTCGATCATAGCCAAGAGTCTGTTCTTCAAGCTTGGATGGATCAACCTTCTTTTGATGAAGACTTCCTTTTATATTCTCCATAAGAGGCTATAGCACTTGCCAAAACTCTTCAAATTTGGAGCCAAAAGAGGATTGATTCAATTTAAGGAATAAATCCTTAACCTCAGAGGTGATGTTATCATCCTGCTCTATGGCTTGAAATAGATCGATATCCAACACTTTGCTTTGAAACTCTGACAGGAGGCTCTCCTTTTAAGTTTGTGATAAACCGCCACTAGAGGTATCTGAAGATTTCCCGATCCTTTTCGATAGGAAAGTATCACTTTGGACCAAGAGGTCAAAAGCATCAAAGGGATTATCCCTTTCAAGTTGCTCGAGTTCTTCCAGACTCATAGTAACATTTGGCACATGAATGTTAACTGTTGGGGTTGCGCCCTTTGATGAAGGCAAAGCAGGATCAAATATGTAGCCTGAATCGACATTATGTTCACTGACGACCACGATATACTGGTTTATTTGATCATCAAGGCTCGAATCTGCTGCAATGTTTCGATCGTCACCTTCCCTCGGTCGTTCCTCTTCCAAACCTTCAGCATATGGTTCTAGATGTTGATTTGGAGAGGTCGCTTCAGGATTCTCTGGAGGAGGACTAGCCTCGACTCTAGGTTCTTCTTCCAAGATGGGTGATGTCACTAGAGGATCGGTGGGTAGAAGCTGCACTCGCTGAGAAGTATCTGCATGGCTGTGCTCAGTGCCCTGGTAATAAATTTGACTGGATGTTAGGAAATTTCTTATAAAAAGGATAAGTATATCCCAATTCATCGAACTAAAATATATATGAGGATTACCTTAGAGGTGTTGTCTCCAACACAAGAATGGGCGTTGTTTGGCCTCGAATCTTTGTGGCCACGTTTCTTCTTTTTGGACGCAGCTTTACTAGGAGATTCTTCCAAAGGCGTTTCTTCGACAGTTGTGGTCTACATAACCTGTTCTCTTTTTCTTCGACGTTCTTTGTTCTTTGAGATTTTAGAGATCTCCACCAACTTCATCAGCGTTAGGCGAAATGTCAGGTTGTAAGAACATGTGAAGTTAAAACCATGTTGTCATACGAATGAAACATTGTTTTCTCGAAAGAAAAGGACTTACTGTATCTCCAGTGGCTACACATTTGGCCTTTTTGGGGAAGGCTCAAAAGAAGAATGACCCTTCGACTTCTCCGATTTAGAAGATTTTCTCTTTTTAGATGATTTCTCAGGTTTGGATTTGGATCGAGTTTGTGCGTTGACAGCTACGAGCATATGGATACAAAGATAAGCAACATTTTTTCGATAAAATATTATATGGTTGTTCTAACATTAGAGAAATATCTTACCTATGCCTATTGGAGAAATGATTTCAACATGGGGTAGAGTTAAGTGAAGGTGACCTCTAAACGTGTACAAGTTGAATTTGGTTGAGGTTACTTTATCCTTTTTCTTTGTTATTAATTTTTGCCTCATCCCTAGTAAAGAATCACAGGGTAGCCATTTCGGGTATGGCGGCCTAAAAGCCAATGACAGCTTGCTAGTAGGAAATAGTGGAAATTTCATTTTAAAATGTAGTGCAAAAAGATATTTATTAGGGGTAAAAGGTGGAAATTTCATAGTGGGAATTTTGTCAAATGTTTTATTTCTTAAAGTTTTGGCAGCATAGTTGACTGTCCGTTTGAGATGCAAGGGATCATAAACAGTTTGAAAGTATTTTTGGAAAGCCTGAATTTCTCGAATATGCGTACCTTTGCTCTTCTTTGATTTGTTCTGCACAACATCAAAAGCATATATGAGTTGGGGAAGCAAGCTATCAGGATCCATTCGATTGGCTTGACGTTTATAGTAGTCTTGCCACCACCGAAAGGAACAGGCTCGAAAACAAAAACTTGGTCTTGAATGTGATGGAGGTTTGATCTCCAGACATGTTCTATCAGTGGTTGCTTCAAGTCCTCTAAACATTTATACAAAGAGCTTGGTTTAGGTTGGATCAAACCAAATTGCCTGGCAACATGGTTTGGTTGATAACCATACAACCCATAAGGGCCACCGGCTGTTATCCTGCTAGACAGGAGTGTAGGATTCAGATATGCTTTCCAAATAGCATTTATCTCTGCCTCATCTTCGTTTGGAGCTGTTGGGAAATCCTTTTTGAACCAAACTGGCCCTCGAACCCTAGATGTGAATGGAGCTAAGGACAAAATGAAGACATCACACTCCAAAAAGGTTTCATAAGTGATAGAGAATATGTCTTGTGAACTTTTGTTATGAATCGAAGCATGGCCAGACCTATTCCTTTAGTAGATTTGCTTTCATATGCCTTTGCAAAAGCAGGAGGAATTTGGATTGCCAGTTGTGTTCTGAAAGTTGCTAAGAGGCACAGTTGAAATAACAGATAGGACCAGGAATAATCAAGCTGCTTCCTGATTGATATTCCTTTATGCTAGTTACTGCTTGGTTCAGATTTTCATACAGAGATCCTAAGATAAGTTTGCTTAGGCAAATATCTCTCCCCTCATGAAGTTGAATTGCTAATGTTTTAAATTTTTTGGGGACTTGTATGGATCTCAAGCAGAAGATGTACATAGACAACCAATATGTTAAAAAAGCGACATGTTCTTTGTCAGAAACATCAGGGTTTGTAGAAACATGTTGGTCTTTGATGAAATTGTCGTAAGCAAGCCAAGAGAAATCAAAGGACATGTATGAATGATGACTATATGGATCGAAGGTTTGGCCAGTAGGTTTTAGGCCAGTAAGGCTAGCAACATCTAAAATAGTGGGGGTAAGCATACCACATTTTAAATGTAAACTATTGTTTGAAGGATTCCATAAATGCAAAGCAACAATTATCATTTCGTTGTGATACTTAGGTCCTTGCTTAGACAGTTGAATAAGGTCAAAGATACCTATATCTTTCCAGAATTGACCTTTCCTTTTTCTACTTTGTTTAACCAACAAAGATATTCCTCATTGTTCTCATGTTTAGGTTCAGTTCTGAACTTAGACTTCAGGAAACTAAGGTCATATGGACCTTTGGTGAATATTAGAGGTGAATGTTTTTCAAAACATGGAAAAATGGTGCTAAGTTGTTCCTGATCTTGTTTGATATTTAGAAGTGGCCCTAAAAATGCATGTGTTGAATTAGGGCACGGAATAATTACCTGGGATTTCCATATTTGTTCTTCAACTTCCAAAACTTTTGGTTCTTCCGCAAAATAAAGGGTACCACCGGGAACTTCTTTGGAGAAAATAACCGGTTCATTGCGAGTTGAAGGTTGAGAATAAGACTCTCCTGGGTTCGGCATGGTTAGATGATATTGATTCGCAACTGAAACGGAAGAATGATAAAGAATCTTTTCTGAGTGAGAATTTGATTTTTGATGAAGAAGAAGGTGGAACAGTGATAGTCTTCGCAGAGGGAAGAAAGTGAAAAAGGGAAAGGTAAAAACCTTGTTTTATAACCTTTTGATCTGAACAGATGTCAACATCTTATGTTGACAGTTTTTAAAATATAAAAATGGTGGTTCCCGATGATGGTAATGTGGCCCACTAACTATAGTGGGGACACCATAAAGGGTTCTTTTGAACTTCTTCTTCAGATGGTGACGTCATGAGTTCTATCTCAATTAGAACAGATTTTCGATTTGCAAAGGTCAAAAACGTTTTTTTCTCCTTTATCGAGAAAGATAAATCGAAAAACGCCGTTTCTGGGGGGCAATTTGTTAGCCTGTAATTTTCAAGGCTATATTAAATGTGGTCAATTTGAGGATTGACTTTATGCATCAAAGATACTTCTTTATTTATCGAAGTTGGGCTTGCTGGAAATGGTTGAAACAGGCATTTCAGTTCGACGGGTTGGAAGTATTGAAAAGTAGTTAGATGTGGAAAAGGTTGGACAATTCGAAATTCAAATTGATTGGTTGTCTTTATCCGTTTTCTAGGCGGTTATAGTTTTTTATTATATAGGTAGTTATTCCTATTTTAATATAAATAGTAGTTTCTTGAAAGAGAAAAGGGTCACAATCCAATCATACACAAAACTTACACTCAAATTATCCAAATGCAAGCGAGAAACGAGTCACAAGTTGCAATGTATGAACACATGTACCAATTTATATTCAAGCAATGCAATTTAAGAACACTCTTATTTCCGAAGGGACAGAAGGAAAAAAAAAGATATAAGGAGATTTGGAGAAACTTAAGAATTAAGTAAACTTAAAAATTAAGCAACCCACAGATCAGCTCAAGTAACAAACTAATCGGATAAGTTCAAAAAGAAACAAACCCACAAGATTAGAAGAAACAAATTAACAAAGGAAAGATACGAAATTCAATTGGATTCTCAATCTTATCACAACAAACATAAGCTCAAATTATGGAAAGTGATATCCATGAATAAAGAATAATAATTATTATTATCTTCATCATTATCAAGTATTTAAAATTAAATATCACTATTTAAACATTACTAACGTGTGTTCTATTTTATGTGAGACCCCACAATTTATTTTTTTCAATTCACACAACACTATATTAAAGTTTAATTACTTGATGTTTAATCTTCCAACCTTCTAATTTCTTTCCATTTTTAACACTTTGTGTTACCACTTACCACTAGTACACTACTTTGATTCAAGATGTCACGGACCTTCTAAATCTTGACTTGAAATATCCATTGCTCACACTCTTCATGAAGGTAATAGTTAGAGCATCTTTCATCTGAGATTTTATGATTCACACCTCTCCATCAACAGATTACCGAACCTCCTAGAAGCAAACTCTGCGGGAATTTTGTTCTGTAGACAGTTTTTTTTTTTTTTTTTGAATCAGCTAAATTTATTCTCGTCGAGATATACTTAAGCCGTACCTCTCGCGGAAAAAAAGAAAAGGACATAGAAGTTGGTTCCGTACATAAGGCGGAATTAACAAAGAAACAAAACAAAAACAGCAGGAACCAAAAACTCTAAGTCAAAACATCCCACCTACCTACTAGTCTAGAAGCTAAAATATACACAGGGAAGAATTATAGCAGGAATCGAAAATTCCTAACCATAAGTATCATACCCAACCAAGCATATAATTGCTTCTAACACTAACTCCCTCACTACTAAGCATATCCACTGACAGTACAAAATCCAGCAAAAGAATAAACCAAAGCCAGCTAGAAGATACATGCACCAACACCCAGTGACAGAGATGCAGCTCCAAGTGCCAATCCACCACGCCTCCAAAACTAACACTAACAACTACCTTAAAAGGCATTCTTGCGGATTCCAATTCCATTCATAATGTAAACAAGTTTTCATATTGAGTCTATTCATACTCCAACGCCACGACAACACAATAATATCCACCATCAAATCATCAACATGTCTCATTTCATTCCGGAAAATTCTATGATTCCTAGTTTGCCAAATAACCCAAATAGTTGCATGCCAAATGATCCATAATCCCTTGCGAATTTTCTTCTTCCTCCCTTCATTACTCCAACACTCCCAATGCAGAAAAAGATTCGTTGGAGTAATAAAGGAAAAATCAAGCCACCTCATGACATTCGCCCAAACACTAGCCGCAAAATCACAATGCAAAAAGAGATGATTCACCGACTCTTCCGCTCTACCACACAAAACGCACAAAGTAGACACATCCGGAGGAAGACAATTACGTCTCGAAAGATTTCTTTTCGTTGGAATTCTATCTAGAAGAAGTTTCCAAGAAAACGCCACTACTTTCAAGGGAGCTTTACTCTTCCAAATATACTCAAAAACCCTCCTCTCTCTCCCACTCCACCCAATCTCACCCAACCACATCTTTTCTAACTTCAAGTAACAAGACTTAACCGAAAAGACCCCATCTCCCTCCAATTTCCAACTCCATCTATCATCTTGGTTAGCCCACCTATGCCCCTCCAAATCCTCCATCAAACTAATTAGAAGTTCCTCCTCCCAGTTAGTTTTGTATTTTTTTTATATCTACCTTGACCTGGTGGTATCAATCAATTTATCCACATTTTGTCATTGTTCTAAAAATATCCTTACATTAATTACTTAAGATTGCAAGATGTGATATATTTTGTAAGTGTGAAGAATCTGAGGTTCGAACCCAAATCCTATAAATTACTCTTTATTCATCCATCCCTTTTTTTGTAGGAGCAACTTACAAAATCAAATATATTGAGAAAGGTTGCTAGAGTAGTAAATTTGTTGGAAATGTGTGTTACAATTACTAAATTGTCTTTTGTGTATAAATATTTTAAGGTTATTTTTTCATATTCCGAGATACATAAATAGTAATTATAAAGGGTATAATTGAAAGAAAAAAAGTAATAAATACTCCCTCCGTTCCTTTTTAAGTGTCTTTTTAGAAAATTTGCATCAAAATAGCAAAGTGTATTTTTTCACGTTTTCTTCCAATTATACCCTCCTTTTAATTCAACAATAAATTCATATTTTTTTGCACACACTTTATCTTTCTAATAAATTTAATATGTTCTCTTTTTCTCGTAACAAACAGTTGTTAGTTATTATCTTTTTCTCCAACAAATTCCTATTTTTTTACGCGCTCTCTCTCCCAAAATAAACAATTGTCAATTTTTTAAATATTCCGCACATCTTTTAAATTATTATAAGTCAATATAAAAATTATTCCAACTTCACATTAATCAAAAACTAAGAAAAACTTTACTTCCTTCCAACTCCTTTAATCAAAGTTAAGACTTCAACTATGGCTTCAACCAATGCTAGATTCGCATTATGCGACATCTTATTTATAGAATTTTTAAATTTATAGAATTGTTATTCATCTTATTTATAGAATTTTAACTCTTCTTCGAACCATTGTTTGTAACAAAATTTTGTTTAAATTTGAAGATAATAAGAAACAAACTTTGTTTAAAAAAAACAAACAAACTTTGTTTAAAAAAAACAAACTTTAGCTTTCCGAATAGATAACATTAATTAGATTTATTGAAAAAGTTAAGAGTAATTGAAAAAGGGTATAATTGACAAATCATACCCTAAAAATACAAAAAAGACAGTTAAATAGGAACGAAAAACACACGCTAAAAAGACACTTAAAAAGGAACGGAGGGAGTAGTAAATACATCTAAAAAATTGTAGATGAACTTATATTTGAGAAATGTTAACAAGTGCCCTTAAGGCACTTAATAAGAGATTTAAAATGGAAATTTTAATGTTTATTCAACACATTAAAATATCAAAAAGTAACTTTTTTTTACATAAAAGTTATCAATTGTTTCTATTTTTTGAATTCTTAACAAGTAACTTGTTAACAAGACCCCTTATATTTAAGGACGAAACTTTTTTTTAAATCATCTTATAACTATGGACATGTAGTATATGCTAATCTACACTTATTACGAGATGACATGACAATTTAATTAGGGAAAAGGCAATAAACATATTTATTTTTTAGAAATGCTAACTTGTGCCTTTAGAATATATGATAAGGAACTTAAAGTGAAAATTGTGGCAATTTATTTTTGTAGAGATTGAAAGTTAATGTTTTATAATAAATATTTACCATTTATGAAATCATTAACATGTGTCATACGTGCACAAGTTAGCATGACCCTTATTTTTAAAATAAAAATTGAGAGGTGGCTCTTTTTCTTGTAATTGAGTAAATAGTCAATTACTCTCTTGAAATTGTAAGTTTCGTCAATTACCCACCTGAAATTAGCAAAAACTTCAATTACCCCCCTGAAATTGCACAACGTTAATCAATTTACTCCCTCCGTCAAATTTTTCTGTTAGTCAACATCACGTTTTGTAAATACCCCCCTGAAGTTTTGCACTTATGTGCAAAATGCCCCCTAAACTTGAAGATTTATATTTTTTTTTTCTTATCCTTAAAAGTGACTGCATTATCATTGAACTGTGGAGCATATTAGCTACGTTTTGACGGTATACAACCATATATGTTCCCTGAAACGATCAAACATTAACCATGTATTCCCACTCTTCTATCACCTTCCAATGTACCAAAGCACAATTGTAGCCTGCAATTTAATACTAGAACAACCTTAGGAAGTTGTGATTGTTCTTCTACTTTCTATAATATATTCAAAACTTTAGGGGGTATTTGCAAAACGTGATATTGACTAACAGAAAAATTTAACGGATGGGTAAATTGATTAACGTTGTGCAATTGCAGGGGGTAATCGAAGTTATGTTAATTTTAGGAGGGTAATTGACAAAACTTACAATTTCAGAAGGATAATTGCCTATTTACTCCCTTCTAATTTAGGCCAGATTTATAAAGATAACAATATAATGATTCCATCCACAACAAAATATATTTTTCATATATAACAAAATAATTGCAAGGTACACACTAAATCAGTATAAAATATTACTTGACCAAAAAAATGGATATAAAATACTATGTTTGGTCAAAAATTGCCTTTATTTAGTCCCTTATTAATTAATAATCAATCATAACAACATCATGAAAATCTATCAATAATCATCAGGATTATATTAAAATTAAAATAAATGATTTATGGATTATATTAAAATAAAAATAAAATTATTTAGGTGGTACTCTAGGAAAAAGGTTTTCCATTGTACCAACAATAGCTTGAGGAACTAGTTTGTAGTTCTACATATGATATACCATAGTTTACCCAATTTTTTTTTTGATATAACCGGTGTAAAATTAGACATTGAATAACTAAACATCAATCATTATGAATTGGAGGAAGAAGTTAAGATTCCCAATGCAAGCTTGCAGACAGTATATGAAATTCCTTTTTTAAATCTATATGCTTCAACTAAGCAACAAGAAAATGAAAGAGAAATAATATAAAGAGAGAAAGAAGCCTTTACTCTGTTGAACAAGATCATGTATCAAACATGATTATCCAATGTGACGTAGTCTATTATTAACCTATACCATTTATGATGATATAACTAACATAAAAAAATATTTCAATTTAAAGAAAACTTGATAGTGTGTAGAAAGAAAAGAGTAAAAGTCTACGACAAAAGCATCAACACGAGTCAACTCACCAACCGCGCTTTGTTAGAAAATCCTTAGTTCTCTTTCTCATGCGGGTGAAGACAATAACTACACAAGCCAAGACCCATGGAGAGAAGTTCCCAGGAGAAAAGTTGAATTTGCTCATCCATTCTGGAGTTTCCCTCGAAACTATTACTATCATTAGGGTTATTACTGCTACCCCAATCAAGATCCTGGTAATCGGTTTAATTAGTGAGTCCTGCAAATTAAAAGTTTAAGCGAATTAGAAGTTTAGATACCACAATAGTTTTTAGGACAAGAGGTTATAATAATCAGAAAACAATTTCAATCCAATTACACAACTTGCCACCGCAATTCTGAATTCCTCACAAAACCTGAAAAATGAAAAATAGGACCCCCCAACCTTTTGAGAAAGTTGATAATTTATTTTCCTTTTAAATTATATTTATAATAGTTCATTGAACACCTAACCCTTCATATACTCATGTAAAGGAATCACATCTGAGAAAAACATTGGTATATAGGATCTAGAGATAATATATTTATGCATATTTGAATATTTTAGATGATTAAAAGAAGTGCTCAGTTTATATGAAGCAAATATAAACGCGTCTTTGATTCTTCAATCAACTGACAACAAGCAGAGCTTACAAGAAACTTTGTTAAACAATGTCTCTAAAAAATAAAAAATAAATAACCAGTTCTCGTATTATTATAGAAGTATCTTGAGTTAACTTATATGCATTGTTGCTTGAACAGATGCACCAGAAAGGAAATTGGACGAAAGCTGATGGAGCAAATGCACACTATGATCAATCAATTATTACACCAGAAAAGATCCACATGGCTGGAATTGCAAAATTGAAAAGTATTTTCAGGAAAATCAAATTCTAAATGAAGAAAAGAAGCTGAGACTCATGTATCCCATAAGCAGAGGGGGGGGAAGGACCGAAAGATGGGTTTTGTTAGAACTATAGATTGAATCGCAATTATCAGATGTTTATTGTCAGATATGGTAAAGAAAACAAAGGATGGGTTATGTTTGAATAGTGAAGCTGCGAAGGCTTTTGGAGTGAAGGTGAAACTATTTCTCTTGTGCTAGCTTTACCAAATTTTCAAAAAAAGAAACATTTTGTGATAGAATCTGATGCTTGAGGTAAAGGAATGGAGCTGGTTTATGCATATTGGCAGACCTATTGTCTTTTCTAGTAAAGTGGTGTCTAGGGGATTGCCCAACTTGGAGTATGAAAAAGAACTAATCAGTTGTTTTAGCAAAGAAAATTTGGCGACCACGTTGTCAATAGCAGCACTATCGCATTGGGGCCTAAACAACAGGTGGCAGCTAGTGTGCACTACACCACCGCAATCACGGAAAAAAATTGGGGCCACTACAGGCTACCACCGCACTGGTGGAGCAACCTTTAAAAAAACGCACTAAAAAACATATATCTGTTACAAAGAGGGCTAAGGCTTATAGCGTATTTGCGGCCAATAAGAATTAAGAGACCAAAACAAAAAATATCAAGTGTCACGATCATTTCTACGAACTAACCAAAAGCTCTCTTCTCACATTCTGATGGGACCCAACAGATCCTACCAACGAATTAATAGTAACACAAACAAACAAGATGATGAAACAAATGGTGATAAAAGAAAATAGGGTGCTTTATTCATAAGAATGAAAATAGTAAAATAGTAGAAGAGAGAGTTTCTCTAACTACTCCCAGAGCAAAGCTCCGACGCAACTCAGAGAGGAATCCTACTCTGGCCCTAAACAGAAAACTCAATCTGTCATACTCTAGAACTCCTAAGAATTCCCCTTTATATACAAATAAAGAGAAAATTCTAGTATTTAACCATAACGGGCCTCTTATTATTTCATCCTAATCCTAACGGGCCACTTACTAATAATCTACTTAAACCTAATTAGCTACCTACTAATTTACTTAAAACACCACCCCATATTGGATCCTAACATTGCCACAGTCTTGAAAAACATTCTTGCCCTCAAGTCTGAGCTTAGGAACTTGACACCTTAAATCGACCCTCTGATGTAGCTTTCTCCGCCCGGATCTCATTGTTGGGACTTTGATGAACTAGTTTCAAACAATAGATTTCAGGTGCGCCTCCAGCGACCCATCCCTTTGCAACTCAGCTTTGTGCACCATTTCTGGGGCAATTTTCTGATCTGTTTCGACCACTTTCTGCTCTATTTTCTATAAACTAAGATTCTCCCAACCAACAACAGCTACAGCTCCACCAAAACACAACTCTTCAAGAATTCAACATCTACCTCAGTTGCTTCTCTTACTCTAATGTTCAAACCCACTGGTGGCGCCATTGACACAGCATGAGAGTGGAAACATAACTTGATGCTTTAAGGGGATGGAATTTGTTTAAAAGTTGTGTGATCTAATAGATTCAAATTGATGGTGGTGGCTATTAGGAAATATGGTCCCCATTTAAGCTTGTTATAAAGATACGCTTTGTACAGAAAATATAACAGCCGGTACAATCAAATTCTATTAGATATCTTGGATAAACCCACATAAAACACTGGCAAGAATTAGTCAATAAGATTGATGCTCGAGATTAAACCATCAAACAACCAACTACTTGTCTAAAAAAAACAAACAACCTACTGTAGAAATCACTGTTGACTCTCGAGAGATGCAGGTAAACTAAACTCTAATTACCATAACTAACACCCCAATATTTCTTCAGTTTGGTTGGCGTTATGGGTTTTAGATTAAAAAAAAATGAGAAGAACAATAAGAAAATAATTCTGTAATATGATTGATAATGTCCTTATACAAAAGACTACATATAAATTAACCCCTTTATAGGGATATCATGGAACAAATCCAGAATAAATAGGGAAATCATGAAACAAATCGTGATAATTAATGTTTTAAAAATCAAGATTCTTGCATAGATCGGGAGAGGGTTGACAGATCGTAGCAACGATCGTAATATAAATTAACCCCTTTATATATATATATATATAGACCCACTCATTTTCATGAAGATCTATTTTAGCAACCAACACCTTTTAATTTAGACCAAAAAACCCATTGCATTAAACAAAGTGAAACTTAAATATGAGGGCGGAAAGGTAGTATCAAACTGTTATTAATTGTGTATCATTTTCTCTCTCCGTTGATTGCTGCCGTCTTCCTCTTTCTCTCCATTATTTTTGCTGTGTTTTTGTTGTTTATTATCTTAAAAATGCTTAACCCGGTTCCCTTCATCCTAATTGTTCCAAACATTATCTTCTTTAATTGTACTACTATGTTCACTTTTTCATGTTTTCGATTGCAAATAGTATTGGTGTATTCAAGCTTCTCACAAACCCCCCAATGAAGTGAACAAATTTCTTTAAATTGTATAAACTGTTCTACGAAAATGAAAAATTAAATCCCCAATCAAGTATGCTAATTTCAGTAACAAAGCAATGAATTTTTGAATGAGTTTTGGATTTGGGTCTTCTTTAATTTTGAATGAGTTATTGGGTTGGTGTCTTGTTGATTTTGAATGAATTTTTGAACCAGTTTTGATTTTAAAAATTTGGAAGTTTTAACGCAAATTCTGCAATTGAATCGACAAAAATGGAAGAAAGTAAAAAGAAAACTCAAGTAACCTGAAAGAAGAAAGAAAGAGACATCCGATAACAATAATTGCTAGTATCATACTAGTAGTATGTTGTAAAAGTTTCCAATTCGTTTTCCTCATTCAAACTTACAAGCTACCTTCTCTCAAAAACTTGCAACCTACGTGCTACTATATTGAATCTTCCATTGGGTGTCACCAAAATTGATTTAATTACATTATCTCCATCGAATTTTAAGCCAATTAGTGATATTGATTAGGTTTAGAGCTATTGTCATTCTAATGGAGAATTGAGATTTATTTTATGATACAGCTACTACATATGAATTGAAGGACCCAGAAGAAAAACAAAAACATGGCGTGAGTGAGAAACCTGAAGAGAGAGAGCCGAGAGGGGAGAACAGTTTTCAAAAATAAATAATAAAGACAACTAGCCTAGGGAAACCTCAAAAAGTAGAAAATTTAAAATAAATAAAGAATCATTTAAGTGTATTACAATTTTGTCCCTTAGTTTTGTCTTTTACAAAAAGCAAAAACATGGGTATTTTGTGTCCAAAGGAAAAGGTGTATTTTGCTAAAATAGACCTTCACAAAATAGAGTGGGTCTATTGTAGCAAACCCCATATATATATATATATATATATATATATATATATATATATAAACACATGCTCAAAATATCATAGATGAATAAAATAACCTCTAAATCAAACACAAAACTAAGTTCATAATCATTAATTATGACAGGAGCCCCTGTTTGAGGCCAAAAACAGAAGCAAACCACAAGAAACAGAGGATCTCGCACAAAAACAAAGAAACCAGCACTAGGGGAAGCACACCACACGATCGCAAAAAATAGAAGATCTGTCGCATTCACTGCATGAAGAAGGAGGCGGCGACGGTGTCTATGATTGTAATCACAGGCAGGGAAGAAGATAGAGTCTGTGTTTTGCCGTCAACAGTGTCCTAAACCCCCTTTCTCCAATGTCTTTCCACCATTTAGTTAAACTCCTCCATTTCCCTCCTAACAGACTTCACCAGAAACAGTCTGATTCTAGCTCCTTCCCTTAGTTTGTTGGTCTAACACAGACCCTAACACTATAAACCAAAATGGCAGCTATGGCGCTACAACCAAGTTGATTTTGGACATATCGTTATTGTTACGCAATATGTTATTTAGTAAAGGTATTGTCAATTAGAGCCTACAGTGTTGTGGCAGAGTAGCATATGAAATCTGAACAAACAACTATTTCCCTTGATCCGCGGTTGATAACACTGACTCTTATACCTGAGTTGAACCATTATCAGCCTACCACATTGTCTGATCCATGCGATAAATCTCATCCGCCTATCTCCATTATAGTGTGTTTGTGTAAATCTTTTGCAAAAATTCCTATAAAAATAGGCTTCAGAATACAACATTTTCATGTTTCGTATAGGCTTATAAAAATCATTCGCTGATTTTGTTTATTCCCATGGATAAAATTTACACCCGACTTCTCAATTTTAAATTCCCGCGTTAGAGGGTGATATCTTTTATCCCAAAAATAATTTTTTTTAAAAGTTTTTGCTACTATCAGGCACTTATCACCTATGTAGCATTAAGACTTCAGATTGAACGTATGTCTAGTTTTTGACATATGTCGGTGTCCAATACTAGCACAAAATCAACATAGGTGGTTACATCCAATCACTTCTATATTCCCAAAATATCATCAGTATCTAAGTGTCAGTGTCATAACTAACATTAGGATCAATATCATCTAATTCTTTTGATTTTATAAAACACAAACAAAGAACTCTATCGCAGACACTTTTAATCAAAGACATGTCAGGTGTCACTCCGACAGGACATGATACATTTGAAGACATTCAGTTAATTCATTTTCTCAAATCACTGTCCGTGTCAGTGTCATGTCTAGCATCCATATCAATGTTTCATAGACAAACAAACACACAAAAACCAACCTTAAGAACACAAATTAACAACAAAATATATATATATATATATATATATATATATATATATATAAAGCAAACCTTGGGTTCTCCGTCAAGATAAACAACAGCACCATCCCTATAAGTCAAAACAGACCTTCCATTCCTAGGATTAAACCTAACAGGAACACCACGAACACGTGTCTGATGATTAAAAGCAAACACAGTTTTCAATCCATGTTTCTCAAGAATATCACCAACCTCAAGCTGATCTTGTTCCCAACCTCCCAACGCTGATTTGAACACCACAATCGGTCCTTTTCCTTGCCGGAATAAATGGATCTCTACTTCCGGTACCTTTGTTCGGACGTGCTTTGCCGTGTCGCTGTCATTAGCGGTGGCGGTTGCGGTGGTGATTTCTTCTACTTCTTCTTCGATTTCGGATGAGAGTAAGGGTGAGTTTTCGTTTTCGTCAACCATTGTTTGATTTGATGATGATGATGTTGTTGTTGTTTGTTCTTCGACTCTGTCACTGTGTCTTGTTTTGTGTTTTAGATTCTTTTATATCTTGTGTTGTGGATTTACCAAAATGTCCGATTCCTTTCTTGCACAAGCTTTCAACCTTTCCTCTTGTAATTTGGTGGGATCATAATTTGGTGGGAGAGAAATGGTAAAAAAAACACCTTCTAACACACTTTTCAGCACACCCTACATCCTCTTTGGTGGGATCATTTGAATTTTAATCAAAATATTAAAAAAGGTGTGTTAAAATCGCTAGCATTTCACCAAATTAAATTTACTATTTTATTTTTACATTGTTTTGAACAATTTTAGATAAACTCTAAAGGCTTGGTCTAGTAGTAAAAAGATAGGTCTTGAATTCAAGAAAACCCGAATTCAAGCACCGCTAAAACAATAAAACATATCAATAACATCAATTGACAATCGTATTTATAAAGTATATTATTAATGGTATAATATGATTAATACTAGGGTCATTCCTACGAAAATGGAGGTATGTCTCTAAATTAAAAATAGGCTCCTAATAAAAAATCAAAACACAATTTTTTTAAAAGAGCAATAATTTATTTTAAATTGAAAATAAGATTTATAAACATAAAAAATATTCATCATATAAATTATGTCCAAATCGAGACTCTCTCATACTAAAAAAAAGTTAGGAATACAAAAGCAACCTCAGACCACTAAGACAAAGCCACAAATGCAAATTAAATTGCACTCGTCGTATGTATATTAATATATTATATGCAGTAGCTATTTAAAAAAAAAAATATTTTGGGCTCCTAAATTTTGGAGGCTCTGGCAAGTATTTCTTTCAATGTTTTACCACTTCTTAAATGTATGCATAGACAAGTATTTTTTTCAAAATTTTTTCACTAAACGGTTATAATAAAATATTTTCACAATAACACTTAGAAAAAGTTATGGAAGTTTCTTTCTAAAATTTGCACAAACAGAGTCCCACCGAGTGTGCCAATTTGTTTATCTGTGTTTTTGGTAAACAAGAGGGATGGATTTGATTATTACAAGCGGGATCAAACCAGAAATCCTAGGACATGTTGTGCAATCTTTTTTCCAAAAAACTCATGAATGTTCATCATGTTCATAGGTTGTTTTATGAACAAGATGAAGAAAACTATTTTTTTTTGTATGAAGATAATTGTCTTTCGACAAAGATAAATAAAGGAAATGCAAGTAAAAGACTTTAAAGTTTAAACGCAGAAACTTAAAGAAAACGTAAATTGCATTGCATCAATGTAAAAGTTGTTCGACAAATCAGATTACATACATTCTGTATGACTCTTTTATCTGGACGCTGGTACTTTGAGTGCTAGAATTTTATAAGTGATTTGTGACCGTTTTTCCATATGGAAAACTACTATACATAGAGAAAATAACTGCAAAAACTAAACTGCTAAAAACTACATGTTTTCGTCGAAAACTGCATGCCTTCCACGTGTATGGACACTTGAAACCAACTTCTTTTCTAATTCAACTACCTTTCAGCTCCCATCTTTCTGTCGAAATCTTCCAATGTTTGTCGAGCTGTGGTTTCTTTCGAAAACCTTCATTATATGTCGAACTCAGCAACTTCAACAATCATGGACTTAGATAATTTTGTAGCTTTGAGCTTTCTTTCTTCTTGTCGTACATACACAAGATAAAATGCAGTCTAACTTATGGATAATCTATGTAAGAGATATTTCTAAAATTTTAATTTGGAAGGAAGTGATTATGTATTGGTTAAATACATACTCTGAATTAAATTCACAAAAGTGTCATTGATTGGTCTAGGGGTAATACATGTTGGTAGTATGTAAAAGGTTACGAGCTTGATTCTAGTTTTTTTTTTATAAGCAAGGAGAGAGGACAGGCATTAAAAGACAACATCGACATCCCAATTAGGTTGCGACTCAGAGAAACCTTCATCTTGTTGGAACAAAATGTGTTTAACAATAAACCCTAAAGAGTTTTGATGATAACAAGGTATTAAAAATTGACAATTGGTATTGCTAACATTTGTTCAAGTGTACAGGACCATAGACAAAGTGTTATATCTAAACAAAGGTTCTGGAAGAACAAATAAAGAGCAAAGGAAAAATTTATATGAAGCTTAAAGCGCTCCTGAAGCAAGGCGCTCCTAAAGAGTATGACGTCATCAGAAGCTGAAGGTCCTCAGAAGCTGGTTCTTCAGAAGCAGCAGTATTTCACCAGAAGCAAAATGATTCAAGATTTTATGAATTAAGTGTTGTATTTTAGAGCGAAAGTCATGTAGAAGTGGTAGAAGATCACATGGAGGTCACACGTTCTCGTTTGAAAGCATCTGGTTGCTAAAATACAAAGAGCGTTGACAAATGTACTTTGTACGAATTGTACAACCACCTTCTCCACTACTCTGTTCTTTGTCTCAGCTACCAGACAAGAATAACAGCTCTCATGTACAACCAAGCCTGCATCCATGTTCCCTCTCAACCGGAATGGATTTGAAATTGATCCTTTATAGGACAATAACTTAATCAAGTAAAGAATCAGTGGTGAAAGATCAAGCTTCAACAACGACTCTTTTTGGATGAATTGGCACTTACAACGTTCATATTTCACACCTCTATATAAAGGAGTGAAGACTTGAAGAACAAAAAGACTCTACAACATTTTTGAAAACGCCAAAACTCTGTCAAATTGTTTAAGCACCAAAGTTCACTTAGAATTTCAGTTTTCAAGTTCATATCTTTGAAATTCTATAAGCACTAAGAGTCTGTATCTGAATTACATTGTGAACACCACTGATTGTATATCAAGTGTTCAACCTCAAACATTTTCTTTGTAATTTTTGTTTGATAGAAGTCTCTTGCTTTTGTGCTTGAGCATTAGAAGTCTCTTGATTGTGTTCTTGAGCATTTGAAGTCTCTTGCTTGTGTGCTTGAGCATTTGTAATCAGATATTACATTTTAGTTAACTCTCCTTGGAAGCGCAAGGGGGACAGGACTACTTCTGGTTTGTGGAAGGAACCTGTATAAATTGCTTGTGTCTTGCTTCTTCTCTTTTCTCTCTGTTTATTCCGCTGCATACGCTACTGAACAACTTCTTTAGAAGCTGTCTCATGCGCTTCTGATTGTTAGTGTTCAAGCCTTTAAGAGAAAACCGAAAAGAAAAAAAAGTAAAACACAATTCAACCCCCCCCCCCCCCCCCCCTCTTGTGTTTTTCTCCCCTTCAATTGGTATCTAGAGCCTTGGTTCTGTTGTCAACACCTAACAGTGTAACAGTCCAAAATCTGAGAAAAACATGTCTGCTGAATCATCTGTTTCTGGTTCTGCTGGTTCTAGTGGTAATCATCATGCTGTATCCTATGATTATAGTGAAAAGAAAACTGACTCAGGGAAGGTTCCAAAGTTTAATGGAGATCCGGAAGAGTTTTCTTGGTGGAAAACCAACTTCTACAGTTATATCATGGGCTTAGATGAAGAACTATGGGATATTCTGGAAGATGGAGTTGGTGACTTAGTCCTTGATGAAGAAGGAGCTGCTGTTGATAGAAAGGTTCATACTCTTGCTCAGAAGAAGATGTACAAGAAACATCATAAGATTAGAGGCTCTCTGGTTTCTGCTATACCACGAGCAGAGTACATGAAGATGAGTGATAAATCAACTGCAAAAGCTATGTTTGCATCTTTATGTGCTAACTATGAAGGAAGCAAGAAAGTCAGAGAAGATAAAGCATTGATGCTTGTTCATCAGTATGAGCTGTTCAAGATGAAGGATGATGAAAGTATTGAGGAGATGTACTCAAGATTTCAAACCTTAGTCTCTGGACTTCAAATACTGAAGAAAAGCTATGTTGCTTCTGATCACGTGAGTAAGATACTCAGAAGTCTGCCTGCCAGATATAAATGAAATTATATTAATTTAAAAAATCTAAAAATTAATTTTCGAAAATAAAAAAATCATAAAAAACAATATATTTTCGAAAAAATAAAAAATTCTGGAATTTAATTTTTAAAATTAAAAAAAAACCAAATTTAGAAAAACAAATTTGAAATTAAAAAAAAAGTTCAGATTTTTTTCGAAATAAAAATGTTTTTTAAAATACATAGGTAAAAGTGGTTCATTTAGATGACAATTTAGGAAATTTACTATGCTTATTATGTTAAAGTGTTTTTGTGAGAAAGTAAGTCTCCGCGTTAATAACTATTCGACCAAATATGAAATACTATAGGATTGACGACCCTATACTCCGTATAGCACGTATAACCTTTAAGGTGATTGAGGAGTTAATTAACATCTAGAGGAGCGCTAGGTCCCACCGAACTAATTACTTAAATCAGACCTCTCATTTTATAACTAATAGTTTTATTTGATTAAATCCCAATAAGGAGATACATGGATTCGAAAAATCCTAATCGTTGTTAAACATTTAATCAAAATCTTTATTTTTTAACAAACAACTCAACTAACTGAATTGCGTAGTCAAATCATACTTACAAATTTCCATTGTTCCATTGCTGTTTATTTACTATTTTAGTAAGTATAGCTAAATTATTAGTCGAAACGACAATCCATGTGAAAACGATTTTACTTATTACTATATTACGTGAAATGATTGGGTGAACTTGTCTACATTAGTTATCACTCCACTTATAAACATATTTTCAGGTCATTTGTTGTTCAACATCCGACAATATAACATATTTTTTTTTATTTTCCTACCAATAATTTCACTATTTTTCTTTTTTCTTTTCTCTCGGTTAGTGGTCTAAAATTAAAGCATGGCTTACAATTGCACTCCATCGTTGTTGTTACCCACACATAGAAACATACATAGTATTGTCTTTATATGATACTCAAAGAATAGTATTTAGTTTATTTGTTTAGATACAACACAATCTAAACCTCGGCTTTTTGTTCCTTTCCTAATTCATATACATTTTTTATAAAGTCATAATAATATACTCCAAAAAAAGCGTAGTTTCTTTGATTCAATTTGATCAAATTTTTTATAAATGCTAAACAGGGTAAATACAAAGCTAAAATTATCTTGGTTTAGTTACATGAATGTTTTTATAGAATTTGTGGTTGGGTCTTACACAACCTCACAAAATTTGCGAGTGAAGTGACGATTGTCTCTACTTATAAACAAATGTCTAAGTTGCCTCTCATTCAATAGAAAAATGATATTTTTACAACCATTTTTGACAACTATGGTGACAACTTTCTCTCTCATACTCACATTATCCTTTTACTTTCTCTCTCTACTGCTTTGATTTTAGTGCCAATACAACTTTTTCTTTGCCAATTAATGGTTGTATCAAAAGTTGTCATAAAAAAAGTTGTTCAAATAACACAACTTCAATAAATATAGGACTATATAACACACACCCTTCACACCCAACACTATTGTGTCTGGCGTGTTCATGTAAACTGTTTTTCTTTGAATAGTGGAAATCGGATAGCCAATGACTCTATGTATATTGGAGAGACTTTGATACCATAATAAAATGAAATATGCTCTTTACCCAACACACATTGCTCGCTCCTAACTAATTTGACCATTATGCCCCTGCGTGAGTTAAGTCACGCTATGTGAGTTAACTCACGTTGGGTACTGTTTATGAACAAAACCCAACAATCCATATTCACAACTCCATTTTTCTTTCCCTCCACCTCCTAAAACCCAAAAAGTGCAAATTTTTGGGCCAAAATTATCATTCCAAATCATTGGAAATCGTCAGAAAACAAGTTTCTACAGTCATCAAGCATCAAAGAATAGGTAATGTATCGTGAAAACTCATTCGTTTTTGCCTATTTTTCTGCAAGATTCATCATTTTTTGCAGTAGATGGTAGGTCTTAGCGTGAGTTAACTCTGTTGGTGTAAGCCCTCGAGGCCAATAGTTTATGTTAAACTTATCTTATGTATCATGACTTTTATTATTCAATAACATATGGCACTCTTTATTATATTTATATAATGGTAATAAAGTCCTTAGAATAGGTAGTTCGTGTAATAATATATTAAGTGTGACTTAATCATGAGATTACATTATCATAAAGACTGCTATTCTTAAATGTATCCGTAGTCAAAGCTTTAATATGAATAAAGGATAATAATAAAGCTTCGAGACTATTATGTATGTAGACCGATGACTACATCTCATGGGTCATACATAGATATGAGATATTAAGTCTATACATAGGTATAAATATTAGGAGTAATATTTATACTGGATTGACCCACAGTGAGAATACTACATAGTAAGTTATGAGATTGTCATAAGATATTCTCACAATGATAATAGTGTATATCACTCTTAGACCTGAAACCACTATGATCCCTACATGTGGACTGAAGTGCTTTGTTGCCATTCTAACGTTGTCTGTAAAAGGATAACCACAACGTTGGTTGATGGGTACTTGATGAATCATGCTGAGGGACATGAGTGTCCTAGATGAGATTTGTTCCTCCTCATAAATAGGAGATATATCTTTAGGCCTCTTGATGAAATATGACTGTAAAACTGCATGGCCATGCCGAACTAAGTCAATATAAGATATTAGACTTATTCGTTATTCAGTATATTTCAGAATCAAGAAACATAAGCATTGATCTATACAAGGGTGACAATATCTATGCCTTGGGATCAATAAAGATATCGAGACAAAGGAGTAATTGTACACATGAGCATTATCATGGAAAGGTTTCGTCAGATCACTTGACATTCTTGTCACTTGGGTAGCAATGATGTGTTGCTAGATACCGCTCATTGTTTATAGTATTAAATATTAGATTTATATAAGTATGACTTATATAAGGGTTGCGTTTAGTAAATAACGCTAATTAGTTAGCAGAATTAATAAACTCGTTATTGGGCTTACTGAAGCTCAATAGTGACTTCTGACTTGCAGAGCACACTAGAAGTTCTATAAATAGAACCCTAGTGCTGATGTTTTTGGTTACACATTTTTTGAGCAACCCTACTTCTCTGAAACTTCTGATTCCTTAGCTAGCACCGAGATTCGGAGGAGTACTGTTCGTGTGGACTTGCTAGAGGCTTTGCTGCTTGCTACTTTCTTTGTTGTGATCGTGATTCTAGTTCCAGCTCCACACTTTCGAGGTAACAATCGAAACATTGATTCATGTGTAACTCGTAATGATCCAAGGAAAGAAAATCGAAAATTTTATCCGCTGCTTTATTTTGTTATAATTTGATTTTCCTTTAGTGGTATCAGAGCCTGGTTACGAAACCTTGAATCAGATTGCTTTGTTACTGCTTTATATTTTAATTTGATTAAACATATTGAATGAAATTAAATAATAAAGAGAATTAAAATTGGCATCGTATCATATTATGTTTTCTGTGCATGGCTTTTCGATTTGATTCGATGTTTCAGAAACCGTTTCTGGTGAAACATCGACGTTTCGATTATACATATCGATAGGAACATGATTGATCGATCATAAAACGCAATTAATAATGATATCAATCACGTGTATGTGCATGACTTTTCGATTTGCTTTGATGTTTCAGAAACCGTTTCTGGTGAAACATCAAACTTTTCGATTATACATATCGACAGAAGCGTGATTGGTAAATTCTGTATAACAACGATATATGTGATATACTGGATTTGATCGTAGTTTAAATAAGTCATATGATATTTGTTCATATTAATTGATCTGATGTATGGAGCTTCGTAACCGATTATGTGTACTCTGGTGAAGCATCCTAGACTCGATCATGATATGTGAATAAACAATCAGAGTACTTGTTTAATAAGATCAGATTGTTGTGACAAAATTAGGGTTTGCCGAACGGTTAGGTTAATCAGAAACGTGTCAAGTGTTGATGCGAAATACGGCGCTGATTCAAAGTGAATGGTTCATATGTCGAATCTGCGTAGTGTGATCATATGTCGAATTTTAATTTAATTTATTTAATTATAAGGTATGATTAATAATAATAAAAGTGTGTTTGTTATTATTTCATGTGAATGATTATGGCCTTAGTCCTTTTATTTTATTTCTTTTTGGATATTGAAATACGGCCTGCGTGTCGTGCCTCTCTTTTAAATCTCTATTGTACATTCTCTACTCATCCACTCCCTCGTATGTAAAATGAGTTTCTTTCATATGTAATGTAAATAGAATACAAGGAGGTAATAGGGCTTAAGACGTTAGGATAGTCTTGGAAGTTAAAGCTTGGAGAAGCAAGGTTGTTTCTAAGATTAGTTTAGATTCTCTCATTGGCTTGAGAGAGTCATAACGTTAGGATGACCATAATCATATCACTATTAATTTTGTATAATTGTTATGCATGTTATGATTGGAGTGCGAATACATATGATATATAAGCAGTGGTGAGGTGAGATCAAACCTAATAAAAATCCTTCAATTTAAAATATTAAGTTTAATGCTTTCCAAAAGTTTAACACCCTTCAAGACTAATATCGAATATGTGGGTTTTGCCTCCGTGAAGCGCATATTCTATACTAGTAAGTTCCGGGGTTGTAATCCAATTTACCCAAGAGTTATTCTTTTGGGTTTAACTTAACTAAATTAATTTTAATAAGATTAGAATAAATTTAGAAGCTATAATTGAGAATGTCTATATGATAGACTTGAGTAAGAGTTATTCACCCAATTGATTTTAAAGTTGTATAAGATACAATTGGAAATGTTCCTACCTAAATAACTAAGTTTTAAGTACAACCTCCGTTGACTTAAAGCAAGGTAAAATAAGGATTTCAATCCACTAGAAAATCTTCCAACGGGATTTTCCGAGTCAAGTGTTTGAAGGTCATTTGATTTGAGTGAAATAGTGGGAGCGTATTTAAAGGCCAAATTAAATATGTTATTTTCATGATACTTATTTTGTATATTTTAAATTGTAGATGACCAATAACACATCAAACAACATTTTGCGATCACTCATTGAGAAAGAAAAATTGACTGAAACAAATTTTTTGGACTAGTTCCGTAACATGAGGATTGTCCTCACCCATGAGGATTGTCCTCAGAGAAATGCCCATACTAGGCATGTCAATGACTCCGTGGAAGTCTCTTGCATCATGTTAGCAACCACCACTCCCGAGCTGCAAAAACAACATGAAGGGATGACTGCGTTCGATATGATCAGACATCTTAAGACTCTTTATGAAGAGCAGGCTAGGCATGAAAGGTTTGATGTCTCTAAGGCCCTTTTCTCTACCAAGTTGTCAGAAGGAAGTCCCATAGGACCTCATGTACTCAAAATGATTGGGTATTCTAAGAACCTAGCTCGATTGGGATTTGTCCTTGAGCAGGAACTTGTCGTTGATCTTGTCTTGCAATCGTTGCCTGAATGTTTCAGCGGTTTTGTCCAGAACTTCCTCATGAATGACATGGACAAAACACTTCCACAACTTGCAGCTATGATGAGAACTGCTGAGAAAAGTATGAAGAGAAATGAAAAGGCTGCTGCCATTTTGATGGTTAATAATGGCAAGTTCAAAAAGCACCATAAGAAGCCTAATAAGTCTAAGGGAAATGGCAAAGGCAAATCTGTTGCCAAGCCATCAACCAAAGCTTTGAAGCCTACTGGAGGCGTGGCTAAGGAGGGTAAGTGCTTCTACTGCAACAAGCAGGGGCATTGGAAGCGTAACTGCCCAAAGTATCTGAAAGATAAGAATATTTCAACTGTACACTTATATCTTATAAGTTCATAAAATTGATAGTTCATCTCTCAAGAAACTTACTATCAAATCCAGTTTCTTTTTGTTGACTCATTCTCATATTCAATTGATGTTTGATGTTTTTATATTGTCTTCAATTGTGAAGGTATTGTCACCAAAACATTCAATGAGACGTCAAAATGTCTCCAGCCATATTGCAAATGCTATATAAAAAAATTCATAATTAATCATGAACCATAATCTTAATTACTGAATTATCATATCAATATATAAAAACATAAATTGAATTATCATATCAACTTTATAGCTTCAATTCCCGTTACAATATTTTATTTGCGTACAATGATCAACTCTTCAACACTACCATATTTCAAAACACAAAGCATATAATGATGTGAATTCCACTTTTCACAAATATTGCACCAAAAAAATTTGTCACCAAAAGAATTATCAATTCTTTATCAGAAAAACTAAGATTCTGAAGATAGAAAATATGAATTCAAAAGTTACAACCTAGATGCATAATCCAAAAAAACAAGACCCTTAACTTTTATAAGTAAAAATGTTGTCTATTAGAAAAGAAAATCAGGTAGAACAAATCCATAAACATAATTATGCTAATTTATAAACCAGTAACAATAACTTGATAATTAGAATCATAGCCCAAAATAACCATTTTAAAAAAGTAAAATATAGGTTTTGTCAAAAAAGAAAGTAAAATATAGGTCTTCAGTATTGCCTTTTAATTTATTTAGTCTTATACTCCCACAAAATTATAGTCAATACAAACAAAATAAAAAACAATATATAGAACCTGAATATTGAAGCAGCAATCCTCATTTCTCCATAGTCTTCAAATCGAGATAAATTCTATTAAACGAAATGAAAATCCATAACATTGTAATATTAAATAAAAAATGTTATTTCTCTAGGAAAATAAATTTATTTGTTCACTTCTTATTTTTAAGCCACTCCTTACATTGTGATTGACTGCTCTTTATTTTTCTAGATAATAATCAATAGGCGTATAATTATCTTCAAATAATAATCAATATATAATATTATGTTCATGAGAATAAACAAAAGAGAGGGATCAAGCAAACTTATCGATTTCAAGATTGTTGTGGAATTTGGAGTCCAGATTCTGGACATCAATTATGAAAACCTACAAAATGAACAAAGCATAAAGTAGTCCGAGACGCGCCGTCCTTAACGATTTTTCACCTAATCTATATTATATATAAAAGGAAACTACCTCTTTCAACACAATTTTGGGTTGAAATTTTCTTTATAGAAATACCTTTAATTTAAATACAAGTATTACTTGTAACAAATAGATAAGAATAAATTTAAATATTAAATCAAATGTAATAAACACGATATAAATATATGGTTATCTGTTTTTTCCCTTTATTATTTAAAAAGTATAACAAACTAGATGAGTATTGATCGTACCTAATCAGAAGGTGACTGTCAGTGCTTTGAATGAGGTGATAATGAGGTGGTGAGAATCTTTGGAACGTTCCTCGGAATGAGAGGGGGGTGTGTACCTGCAATTGCTCCGACGCTCAAGTCAGTAGAGATTAGAGTGTGAGGGTTTAGAGAGTAAGAACTATTCTACCTTGAGGACTGCATTGAGTCCCTTATTTATAGAGGTGGAGAGCTACAGAGCCGTTGTAGTGGCACACCCAGCTCTGGCAGTTACGAAACCGTGGGAAGTGTAACCGCCCGAGAGTTTATTGCGGGAACGTGCAAAGAGACGTTGGGGCTCGCTTGAACCGGTCTTGTTTGCTCCGTGCACCCCCTTCGTGGGGAAGAGGGGTACCGCAAGTAAGATTGCCAAACGTGGCGTTTGGGCTTTGAATTATATTGGGCCTAAGTAAATGGGCCAAGAATCCTTTTGGCCGGTCCAGAACAGTAGCCCCCCAAGTCGTTGCTCTTGGTAAAGAGTGATGACTTAAGGACGGGCGTAATCTGATGCTCGGGGACGGTCAGGAAAGGAACATCGTTAACAAGGTCGAGTAGACAGACTATATGAGATCACCCCAGTTTTGGAGACTTTCAGCCCTTGACGGTCGCAATACTATATGGGAAGATTGAGCGGACACATCAGGGGCTTGTGTTCGCTATCCTCTAATCACTATTGCTTCCACCCAGACAAGTCCGCCTTTTAGGTGACATATGTTCGGCATGTGGATGCTCGATTTCTGTGGTTGGATCAAAGATTCCCTCGTCAGAGAGTTTGGTCAATTGTCATTCCTGCATTTAATGCCCATGTCTCGAGGGAAAGGTTGAGGAGACATGACCTTTGGTTTCTGACTGACACATGTAAAGGGTATTGCGGTACTTGAGTACCTATAACTTTAGAGTGTCTTCTTGGTTTGTGTTTCCAAGATGTCATCAACACCGTTGATTTAATCCTGACGTTTGGACAACCGCTACCAATCATCAAGACCCTTTGATGAAAGATTTGATTAGATCTGAACCGTGAGCTTGTCACTTAAGTATGGAGCTGTAGGTGACGGGCTGTAGTGGAATGTAGCTTGTTGGTTTCTGAAAGGTTTGTGAAGTGGGTATAAATAGTTCAAACTCTTGTTTAGAACTTTTACCACTTTTACTTCTAAGACTTAGAAAATCTTTGAGAATACTTTCAGAGACAAAGCCTTTCCAACCGATCAACTCTTTACTCCAAGGTCTATCTTCCTTCATCATAACAGGTACTATTCTGATGATCTTTTCATCCTTAGATTATTGCTTTGCTTCCTTTAGTTTCCTGTTTAAGAAACCGTGAGGTTGCATGTTGTTTTTGGGTAGTAGTTACTCCGACACGGTGGTTTCAGCCATTTATCACGGTAGATTTCACTGCACTGAAGGAGTCTTAGGTTTTTGTTGTCTGTTTATGCATTGGTTTGAGCAACATTGGCGACAGGTTGTTGCTTTTTCTTCATATGTTTCAGTCTTGTTTGCCTCGGGCGAACTTTTTGGGATCGTGACAGCAGATGGTTTCGGCTTTGTCTTTTACTTTAATCAGCAATGACGTTTGATCCCTTCCTCGCCGTGGTCGGCCCGTTGGGTGAAGGAAGGGTGGATCTGAATGTTGGATTCACTTTTTCTTTTCTCTTTTAGGTTTTCCATGGTGAACGAAGAAACCACTGCACCTGCATCTGCCTAGCCTGGGAACGAATCTTTGGACACATAGTCTTTGTTTTCTGAGGGAAGTACCGGCGAAATTCCCTTCAGTTCAATAGGAAGATTTGAAGATTGGGAAGTACTGCTTCTGAGCACATCCGATCAGGTGTGTTCGGAGTATAAAAACCATGTTTTTCTCATGTATGAAGTGGTTTTCAAAGAGATGGGTTTTCGACTCTTTTTCCCAGATTTCCAACGGGAGGTATTTCGTTGGACTAATTTGTCACCTTCTCAGATCCATCCCAACTCTTACGCCTTTATGCGGGCCTTTGAGTTGGTGTGTAACTACCTGAAGGTCCCGACCTTCAAAAATGTTTTCTTCACCATTGTAACACCCCAATTTCCCGTCTTAAAAATTTCATTTAATAAACACATAGATCAGAGTACATCTCAAAAAGGAGTGCCACATTTCATCTTAACAACATTTAGATAATAATTTATCCTTCGCAAAATAGTCATTTATAGCAGCGGAATTCAAAAGTCACATCTTCATAAATAGTCTTGGCTCAAAGCCATCCAAACGTCTCAAAATATTTAAGTCTCACACCAATAAAATCTTAAAGTCATCATTTATTCAAACATGATACATAAAGGAATAGACTCAAAATAAAGACCCCATCCCGTTACATATCAGAGCAATCCTACGTCACACAAGACTCCTCGCATCCTCGCATCTAAGACTGGTTACCTGCACTTGCCCACAGGGCGGCAATTCCAGCAGAACGGGTGAGATTCACAACAATAATATTAATATATAAATCAAGCAATTATGATTAACAACATAAATCCACCATAGAATACAGGTTATTAAAACACAGGATAACATCATCATAAACATCTTTAACAACTCATCAACGTCTTCAAACATCATCTCATATTATGTCAACAATTCGACTCAACTAAATGCAACTCTTAACGTCTCAACATCATGCATGTGGTACCATATGTTTATAGCATTAATATGCTTCACCGTCGCTTGAGCAAACGCTCCACCGTCGCTTTGAGCATAAAGCTCCACCGTCTCATAATTATGCAAATGCATGGACTCGTCGTTTAATAATTTAATTTCAACCTCTCAAAACATCATTCATAATGCAAAACTGATACATGCAGGTATAATAGTTACATGGCAGAACATCATCTCATTAATCATATACATCGCAACACGTAACATCATCATAATCACATAACATCATATTCAATCATCACTTATTATCAACAATACATCAATTATCAACGACATAGTAGAACCATCAGTAATCATCATTACAGAATGCATCTAAGGATATAAAGCCCCTCTAATACTACCCAAAGGTCTCATCCCTAAGTCCCATGCGAAACAGATCGCAAAACGGAACAACAGTCCAGGAAGGCACTAACTCGCCACGGCGAATGATCTGCTCGCCACAGGCGAGTACTCACAACAGCTTACTCTCCAAAGGCGAGTTGGGGGCGAGCTGGAGGCGAGTGATTCTGGGTGCTCTCGGCCTTTTTGACATTTTTCACCAAAAATCTCCGTTTTAAGGTTTTCTAAATCCAATTTGGCCAAACCAAC
The DNA here is from genome assembly GCA_958299785.1 of Medicago lupulina. Taxonomy (NCBI): domain Eukaryota; kingdom Viridiplantae; phylum Streptophyta; class Magnoliopsida; order Fabales; family Fabaceae; genus Medicago; species Medicago lupulina. The sequence goes on along the minus strand of OY283145.1, from coordinate 21,670,062 downwards.
TTCACAGGTCATCTCTATAAATAACAAGGCACTCAAAAACATCTAAAGTTTGGCAAAAGTCCTAACGTTAAAGGGACAAGCTCGCCACGGCGAGCTATACTGCTCGCCTCGCGAGCAACCAAGGGTTACTCGCCACGGCGAGCGATCTCAGAACCCCCACGGGTTCAGACCAAAACTCACCAAAACATCCTCAAACTCTCCAATTAAACCTCTAATTCATCAGCAATGTTGTCCTAGGGGATAATCTAGGTTCTGTATCAAGTTTCTACAGCCTTACAACACAATCTCTCATCAATTCATCAAAAATCATCACAACCCTAATTCACAAACTCATCTCAATTCTTCCCAACCTCTAGGCTAATCAATAACAGATGATTTAACATTAAAATTACTGAAGTTAGGCTCACCCTTACCTGAAAAAATTGTGCAGAAATGCAGCCTAGCTTCTTCTCCTCTCTTGAACCGTTTTCTCTTCTTTTCCAAAGTCTGTAACGCGTACTGCCTATTTCTCTTAACCTACTTCTCTTATATACTCCCTCTCAACTTAATTGATTCTCTCTCAACCCTCACAACTCTTCTTATTTATAAATATAACCCCATCTCTTAAAATTATCTATTTTTTCCAACAAATCTATTTATTTAACCAATAAATATTCATATAAACATCACTTATATTATTTTATTAAACAATAAAATAATATCTCATCACACATCACAAATACGTCACATAATCATCAAAAATCATATAATATATAATAATATACTATATCATCTAATAAAATAATTAAGTAATTAAAGAGGGCGTTACAACTCTCCCCCTCTTAAAAGGATTTTCGTCCTCGAAAATTTACCTCGATCAAACAACTCTGGATAAGATTCCAGCATCTTACTCTCTAGCTCCCAAGTCAAGCTCTCACCCGTCACTCCGCTCCAAACAACTCTAACGAGAGGTATCTCTTTGCCCCTCAGCGTCTTCGTCTTTCGATCATCAATCCTCACCGGTAAGGTCTCAACCGTAAGGTTGTCCCTAACTTGCACATCATCACTTTGGATCACATGAGACGGATCCGGAACATACTTCCTCAGTTGAGATACATGGAAAACATCATGCAAATTCGATAAATGTGGTGGTAATCCAACACGATATGCCACCGCCCCAATCCTCTCTGAAATCTGATACGGACCAATAAACCTCGGAGTCAACTTCTTTGACTTCAAAGCACGTCCAACACCCGTCATAGGAGTCACTCTCAGGAACACATGATCTCCCTCTTGGAATTCAAGGTCCTTCCTACGCTTGTCATGGTAGCTCTTTTGTCGACTCTGCGACGCTTTCATCTTTTCTTGGATCATTCTCACCTTCTCAGTAGTCTGTTGAACAATCTCTGGTCCTAAGACCACTCTTTCACCCGACTCAAACCAGCACAACGGAGTTCTGCATCTCCGACCATACAAGGCCTCAAAAGGTGCCATTCCAATACCCGAATGGTAACTGTTGTTGTACGTGAACTCTATCAATGGAAGATGACTATCCCAAGTCCCTCCCTGCTCAAGTACACAAACTCTCAATAAGTCTTTCAACGACTGAATCGTCCTCTCCGACTGACCATCTGTTTGCGGATGATAAGCCGAACTCAACCTCAATTGAGAACCTAAAGCTTCTTGCAAACTCTTCCAAAATCTAGAAGTAAATCTTGGATCTCTATCTGATACGATGCTCGAAGGAACACCATGTAGCTTCACTATGTCTCAGATATAAATCTCTGCCAACTGAGCTACAGGAAAGGTAATGTTAATCGGTAGGAAATGAGCCGATTTCGTCAATCTATCAACAATGACCCAAATTGCATCGTTCCCTCTAGGAGTATTTGGCAAGCTCGTCACAAAATCCATGGATATACTATCCCATTTCCATTCTGGCACATCTAAAGGTACCATCATACCAGTCGGTTTCTGGTGCTCAATCTTCGATTTCTGGCAAACCAAACAAGAATACACAAATTGTGCCACGTCACGTTTTAAACCAGACCACCAAAACAACTTCTTTAAGTCATGATACATCTTCGTAGCTCCCAGGTGAATACTCAAGCTACTTCTGTGACTCTCTTCAAGAATCATCTTCTTAATTTCTTCATTGTCAGGAATGCAAATCCTACCTCGGAATCTCAACACTTCTTGATCATCGACCTTAAAGTCACCATCCACAACCTCATTATTAGCAATCAACAAGTCTACAAACTTGACATCTTCTTTTTGTGCCTCTATGATACTTTTCAGGAAGTCATTATCGATTCTCAACATTCCCAGTTTTATGCTCTGAGGTGTCCTTTCACAAACCAAGCTTAAATCTCTAAACTGTTCCAACAACTCAAATTCTTTCACCATCAACGCAGACATATGCATAGTCTTCCTACTCAAGGCATCTGCAACCACATTGGCTTTACCAGGATGGTAATTCAAGCCAAAATCATAATCTTTAAGTAACTCAAGCCACCTTCTCTGCCTCATATTTAATTCCTTCTGATCAAACAAATACTTCAAGCTCTTGTGATCACTGAATACTTCAAATCTGGAACCGTACAAATAGTGTCTCCATATTTTCAATACAAAGACCACAGCTGCCAACTCTAAATCATGCGTCGGGTAATTCTTCTCATGAATTCTCAACTGTCTTGAAGCATAAGCCACCACTTTACCATCTTGCATAAGAACAGCACCTAAACCCAACTTAGACGCATCACAATACACCACAAAAGGTTCGTCGGACTTCGGCAAAATCAAAACTGGAGCCGTCGTCAAACGCTTCTTCAGCTCATTAAAACTATTCTCACAATGCACATCCCACACAAAAGGCTTACCCTTACACGTCAACTGCGTTAACGGAAGAGCCAACTTGGAGAATCCCTCTATGAATCTTCGGTAATAGCCAGCTAAACCCAAAAAGCTTCTAATCTCCATAACCGACTTAGGGGTCTCCCATTGCGATACCGCTTCAACTTTTGACGGGTCGACCGCAATACCATCACCATAAATAACATGGCCAAGAAAACTTACTTCCTTTAGCCAGAACTCACACTTAGACAGTTTAGCATATAGTTTCTTTTCCATCAACACTTGCAAAACAATCTTCAAATGTTCATCATGTTCTTCTTCCGTCTTGGAGTAAACCAGAATATCATAAATAAACACAACCACGAACCGATCCAAAAATGCATGGAAGATGTGATTCATATACTCCATGAATACTCCAGGTGCATTGGTAACTCCAAAAGGCATAACTTTGTACTCGTAGTGACCATAACGGGTCCTGAAAGCCGTCTTCTGCATATCTTCATCCTTCACTTTGATCTGGTGATAAGCTGACCTCAAATCTATCTTGCTGAAAACACGTGCACCCACTAATTGATCCATCAAATCGTCAATCCTCGGAAGTGGATACCTATTCTTGATAGTTACTTTGTTCAGCTGCCGGTAATCAATACTGAGCCTCATACTACCATCTTTCTTCTTCACTAGTAATACTGGAGCTCCCCAAGGTGAAACACTAGGTCTCACAAACTTCTTATCAAGCAAATCTTCCAACTGTTTCTTCAACTCTGCTAACTCAGAAGCAGACATACGATAAGGTGCCATCGACACCGGCTTCGTTCCAGGAACGAGATCAATAGAAAACTCAACTTCCCTCTCTGGAGGCACATCTGGAATTTCATCTGGGAAAACTTCAGGAAAATCGCACACCACTTGCAGTTTATCAATTACCGTTTGATTCTCTAAAGATAAAGAAGCCATCAACGAAAACATCATCATCCCATCGCGTTCTAGTTGCTTCAGCTGCTTAGTGGATAGAAACTCTGCGCCCCACTCTTCTTCGGCAGAAGAAAAATGTACCGTCTTTCTAAAACAGTTGATAAGAACACGGTTGTACTCTAGCCAATTCATCCCCAGAATTACATCCATACCGCTTAAAGGCAGACAAACTAAATCCATCACAAAATCTCGGCCAAACATAGACAAAGGACATTTTAAACATACGAGAGAAGTAGTCACCGAACCCTTAGCTGGAGTTTCGACAACCATCTCTCCATTCATATCAGACATCTCAAGACCCAAAGCAGAAACACAGTCTAAGGCAACAAAACAATGCGTAGCACCAGTATCTATAATAGCAACTAAAGGAGTATTGTTAATATAACAAGTACCTCTGATCAAACGATCATCATTCTCAGTCTGAGTGCCGGTCAATGCGAACACCTTCCCAGCGGTCTTAGTCTTCTTTGGTTGCTTACACTGCGAACCAATATGTCCTTGCTCATTGCAGTTGAAACACACAACATCATCAAACTTGCAGTCATTAGTAATATGCCCTTTTTGACCACAACGGTAGCATCTCTTCACATCAACAGTACACGCATTACTCTTGTGGCCTTTCTCGCCACAGGTGAAGCAAGTAATCTCAGCAGGAGCAGTCTTCTTCTGAGGCCTTCTCTCATCATTCACTCTCTGCTTCCCTTTATCTCTAGGGGCATCATAAGGTTTAGGGCGACTCTGCTGGCCCTTAGCTTTCCTATCATTCACTACCTTGTAGTGAGCCTTAGTATCCTCTTCATAAATTCTGCAGCTACTCACCAACTCAGAAAAGTTGCGGATCTTCTGATAACCGATAGCTCTCTTGATATCAGCACGCAACCCGTTCTCAAACTTAATGCATTTTGAAAACTCAGCAGTCTCAGGGGTATAATGCGGGTAGAACTTAGCCAACTCCACAAATTTGGCCGCATACTCGGTCACCGACATGTTCCTTTGCTTAAGCTCCAGGAACTCTATTTCTTTCTTCCCACGAACATCTTCTGGAAAGTATCTATTAAGGAACTCCCTCGTGAAAATAGCCCACGTCACCACAGCTCCATCTTGCTCCAAAATGGGTAGGAGACTAACCCACCAATCGTCAGCCTTCTCCGCTAGCATGTGCGTACCAAACCGCACTTTTTGAGCATCTTCACACTGCATAACCCGGAACACTCTTTCAATCTCCTTGAGCCATGTCTGGGCTCCATCTGGATCATAACGCCCCTTGAAGGTAGGCGGGTGATTCCTCAGAAACGTCTCTAACATCCTCGTCCCGTCGTTTCCACCAGCATTGTTCTGATTACCCACAACATTAGCCATTGCTTCCAAAGCAGCAGCGAGAGCAGCATCGTTTCTACCAGCCATCTCAGTTCTCTGGAAAACAAACATAAGTTAGAATAATACAAATATAGTATTCTAACTCTAAGACAACGTCGCTCGACTCTCTACTTGGCCGGACGGACCGACCTGCTCTGATACCAATTGTAACACCCCAATTTCCCGTCTTAAAAATTTCATTTGATAAACACATAGATCAGAGTACATCTCAAAAGGGAGTGCCACATTTCATCTTAACAACATTTAGATAATAATTTATCCTTCGCAAAATAGTCATTTATAGCAGCGGAATTCAAAAGTCACATCTTCATAAATAGTCTTGGCTCAAAGCCATCCAAACGTCTCAAAATATTTAAGTCTCACACCAATAAAATCTTAAAGTCGTCATTTATTCAAACATGATACATAAAGGAATAGACTCAAAATAAAGACCCCATCCTGTTACATATCAGAGCAATCCTACGTCACACAAGACTCCTCGCATCATCGCATCTAAGACTGGTTACCTGCACTTGCCCACAGGGCGGCAATTCCAGCAGAAGGGGTGAGATTCACAACAATAATATTAATATATAAATCAAGCAATTATGATTAACAACATAAATCCACCATAGAATACAGGTTATTAAAACACAGGATAACATCATCATAAACATCTTTAACAACTCATCAACGTCTTCAAACATCATCTCATATTATGTTAACAAGTCGACTCAACTAAATGCAACTCTTAACGTCTCAACATCATGCATGTGGTACCATATGTTTATAGCATTAATATGCTTCACCGTCGCTTGAGCAAACGCTCCACCGTCGCTTTGAGCATAAAGCTCCACCGTCTCATAATTATGCAAATGCATGGACTCGTCGTTTAATAATTTAATTTCAACCTCTCAAAACATCATTCATAATGCAAAACTGACACATGCAGGTATAATAGTTACATGGCAGAACATCATCTCATTAATCATATACATCGCAACACGTAACATCATCATAATCACATAACATCATATTCAATCATCACTTATTATCAACAATACATCAATTATCAACGACATAGTAGAACCATCAGTAATCATCATTACAGAATGCATCTAAGGATATAAAGCCCCTCTAATACTACCCAAAGGTCTCATCCCTAAGTCCCATGCGAAACAGATCGCAAAACGGAACAACAGTCCAGGAAGGCACTAACTCGCCACGGCGAGTGATCTGCTCGCCACAGGCGAGTACTCACAACAGCTTACTCTCCAAAGGCGAGTTGGGGGCGAGCTGGAGGCGAGTTATTCTGGGTGCTCTCGGCCTTTTTGACATTTTTCACCAAAAATCTCCGTTTTAAGGTTTTCTAAATCCAATTTGGCCAAACCAACTTCACAGGTCATCTCTATAAATAACAAGGCACTCAAAAACATCTAAAGTTTGGCAAAAGTCCTAACGTTAAAGGGACAAGCTCGCCACGGTGAGCTATACTGCTCGCCTCGCGAGCAACCAAGGGTTACTCGCCACGGCGAGTGATCACTCGCCACAGGCGAGCGATCTCAGAACCCCCACGGGTTCAGACCAAAACTCACCAAAACATCCTCAAACTCTCCAATTAAACCTCTAATTCATCAGCAATGTTGTCCTAGGGGATAATCTAGGTTCTGTATCAAGTTTCTACAGCCTTACAACACAATCTCTCATCAATTCATCAAAAATCATCACAACCCTAATTCACAAACTCATCTCAATTCTTCCCAACCTCTAGGCTAATCAATAACAGATGATTTAACATTAAAATTACTGAAGTTAGGCTCACCCTTACCTGGAAAAATTATGCAGAAATGCAGCCTAGCTTCTTCTCCTCTCTTGAACCGTTTTCTCTTCTTTTCCAAAGTCTATAACGCGTACTGCCTATTTCTCTTAACCTACTTCTCTTATATACTCCCTCTCAACTTAATTAATTCTCTCTCAACCCTCACAACTCTTCTTATTTATAAATATAACCCCATCTCTTAAAATTATCTATTTTTTCCAACAAATCTATTTATTTAACCAATAAATATTCATATAAACATCACTTATATTATTTTATTAAACAATAAAATAATATCTCATCACACATCACAAATACGTCACATAATCATCAAAAATCATATAATATATAATAATATACTATATCATCTAATAAAATAATTAAGTAATTAAAGAGGGCGTTACAACCATCTTCACCATTCAGCGTTGAAACGACTAGGTTTCTTTCCGCCAAACCAAAAAGATGTTCGAGGTCTTTGCGGGAAAAGTGCGGAGCATCAAAGAACCTTTTAAGGGATTTTCGGGTGTCAAATCATTGATTAGATTTGAACCTTTCGATCATTGATGTCTCTATTTTTTGGGGAAGGTAAAATCGAGAAAAACCTTAGAAATTCTAAGTTCGGGGCTGATTTCATCACGGGAAGGTGTTAGGCACCCGCAATGACTATAGTATCCTATAGGAACCGTTTTACTATGCTTTACGTATATGCTTTGCTTTTATCGCTATTTGTAAAAAAAGATTGGTGTTAAGAATGAGAGGGAGAAGATTGGATTTTATTTTATTGGACTTGGAGAGATTTTGGATCTCTTGCCTACATACCCTTTTAAGGGATCAAAATTCCATGTAGTTCTCTTCCAAAATATTTTGTGAGTTTTGATTCAATTTTAGTTTTGAAAATGGTTTTGAAGAAAAAGATGAGAGGCCGTATAGGCATTAGAATTGAAAACGAGTGAGGTTAGTCCAATTTATTTACAAAAACGGTTAAAGTTGAGAATTAGTGTTCATTTGGATTTTTGATTAAGAAAATAAAAGGAAAATTATGGAGCTTTGACTCCAACATTATTGTGAAAACATTTGAGTGAAGAGTTAGTTTTTCTTGAGAAAGAAATCACGAGTTTTTTTCTAAGTGTTACGCTTCCTAAACATACATCTAGCGGTGAACATGCAACGTGTGTGCGTGTCGGTGCTTGTGTCGGTGTACATCATTATAGTCCAGAGTCTTTTACATCGGGTCCTAATTTACATTCTATGGTCTTGCATGAAATTAAAGAAAGGTAAACTAAACCTAAAAGATTACATGAACCAAATAGAAAATTGCATAAGGGTGACTAAAGGAAGAAAAACAAATGAGAGTGAGGCAATGCTTGCAATGTGCATGAGACATAGAACAAAATGGTTAGTAATGAAATGAGAAGTGATAGTATGAGTAGCAATGCATAGTAGATGAAATGTACTAACAAAGCACTAAACCAATTGAAAAAAAAAAGATGAAGTGAACATAACTAAAAACATTAAGCAAATTGCAAAAGAACAAACACCAAAAATAATGCAAATGACACCACACTAAAACCTAAAATCTAAACTAAGTCCCATGACCTATAACCTTTACCAAAACAGCACCCCCTTTTCAAAGAAAACATTTCAAGAATCAAAGAGAAATTATGAGTCACACTTAAACCCTAAAATCAACATATTTCACAAACAAATTGCATTTCGAAGTTAACAATTAAACTTGGCACATTGGAGGCTATCAAATGAGTTTACGACACAAAAAATATTAACGATCAACATGAAGGAATTTAGCTCATGACAATCAAACTTGTGAAGCCGAGAGCTATCTATCACATTTATGGAGCAAGAAGCTAGCAATTAGGCTTGGAAAAAAAACAAGAACAAATAATTAAACTTGTAGAACAAGCTAGTAACAATTAAACCTTGAGAAACTGCAAGAAACCACATGCATTCAGAGGTAAAAACATCACAAATTTATATGCCAAGCATCAATTTTGTACGGCAAGAGATTGGGCCAAAAATCATACATGAAATTCTACCAAGAACACCAAAATGCACAAATCAAACGAAAAAAATTAGCGCGCACATTATTTATCCACCTCAAACTGTGAAACTAACACAAAATAGTCAAGAATGCATCAAGAACACATAGTAATTTTCCAGGAATTTTTGCAAAAAAAATCAACACACATAGAGGTTCAGATAACAAGGAAAGGGGTGTGTATAGCACAAGAATTTCAAGAAAATGCGAAAAGAACCAAAATCCACGGGTAAAAGGCCCAACCCACACACGCAGATGGATCCGGGTCAATCTAACACTCCAGGAGCGTTGGATTGATCCAGATCCATCCGGATCTGATCAAACGGCCAAGAGTGAGGGAAAATGGACCGGGTTTGGATCAACCCGGTCCAAGAGCATATAAAAAGGGTTTGTAACCGGTTCAAGCTCATTTCTTGGATCAATTCTCTTTCTTCTTCTCTTCTCTTGCGCCGTTCTCTCATTCATGAACCCTAAACCCTAATTGTTCAAATCCACACAGAAATCGTTCGTCCCTAGCTTAACATGTTCGTACCACTACCCTAAACGCGAATCATGTGACAGGAAACGATTTTCTCCGTTGGAATCACGCGAATCCCTTTTTCTTGTTGTAAGTTCGAACTGTTCGGATTTACCATGTTCTTGAGGTGAACTTGTTGCAAACCGCGAGGATTCGCTTCGATTCCCACTCGTTGTGGATTTCGAAACGTTTCCTTGATTTTTCAAATGATTTTTGCGTTTAGGGTTAGGGTTTTGGTTCGAACAGTTCGACCTTGCAATTGATTCACGTGGTTCTGGACTCTGATGATTTTCAGTGACATGATGTAGGTTTGAGAGTTTACTTGAGTTTTGATTTGAGATTTGAGTCGAAATCTTCGGAAAACCTTGAATTTGATTCGGCTTCGTTGATTTCTTGGCTCGAATTTGGAAATAGGCCGGTAATTCTCTTCCCTTCTTCTTCTATGGTTCGAAACCCTTGGATTCTTTCCCTCTTCTTCTCAATCTCAACTCTGTGATCGCGTTTGGGATTCGTTGCTTCCGGTGACGAATTCGACGCTTGGATTGCAGAGAGAGTAACTCAGTGATGAAGATTCGTACTTGAATCTCTGAGAGTTCACACAAACTCCATTGATTCACCTTGAATTGCTTGCAAGAAACGGTTAGGGTTTGAATGTTCTCGAATATTTTTCTGGATTTGTGACTTTGATTCAACTGAAAAGAGAGAGAAATTTCTCTTCTGTTTGTGGTGATGTGGCTCGGATTGAATGGTGTTGTGTGGCACCTGAACAGTGGCCAGCCTTTTATAGGCTGCCATGTGTGCTCTTGACCAATTGGGGACTGCCATGTGGACTTGGACCTGCTTGCGTGGCTTTTTGGACTGAATTGACTTATTTTTGACCTTGAGGACCAATCTGCAAATATGTAAAATATGGGACCACTTCGCAAATATAAAAAAATGGGACTGTTTTGCAATTTAAAATTTGGACAATTTTGAAAAGAAATGGACTGCTTAAAAAGTTGAAATTGGGACTAATTTGCAATTTACATAATATTTGGACTAAAATGCAATTTCTAAAAATGTTTGGACTAAAATGCAAAAATAATAACTAAAACTGGTAAAAAAAATAAATTGAAAACAACGTAAAGTGAAACATTTAAAACTGACAAAACGGACTAAAATGAACAAACTACCAAAAATGAGGTATTTTAAAATACCTCTCTGCCCGAATTTTGTTTGATGTGAAAGGACTAAAATGCCCCTGGGGCAAAAACGACTCAGACTGACTCAGATGTGAATTAAGATGATTTTTGTACAAAATTTGATATATGATTCATGCAAACAAACAGAAAAGACTCAGGGACAAATTGTAGGGACTAAAATGGGTTCCATTGCGGGAAATGACCAAAATACCCTTTTGTATGATTTTATGCAAAAATTTAAAAGACTGAAGCAGTAATGTATGCAACTGAAGCACAGTAGAAAACATGGTGAATTTGAAAGTATTAGAAAATAGCAGAGGAATTTGAGTGAGTATTTTTAGGTCCAAAATGAGGGTATGACAGGTATCTAATTGTAGCTAGAATAGGCGTCCATGAAGGATAACAGCTTGTAGCCGGAGGAGTTATCAACGAGTTTATCAATGTTAGGAAGAGGATATGCGTCTTTAGGGAAAGCCCTATTAAGATCGGTATAATCAACACATATACGCCATTTTCCATTAGATTTTTTGACAAGTAAAACGTTGGAGAGCCATGTTGTGTGTTTGGCCTTAGAAATGAAATTTGCCTCTGTCAGTTGGTGACACTAGGGTACAACGCTAACACTAGGGTCGACTGTCAGTTGGTGACAAGCGACGCATGGGTCGATCCCTGGCATGTCAGCTGCACTCCAGGCGAACAGGTCAGCGTTCTCGCGTAGGCAGGCGATCAGCTGTGCTTTGACAAGCTCTGGAAGATCCTTGCCGATCTTGAAGTTTTTCGAGGGGTTGTCTCTGAAGGGGACCAGCTCGTACTCACCATCAGGAATGGGTCTGAGAAGTTTCGCGCTGAGCGGATCTTTCTGCTCCCTCTTTTGTTCCTTTAGGTATTCCTTGGTGAACCTGGGGTTCAGTTCGACCAAGTTTGCATCCGGGATGCTCGCAGCAGCTTTCCCTTTGTCCTCAGCAGGTTTGTTGGGTTGGGAAATCGAGCTTTGGGATTTATTCGCCTGAAGGAAACATCTTTTAGCAGCTTCGATGTCTCCGTTCAGAGAGGCGATGATGCCATCTTTAGCATGGTACTTCAACTTCAGATGAGCGGTTGAACATGCAGCGCCCAGTTGGGCCATTCTGGTTCTCCCTATAATGCAATTATAGAGAGAAGGACAGTCTATAACCAGAAATGGGATCGTTATTGTTTTATTGGCCTCCCCCTCGCCGACGTTGACCAAAAGTTGAACGTAGCCCCAAGGTTGTGTAGACGAACTGTTGAAGCCGTAGCGTCCACTCCCAACGTAGGGAGAAATGTTTTTCTCCGTCAGTTGGAGAGTTTTGAACAGGCTGGTATACATGATGCCGCAGGAGGCCCCTGTGTCGACTAAGACTCGACGGACATCGATGTTGGCCATTGATGCTCGCACGAGCAAAGGAAAGGCTGAATTGTCGGCTCCGCCAGGTAGTTCGGAGTCGTAAAAGGCCAACGGTGGTCTTCCTCCGATGTTAGAATTGGAGGGGACCAGCAAGTTGACGCTCATGAGCTCCTCGAACTTCCTTTTCATGCTCCCCATGGACATATTTAGGGTTCCTTCGGTGATGACGTTGATGGGGGGGACCTGTTCCCAAGTGCATGAGTAGGGGACGATTTCCATGTCGCTGGAGAAATCGCCTAACTGCTCGAAGACATTGCCACTATTTTGTCCATCGTTGTGCCAATGGTGATGAGCTCGATGGCCTTCCTTTCTGACTCGGGGTTCTTCACGAACTGCTTGAGTCGTCCTCGCTGAATGAGGAGTTCGATTGCATCCTTCAGATGGATGCAGTCGTCGATGGTATGCCCATGGCATTTGTGGAACCGACATAACTTTGTCCTGTCGACTCCTTTTCTTTCTTGCGATGGGGCTTTTGGTTGTTTGACATCGACTTCTGCTAGATCGCCCACTGCGATCTCCGCAAAGATTTTCTCCCTCGACATGGCCAAGGGTGTGTATTCCTTGAAGTGACCGCTGGGTGCTTTGCCTTCACGGGTTGTTTTGCCTTCCATCTTTTTCTCTTGGAAGGGCTTCCTGGAGGATTCAGCAACAGGTTCCTCCTTCCTGGTTTTATTGAGATTGTCCGTGTACAGCTCCTCTTCATATCTGATGTAGATTTTTGCGATCTCTAGGAACTCGTTGAGAGTCCTTGGGCGATCTAGCCGGACAGCTTTTTTGACTTTTGTGCCCTCGCGCAGACCTTTGGTAATGAGGTACTGCTTCATGGTATCTTCAGCACCTCTTACCTACACAGCTTCTTTATTGAACCTTTCTATGTAGTCTCGAAGAGGTTCGTTTTTCCCTTGGACGATGGCCTCAAGAGATGCCACTGTTTTAGGCTGCGTCCTATATGCAGTGAAGTGGGTTGTGAACTCATGGCAGATGTCGCTCCAAGAGTCTATGGAGTTTCTCCTTAAGTTCTTGAACCAAGTGACAGCTTCTCGTCGTAGGGTGGTGACGAAGAGTTTGCATTTCACGGCGCCCTGCACCGATCGGTAGGTGAGAACAACCTCTATGTTCTCTATGTGCTCGTCGGGGTCAGTTGTCTCGTCGTATGATGAGTCAATAAAGTAGTATATTTAATGTAGTAATTAATATTATTTGTTTTAATTTAAGTTTATTATTATTTCCTTTTTAAGTCATTTAGTTGATTTAGTCCTAGTTGTTTTATTTAGATTTAGGTTTATTTATATAATATTTAGTTTTATTTAGATCTTAGTTTATTTTATATAATATTCTGTCCCGTTATATTTAGATTTAAGTTTGTTTTATATTATTGTTATTTCCTTTCTTAGAACTATTTTACTTTAGAATACAATCTATTATATTTTCAGGGACGAATATTGGATGGAAAGAGCCTTGGAGCAGAAGAAAGGGATTCGGAGCAAGAATACGAAGATTCGGAGCCAAAATAAGTCTCCCCCAAAGTCAGAAACTTGGCACGGCCCGTGCCAAATGTGGCACGGCCGTGCCACCTCCCAGGATTTGCTTTTGCTGCTTCTGCTTCTTGTGCAAGCTACTCTGTTTAGGTTTAGGCCCACAGTTTCTTGTGGGACACTCTAGTATTATAGTTGCTTAGGTTTTAAGTCAATTGTAAGCTATAAATAGAGGAGCCTTCCATCACAAATAATCATCTTATTCTTGGAATACAATAGTGACAATTGTTTCTAATAATAATTTCTATTTCTCTTTATTTTACTTTATGTTTTCTTTCTTCTTCTTCCCCTTGTCTACTATGATCATGAGTGAGTAGACTTCTCTGTCTTGGGATTGTTGGATAAGTCTAATGACGAATCCAAAGCAAACCAAGCCTTCTCCTTAAATTAAACTCCTATATAATCTAGTTTCTAATCTAAATTCACCGATTAAACATTGATTAAGCATTATCAACTACCAACAAGCGAAAGCTGAGGATATGATAATTATTAATCCATTATCCCAAACGTCAAATCTACAAGCAAAAGCTGCGATGAGATGTTGGAACAAGTGAATATTAGACAGAGATTGCAAGACAGTGAAATAGTCTTTGCAATCTTGGGACGAAATAGTTTCACAGCCTTAATGCATCTCCTAGTAATCAATTCAGCAAAATAGGATTGATTGCTAGGAGTAAACTCTTACTGGACTAAGAGGAAAAGTAAGGGGCTAAAGGGAAACCGGTCATACGAAACTAGGTCTATCATAAGGTTTTAAGGATAAAGCTTCGGTTTGTGGAGGGTTTGTTATTATGACAAACCAATAATCTCAAGACACCTCTTTTATTATTATTTTCTTTTAACCATTAATCCAAACTTTATTATTTGCATTATCTTCTAATCATTATATGAAAGTTAATTGAATTCATAACTCCCTGTCGGAACGATATCTTTTATTACTACATCGGCAGAACCGTGCACTTGCGGTTTTGCTCATCAAGTTTTTGGCGCCGCTGCCGGGGAGTTATTGCAATTTGATTAATTTTTTTTTAGTGATTAGAAAAAGAAAAAAAAAAATTCTTATAAAATATATATATATATATATATAATATTTCTTTTTCTTTTTCTTTTATTCTTTCTATTTTTATTTTTATATACATTCAAAAAAAAATATACATATATATATATATATATATATATATATATATTTGTATATTAAATATTCTTATTCTTTTTTCTTCTTCTTCTCTCCTTCTATCTTTTCTATTTCTTTCTTTTTATCGTTAACTTCTTGGGAACACAAAATAATACCGATATGGCTGAGGAACGCACTCTTAAAAAGTATGCAACCCCTTCTACGGAAGAGCCACATGCTATTATTGTGTACCCAACGGTTGAGGGTAAAAATTTTGAAATCAAGCCTGCACTTATTTACTTAGTGCAGAAAAATCAATTTTTTGGATCACCCACTAAGGATCCGATTCTTCATGTTTCAAACTTTTTAAGACTCAGTGGAACTTTGAGTGCAAACCAAGAGGCCGTAAGGCTGCACCTCTTTCCTTTCTCTTTGAGGGGCAAAGCTAGTGCTTGGTTTCATTCATTGCAAATTGGTTCTATCACTTCATGGGACCAATTAAGGCGGACATTCCTTTCCCAATTCTTTCCTCATAGTAAAACTATTCAACTAAGGAATCAAATCTTACAATTCACTCAAAGAGATGGAGAATCTCTTTACTATGCGTGGGAGCGTTTCAAAGAAATGCTTAGGCTTTGCCCCCATCATGGTTTAGAGAAGTGGCTTATTATTCACACTTTTTATAATGGTCTTTTATGTACCACTAAATTTTTTGTTGATACAGCTGCAGGTGGAGCTTTAATGAATAAAACTTACACAACAGCATATTCTTTGATCGAGGACATGGCACAAAATCAATATCAATGGACAAGCGAGAAAGACATCACTGCTTCTTCACCCTCTAAACAAGAGGCAGGTATGTATGAAATTTCTCCCCTTGATCATCTAGCTGCTAAGGTTGACACACTTACACAAAAAATTGATAAAATAAATGCTAGTGTTGTCACACCTACCCCTGTATCACCTCCTTGTGAAATTTGTGGTGTATTTAACCATATTGGCGTTGAATGCCAACTAGGTAGTGTTGTTTATAACCAAGGGATGAGGCCTAATCAAAACTTTTATAACCAAACTCCTCAAAATTCCTTTGGACAAACAACACCACCCGGTTATGCAAACAACAAAAGAGTCCTTCGAAAATCCAGCTTGGAACTTTTTTTAGAAAATTGTATAATGGAGCAATCCAAGTGTTATGAAGAACTTAAAAATCAAACTGGACTTTTGAATGACTCCCTTACCAAAATCACATTGAAAGTGGACTCCATTGCTACTCACAATAAAATTCTAGAGACTCAAATCTCTCACGTAGCCCAACGAATGGTTGCTTCCCCTCAAACCACCGAAGTCTTTTTATGTCAAACTGAAACCAACCCGAAAGACCATATAAGTGTTATTACTCTTACGGATGGTAAACAATTAGAAGACTCTGTTGTGAAAGTCAAGAACAATGAGGGAGAGATATGGAGTGATAAACCTCAAGGTGAGAAAGCCAAAGGAGAGCATGAAAAGCCATTTGTTTCACCACCTCATGAGCCTAAAATTCCTTCAACACAAGGGTTTGATAAATCTAAGTTAGATGAGCAATTTAGAAATTTTATTGAGATACTTCCAAACAAATTGCCACCTAAACTCCAAGATCCAGAAATTTTTTCCATACCTTGTGTCATAAGATCTAAAACCATTGAGAGAATTATGTGTGATTTGGGAGAGAATGTCAGTTTGATTCCTATGTCCCTTAGTGAAAGATTGGGTATAGGATAGAGAAACCTCTTGCTTTATCAAGCTAATGACTTTAAACGAGCGCTTCGTGGGAGGCAACCCACACATTTAACTGATTTTATTTTGTTTGTTTTTCGTTGTTTTAAGTTATTTTGCAGGTAATTGTCCGAGTACGATTCGAGAAAAATGAAAATTTTGAAGCCACTTTGTCCAGAAAGTTGGCACGGCCCGTGCCTAAAGTGGCACGGCCGTGCCACATTATGCCCAGCCAAAACAAAAATTGCAGAGAGATGGCACGGCCGTGCGCCACCTCCAGGTAGGTATAACCTCAAAAATTTCTCTTCTTCCTTCATTCTCATCCACAAACATCTCTCATCCCTCAAACCTTCATATATCTATAAAAACTTCACCAAAACACACAATTTCTTCACCCAATCAACCCCAAACATCATTCCAACCATAAACCCTTCAATCAAATACAACTTTCATCCATCCAAACCCAAAAACCATAAATTCATCACCAATCTCCCATAACCAACTCAAAAATTTCCTTAAACCTTAAACCCATACCTAAACCAACATTTTCCATCCAAAATCTTCCTAAACCCCAACCTTCACCAAAAATTCAAAAAAGTTATACCAAGGTCTAGGCAATGGCTTCAAAAAGAGGTGGAAAAGAAGGAGCAAACTCTTCCGGAGAGTAGAGGGTGGTATCATGACCTATATATCTAGGCAATTGGGAGTGGGAGAGGACTACGGGATAAACATGATTGAGGGAAACAATAGGCTTAACATAGAGACCCTTATCTATATAAACTTCTTTCCACATCGTCCACCCATGACCTATACACTCAAACTCAATGTGCCTATTTTATTTATACTTCCTAACCCATCTCGGACTAACACCGAGGTGGAAGAAAATTTGTTGTATGTTGGTGATGGTTCACAGGTACATGAAGATCATAATCAAGGTGAGGAGGAAGGTGCAAACTTGCACCATGATGAGGAACACCATGACCACGATGCCGGAGGAAACTTTGAAAATGAAAGATGGGCATGGATGCTAACTGAGGTTGAGAGGATAAACACCGAGCACCAAAGGCAAAGTGTTAAATTCTCCGGGCCAAGAAATGATGACCTAAGGGGCAACCGCATATCCGAAGAAAATAATCAAATGCTTTGGAACATGATGCAACAATTCCACCTCCAAGGTCCCCCTTATGGAACTCAATAATATTGTGAGCTTTCCTCTTCCTCTCTCCCCTTATCTCTTCTCTCTTTTTCCTCCTACTCCTGTTTCTTATTCTTCTTCTTCTTCCCTTTTATTTTTTCTTGAATCATTGAGGACAATGCTTCTCCCAAGTGTGTGTGTGGGGGGGGGGGGGGGGGGGGGGGCTAATAAAGTGTCTCGAGTCGTAGTGTTCCCAACCTCCCTTGAACTTTATTCTTTTGTTTTGTTTAATTGAGAAAGGCATGATTAAGTATCTTGTTTTTATTGAAAAATATGACATAAATTTTTTGTTGTCTTCTCTAAATTGGTAGTTTCTTGTACATGAAAGTGAACTCTTGTATTTTAAAGTTTTCTTGATAAACCCACATCTTGTTCTATTGTGAAAAGTTCTCCAATGAGTATATGCACATGTTACACCCCTTGAGCAATTGTATGATTAGGTATTTTAAGGAACACGTTCTAGTTTTAAAGGTAAGTTAACCCTCAAAGATTTTAAGAGTAAAAGTAGTATAAGCTAGTGTGGGGGAGTTTAAAAAGCCAAAATAAAACTAAAGGTTGCATCACTGAATCTAGATTGGGGAAGGAGGTAGGCCCTCCGACTTCCTACGTGAAGATGTTGTTTGTCATCGCGATTTTCGGGTGTCAAATCATTGATTAGATTTGAACCTTTCAATCATTGATGTCTCTATTTTTTTGGGGAAGGTAAAATCGAGAAAAACCTTAGAAATTCTAAGTTCGGGGCTGATTTCACTACGGGAAGGTGTTAGGCACCCGCAATGACTATAGTATCCTATAGGAACCGTTTTACTATGCTTTACGTATATGCTTTGCTTTTATCGCTATTTTGTAAAAAAGATTGGTTTTAAGAATGAGAGGGAGAAGATTGGATTTTATTTTATTGGACTTGGAGAGATTTTGAGTCTCTTGCCTACATACCCTTTTAAGGGATCAAAATTCCATGTAGTTCTCTTCCAAAATGTCTTTGTGAGTTTTGCTTGTTTTTAAGTTTGAAAAAAGATTTTGAAGAAGGGAAGGAGGCCGTGTAGGCATTAGAATTGAAAAGAAAAAGAAAACATTTGGTTGGTTCAATTGTTAATGAAAACGGTTAAAGTTTGGAAATTAATTGCATTTTGGTTTGATTAAGAAAATAAAGGAAAAATCCTTTGGAGTTTTGACTCCAAGGTTTATTTGGAAAATATTTGAAGTGATGGAAGTTATTTGTTTTTAAAAAGATTTATTTTCTCTAAGTATCGCGCATCCTAAACATACACCTAGCGTTAGCTCATACAACGTGTGTGCATGTGTCGGTGCATGTGTCGGTGTACATCATCATAGTCCATAGTCCTTTACATCGGGTCCTATTTTACATTCTATAGTCTTGCATGAAATTAAAGAAAAGTAACTACCTAAATATTGCATGAGAATCAGTTGGACGTTCCATGAAAGGGTTAAAGGAAGAAATGGGAATGAGATGAGATGCTTAGTATGCATGAAACATAGAGTAAAGTGGTTAGTAAAACGAGATGAAATAATGATGAAATACTAATCTTAAACAAAATGGTAAACTATCACAAAAATTGGCATAAAATCACACTAAACAACATTGCAAAATATCACAAAATTGACATCAAAGATCCAACTAAACATAATTGCAAAACATCACAAAATTAATATCAAGAATCAAACTAAACATGGTTGCAAAATATCACAAAACTAGTATCAAGAACCAAATTTAACAAAATTGCAAAATATCACAAAATTGGTATCAAGAATCAAATTAAGCAAAATTGCAAAATATCACAAAATTGGTATCAAGAACCAAACTAAACATAGTTGCAAAATATCACAAAATTGGTATCAAGAACCAAACTAAACATAATTGCAAAATATCACAAAATTCAAGTCTTAACAAAGTTGAAAATATTACGCAAGAACGAAAGAGAATTAACCTTGTCAAGATCAAATGTACTATCATGGAATCAGAGGGAATAAAATCATGCAATCAAGTGCCAATCAACATTATATGGCATGAACTTAGATCAACAATTATGCAAGAAACTCATCAAAAGAATACGCAAAAATACACAAATATGTAAAATAAATGCACATATATTTTTTTTTTATCAATTTTAACATGTAACAACATCACAAAACAATAAAAAATGCTTCAAGAACATAGAGTAATTTTTTGGAATTTTTGTAAAGGAATTAAAACGCACAGGAGGTCCAGATAGCAAGCATAAAGGTGTACATAGCAATAAAAACTCAAGAAATTGAAAGAAAACCAAAAGCCTACGGGTAAAAAGCCCAAACCCACGGATCTGATGGATCCGGATCAATCTAACACTCCAGGAGCGTTGGATTGATCCAGATCCATCTGGACCTTGATCCAACGCACACAACTAAGGGGAAGTGGACCGGGTATGGAGCGACCCGGTCCAGAAGCTTGTATAAAAGCACTGGGAACCCGGTTCCCTTCATTTCTTTGGGTCGTTTCTCTTTCTTCTCCTTCTCTCTTGCGCCGTTCTCATGTTTCACGAATCCTAAACCCTAATTGCTCAGATCCACACAGAAATCACTCATCTATGGCTTAATCTATTCGTGTCATCGTTCTAAGCATGAATCATCCAAGAGAAAGCAACTTCAACCGTCAAAACGATGTGAATCTTTGAATTTTTACGCCTTAAGTTCGAACTGTTCCGATCCGTCGCGTTTTTGGCTGAATCCGTTGTAAAATCGCAAGAAATCGCTTCGATTCGCACTTGTTGTGGATTCTGAAACGTTTCTTTGATTTTTTTTAATGATTTTGTGTTAGGGTTTGGGTTCTGGATCGGACCGTTCGAGCTTGCTACAGGTTCACATCGTTTTGGATTCTGTAATGGTTCTTATTGAAATGAGGTGAAGTTAGAGCGTTACCTGTGTTCGTGATTGGAGATTCGAACCGTTTTCTTTGATCCTTGGCTTTGAATCTCCTCTGGTAAGCTGGTATTGCCTCTTTTCCTCTTCTCTGATTCGAATCTTGCGATCCTCTTCACCTTCTCTTCCTCTTCTTCTCTGATCTGAATCCTGCGATCACACTTGTAGCGCGCTGCTCCCAGTGGCGTGCTCGTGTTCGAATTGCAGGTGTTCTGGTTCGATTATGAAGATTCACCCTGAATCTCTGAGAACCGTATGAAATTCTGTTGAATTCGTGTGAATTTTGCTACTGTTTGCCTTTGTGAGTCGAATTTGGTACTGAATTTGAGGAATTCGTATGAATTTGGTGTGAATTGGTGCTGGAATTGCTTCGGATTGAACTAGGGTTCCATGGCTGTTCTTGAAGCTTTTGGTGAATTTGTGAGTTTTTGATCTGTAACTGCCAAGAGAGAGAATGTTAATTCTATTTGTGTGATGTGGCGCGTGAATCCATCTGATTCTGACACTGTGTACTATTTATAGCCTGCCATGTGTGATTCTGACCAATGAGGTAGTGACACGTGGACTAGACAGCTTGCGTGGCACCTGTGGACTGAATCTGAAAAAAGGACTAAAATGCAAATTTGAAAAGAATAGGACCTTTTTGCAAATAAATAATAAAAAAAAATGGACTGTTTTTAAAAGAATTAAAGAATTTGACTGTTTCTAAAAGAATTGGGACTAACTTGCAAACTTAAAAATGATTTGGACTAAAATGTAAATTCTAAAAATATGTGGACTAAAATGTAAAAATAATAAAATTGGTTAAAAAAAGTAATCTGAATGCAACGTAAAGTGAAACAATTAAAATTGACAAAACGGACTAAAACGAACGAATTACCACAAATGAGGTATTTTAAAATACCTCTCTGCCCAAAATTTGTTTGATGTGAAAAGACTAAAATGCCCCTGGGGCAAAAACGACTCAGACTGACTTAGATGCAAATTAAGATGATTTTTGTACAAAATTTGATTAATGATTCATGTAAGCAAATAGAAAAGACTCAGGGACAAAGTGTAGGGACTGAAAATGGGTTCCTTTGTAGGAAATGACCAAAATACCCTTTTGTATGATTTTATGCAAAAATTCAAAAGACTGAAACAGTAATGTATGCAGTTGAAGCACAGTAGAAAACACGGTGGATTTGAAAGTATTAGAAAATAGCAGAGGAATTTGAATGAGTATTTTTAGGTCCAAAATGAGGGTATAACAGCTGCCCCTATTTAAGTTTCTTTGTCTGGAGAGTCAAGAGACGGAGTCTTTGGCTTGACATGACGAAGATACTTAAATATCGACATTAGCACTGATTTTGGGCGTAAAAATACATTTGTAGATGCTATGTATGCCATGCAACATTTGTGTTATGAATGCAAGACAGACTGAGAATTGAATTTAACAGAATATGTCGTATCCATTGCGGGACTGATTGACATTAACAGAATAGCAAAAAGGAGTATGTCGTATCCATTGCGGGATTGGTTGACATTAACAGAATAACAAGACTCACTGGGGAGACTTTATAGCAAATTTGACAGGTACAAGCTGTTCTTGGACGCGAACTGGCCACTTGACCGGGAATATTGACAACAAAGGGCGCAAGCTGCTCTTGTATTTGAGCTGGTTACTTGGCTGAAAGAAAATATAGAAAGCACAAGCTGTTCTTGGACACGAACTGGTTACTTGGCTAAAAGAAGACAAAATAGAAAGCACAAGCCGTTCTTGTATTTGAACTAGTTACTTGGCTGACAGGGAACAAAATAGGAAGCACGAGCTGTTCTTGGATCTGAACTGGCCGCCCGGCGGATATCAAAAGGATAGGTACAAGTTGTTCTTGGATGTGAACTTGCTACTTGACCGATAACAGAAACAAATTGACAGGTACAAGCTGTTCTTGGATGCGAACTTGCTGCTTGACCGATAACAAGAGTGAATTGACAGGCACAAGCTGTTCTTGGATGCAAACTAGCCACTTGGCCGTTTAATGGAAACGAATTGTATTGTAGAAACAAATTGAAATTGACTTGACATGACGGCAGGAGCTTGAATTTGAGAGGAATGTTAGAACAAGACTGTTGAACTTTGAAATTGACATGACAGTAGACATTTGTTGTTAGCAGAAGAAATTTGAAATTGACACGATTGATTTTGATTGAGATTAACATAGGAATTGAGAATGTAGATGCATATGGATAGCATGACAATTTTATCAAATGCATGAACATGTAGGATGCATGATTATGCATGTATGAATGCTTGGGAATGCATGATGATTGGCAATTTGTAGGCACAATTTCGCAGAGACGGACAAAACATTGGAATATTGGGCACGTAATGGCTCGCGCTCGAACATATATTTGCAAAAGTTCCTGTTCTGGGGATGCAGTCGTTCGAAGATACCTCGAGACCATCGCTGAAGGCAGGAAGCTGTAAAAATGTAGAGGCAGACGGTCTGAATGGTATTGCTGCTTGTTGGAACAGTCACGTAAAATGTTTCGGACATCGCATCTGCGGTCAATGCTTTTGCATGTTTGTTTTTTTTATTACTTCTTTTCATTTTTATTTTCATCATCCCATTTTTGCTTGGATCGCCCTTTCGGGTTTTCGATCCACCGGGGAATAGTTTTTTCAAATGCCCCTGTTTTTGCCTGAATTGCCTTTGGAGGTTGTCAATCCATCGGGGTGCTCATTTTTGCCTAAGCCGCCCTTTCGGGTTTTCGACTTAGCGAGCATATTCATTCTTCATGCTTTCCATTCTGTTTTTTCATTCTTGCCATTGACCACAGACCGTCACTGGGAGGAAGGCTTGCTAGTAACTTGAATTGGAACTGATATCAATGTAGATTTGTTCATGCATGTTCATTTGAATGTACCTAGCTGTTCAGGCTTGTTTTCAAAATACTTAAAAAATTTCAATTTTCATAATGTTTATTCCAGACATGCATCATTATTAATATGGAAAAATCTTTTTGTACAAAGCTTTGAAAATAGAACAGAAAAAGAGTGCCAAACAAAAACATAGGCTCAAATCGATGTATAAGGGTGGTAGTCGGCCAAAAGCGCGACCCCACAGATTTACAAATCTTGAAAAATGGTAATTTTATTGGTTGGTGGTACATTGAACACAGTAGCAACTACGGCATCTAAAACTCTTGAATCCACAGGCGTCGGAACCTCGGATGAGAACAACCAATCATCAGTTGCAAAGATCCCAAGGGGAATGGTAACTTGCCAGATATAGTCAATTG
The DNA here is from genome assembly GCA_958299785.1 of Medicago lupulina. Taxonomy (NCBI): domain Eukaryota; kingdom Viridiplantae; phylum Streptophyta; class Magnoliopsida; order Fabales; family Fabaceae; genus Medicago; species Medicago lupulina. The sequence continues at coordinate 21,646,103 of OY283145.1, read as the reverse complement.
TCTATTATTTCAATCTCATTTTTGCATGAACCGCCCTTTCGGGTTTTCGGCTCATCGAGACGCTCATTTTTTCCTGAATTACATGTAATCTCAGCGAGCTCTTACATTTTGTTTCTTGTCCCTTATTTTGCCAGGACCGCCCTTTCGGGTTTTCGATCCACCGGGAAGCGCATTTTTGCCTAGGCTGCCCTTTCGGGTTTTCGACCTACCACGCTGTTCTTTTCACATCTAGACAAAGTATTTCTTGACTATATCGGCGTTCACAGGATTCGGAAGTTCTATACCATCCATGTGTGTGAGAATCAAAGCACCGCCGGAGAAAGCCTTCTTGACAACATAAGGTCCCTCATAGTTAGGCGTCCATTTGCCCCTTGGGTCGGGTTGCTGACTCATTCTTCTTTTCAACACGAGTTCACCCTCTTTGAATACCCGAGGACGGACTTTCTTGTCAAAAGCATTTTTCATCCTTGTTTGATACATCTGACTGTGAGCCAAAGCATCCAGGCGTCTTTCCTCAATCAAATTCAACTGGTCGTACCGACTCTGGCACCATTCAGCCTCAGACAACTTTGCTTCCATAATCACACGGAGAGACGGAATCTCCACTTCCAATGGGAGGACTGCTTCCATGCCGTATACAAGAGAAAAAGGCGTTGCCCCGGTTGAACTACGAACGGTAGTGCGGTAGCCGTGTAAAGCATAGGGTAACATCTCATGCCAGTCTTTGTATGTTGTTACCATCTTCTGCACAATCTTCTTGATGTTCTTATTGGCGGCCTCGACTGCACCATTCATCTGAGGTCTGTAAGGAGAAGAATTGTGGTGTTCAATCTTGAATTTCTCGCATAAGGCTTGCACCATGTCATTGTTCAGGTTGGTACCATTGTCAGTGATGATCTTGCTAGGGACACCATACCGACAGATGATATTGTTCTTGATGAATTTGACTACCACTTGCTTAGTCACGTTGGCATAAGATGCAGCTTCGACCCATTTGGTGAAATAATCGATTGCTAACAGGATAAAACGATGACCGTTTGAAGCTTTTGGTTCAATTCTTCCGATCATATCAATGCCCCACATAGAGAAAGGCCATGGAGAAGACATAACATTGAGAGCGTGCGGAGGCACATGGATCTTGTCAGCATATATTTGACATTTGTGGCACTTCCTGGCGTATTGATAGCAATCACGCTCCATGGTCATCCAGTAGTAACCAGCTCTCAGCAGCTTTCTAGACATAGCATGCCCTGACGCGTGGGTCCCAAAGGTGCCATCGTGCACATCGTGCATCAGCTGTTCTGCTTCACATTCATCAACACATCTTAACAACACCATATCGAAATTCCTTTTGTACAGAACATCACCATCCAGCAGGAACTTGCTAGCGAGCCTGCGCAGCGTCTTCTTGTCTTTGTTGGAAGCATTCTGCGGGTACTCACGGCCTTGCAAAAATTGCTTGATATCATAATACCAGGGTCTGCTGTCGACTCCGCCTGAACCGGTTTGTACAATTGTATCATTGACAGTAAACACATGAGCGGGCCGGTCTACGCGTTGTACTTTGATCATTGGCACGTGATTCCAATGGTTCACTTGAAACATGGAAGATAAGGTAGCAAGAGCATCGGCCATTTGGTTCTCCTCTCGGGGAATATGGTGCAACTCGACCTTTGTAAAATACGTTAACAGACGTCTTGCATAATCATGGTAAGGGATCAGATTGGCGTGATGGGTCTCCCATTCTCCCTTTATCTGGTTGATGACTAGCGCAGAGTCTCCATAGATGTCGAGGTGCTTGATTCTCATATCGATTGCTTCCTCAATCCCCAGGATACATGCTTCATACTCGGCCACATTGTTGGTGCACTCGAACACAATCCGAGCTGTGAAAGGGATGTGATGCCCCTGCGGAGCCACAATTACTGCGCCAATTCCTCGGCCATAAGCATTAACAGCACCATCAAAGACCAACCCCCACTTGCTATCAGGGTCTGGACCTTCACCGATCAGTGGTTCTTCGCAGTCTCTTGACTTCAAGAACATGACCTCTTCGTCGGGGAAATCGAACTTCAAAGGTTGATAATCATCGAGCGGCTGGCAAGCGAGATGGTCAGCCAAGATGCTCCCTCTAATGGCTTTTTGAGCTTTAAACACGATATCATACTCTGACAGTAACATTTGCCAACGTGCGATTTTTCCAGTAACAGCCGGTTTCTCAAAGATGTACTTGATTGGATCCATCCGGGATATCAACCAAGTGGTGTGGTTTATCAAATAGTGGCGCAGGCGTTTGGCAGCCCAGGCTAGTGCACAATAGGTTTTCTCGAGCATTGTGTACCGAGTCTCACAATCGGTGAATTTCTTGCTCAAATAGTAGATCGCATGCTCTTTCTTTCCAGTTTCATCTTGCTGACCAAGCACACATCCCATGGATTCATCCAACACTGACAGATACATGATCAATGGCCTTCCGTCCACAGGCGGGACAAGGATCGGTGGCTCTAGCAAATAGTTCTTGATGTTGTCGAAAGCTTCTTGGCATTCATCATTCCATACCACAGGTTGATTCTTCCTGAGTAGCTTGAAAATCGGCCCGCAGGTCGCAGTCATGTGGGATATAAATCTGGAAATGTAGTTCAAACGCCCGAGGAACCCTCTGACCTGCTTCTCGGTTTGCGGAGCTGGCATCTCGCGGATAGCTCGGACTTTGTCGGGATCTACCTCAATGCCCTTCTGGCTGACAATGAAGCCTAGCAATTTCCCAGACCTAACACCGAACGTACATTTGTTTGGATTCAGCCGAAGCTTGTATTTCCTCAACCTTTCAAACATCTTAGCCAAATATTCGACGTGTCGCTCTTCATCGCTTGACTTGACAATCATGTCATCTACATACACTTCAACCTCCTTGTGAATCAAGTCGTGGAACAAAGTGGTCATCCCCCTTTGGTAGGTAGCACCAGCGTTTATTAGACCGAATGGCATTGCTTTGCAGCAGAAAGTTCCCCATGGAGTGATGAACGACGTCTTCTCCCTGTCTTTGGGTGACATTTTGATTTGGTTATAGCCAGAAAAACCGTCCATGAAGGAGAACACCTTGCACTGGGCAGTATTGTCAACAAGCACATCGATGTGAGGCAGTGGGAAATTGTCCTTCAAGCTTGCTCTATTCAAATCTCTGTAGTCAACACACATCCGAACCTTACCATCTTTCTTCGGCACTGGCACAATGTTAGCAACCCACTCGGGATACTCAACTGTCATGAGAAAACCCGCATCGATCTGTTTCTGCACTTCACCTTTGATCTTCAGAGCCATGTCCGGCCGAGTCCGTCTCAAATTTTGTCTGACGGGAGGACAGTCTGGTTTAGTCGGTATCCGATGCTCCACAATCTGAGGATCCAAACCTGGCATGTCTTCATACGACCATGCAAAAATGTCCGAGTATTCGCGGAGAAGTTGGAAGATCCTTTTCTTGACCCCTTCCTCCAATGCAGCACCGACTTGGATCTCTCTCTTGTTATCAACAGTACCCAAGTTGATTAGCTCGATCTCCTCCTGATGAGGCCGAATGGTTTTCTCTTCTTGCTCAAGCAACCGGGCAATCTCGTCTGGTATATCATCACTATCCTCATCTTCGGTCTCGAACACCGGGGATTCAACAGTTTGGAGAAACATAGGGTCACTGTGTTCAATGGGTTCATTTTGGTTCGATTTGCGTGACATGATTCGATGATTTTTTAGAAAATAATTTTCATGCAGATCTTTGAAATTAATACGAAAATACAGGTGTTTTGGTTTTTTCTGGCATTACCATTATTTCCAAGGGAAAAAGCTTTAAAGAAAGAAAAAGAGTCGTGAAAGAAACGGCGTTTTTTATTGATAATGGTGATGTCGGAATAAACATGCCCTTTACAAAAGTGTCACTTCCGTCTCGGGCAAGACGGAAGGATTGTTATTTTGAAAATAAAGCCTAAACAGCAAGACATATTACTTAGAATCATGCACAAACACAGGGAGATTGATAACATTCCAGTTCTTTGCAATGCCTCCTGGTATCACAAATGTGGGCCTAACCCCTCTTTCAGCAGCACCATCAAGAATTGCATTGGCAAACCCGGCACTACGGAACGTTCCAGTTGACACGCCTGACGTCGGAGAGAAACCGAGACCCTCTTTGTGTTTGTTGTCCAACAACTGTATCAATTGGCCCCAACCAGCGGCCTGACCCTCCTGAACGGCTTTCTGCGCATCTTTCAACGAAGCCATCGCCGCACTAGCCCTCTTGGGTTCTGCACCCTCGATAGTCAAACCTTGGAATGCAGTTCCTTCGGCAGATTTAGCTTCGATGCAAGAGAAGGATGATAACTGACTGACCAGATAAGCTTCTTCCCCATGCACTGTCAGAAGTTTACCATTCCTTACGAACTTCAGCTTCTGATGGAGAGTAGAAGTGACTGCTCCGACTTCGTGTATCCACGGTCTCCCGAGAAGGCAGCTGTAAGAGGTATCTATGTCCATAACTTGGAAAGTAATCATGAATGTTTCAGGACTAATAGTCATGGGGAGGTCTACTTCTCCAAGCACAGTTTTACGGGAACCATCGAAAGCCTTGACTAGGAAAGTACTCCTTCTCAAAGGAACTCCTTGACAACTCAATTGATCCAAATTCGACTTAGGCATCACATTCAATGACGACCCAGTGTCCACCAACACGTTGGACAGCATATCTGTTTTGCAGTTCATGGAAATGTGCAGGGCCAAGTTGTGGTGCTTTCCTGCCTCTGGAAGTTCATCTTCACCAAACCAAAGGTTACTGCAAGCAGTGATGTTAGCCACTATCCCACCAAATTGATCCTCTGTGACTTCGTGGTCAACATAGGCTTGTTCCAACACCTTCAATAACACATTCCTGTGAGCCTCCGAACTGAGGAGTAGGGCCAAGATGGATATCTTCGAAGGAGTTTGTAACAGCTGATCAACGATCTTATAATCGCTTTTCTTAATTATCTTCAAAATCTCATCCAGATTGGAATCTTCAACGGAATGGCCTGGACGGCTGGTACTTTCAACAACAGGAGGGATTGTCAATGGAGTAGTCTTATCAGCAGGAATTGTAACTTGCACATCATCTTTCTTCTGGAATAAAAGTGGTCGGACCTTGCCGCTCCTCAAAGCCGTCACTTCAGCGATACTGCCCACTATGCTTGAGGACACCAAAGGCACTTCTTTCCCGTTTTCCAACATAGTCGCACTGTACTTGTACGGGATGGCTTTTGCAGAGGTATATGGCACTGGACCAGGCAACCGTATGACCAATGGTTCAACGTACTTTCTGACGGGCGTGCTCTTGACCGGAGTATCGTGGAAGATCGGCACTATCATACAAACATCACTGGTAGTCAAGTAGTTGTCATTCATCAATCTTTGGACATCAGTCTGGACTACGCTGCAACCCATAGGGTTCTGAAGACATTCACAGCAGGCAGCGTGGTCGTGGCTAAACAAGGAAGCTTGGCGCAGCTTGATATGTAGTGGCACCAGGGGTGTAGCAACATTACGGACACTGAGATGAGGGATTTCTTCACAGACTTCGATCATATTTACAGCGGCATGGTTGGGGAGTGGATTGTCAAGTACGTGTGGGACATTGTTTTCAAAGGACAGCTTTCCCTGGTCGATCAACTTCTTTACAATGTATTTTAGAGCGTAGCAACCTTCTACGTCATGACCCAGGGCGCCTTGGTGGAAATCACATCTGAGATCGGAGCGGAACCTGGGAGGCAATGGGTTTGGCGGAGGCTTGCCAGGTCTAGTGGTGCAATACCCCTTATGTAACAGAGTTGGGAGTAGTTCAGCGTACGCCATTGGTATCGGCGGGAAAGATGGTCTAGATTGAGGGCCTTGTTGTTATTGTTGCGGTTGTTGTTGAGCTAGTGGTTGTTGTTGCATTTGTTGGGCGATGGCATTAACAGGGACCTGAGGCTGGCCCGGTAGAGGAGGGTATTGATGGTAGAACGGCGGATAGAACGGATGCTGGGCATACTGTAGGTACTGATACGGTTGAGGCAGTTGTGTAGCATTGACGGGAGCGGTAGTGGCAGATTGATTGGTTCCGGCGGACACCATTCCAACTTCTGATTCTTTTTTCTTATGGTGACCATTGCCGTATTTCTTAGGTGCATTCGAGGATTCACCTTTCTCAAACACGATAATCCCTTCTCGGACAGCTTCCTCCAAGCGGGTTCCCATAGTGACCATCTCAGAGAAGTTGCTTGGGGCAGCAATAATCATTCTCTCAACATAATCTTTCTTCAGGGTCTTCAAGAATGTTTGAGTCATTTCTTCCTCGTCCAAAGCGGGGGTGATACGGGCAGCTGCCTCTCTCCACCTCTGTGCGTATTCGCGAAAACTTTCGTCCTTTTTCTAAGAAAGAGACCGGAGGAATTCCCTATTTGGCTTGAGCCTGGTGTTGAATCCATAATGGCTCTTGAAAGCAGTAGCCAGATCATCAAAAGTATGAATGTCATCCTTGCTCAAACCGGTATACCACTCCGCGGCATCTTCCATTAGGCTGTCCTGGAAGCAATGGATCATAAGTGAATCATTATCTGCATGGTTAGCCATCTTCCGGACGTATTTGATGATATGGTTCTGGGGGCAACTCAGCCCATTGTATCGGTCAAATTCCGGGACCTTAAATTTCTTGGGGACATCCACCCTTGGCACTAAACAAAGGTCGTGGGTTCTGACGAGGTCACTGCTCCCGCAGTTGGCCTTAATCTCGCGACGGAGTTCCCTGGCAAGTTCCTCCATTCTTTCTTCCATAGTTCCCAATACAGGAGTCTTTCCACGGTAATCATTAGCATTGGCGCCCTGAGGCGTATAGTGCACAATCGGGTCTGTGTAGACCGTTGACTGAGGCAAGGTAGTGTGGAGAGATGTGGGATCTGGTGGGGGTATCTGACCGACATTAGCAGCACCTGAAGTCGCGGCCCCTGAAACACCGGCTGCAGTATTGGGAGAGTAATAAGATGGGAGACCATAGGGGTATCCCCTCGGCATAGCAAGAGATGCGGCGGGAATGGCTTCGGTAGTTGCCTGAGTGGACACGACCGGTTGTTCTTGAGCGGCTATCAGAGCAGTCATGGCGTCGAGAGCTTTGGCTAACTCTTCTCTCACAGAGGCTAGTTCAGTGCGGAGCTGTGCATTCTCTTCTTCCATAGCTACTTGATTCCTCCTTCTGTATTGTCTAGTCTGATGTACCCTGGTAGGTTGATCAGTCCTTCGAGCACGAGCCACCTTTCACACTGCGGCAGAAGAACCAGGAGGCAATGAGCACTTTGGAAATTTTTTGTGACCGATGAATGATGCATATGATGCATGATATGCAAATGCGGATGCAAAAATGACTCTTTTTATTACCAAAGGGTTTTTTAGACAAATTAGAATTCTTTGCAAACATTATTGGACTATCAAATTATGCAAAGCAAGTTGTTTTGATACATTGAGCCAAGGGAGTAGGCTTCTGAAACATAAGCTGAACAGGCAACATAATCAATAGTAACCCTATCATCCAGAACTAAGGAGTGACTGGGTAGTATTCGGGATCCGAGTCTGAAGCTGAATCACAATGACTGGCGAAGAAATCTCGACGACCTCTGGCTCTCCTGGAGTCTCTCCTCAATAGATCATCCTTTTCCTCAAGCTCCTTCCTAACCCTGGCTAGTTCCTTCTTCAGCATTCGGTTCTCATGATCCTTCTGCTCATCTCTGCCATCCAAAGTCATGATCAAGTTCTCAGCCTCGCTGTAACGGGCTTTCCATGCTCGCTTCTCCTCACTTTCCATAGCTAGATGCTCCTGATACATCTCCTGAGTCACGGGGAGCAACGGCAATGGTCTAGACGGAGTAGATGCAGATACATGCCTCATAGCAGGGTAAGGCATGCCAATATCCTCAGCTCGGTCTATCACCCACTGCGTATAGGCCTCATGAGCAATACCGGATCTCACACCCAAATGCTTCACATCTTTCCTACGAACCTTAGACCAAGCATCTGTAAAAGCTTTCCTTTGCCCGGTGGGAGCATTGGAATAGTAGAAGAACTCCTGAGATGTAGCAAGGTTGATGGGCTTCGCTCTCATAGGAAAACCAAACTGTCTCATGGCTAACTCGGGGTTGTAGTTGATTCCTCCCCGGGTACCGCGAAGAGGTACATTGAGGAAATCTCCACAACCAGTGATAATCTCCTTGACTCGAGCTGCTGGAGTGATCTAAACCACCTCATCGGGAGTAAGAGCCATAATCCGCTGTGAATAAGACCAATTCTCCGTGTTGGCATGGAAAGAAGTCGGGAGGTGAGAAATAAACCACCTATATAGAAGAGGTATGCAGCAAAGAATAAATCCACGGCCCTTGAGAGTCCGATCATAGATGGCATGGTATGTGTCAGCTAACAAAGTAGGAACCGGGTTCTTGGAGTGGAAGATCTCAATAGCATTCATGTCCACAAAGTTGTCAAGATTCGGGAAGAGAATGAGCCCGTAGATAAGTAGTGCAAGAATGGCCTCCAGAGCGTCCTGGCAAGTAGATTCGAGATTAGCCTGCTCAAGTAAGTACTTTGAAGTGAAGCCCTGGATGTGAGATTTAGTGATGAGATTCTTAGACACATCGGAAGTCTTGAGATAAAGATCCTTAGCGATAACCAGAGGAGTAAGAGAAGATCTTGGGCCCGTGAAGGGTACCCTCTCGGCTATAGGTAACCCCAATAAGCAAGAATAAGCCTCGAGTGTAGGAACCAACTGAAAATCCGGGAAAGTGAAGCAACGGAAAACTGGGTCATAGAATTGCACCAGAGTGTGCACTAGCTTCTCTTCTACATTAGTCCGGAGAATACCAAGCAAACCACCGTATCGGAGACGAAACCCAGTCGGATTCTTAACTTTGAGTGCCAACTCCCTTAGGCTAGCCAAATCAACTTCTTTGAACTTGTAAGACTTAGTTCTCTTCATGCCTGGTCATATTTGCAAAGAATTTTAGTTTGTCTATACCCTTTGATAAATGCATGTAAAAATTTTATGCATGAATGCATGTATGCATGGTTTTATTTAACAAAGGAAGCATGGTGGGCTAAAATAACAAGTGGACACGGTGTCCGGTGAAACTAAGGCTTTGATAGTAGTAACCAAGGTTCTATAAAGTTCCCAAACCACAACCTCTCTTGCGTATATCATAGTAGTACAAAGCAACGCTTATCCATGATTATCCGTAAGAAGGTCTAGTTTGGGTGTAGTATCGCGTGACGACTAAATTTCGAGACAACGCTCGGTTTAGCCACCGCACTACGTCCTAAGAAAGGCCAAAGATGGGTTTGGTAACTACGGTCCATAGCCTTCATCGGTCAATTGGAAGTAAAGTGCCTAAGCATGACAACACACGCCGGCAACATCACCTCCAAAATGCCCCAGCTATGTGAGATTGATCACGTAATCCAATGCACGAGGCAACCCCCGGAATGGATTGTCGATTATATCTCTTCCTAATCTTAGGTTCACTCAGCCCGGGTATAGGGCTTTTGATATTCTCACCCCACACGTACATAAGAAATTTTTTACATGTAACAATAAAGCAAGGCATAAACATAAAGTGTGTAAAACTAGGTGTAGCCCTAAAGTCCCCAGTGAAGTCGCCATTTCTGTCATCGCGATTTTCGGGTGTCAAATCATTGATTAGATTTGAACCTTTCAATCATTGATGTCTCTATTTTTTTGGGGAAGGTAAAATCGAGAAAAACCTTAGAAATTCTAAGTTCGGGGCTGATTTCACTACGGGAAGGTGTTAGGCACCCGCAATGACTATAGTATCCTATAGGAACCGTTTTACTATGCTTTACGTATATGCTTTGCTTTTATCGCTATTTTGTAAAAAAGATTGGTTTTAAGAATGAGAGGGAGAAGATTGGATTTTATTTTATTGGACTTGGAGAGATTTTGAGTCTCTTGCCTACATACCCTTTTAAGGGATCAAAATTCCATGTAGTTCTCTTCCAAAATGTCTTTGTGAGTTTTGCTTGTTTTTAAGTTTGAAAAAAGATTTTGAAGAAGGGAAGGAGGCCGTGTAGGCATTAGAATTGAAAAGAAAAAGAAAACATTTGGTTGGTTCAATTGTTAATGAAAACGGTTAAAGTTTGGAAATTAATTGCATTTTGGTTTGATTAAGAAAATAAAGGAAAAATCCTTTGGAGTTTTGACTCCAAGGTTTATTTGGAAAATATTTGAAGTGATGGAAGTTATTTGTTTTTAAAAAGATTTATTTTCTCTAAGTATCGCACATCCTAAACATACACCTAGTGTTAGCTCATACAACGTGTGTGCATGTGTCGGTGCATGTGTCGGTGTACATCATCATAGTCCATAGTCCTTTACATCGGGTCCTATTTTACATTCTATAGTCTTGCATGAAATTAAAGAAAAGTAACTACCTAAATATTGCATGAGAATCAGTTGGACGTTCCATGAAAGGGTTAAAGGAAGAAATGGGAATGAGATGAGATGCTTAGTATGCATGAAACATAGAGTAAAGTGGTTAGTAAAACGAGATGAAATAATGATGAAATACTAATCTTAAACAAAATGGTAAACTATCACAAAAATTGGCATAAAATCACACTAAACAACATTGCAAAATATCACAAAATTGACATCAAAGATCCAACTAAACATAATTGCAAAACATCACAAAATTAATATCAAGAATCAAACTAAACATGGTTGCAAAATATCACAAAACTAGTATCAAGAACCAAATTTAACAAAATTTCAAAATATCACAAAATTGGTATCAAGAATCAAATTAAGCAAAATTGCAAAATATCACAAAATTGGTATCAAGAACCAAACTAAACATAGTTGCAAAATATCACAAAATTGGTATCAAGAACCAAACTAAACATAATTGCAAAATATCACAAAATTCAAGTCTTAACAAAGTTGAAAATATTACGCAAGAACGAAAGAGAATTAACCTTGTCAAGATCAAATGTACTATCATGGAATTAGAGGGAATAAAATCATGCAATCAAGTGCCAATCAACATTATATGGCATGAACTTAGATCAACAATTATGCAAGAAACTCATCAAAAGAAAACGCAAAAATACACAAATATGTAAAATAAATGCACATATATTTTTTTTTTTATCAATTTTAACATGTAACAACATCACAAAACAATAAAAAATGCTTCAAGAACATAGAGTAATTTTTTGGAATTTTTGTAAAGGAATTAAAACGCACAGGAGGTCCAGATAGCAAGCATAAAGGTGTACATAGCAATAAAAACTCAAGAAATTGAAAGAAAACCAAAAGCCTACGGGTAAAAAGCCCAAACCCACGGATCTGATGGATCCGGATCAATCTAACACTCCAGGAGCGTTGGATTGATCCAGATCCATCTGGACCTTGATCCAACGCACACAACTAAGGGGAAGTGGACCGGGTATGGAGCGACCCGGTCCAGAAGCTTGTATAAAAGCACTGGGAACCCGGTTCCCTTCATTTCTTTGGGTCGTTTCTCTTTCTTCTCCTTCTCTCTTGCGCCGTTCTCATGTTTCACGAATCCTAAACCCTAATTGCTCAGATCCACACAGAAATCACTCATCTATGGCTTAATCTATTCGTGTCATCGTTCTAAGCATGAATCATCCAAGAGAAAGCAACTTCAACCGTCAAAACGATGTGAATCTTTGAATTTTTACACCTTAAGTTCGAACTGTTCCGATCCGTCGCGTTTTTGGCTGAATCCGTTGTAAAATCGCAAGAAATCGCTTCGATTCGCACTTGTTGTGGATTCTGAAACGTTTCTTTGATTTTTTTTAATGATTTTGTGTTAGGGTTTGGGTTCTGGATCGGACCGTTCGAGCTTGCTACAGGTTCACATCGTTTTGGATTCTGTAATGGTTCTTATTGAAATGAGGTGAAGTTAGAGCGTTACCTGTGTTCGTGATTGGAGATTCGAACCGTTTTCTTTGATCCTTGGCTTTGAATCTCCTCTGGTAAGCTGGTATTGCCTCTTTTCCTCTTCTCTGATTCGAATCTTGCGATCCTCTTCACCTTCTCTTCCTCTTCTTCTCTGATCTGAATCCTGCGATCACACTTGTAGCGCGCTGCTCCCAGTGGCGTGCTCGTGTTCGAATTGCAGGTGTTCTGGTTCGATGATGAAGATTCACCCTGAATCTCTGAGAACCGTATGAAATTCTGTTGAATTCGTGTGAATTTTGCTACTGTTTGCCTTTGTGAATCGAATTTGGTACTGAATTTGAGGAATTCGTATGAATTTGGTGTGAATTGGTGCTGGAATTGCTTCGGATTGAACTAGGGTTCCATGGCTGTTCTTGAAGCTTTTGGTGAATTTGTGAGTTTTTGATCTGTAACTGCTAAGAGAGAGAATGTTGATTCTGTTTGTGTGATGTGGCGCGTGAATCCATCTGATTCTGACACTATGTACTATTTATAGCCTGCCATGTGTGATTCTGACCAATGAGGTAGTGACACGTGGACTAGACAGCTTGCGTGGCACCTGTGGACTGAATCTGAAAAAAGGACTAAAATGCAAATTTGAAAAGAATAGGACCTTTTTGCAAATAAATAATAAAAAAAATGGACTGTTTTTAAAAGAATTAAAGAATTTGACTGTTTCTAAAAGAATTGGGACTAACTTGCAAACTTAAAAATGATTTGGACTAAAATGTAAATTCTAAAAATATGTGGACTAAAATGTAAAAATAATAAAATTGGTTAAAAAAAGTAATCTGAATGCAACGTAAAGTGAAACAATTAAAATTGACAAAACGGACTAAAACGAACGAATTACCACAAATGAGGTATTTTAAAATACCTCTCTGCCCAAAATTTGTTTGATGTGAAAAGACTAAAATGCCCTTGGGGAAAAAACGACTCAGACTGACTTAGATGCAAATTAAGATGATTTTTGTACAAAATTTGATTAATGATTCATCTAAGCAAATAGAAAAGACTCAGGGACAAAGTGTAGGGACTGAAAATGTGTTCCTTTGTAGGAAATGACCAAAATACCCTTTTGTATGATTTTATGCAAAAATTCAAAAGACTGAAACAGTAATGTATGCAGTTGAAGCACAGTAGAAAACACGGTGGATTTGAAAGTATTAGAAAATAGCAGAGGAATTTGAATGAGTATTTTTAGGTCCAAAATGAGGGTATAACATTGTTCCCTTAAATTAATGTGCTTAAAATTCCAAATTTGTTCAAATGGCAAAAGGTCAAAATGACCACAATTACTCCCACCTATCTTATACGAAATGAAGAAAGAATTTTTCTCGGTTAGCTTAGTCTTTAGGTTAGAACCTGTTTCCTCATAATATCTGTTTATACAGGAGCAAAAATAGGGATGAACTACACACACACACTCACTTAGAACTTGATTGTTGAGTTGAATAAAGATTTCAAAAATTGCTTGAGTTTGTGATTAGTGTACATTAGAAATAAAAACCTTTTTGAGGAGACATGAGCTTCATTTGAGTTGTCATATATATAATCTTGTTTTATGCTACAATGTCTATGCCTTTTGCTTGAGGAAAAGCAAAGATCCAAGTGTGGGGGAGTTTGATGAGTCAATAAAGTAGTATATTTAATGTAGTAATTAATATTATTTGTTTTAATTTAAGTTTATTATTATTTCTTTTTTAAGTCATTTAGTTGATTTTGTCCTAGTTTTATTTATATAATATTTAATCTTGTTTTATTTAGATTTAGGTTTATTTATATAATATTTGGTTTTATTTAGATCTTAGTTTATTTTATATAATATTCTGTCCCGTTATATTTAGATTTAAGTTTGTTTTATATTATTGTTATTTCCTTTCTTAGAACTATTTTACTTTAGAATACAATCTATTATATTTTCAGGGACGAATATTGGATGGAAAGAGCCTTGGAGGAGAAGAAAGGGATTCGGAGCTGATTCGGAGCAAGAATACGAAGATTCGGAGCCAAAATAAGTCTCCCCCAAAGTCAGAAACTTGGCACGGCCCGTGCCAAATGTGGCACAGCCGTGCCACCTCCCAGGATTTTCTTTTGCTGCTTCTGCTTCTTGTGCAAGCTACTCTGTTTAGGTTTAGGCCCACAGTTTCTTGTGGGACACTCTAGTATTATAGTTGCTTAGGTTTTAAGTCAATTGTAAGCTATAAATAGAGGAGTCTTCCATCACAAATAATCATCTTATTCTTGGAATACAATAGTGACAATTGTTTCTAATAATAATTTCTATTTCTCTTTATTTTACTTTATGTTTTCTTTCTTCTTCTTCCCCTTGTCTACTATGATCATGAGTGAGTAGACTTCTCTGTCTTGGGATTGTTGGATAAGTCTAATGACGAATCCAAAGCAAACCAAGCCTTCTCCTTAAATTAAACTCCTATATAATCTAGTTTCTAATCTAAATTCACCGATTAAACATGGATTAAGCATTATCAACTACCAACAAGCGAAAGCTGAGGTTATGATAATTATTAATCCATTATCCCAAACGTCAAATCTACAAGCGAAAGCTGCGATGAGATGTTGGAACAAGTGAATATTAGACAGAGATTGCAAAGGCAGTGAAATAGTCTTTGCAATCTTGGGACAAAGTAGTTTCACAGCCTTAATACATCTCCTAGTAATCAATTCAGCAAAATAGGATTGATTGCTAGGAGTAAACTCTTACTGGACTAAGAGGAAAAGTAAGGGGCTAAAGGGAAACCGGTCATACGAAACTAGGTCTATCATAAGGTTTTAAGGATAAAACTTCGGTTTGTGGAGGATGACAAACCAATAATCTCAAGACACCTCTTTTATTATTATTTTCTTTTAACCATTAATCCAAACTTTATTATTTGCATTATCTTCTAATCATTATATGAAAGTTAATTGAATTCATAACTCCCTGTCGGAACGATATCTTTTATTACTACATCGGCAGACCCGTGCACTTGCGGTTTTGCTCATCATCGTACGAGTCCATTTGGGGAGGCTTCTCAAGCCCACGGGGAATAGGAGCTTCTCGAATGTGTCGTGTGAATGGACTGTATACATTACGATTCATTCTGGGCGTCACGAGTGTCCTCGGAGCTGGAGGGAGACCAAGAGCGTCTGTTGCGTCTTCGTGGTGATCTCCTTGGCGGGGATCTTCTTGGGGAGATCGTCTTGGTGACCACCTTTTGGGGGATCTCCTTTTGTAGCTGGGAGATCTGACACTAACAAAGTGCCAGGGGGATCTGGAACGGGAAGGACGTGGGCTCTCTCCTCTTCTGTTAGGAGTTGGGGAGGGAGACCGCCTGGGTCGGACTGATGAGCGTGTCCGTTCTAGATCTGCCAAGCGTCGATTTTGTTCCTCGATTAACGACGTCTGTCGTTGAACCGTGCGGATCAAGTTGGTGACAATGGCTCCATTTGGGGTGGTGTCTTCAGGCGTCTCTGTAGGCTGTGATGGACCTTGCAAAGGCCTTAACTAGAGAGGAATGGCTTGTACCGGTTCCTCCCTAGGTGTACCCACAAGTGAAGGTGAAGACGTCATACCGTCACGTTGAGGTACGCGGAATTCACTTCGTTGTTGTGGAATAGCACCGTTGGCAGTCGTGGTTAAAATTTTGGTAAGCTTTGGTTTTTAGAAAGGTCAAAACAGGGAGAGCTTTTAATTTTCCACATACGGCGCCACTGATCGTACCTGATCAGAAAGTGACTGTCGGTGCTTTGAATGAGGTGATAATGAGGTGGTGAGAATCTTTGGAATGTTCCTCGGAATGAGAGGGGGGTGTGTACCTGCAGTTGCTCCGACGCTCAAATCAGTAAAGATCAGAGTGTGAGGGTTTAGAGAGTGAGAACTGTTCTACCTTGGGGACTGCATTGAGTCCCTTATTTATAGAGGTGAAGAGCTACAGAGCCGTTGTAATGGCACACCCAGCTCTGGCGGTTACGATATCGTGGGAAGTGTAACTGCCCGAGAGTTTATTGCAGGAACGTGCAAAGAGACGTTGGGGTTGGCTTGAATCGTTCTTGTTTCCTTCGTGCACCCCCTTCGTGGGGAAAAGGGGTACCGCAAGTAAGATTGCCAAATGTGCCGTTTGGGCTTTGAATTATATTGGGTCTAAGTAAATGGACCAAGAATCCTTTTGGCCGATCCAGAACAAGTATATTTATACTTACTTTTTCATTATTCCAATTATACTCTTAAACAATTCAATTTTTTCTATAATAAAAATTATTATTCGTGCCGTTAAAAAAATCAACAAACATTGATATTTTTATTTTTAATTAAAATCAAAATTTCTTAAAAATCCGTTCATAATTTTCCAACGTTAACGTAATAAAAAGAGCAGAAAGACAGACACGGAGTGCTCGTCGCTAGCATACATAAAATTTTCTTTTATTGATGGAATCAAAGACGTAGAACTAAGAAATGAATTTGCACAGAAGATGAAACCCATAATAATTTGCACATGATAACAAAGTTATGATTTATACCCACCGATGAATGTGACGGTTGAGAAACTTAAGCCCCATATTCATGAACACGTGGTGAAAGCAATACAATTTTTTTTTTTTGAGGTAAAAAAGTTAAAAATAAAAGTATTCCAAGAAAATACTTTTCTCCTTCAAAAAATAATTATTTTCCAATATTTTATATTTTGAAACTTTTGATATATATATTTAAAATTTGCAACAGGAATCAAATTGTTTATGCCCAAGCAATAAAATTTTCACAACCTGGTCATGGTTCAACCATTTACCATCATCCATCGATGGGTATGTATACATCATTCCGATTATTATAAATGAAATATGGTACATTGTAAAAAACTATTATATATAAGCTTCCAATTATTCGATTCTAAGATTGGATTCACATGCTAATACTTATGCAACCGTGATATCATAGATTTAAAAATGGTAGTCAGCTGGCTTCTTTTAGTTTCATCAAAAGAGATCAAAATGTGGACGGCGACGTCAAAGTATGGAAGTCCACCATTGCCAATCATCAACAGTAAGCCATTGGAAGATACAAGACGTGCAAGTTTTCTCTCCTAGGCCTCTATCTATGTCTATCCTGTGTGGGAGCTATGTGTCCGATTGATTATCCTTAATCTAATCACCTTGTGTGCCTTCATCTTTCTTCTTCTTTAAAGTAGAGGGATTGTAGTTTTTGTGTGATCTGCGTCTTTATTGGCCACCATGATTTGCTTCAGGTTTGTTTTGAAAAATCTTTTTTATGATTTTCAGAAAATCATGTATCTTGATAGTCATTTATGGGATTTGTTCCCTCTTGTGTGCGTTTCTGGAAAAATTTTATTTCATAAGTCAATTGTCTTTATGTGGCTATACCTTGGTCTTTATGGTCTACAAATCCTTTTATTGATTATGAAGATTCTATGTTTATGGGTGAAAATATACAAGTCTATAATCTTTGTCTGAAATGTAAATTATAAAGTGTCAACACAACAGCCCCTTCCCATTCATTGCTTTATGAAACCGATCCTTTTATTCATCACACACATCCTTTTAATCTTTCCCCTTGTCCTAAACATGGAGAATTTAAACATTCATGGTGACAATGGCGCCTCCTCCCATAGACCAAACCTCACTCAAGCTGAATTGTCTAACCTGTGTCTTGTTGGCTGCATTTTGGTGAACAAACCTGTCCATCTAGCCACCCTTGAGTCACGACTGGGCCCTATCTGGGAACCAAAATACCAGATGACCTTGATTCCGATGGAAGACAATAAGTTTATGGTACAACTATATTCAATGGCGGATCCCAACAAAATTCTTGATCGCAGCCCTTGGATACTTGATAACAACATGATAATCCTGAAGAAAGTTGCAATTGGTGAGAATCCCATGACATTGCCTATGACTACTACGGAGATTTGGGCACAGATTCACCAACTGCCTTTTGGATTCATGGATGACAAAGTTGGGGACCTTGTTGGAAGTCATATCGGTAAAATGATCAAATTTGATGAGGAAAATAACTATGGGTCGTGGAGGAGATATATGAGGATCAGAGTTGAGATTGCGGTGGCTGCCCCTTTACAGCAGAAGCTGGTCATCGAGTGGGAGGAAGGTGATAGTATAACACTTGTCTTCAAGTACGAGAAGCTAGGTAAATTTTGCTTTGTATGTGGTACTATAGGTCATTCTGAGAATTTTTGCAACGATAAGTTTGATTGCGGGGCTGCAAGTAGTGTGAAGAATTGGGGAGCCTACCTAAGGGCCGAGAAAAATTCTGTTGGCGGTGGTCAGAAAGAGGCTAACAGATGGATCGCCAGTGGCCGGAGTAAAATTTCCGGTGGTCAGAAGGAAGGAGGAGCGACCATAAATGACAATCATGGTCATTCAATGATAATTGATGGCAATAAAGTTTCTAACCACAAAGTTTATGGTCGCATTAAAGTAAGAATTGATCCTGAGTTAAGAACCTTAACTTTTTTAAGTATATGGAGTGTCAAAGATCAGACGGAACGGGCCTTGTCAGGTGGTGGACGGAAATTGACCCTACGGAGACTAATATTGGTAGGTCCAATCAAGAGGAAGTCAGGAAAAACAAAAAAAAATTTGCTCTGAATCTTACAAAATCGGACCAAGTAAATAAGGTGTTAGCGGAAGGGATGACGGAGAAAGATGAGTTCTTGTATGCTAATGGAGGGGGTGCAGAAGCCTTGTGGAAGCTGATAGATCTTGAGGCCCAGAATAAAGGAAGCCCACAACACTCTAGAGCTGGTGGGTCCAAGGAAGGGGCGCGTGTGGCAAGGGAAGAGAAGACCAAGAAGGTGGCCGACATCTTGGGTCCACCTGTAGGCAGTCAAAAGGAAGCGCACGCCATTCAAGGACAGCTGGTTTTGTTTAGCGCGGGTCAACAACATGTGGCCCCACATGTTCAACATTCAAAGAAGTCATCATTGCAGCAATCATTAGCAGCTAAAAAGCTGTCGGCACATGCTTATAGGAAATTGTTTGCACAGGATTTAGAGCCAATTAATGTGTCTTTTAAAGCTAATCATGCTGTTTTTCAGGGTCAAAAAGTGGACAATTTCTTGCAGCTAGGGCCCACGGCTAATGATGAGCAATCATCAGTTTTGTCCCCTGTATTTACTGCTCTTGATTACCATGCTGAGTTTGCTTCCAATAAAGCCAATTCGAGCCAGCCAAGCCGAGCCAGAGCTGCACGTAAAGACAAAGCTGTAGCAATTCCTCAAAGCCATGGGAAGCCGCGTAAACCAGCCTTGGCTCGTGCCTCAGTTCAGCCAGGCTCCTTTATGGCGGCTGCTCATGGGGCCAGCAGGGAAAATGGGTCTCAAGATGAAGCTGGGCTTAAAAAAAGATCTAGGACGGAAATTGCTGATGAAAATGTCCAAGATAAAGAGGGGCATAAAGCAATGATTGTTTTTAATAATCCGGTGTTCGAAAAAAAAGAAGAAACGGCGGGACCTGGTCACCAGGCCTGCCGAGACCAATGAGTATTTTAGCTTGGAATTGCCGAGGTCTAGGAAACCTGCGTGCAATTCCTAAAATCAAATTCTTTGTTCGGTGTTATAAACCGGATATTTTCTTTCTTTGTGAAACTATGGTTGAAATTAATAAAATCGAGGAATTTCGTTACTTATTGGGTTATGATTCTTGTTTTGCACCAGTTAGAAATAATAGAGGTGGAGGTATTGCTCTATTTTGGCGTAATTCGGTTAACTGCAGTATTGTTAATTATTCGGCTAATCACATCAGCGCAAAAATTGAAGAAGTAAACCATGAGTCTTGGATTTTCACAGGTTTTTATGGCTACCCTAAGATTGGTAGAAGAAGTGATTCATGGAATTTTATCCGCAGTCTTGCCAGACAAGTTAGCCTACCATGGTGTCTAATGGGGGATTTTAATGATATCCTTCATGCTAATGAGAAAAAGGGAAGAGCCACGAGGTCCAATTGGCTTATCAGGGGTTTTAGACAAGCTATACAAGATGCTGGGCTCATTGATGTCCATATGGAAGGGTACCCTTTTACTTGGTTCAAGAGCTTGGGCACCGACCGTGCTGTGGAAGAGAAACTGGATAGAGCTTTGGTTACTACTTCCTGGCTGCAAATGTTTCCTAATGCAAAATTAGAGAATCTTGCGGCGCCATCATCTGATCATTTTCCTATATTATTGGATAAAACTTCAGTGGTTCGTACTTATCGAGCCAAAAAGTCTTTCAAATTCGAAAATGCTTGGAGAATTGAAGATGGTGTGAACGATGTGGTTCGAGATAGTTGGCTTGGGAGTGGAGGAAATAATATTATCAATAAATTGTCAAATTGTGCAGCAGATCTCACTCATTGGAGTAAAACTCATTGTAACAAAATCCGAGAAGATATTGAAAGTTGTAGGAAACAACTCTTCAGGAGTCGAAGCACTACCGGCATCCAAGATGTGACTCAATTTGAAAGGTTAAGACAAAAACTTAATCATCTGCTTGTCCAAGACGATATGTACTGGAGGCAAAGAGCTAAAACACATTGGCATCGGGATGGAGACCTAAACACTAAGTTCTTTCATGCTGCAGCAACATCCAGGAGAAAAGTAAACAACATTCTGTCCCTTGAATCTGATGAGGGTGTGCGTACAACTGATGCTGGTGGGATGTGTTCTATTGCGAAGAATTACTTTGATAGTTTGTTTGAAGGGCAGGAAAGTGTTCGTTCTCCCGTAATTAACATGTTAACTCAAGTTCTTGATGAGGAGGATAATGCTCTTCTAACAACACCTTTTAGTAGAACTGAATTCAAAGAAGCAATGTTCTCTATGCAGCCTGATAAGTGTCCGGGCTTTGATGGCTTCAATCCTGGGTTCTATCAACATTTCTGGTCAGTGTGTAGCGAGGACATCTTTAATGAATGCTGTCAATGGATGACTGAAGGGCAGTTTCCCCCGTCCCTGAATTCCACAAATATAGCTTTGATTCCAAAAGGTACAGAGCAGAAGACTATGAAAGATTGGAGACCCATAGCTTGGTGCAATGTTCTTTACAAACTTTTGTCCAAAGTCCTGGCAAACCGTTTGAAGAGGGTGTTGCATAAATGTATAGCTGATTCACAGTCAGCGTTTGTACCTGGAAGATCCATTTTGGATAATGCGTTAGTTGCTATTGAACTGGTCCACTATATGTAGACTAAAACTAAGGGCAAGGAAAAAAGTGTGGCACTAAAACTTGACATAAGTAAAGCATATGATCGGATAGATTGGTCTTATCTTCATGATGTCATGGCCAAAATGGGATTCTCTGTCAAGTGGATCCAATGGATCATGATGTGTGTAGAAACAATTGACTATTCTGTCATTTTGAACAAAGATATGGTTGGCCCTATTATCCCAGGTCGCGGGCTACGTCAAGGTGATCCATTGTTCCATATCTGTTTATTTTGTGTGCTGAAGGCTTATCGGCATTGATCAGAAATGCTGAAAACAGAGGAGACCTTCAAGGTGTGTGAGTCTGTCGCAGAGCACCAAGAGTATCCCACCTTCTTTTTGCTGATGATTGTTTCTTGTTCTTTCAAGCGGAGGAGTCTCAAGCGAATATCATGAAACAAATCTTGACTCAATATGAGGAAGCATCAGGCCAAGCTATTAGCCTCCCTAAGTCCGAAATCTTCTATAGCAGAAATGTTGAAGCACCTTTGCATCAAGCCATTACTAATATATTAGGAGTTCGTGCAGTCCTGGGAACAGGTAAATATCTTGGTTTACCTTCAATGGTGGGAAGAAGTAAAAAAGCAACTTTCAACTTTATCAAAGACAGAGTGTTGCATAAGATCAGCAATTGGAGTAGCAAATGTTTATCTAAAGCAGGAAGGGAAGTTATGATAAAATCTGTTCTTCAAGCTATCCCATCCTATGTTATGAGCATCTTTAGACTTCCAAACACACTTTTAGATGAGATAGAAAAGATGATGAATGCCTTCTGGTGGGGCCATGGAGGCACAAGTAATAGAGGTCTACGGTGGTTATCCTGGGAGAAACTTTCGGTGCATAAAAACCACAGAGGAATGGGATTTAAAGATTTGGCAGCGTTCAATGTAGCAATGCTTGGAAAGCAAGGTTGGCAACTGCAAACCAACACAGAGAGTCTTGTCTCCAGAATTTTTAAAGCTAGGTATTTCCCGACCAGTGATTACCTAGATGCAAAGTTAGGTTATAATCCAAGCTTTGTTTGGCGTAGTATTCATAGTGCTAAAGTGGTCGTTCGTCAAGGGGCTCGATGGAAGATTGGTACCAGTTTTCAAATTCCAATTGTTAATGCACCTTGGATTGGGTCAGGTTCTAGTATCCCCCCTGTTGGGGACGACATACTGGCTTTGCAACCTTATACGGTGGGTCATTTAATAGATCAAGAGGGCAAGGCCTGGAACGAACAACTGGTACGCCATTTATTCGAAGATACAACAACTAATCAGATCTTAAATACTCCGTTACATCAACAGGTCCAAACAGACAAGATGATTTGGAAGGCGGAAAAGAATGGGCGTTACTTTGTTAAGAGTGCCTATCGAATTTGCATCGAAGAAGTTATAAATAATGATCATCTGTGAAAACCTAGGTTTTGGAGTGGAATCTGGAAACTGAAAGTTCCCCCCAAAGTTAAGAACCTAGTCTGGAGAATTTGTCGCGACTGTTTTCCCACGAGGGTGAAACTGCGAAGTAGGGGGATTAACTGTCCCTCAGAGTGTGTCACTTGTGCAGATCCCCATGAAGATAGTTACCATATTTTGTTTCATTGTCAAAAGGCAGTTGATACTGGCACGCAGCAAATGTTTGGCACTTGATTTCCCCGTTTCTGAGTCAGCTTGATAATGCTCCTGATATCATGTTCAATCTACTGCAAAAGTTGCCCTCGGATCAGATGGAGAGAATTGTTACTATTATGTGGAGTATATGGAAAGCAAGAAATCTTAAGTTGTGGCAGCAGGTGTCAGATTCGACGGTCACGATCTTGGAAAGAGGTAAACACCTTTTAGAAGGGTGGAGAACTGCAAACAGAAAGCAATCGCGAACAAGCCAGGAAGTTGTATCTGTCTTGCCAAATGCCTCTCACCTTAATGGGGTGCAATCCCCAAATGGTCGAAACGAGAACTTTGCAGATATAAGTGTAATGTGGATGCTTCCTTTTCAACTATTTCTAATAAAGTTGGATTGGGCATGTGTATTCGCGATTCAGGTGGAAACCATATTCGCTCAAAAACAATGTGGTTTCAGCCGGTATGCTCTGTGGATGTGGGCGAGGCCCTGGGATTACACCATGCGATTCGGTGGATATATGACCTTCAACTCCCAAATGTTGATTTCGAGGTTGACTCTAAAAGAGTAGCTGATTATTTCAAAAAAGGTCGCGGAGATGTCACCGAGTTTGGTTCTATCATGGAAAGTAGTATCCAACTCTGCATAAATCACCTAACAAACTCTCATGTTGAGTTTATCAGGAGACAAGCAAATGAGGTTGCGCATACTCTAGCAAAGGCAGCCATATTTAATACTAGCTTCCGTGTTTTTGATGATATCCCTACATGTATTACTGATCTGATTTTTAATGAAATGATATAATTTACTTTCTTTCAAAAAAAAAAGATGAGAGTGTCTATTTAATTCAATATTAAATTAAATAGATACAACCATTAGGGATGCTCTTAATAATGTGATTGGAATAAGTAATTTCTAGGTGCATGCAAAATAAGTGTAGAATTATTAGTTTAAAAAATTGGTCAAACCATTTGTGATTATATAGACTTAATGTTGTTATACATGCTTCTGCATCCACGCCTACAAGTGTTTACGGGATGAGTCGGTTTTCAATTTAATCTACTAATTTATTAAATACACGTAACTTATATATATATATATATATATATATATATATAATTAAATGACATTATTCAATATTATCAATTTTTTAGGACTTACTAGATTCTACGGTTTAAAATTTGAACACATGAATTTATTTGAAACAATTTAAATCTCTATGGACCGAGTATGTAGTAGTGTGAATACTAGGTTAGTTCCTAAAAGAAACGTGGTGTGTTGCTCAAGTATAATGTTAAATGAGCGAGGGTGGATACATTGCTGCCTAGATACATTAAAAAAAAAAACATGTGAGATGTCATGTTCTCAGATAGATTTCTAGATGCATGCAAAATAAGTGTAGATTTGCTAGTTTAAAAAATTGGTCAAAACATTTGTGATCATATATACTGGATATTGTTATACATGCTTTTGCAACCACACCTACAAGTGTTCACGAGATGGGTCGGTTTATATATATATATATATATATATATATATATATATATAATTAAATGACATTCTATATTATAAGTTTTTTAGGACTTACTAGATTCTACTGTTTAAAATTTGAACACTTGAATTTAATTGAAACACTTTAAATCTCTATGGACCGAGTATATAGTAGTGTGAATACTAGGTCAGTGCCTAAAAGAAATGTGGTGTCTTACTCAAGTACAATGTTAAATGTGCAAGGGTGGATACATCGCCTCCTGGATGCAGTAAAAAAATAAGCAAGTGAGATGTCATGTTCTAAGATATATTTAGTTCTTATTAGGAATTCAGAGAGAAAGATTTGTTTGAACTTAAAGTTTTACCTGAAGATAGTTTGAGTATCCAACATATAGTATTGGTTATGGATGTAAGGGTTAAGAGAAGAGCAAAGTGGAAATGCCACAATTAGGATACAAGATGGCATATGAGAATAGAAAAGGAACAAAAGAGACACTAGGAGAATTAATAGGTTTTGGACCTAGCTAGGAGTAAAGAATCTTGGTGGAACCAAAATGTTCAAATTAAAGTGAGAATTAAAAGAGAATGTTTTAAAATGTGGTATAGGTGTTAAAGTATAAATATTTAGGTAAATTATAAGAGAGTTAAGAAAGGGGACAAGAAGGCATTAAATGCAGAAAGAACCTCTACTCAGTCCACACGAGCAGAACTTCTCCGATGACCGGTGCTAGCCAATTCCAACGGAGATTCAAAGAGAATAGGGTTTAGAGAGCGGCAGCTAGGTTTCTAACTTTTAGAATTAGGTTAAGTCTTTCAAGCAACAAAAAGTTTTAGCACAAGGGTTCTATTTATAAAACCACTTGCGTGCTCAGAAAGTCAAGCATTTAAGTACACCGTACCTTACGGTGCACCATATCTCACTTAAACACACCGTACCTTACAGTGCACCGCGTTTCTCTATTTTCACAATTAAAAAATAAATTATAGATAATTGTTTAATTACTAATAAGTCTTACTTATTTATTTCTCTCATCTATCTGTCATTTGTGTGTGACCCTATAAGTTCCCGTAACGTTGGCAATAATATTAAATCACATATTTAATATTATAAACAGTGAGCAGTATCTAGCAACCCATCACTGATACCCAAGTGACGAGAATGTCATGAAACCTTTCCGTGATAATGTTCATGTGTATAATTACTCTTTTGCCCTCATGTCTATATTGAACACAAGGCATAGACTGTGTCATCCTTGTTTAGTTCAATATTGGGCCCGTAGACATTTCTCCTGTTTTGTAGGAGGGGAAAATTCCATCTAGGTCACTCATGTCCCTCAGCATGATTCATGGAGTACCCATCAACCAACTTTATAGTCATCCTGTTACGGACAACGTTTGAATGGTGACAAAGCACTCGACTCCAACATCTAGGGCATAGTGGTTTTAGGTCGAAGGGTGGAATACACCACTATCACTATGAGAATATCTTATGACACTTTTCATAACTTTTACTATGTAGTATTCTCATGGTGGGTCAATCCAATATAAATATTACTCCTAATATTTATATCTATGTGATGACTTGATAACTCTTTATCCATGATCTGTGAGATGTGATCATTAGTCTACCCACATAATAGTCTCCATGCTTTAATGATATCTCACTTCACAATAAAGCTTGACTACGAATACTTTAAGAATAATGTCCTTATGTTTAATGGGGTCTCACAATTAAGTTATACTTAATGTTCCATTAAACAGACTAACTATTCTAAGGACTTTATTATTTTGAAACAAAACAAAATAAATAAAGAAATGCCTTATTATTTATATATTCACAATATATATTTATATCAATATCATGATACAAAGCCAAACTCAATCAATATAGATTGGCTATTAGGGCTTACTCCAACAATCTCCCACTAGCACTAAAAGCCAATCAAATATTAACTCAATATCTATTGGTCAAGTGTTAGCATCAAGCATACTATAGGCAAGATACTCTACTAGCAGATAAGGAACTCTTACCTATGTTGGTAGGTTATACTTCTTCCAATTTCCACTTTTGATCTTCTATCGAAAAGAAATTGAAGTGTCAAAGTATACATTTGGATCATCGGTGAGATCAAGTTTTCATTGCGCGCAAGATTTAAAATGATTTTACCTCAAACGAGATCAATGGAATCCGCAACGCAAGAAACACATGTTTTCACTCAGTTATGAACTAAACAATCCAAATCATATATATTTGACATCTGTAATAGAAACAACAAATATCTGAAGCTTGTACTTTTACAAATTTCATAGGTTATATCCTAGCATAACATTTATTCCAAATTACGATTTGGATATACTGTACACCGATATGAAAGTCAACATCATTGTAACTCATATACAATGTTTCTTTCATCTGTGTTCAAGAAAAAATCCTTAGTCTTTTAAGACATCCATGGATATTCTTGAAAGTATTCTAGTGTCGAACACTATAATCAATTTTGGTCATATTAGAAATAATTTTCTGACTGTGTCTCACATGTGTAGATAAATTGTTTTGTTGACTAGTATGTCATCCGTATACTCCACCAAGCTAATATCAATGCTCCCACTAATCTCCTTATGTGCACAAGATTTCTTTATTAATAAAAGTTTTCATAAAACTTCAATAATAAAATAAACAATTCAACTTCGAGAAGATTTCTCTAATTCATAAATGAATTTTATAATACATCTACCTTTCTAGTATCCTTTGGATTAACGAAATCTTACATATATCAAATACATATATCAGGTTATTCCATTTAAGGAATACAACCTCGTTATCCATCTTCTAGAACATGTATTATACAACAATGGAAATTGGGATCGTTAGATTTAAGCATTACGATGATGGAATGGTTTCGTCATGATATGCATCATGAATTTCATGAAACCTTCTACAGTCAATTACATCTTAAAGGTATTCATAATACCATCCATGTCAGTTTTCTATAAGAAAACTCACATTCATCTTATGAGTCATACTCATTTGGATGATATAACCAATATCAATTATATGGTTTGTGTACATGGATTCTTTATAATATCCCATGGCATCTCGCCACTTCTCAAAACCAGGTCATTTTCGACCTTCTAGTAAGTCAGGTGCTCATCTTCCATGAGCATCATATCACCTTGTTGAGTCATGTCAAAATT
Organism: Medicago lupulina; assembly: GCA_958299785.1. Lineage (NCBI taxonomy): Eukaryota > Viridiplantae > Streptophyta > Magnoliopsida > Fabales > Fabaceae > Medicago > Medicago lupulina. Next base: position 21,618,576 of record OY283145.1, on the reverse strand, counting down.
ATGTTTCTCATCCTAGTGTTATGACATAGTAGACTCATCTAGATCATGTGCTACTCAAACTAGTGATTTACCAACAACCCTTTGTTGAATCAGTTCATGTTCCATTCTTAGAGAAACATGTATTTTGTGGTACTTGACTTAATTCAAGTTCTACATCACTCCCACTAGCTCTTGCACAGCTATACTCCTTGAAAAGGAATACTCCAGTTCTAGCGACAAACAACTTTTGTCAAGGAAGAAGATGTAGTAATAGTATCCTCTAGCTTCCTAAGGGAACCTCCACAAGTATACATTCATTTGATTTGAAGTTTAGTTTTTCTAGTAAACCATATAACCTCAAATTATCATAAAATCAAAAATAGGTACTCTTACCTCCATATCTAATATGGTGCCTTTATGATTACTCAATTAGAACTTGTTGTGGGTGAAGAATAACTGTAATTTCATTAATTTCAAGAGTCTTTGAGTTATAATCAAACTATTTTAGATCGAGTCATGTCAAACATGAAGCGATATAAATAATCATTATACTCATTAATCAAGCATTTACCATCACGACTTAGTCTTATAGTTTTTATACTTTTCAAACTTATTCCTTTTACTTCATTGTTAAAATCTTTGAACAATTTCAAAGTTTTCTTGAATCGTGTCAAATACACTTTGCTTATCTACTAAATGATTTAGTAATGTTAGATGAAGTAATAGAAACAATATCTAGCAAATATGTTTAGTTCTACATATACATCTCATATGTATATAAACTCAAATAAATTACGTGCCCTTTCACCTTTGTTGGTGACTGGTATACTAATTTATTTTGAAAGGTGGGACTCACATCCTTCAAATGATATAAAATCAAATGAGTCCAATAGTCCATATCCTCGGATTTTGGAAATGTGAATCACACTTGTTTGTACTAAACAGTAATGCCAATGATATACAAAAGGTTCAAATATCATTTGATCCTTTTTCATATGTTATAGATCAGCTTATCAAGATCATGGAACTCAATTCCATTACTTGATTAACACACTTGTACAGAAAACATTATTTGGATAATAGGATAGCATTTGTCTTTTATTCAACTACACAATCCTTCTCTTGTCAATACAAGATTTAGCACATAATGCTTCTATATTATATGGAATTTAATAACAATTATTTGGTTCCATATCAAGTTAAGTTTAAGTCCAAGCATAAGCTCTTATAGTCAATGAAACTATTTGTTCCATTCTAGACGTAGGTGGACTTCACTTATAGTTAATGTTCTACTTTCTTTAAAACTCTATATTTCAACAAATATAAGATTAATCATCAAGTATCATATACTTATGATGCAGAAGTAGAAATTTAACTTTATATAACTATATGGGTAAATAAGAAGTCTTAATTCTTTGTTATTTTGACTCTTTCAAAACTACGAGCAATTTTGTTTTTCAACTTTGGAAATAATTGCTTCCCTATTTAGCAATCATGTTTAACCTTCCAAGGTAGAGAAACAAAGTTTGAATTTCATTCTTATCTGTTTCCATCTACTTGATAGGCTGAAACTCTTTATCTTATCTTGCAGTTATAACATTGAGGTTAATGATCATATCATTATCCATTGTCGTTACCACTATGAGATATCTTATATCCACTCAATCGACCTGATGCTTCTGACAAGCATTCATTTCAAATTTAGATATAGAAAGTTGCTGGGAAATGGTTGCTCGAAATTATACAGTCTTTCTTATTCTTAAGAACAATTCTTAATTTTGTACCAATTCAGAAACTCCTTTCTGAAGATTTTGTTCTTCATAAGAACATTTAACAGTATAATAAAAATGTATATGCCGAAGAAATTCTAAATACAGAAAATGAATAAAATAAATGTATCATGATTGAAAAGCATAATTAGTTAGGTCTTTAATTAAATATACTCCCACTATTTTATTCAAAACAAATGACCTTCAACATTTGATTCAGAAAATCTTATTGGAAGATTTTCTAGTGGGTTGAAATCCATATTTCACTTCGTTGAGTCAACGGGGGTTGTACTCAAAACTCAGTTATTTAGGTAGGAATATTTCCAATTGTATCTTATACAACTTTCAAATCAACTGGGTTAATAACTTTTACTCAAGTCTATCATATAGACATTTCTCAATTATAGCTTCTAAATTTATTCTAATCTTATTAAAATTAATTTAGTTAAGTTAAACCCAAAAGAATAACACTTGGGTAAATTGGATTACGGCAGCGCAACTTACTAGTATAAAATATGCGCTTCACGGAGTCAAAACCCACATATTCGATATTAGTCTTGATGGGTGTTAAACTTTTGGAAAGCATTAAACTTAATATTTCATTTGAAGTAAATATATATATTTTAATCTTATTAAAATAATCTAGTTAAGTTAGATCCAAAAAAATAACAATCCGTAAATAGAATTACCGCACCACAACTTACTAGTATAGCAAGTGCACCTCGCGGAGGTGAAACCTACACATTTCGATATTAGTCTTGAAGTATGTTATACTTTTGAAAACAATTTACTTCATATTCTATTTGAAGGATTTTTATTTGGTTTAATCTAATTGACATGTGTATCTAATACATGCGTCTTTAAATATGCATTACGTTCATGCTTATAGATAGCAAAATATATAAAACAATTAAAACATTCATGCTAACATACATATAAAACATGCTACACATACATCTCATACATGCGCTAAATAAACATACATTTCATGCATCACATACATAAAATAAATTAGGTAATATGGTTATGACCTCCTAAGCTTAAGAATTAAATAAACTACTTTATTACAATTCTTTGACCCATGACCAAGCTTCAAAAGTTTCTCCATCGAAATCATCTTTTGACGTTATCTTCTCTTCAACTTGAGCAATTACATTATTTAACACTTAGGGTGTGTTTGTTTCAAGTGTAACAAATTAATTCTTAGGAATAACATTCCTTGGAATATAAAGATAGGAATTTTATTCCAAGGTATTCAGAAAAAAGATGTTCGGTTAACATTATAATATTCCAAGGAACCTTAAAAATAGGAAATATAATAGGTAATTACACGTAATTTTGTTCCCATCTCCATGGGAACTTTATTCCCACCATTTTCTTTGGGAAAACTTTTCTATTCCCAAGAACATTTTATACCTGAGAATAAAATTTAATAAAATTGTAACAAACATAGGCATATGCATTTTTATGATTTTATTCCCAGTAATCTACAAACATAACTTGAAACAAACACACCCTTAAATAAAATAATCAAAATAAATCACGACACGCATGTCATATTTAAATAAGCTAAATCAACGCCAAAAACTAAGCTCATAACCATATATCATTCACAATTAAAATTAATAATAAATAATAATAACTATTTATTACTATTTAAATATTAAACAATAATAATAATAAATAATATAGTAATAATACTTGTTTATTATTATTATTATTATTATTATTATTATTATTATTATGAGAATTGAGTATTAATTCAATTAACTAATTAAACATATAAGCATGCGTCATATTGGCTTTTAAATTAGTTACTATCCAAGACGTGATTATAGCAACAATTGAATTAAAAACAAAACAAATAATTTAGTTGCTATTATCATGGCTATAAGAAGGCAAATTGTATCTTCTAAAGATATGAATTGATTCTTCTCAATCCGAAATAAGTGTCGTCACACTTGAACGGTATCAGCAGTATATCATATATACTTATGTCACAATAGACTTATATATATACACACAGCCGAATCATAAAATTTAAAACAATCAGTATGCAGTTAAATCTAATTTATTTGCACATAATAGCATCAAAAATAACGCATCTGTTGAATATACCTTTTCAAATTGAAACATTTTTCAAGTGCCTCTTGACAAAACCAGAGTATATTTAATTGAAAATCGAATTTCCCCATTTAATTGAAAAGATTTTGTGCTAATATAAAGAAAATAATTCAAATTTTGACTTTAATTCTTTAATCTTTAAATATGAACAAATAAGACAGCATTGATTCTCATAAAGACCCTTTTATAGAATTAATCTGCCCATTAAAACAAATTGCGCTCAAAATCCAGCAATTCATTTCCAGACTTTCGTATCGTGATTTTCCATGCTATTAAAATTGTGTGATTGCAATTTAAAATATATATATATATATATATATATATATATATATATATATATATATATATATAACCACACAAGAACCGAATTTGCTTATGATCGGAATTTCAATACCTTTTGAAAAACACGTAGCATATATGCAAGCAAACACTATCTCGAACATACACATCGAAACAGCAAGATGTAAAACACATGATTAAACAATTTAATCAAATCGATGCATACAACTATGAGACTATATAAACATCATTATACATCAAATTGATTTGAATCTAATGATTTAATCAGAACCAAAGCTCACTGAAGGGATTTGAAGAGGGGTTTTTCGAAAAAATTTAATCCTCTTGCAGAAGAAATCCAATTGAAACGGATCTTAATTAAATCATTAATCACAAATCAACAAAAACACATACTTAAACACTGTGTTTACCTCTTGAAGCGCAGAACATTTGTAGCAGAATCATTAATCACAAATCAACAAAAACACATACTTAAACACTGTGTTTACCTCTTGAAGCGCAGAACATTTGTAGCAGAATTATTTGTGATCACGAGCAAAGCAACGTATCCATGCCTCTACTCAGTCTACACGAACAGAACTTCTCTGATAACCGGTGTTAGCCAATTCCAATGGAGATTCAAAGAGAATAGGGTTTAGACAGCGGCGGCTAGGTTTTTAACTTTTAGAATTAGTTTAAGTCTTTCAAGCAACCAAAAGTTTTAGCACAAGAGTTCTATTTATAGAACCACTTGTCTGCTCAGAAAGTAAAGCACTTAAGTACACCATACCTTATGATGCACAATATCTCACTTAATTAAACACACCGTACCTTACAGTTGACCGCGTTTCTCTATTTTCACAATTAAATAATAAGTCATACATAATTATTTAATTACTAATAAGTCTCACTTATTATTTTATAAATAAGTCTTACTTATTTATTTCTCTCATCTATCTGTCCTTTGTGTGTGACCCTATATGTTTCTGTAACGTTGGCAATAATATTAAATCACATATTTAATATTATAAACAGTGAGCGGTATCTAGCAACACATCACTGCTACCCAAGTGACGAGAATGTCACGTGATCTGACGAAACCTTTCCGTGGTAATGTTCATGTGTATAATTACTCTTATGCCTTCATGTCTTTATTGAACACAAGGCATAGACTGTGTCATCCTTGTCTAGTTCAATATTGGGCCCGTAGGCATTTCTCCTGTTATGTAGGAGGAGAAAATTCCATCTAGGTCACTCATGTCCCTCAACATGATTCATGGAGTACCCATCAACCAACTTTATAGTCATCCTGTTACGGACAACGTTTGAATGGTGACAAAGCACTCGACTCCAACATCTAGGGTACATAGGGGTTTTAGGTCGAAGGGTGGAATACACCACTATCACTATGAGAATATCTTACGACACTTTTCATAACTTTTACTATGTAGTATTCTCATGGTGGGTCAATCCAATATAAATATTACTCCTAATATTTATATCTATGTGATGACTTTATTATTTTGAAACAAAACAAAATCAAGAAAGAAATGTCTTATTATTTATATATTCACAATATATATTTATATCAATATCATGATACAAAGCCAAACCCAATCAATATAGATTGGCTATTATGGCTTACTCCAACATTATACCAATCCTTCCACACCAAGGATTGAGGAGTATATATATATATATATATATATATATATATATATATATATATATATATATATATATATATATATATATATATATATATATATATTATTGCTAATAGACAAGAAAGAAAGAAAATATATATGGATCAACTGAAGTGTATTAAAGGGTAAATAGAAATAGTCTTTTCAAAATATATTGATAGGAAACATTACCTACTGTTATTCTATAACCTAGACATTACTTTCTTACATCATTTCATGGGATTACATACACTTTCAACAATTTTTATTGAATTTAACCTTACTTTTATAACATCAATGAAATTCAACAAACAACAACATGATTAAACCCTTTTCAGAAATTATATGCTTATGATTAAAGAAGGTTAGTCCCACCCTTACCTTAGATTGGTTGAACTCTGAAATCTACAAGCTTTCTCTTCTCTGACTTCTCACTTTTCTCTTTTTCTCCCAAAGCTGTTTTTACGTGTTCTGACTTTTGATTCCTCGCCTCTTATATTATTAACCTAAATAAATTCTCCTTATTCCAAAATGGCCCTTACTGCCTCATTATTCTATTTTAATTTTATTCCTTCACTAATAATATTTTAATAAACCACTATTTACTAATACATAGCACAAAACCCACACACTACAATTATTCAAATAAAGTATATAAAAAGACACTAAACTTGATAAAATAAATAAATAATAAAAATAGGGTGTTACAACTCTCCCCCACTTAGAATATTTTCGTCCTCGAACATGTACGTCATGCAAACAACTCTGGATACGACTTCAGCATCTTGCTCTCCAACTCCCATGTCAAACTTTCATCAGCCGCTCCTCCCCAAACGACTTTTACAAGAGGTATCTCCTTGCCTCTCAGCTTCTTCACTTCACGACCTTCAATCCTCACTGGTAAGGTCTCGATCGTAAGGTTGTCTCTTACTTGCCCATAATCTCTTGGAATCACATGAGATGGATCCGCAACATACTTCCGAAGTTGTGACACATGAAACACATCGTGTAAGTTTGAAAGATGGAGTGGTAAACCCACTCTATACGCAACCGTCCCAACTCTCTCTAAAATCTGATACAGCCCAACGAACCTCGGAGTCAATTTCTTTGATTTTAGCGCCCGTCTGACACCGGTCACGGGAGTGACTCTCAAAAACACATGGTCTCCTTCTTGAAACTCAAGGTCCTTTCTACGCTTATCATGGTAACTATTTTGTCTACTCTCCGACGCTTTCATCTTTTCTCTAATCAACTTGACCTTCTCGGTAGTCTGTTGGACAATTTCTGGTCCTAGCACCACACTCTCACCGGACTCATACCAACATAACAGAGTTCTGCATTTCCGACCATACAATGCCTCGAACGGTGCCATTCCAATGCTAGAATGGTAACTTTTATTGTAAGTGAACTCGATCAATGGAAGATTACTATCCCAAGTTCCCCCTTGCTCAAGTACGCAAACTCTCAACAAGTCTTCAACGACTGAATTGTCCTCTCTGACTGTCCATCTGTCTGTGGATGATACGCTGAACTCAACCTTAACTGAGAACCCAACGCCTTCTGCAAACACTTCCAGAATCTAGAAGTAAATCTTGGATCCCTATCTGATACAATACTTGATGGAACACCATGTAGCTTCACAATCTCACGGATATAAATCTCCGCCAACTGAGATCTAGGAAAACTGATGTTAATCGGAATAAAATGAGCCGACTTTCGGGGTATTCGGCAAACTCGTCACAAAGTCCATGGATATACTGTCCAACTTCCACTCTGGAACATCTAAAGGTGTCAACAACCCAACAGGTTTCTGATGTTCAACTTTCGACTTCTGACAAAATAGACATGCATACACAAATTGCGCCACATCTCGCTTCAACCCGGACCACCAAAACAATTTCTTCAAATCATGATACATTTTTGTAGCTCTCGGATGAATACTCAAGTTACTTCGGTGACTTTCTTCCAGAATCATCTTTTTCATTTCAGCATCATCAAGAATACAAATCCTATTCCGAAACCGCAACACTTCTTGATCATCAACTTTCAAGTCACTATCTTTAGTCTGATTATTTCCAACCATTCAAAAATTCACTGTCGATCTTCAACATTCCCAACTTCACACTCTGTGACGACATTTCACAAACCAAGCTCAAGTCTCTAAACTGTTCAAGAAATTCCAACTCTTTAACCATCATAGCAGACATATGTAACATTTTCCAACTTAAAGCATCTGCAAACACATTAGCCTTGCCTGGATGGTAATTCAACCCGAAATCATAGTCCTTTAGCAATTCAAGCCACCTTCGTTGCCTCATATTTAATTCTTTATGGTCAAATAAATACTTCAGACTTTTATGATCACTGAACACTTCAAATCTAAAACCATACAGATAGTGTCTCCAAATTATAAGTACAAAAACCACTGCAGCTAACTCATGATCATGAGTAGGGTAATTACGTTTATGAATCCTCAACTGTCTCGATGCATAAGCTACTACTTTATTATCCTGCATAAGCACACCACCTAAGCCCAACTTAGACGCATCACAGTATACAACGAATGGTTCATCGGATTTTGGTAGTATTAAAATCGGAGCCGTCGTCAAACGTTGCTTTAGTTCATTAAAACTATTTTCGCACTGAACATCCCATACAAAAGCTCTACCTTTACAAGTCAACTTAGTTAATGGAAGTGCTATCTTGGAAAATTCTTCAATTAACCTTCGGTAATAACCTGCCCAACCCAAAAAGCTTCTAACTTCGGTAACCGACTTCGTAGTATCCCATTGCGATACTGCCTCAACCTTCGATGGATCCACAACAATACCACCACCAGAAATAATGTGACCAAGAAAACTCACTTCCTCCAGCCAGAATTCGCACTTTGATAACTTGGCATACAACTTTTTCTCCTTCAGCACTTGCAAAACAACTCTCAAATGCTCGGCATGTTCCTCCTCGGACTTGGAGTATATCAGGATATCATCTATAAACACAACAACAAAATGATCTAGATAAGTATGAAAAATGCGATTCATATATTCCATAAACACTCCCGGCGCATTAGTAACACCGAAAGGCATCACAATATATTCATAGTGTCCGTAACGTGTCCTAAAGGCCGTCTTCTGCATATCCTCATCTTTCACCTTGATCTGATGATAGCCCGATCTTAAGTCAATTTTACTGAACACACGCGCACCCACTAACTGATCCATCAAATCGTCGATCCTCGGAAGTGGATACCTATTCTTTATTGTTACTTTATTCAATTGCCAGTAGTCTCTACATAACCTCATGCTACCATCTTTCTTCTTAACCAACAACACCGGCACTCCCCAAGGCGATACACTCGGCCTTACAATCTTCTTATCGAGCAAATCTTCTAACTGCTTCTTCAACTCTGCTAATTCGGAAGCTGACATACGATAAGGTGCCATGGAAATAGGCTTCGTTCCCGGAACAAGATTAATGGAGAATTCCACTTCCCTCTCTGGCGGTACATCAGGAATTTCATCAGGGAAAACTTCTGGAAACTCGCATACCACTTGCAACTTATCAATCACTGCTTGATTCTCAATAGACAGGAATGCCATCAAAGAAAACATTTGTATCTCATCATGCATTAACTGCTTCAACTGCTTGGTAGTTAAGAACTCAGTTTCTCCTTCTTCTTCGGCGGAAGAAAAACGCACCGTCTTACTAAAACAATTAATATGAACATAGTTAAACTCCAACCAGTTCATACCTAGTATCACATCCATCCCACTCAACGACAAACAGACGAAGTCAACTGCAAAATCTCTACTAAATATCGACAACGGACACTTTAAGCACACTAGAGAAGTAGTCACCGAACCCTTAGCTGGGGTTTCGACAACCATTTCCCCATTCATAGACGACATAACAATACCCAATTTTGAAGCACAATCAGCAGCGATAAAACAATGTGTAGCACCAGTATCTATAATAGCAATTAAGGGAATACTATCAATGAAACATGTACCTCTGATCAGACGATCCTCATTTGCTGTCTGAGTACCAGCTAAAGCAAACACCTTCCCTTTAGTCGGAGCCATCTTAGGTTGCTTACACTGAGGGCTAGTATGTCCTTCTTCACCACAATTAAAGCAAACTATATCATCATGCTTGCAATCCGAAATTGTATGTCCCTTTTTGCCACAACGAAAACACCTCTTCACATCGTGATTACAAGTGTTACTCTAATGACCTTTTTCTCCACACCCGAAACAAACAATCTCAGCTGGAGTATCTCTCTTTCTTGGCCTACCCTCGTCATTCACCCTCTGCTTACCCTTATCAGCCGGAGCGCTGTAAGGCTTACCACGACCTTGTTGTTGCTTACCCTTCCGCTCATTCATAATCTTGTAATGAGCTTTGGTGTCTTCCTCATAAATTCTGCAGCTACTCACCAAATCAGAAAACTGTCGAATCTGCTGGTACCCTATTGCCCGCTTAATCTCAGCACGCAAACCATTCTCGAATTTGATACACTTGGAGAATTCAGCTGTCTCAGCATTATAGTGCGGGTAAAACTTGACCAACTCGACAAACTTAGCAGCATACTCCGTCACTGACATATCACCTTGCTTTAGCTCTAGAAACTCAATTTCTTTCTTCCCGCGAACATCTTCCGGAAAGTACCTACTCAGAAATTCCCACCTAAAAACAACCCATGTAACTACCTCTGCTCCGTTCTCCAAAAGCGGACGAGTACTCACCCACCAATCATCAGCCTCATCAGCTAACATATGCGTACCAAAACGTACCATCTGAGCTGCATTGCATTTCATCACTCGAAAAATTCTCTCAACCTCATTGAGCCATGTCTGAGCTCCATCAACATCATATCTGCCTTTGAAAGTAGGTGGATGGTTCCTCAAGAAAGTCTCCAGCATTCGAACCCCATCATTACCACCAACATTAGGCTGTTGCCCCACAGCTTAAGCCATAGCTTGCAATGCAGCATCAATAACAACATCATTCCTTCCAGCCATTCTCTGTTCATTACACAACGAACAATAATAAGAAAACACGACGACAGTACTCAACCGTCAGACGACACAAACGACTCAACTACTTGGCCGGACGGACCGACCAGCTCTGATACCAATTGTAACACCCCGTTTTCCCAACATATAAATAAAATATAATAAATCAGAGTTCATCGCAAACAAGATGTCACATTTCGTTCTTCAAAATATCATTAAATATAAATAAAGTTAAATTCACTATTTATTTAAACAACTTCCTTCGATAATTTAAAATAATGTCGCAGCGGAAAATATTCAACGTTTTAATAAAAACTTGGCACTAAGGCCTCAACATCAACAAAGTAATAAAATTCCAAATCCAAAAGTGGTTCAACATCATCTTATAAAGAAATACGTAACAAGGAAAACAAAACATATAAATATTCTCATCCCGTTACGTATCAGAGCATGACTCCTATGACAACACGAGGAATCAACTCACATCAGCGGTTACTCCTGGTTATCTGCACGTTACCCACGTAGAGGCAACATTCAAACAGAAGGGGTGAGATTTCACATTCAATAATAATAAGCAACAATTCATGTAAAGAATTAATCAATGCAAAACAACAACAATTCATCATTAAGAATACTTCACATAATTCCAACAATAGTCATCATTTAGCTTCATTCAATAATGCAATGACAACGACTCAACAATGCAACTACAACTACTCAACAAATGCAACATATTATGCATGTGGTACCAACAGAGCTACAACTCCCTTCGCTAATGCCTTATTTCGGCTTGACAAGCTACAACCCCCTTTGCTTAAGAAACAACAGAGCTACAGCTCCCTTCGCTAAAGTCATATTCGACTTGACAGGCTACAACCCCCTTCGCTTGACAATGCTTATGCAATAACACAACTTAAATGCAACAACAACAACATCATAAAATCATATTAAATCAACCACAAAAGATTTGCACATCAACTCAGAACCACTGGAAAGATAAATCGGTTATCAACAATTTTCATGTTTATGTCAAAGTCCAACTCAAAACAAAAACGTGCGAGAAAGACACAAGAACGCAAAACAGGCAGTCTGCTACTGAACAACTTGCGAGGCGAGCACAACTACTCGCTGTGGCGAGCTCACATATGGACCACTCGCGAGGCGAGCAAGATCACTCGTCGAAGGCGAGCTAAAACAGGTAGCTTCAGGAACTAGACATGTTTCACCCAAAAATCCCATTATTAACTTCCCAATGCCCAAATTGGATTCTAAAAGTTGTCTAATCATTCCTAAACATGAAAAGGCACTCAAATTCATATAAACCTGACCCAAAACATCATTTATACGAATATACATTTTCTACTGAACAGCTCGCTAGGCGAGGAAAAACACTTGTTGTGGCGAGGAAAAACACTTGCTGTGGCGAGTCGGGAACTACTCGCCAGGCGACTAAGATCACTCGCTGGGCAAGCGATGACATCTACTCGCTAGGCGAGTTTGAGCACTCGCCGTGGCGAGCGACGACAGACAGGTCTACGAACAGACCTCTGTTCTCACTCCAAAACCCTTATTTTGACAACCCAAACCCCAAAATTGATAGGAAACATTACCTATTGTTATTCTATAACCTAGACATCACTTTCTTACATTAATTTATGGGATTGCATACACTTTCAACAATTTTTATTGAATTTAACCTAACTTTTATAACATCAATAAAATTCAACAAACAACAACATGATTAAACCCTTTTCAGAAATTATATGCTTATGATTAAAGAAGGTTAGTCCCACCCTTACCTTAGATTGGTTGAACTCTGAAATCTACAAGCTTTCTCTTCTCTGACTTCTCTCTTTTCTCTTTTTCTCACAAAACTGTTTTTACGTGTTCTGACTTTCTATTCCTCACCTCTTATATTATTAACCTAAATAAATTATCCTTATTCCAAAACTGCCCTTACAGCCTCATTATTCTATTTTAATTTTATTCCTTCACTAATAATATTTTAATAAACCACTAATATTTACTAATACATAGCACAAAACCCACACACCGCAATTATTCAAATAAAATATATAAAAAGACACTAAACTTGATAAAATAAATAAATAATAAAAATAGGGCGTTACAACTATAACTACAATTATCAGAAGAGTTGAAATGGATGAGTAACGGTAATGCAGTTAGGCTTGAAAATATTCTTATTGATGTGTGAAAAAGTCTTGGAGAAACTTCATCATCAAACCCGAACCCTCCACAAGCCCAAAATTTTCCCCAGACCCTAACCTACTACCAAAAGTTAATCTAACGGATTTCTCCGTAAGGTAATTACTCAATTTCAAACTAGGATAATGATTACAGTGCGATTAAAATTTCTAAATTATCTCAAAAGTAGGGATACTATTTAGAGACGTGTATATTACATATCAATATATTTATACATTAGGACGGGTTCAAAATGGGTTTCTATTGAAGTATGAAAAAGTATTGGAGAAAATATGATATGTAAGACGAGTAACGGTAAGGCATTTGGGATTGAAAATATTCCTACTGAAGTGTGAAAAAGTCTTGGAGAAATTTCAACTTTAAACTCAGACCCACCCAACCTAAAACGGGTAATGTATAAATATATTGATAAGTAACATGCAAGTCTCTAAATAAATACATTAATATGTAACATGAGTAATAGTAAGGCATTTGGGCTTGAAAATATACCTATTGAAGTGTGAAAAAGTCTTGGAGAAATTTCATCTTCAAACCCGAACCCACCCAAACCTAAAATTTTCCTGAAACCCGAACCAACTATCAGAAATTAATATGCATCATTTTTTATTAATCTAATCCATTTGAGTTAGAAAAACACATAACACCATATTTGATATCAAACGCGGGCCTCTCCATAAGGTAATTAGTCAATTTCAAGCTAGGGTAATGATTACAGTGATTGAAAATTCAAAAATATCTCAAAAGTAGGGATAACTTTTGGAGACTAGCATGTTACATATCAATATATTTTTACATTAGGTACGAGTTAGAAGTGGGTATCTATATCTCTATTACCCGCTCTTTACCAGTATTTTGAAACTAGGGAAAGTCCAAACCTAGTCAAAGGGGAAAAACCCGTCAAATCGAGATGAGTTCAAACGGGTATCCGCGTGTACAGGTTTTATTGTCATGCCTAAGTTCCACAAGCCAATAATAATAGGAACATGCGCTACCATAGATCTTATCAAAAAATCATTTTCAAAAGGTGAATTTGACAATAGAAAATATAAGTTCTTTTTTTTGGAATGTTAATGTAATATATTCTTGGTGTTGTCCTTTGTTTAATAACAAATGTTAGCAATTAGTTGTTAGATTAATATTTATTCATTCTTTCGTGTTTGCCCCTAGTACCTCTAACTCTTTATTCCTTAATTCAATCCGTTTAAACTACTCAACCCCCAAAACAATTTACTAGTTAGGATAAAGATACCAATTGAAAATAAAATATAGTTGTAAATTACATATATACTTTATATTTGTAAAAGCAAATATCTCTCTTTGGTCAAGTAGCCTGACGGCCAGAGAAGTTCACGTTAAAGGTGAATAAGTGAGGTGTCCGAGATTCAAACTTCCGCCCCGTCATATATTATATATTATCCCTTATCAAGTGAGTTAAGCTCAGAACGAATAAAACAGAATATCTTAATACAACTATATAATATTTTTTTACAAAAACTACACAATATTATAAGTTATATTTTCTGTCAAGAAAATACTTTATAATTTATAGATACCTTTAATTTGGTCAAAAAACGAAGATAGAAATTTTTAAATTGTCATATTAGATGGCTTTAAATATATCTCTCATTCAAAAAAATATCACATTATTTAACAATTGGTAGATATATTCACAGAGAAAATCATTATTGAATAGGGTATCTAACTATTGGTAGATATATTCACAGAGAAAATCAATTGCACTTTGATAACAAAGAAAATCAATTTGAAAATACTTTATGCGTAAAAATTGTACCAAAAAAAAACTTTATTGGTAAAAATTAATTTGCCATAATTGTCTTTTTTTTTTTTGAAAGAATTTACCAAAGTTGTCAATTATTATTTTTTGAAAAGGGGTCATAATTGTCGATTATTGGTAAATCAATTTTTTTCGAATTAATTCCCTTGACTCTCCCCCATTATTATCTTTTTTCTCACTCTTTATCTGATTCTCCTCACATCTTACCCAATCTCCATTTATTTCTCAATTTTGCTACCTCCATCCTCCATACATATCATTAGAATAATGAAATCCACAACACAAACATCATTGTTCATTTTCTTCTTGTGCATCATAGTTTATGCTCCTCTTCCAGCAATATCTGTCAGCTTATATGAATCTTTATGCAATGAGTACAACAACCCTAGCCGAAATATCAAATTATGCTTGAATATTTTGAAAACTGACTCAAAAATCACGTCAGCCGCAAATTACAATGACCTCTCCCTGCATATCTTGGAGATGGTTCTAAATGACGCGGCAGCGGTTCAACTTGATCTTTTTGAAAAGAGAAAACTTTTTCCCACTGATCCAGCTCTTAACAGTTGTGTTAATGAATTCTATGAAACAGCTATTAATGAATTACAAAAGGCATTGGGTGTGTTGCCAACTGATCCTCAAACTGCAAGAGATAGTGTAATAGCTGCTGGTTTTGGAGCTAATAATTGTGAGAAAGCTTTTGAAAATCCAGTGGAAAAGAATGTTCGTGCTGCAATCCATCTTCGAAACAATGAGATCTTTTTTCTAAGTGTAATTGCATCTCTATCTATAATTCATCTTATGTAGTGTAGACTTATGAAATCCACCATTGACAATTGTCTGCCTAATAATTTAGGATTTTCGATGTAGGCAAATAAAGTATTCATTACATGTTTTCTCTATTTTATAATAGTAGTCATTACATGTTTTCTCTATTTTATAATTATTATTCAAAAATATAATTAGGGTATGTTAGATTCTGCATTGACTAAAATTGATTTTGAATGAACTATTGATTCTGATTAAAAATGGATTGAATCTATATCTTTATCTTTATATAATATAAAAGCATACATCTATAAGCAATAGTACACGTGGCACCTTCAAATTCTTCTTCTCATTTAATGTTTTTCTATCAACCAATCAAAATGCATCTTGAATCATTTCTTTTTTATTAGCCAATCAAAATGGGATCATGACTCATTTAGTTTTCATGAGCCAATCAAAATTGATTGTGTCATGATTTTTTTTCCTCCTATATATAGACAATTTGCTTTTCATTATTTTCATCTACACCTTCCTCCCATAAAAAGTCATTGCTTTCAATCAATTCTCTTTTCTTTGATTTGTTTATTTCTTATTTTTTATTGTTTTATTGTTTGTTTAACATTTCTTATTCTTATGTTACTTTTTATTGTGATTTCATTTGTTTCTATTTTCTTATTCATATTCTCTTTTAAATTTTTCTTTTGCTGTTTATATGTTCTTTGTTTTTTACCGAATCTTTATTTTGGATATGGAAGTCAAGAAATAGAAAGAAGAAATGCAAGTATCGATAACTTTTGAGTGGAAAATGATAAAAAATACATGATGACTTTTCTATTATATTTGATAAATCATTCATGTGGTGAATCATTCTTCTTCTACTCATGTATGTTTAATATTTTTTTGAAAGTTGCACAATTTATGGGTATGAAATGGTGAAACTGTTTTCCAAAGTTTCAAATTTAATCCCGTCATTTAGATCATTCTTCTTCTACTCCATCCATTTAACAAAAAGATCAATTTATTATTTAAGTCATACATGTGATATCTTTCAAATGGTCATTTTTTGAGAGGAAAATGATAAAGTTTTTTTGTATATGCCAAAAAAAGGATAAAAACAAAACTAATATTTTATAATTTAAAAAACATATAGTAGATATTTGAGTGGACAAATTTTATTAATTGATGTGTGTATAAAAAAAAAAAACAAACTAGACCTTGCGTTAGTGTATAGTGCTTTTAATTTTTTTAGTTTTATTTCCTCTATTTTAATGAAATATTTAAATGAATTCATACTATTATTAAAAATAATATTCTATTTAAAGATTATTAAATTATTATGTTATTTTACAGAAAAATATTAATGTTTTATTCAACGTCATATCTTAGTATTCAATGCATTCATTATATTATTAAAACTAATAATCACAAATGCTTTAAAACCAACTCCATATTTAACTCTTTCCACAATATTTGTTTCATCTTTCACTTCTACAAAAAAAAATATTTCTTTCAAAACACTTCTACAAACTTGAAAAATAAAATTTAATGATTTTGAAATTATAATCATAATAATTTTTTAAAAAAATAAATATGAAAATCATGTATTTTGGCTCAAGTTGTTTATAAACTCAAGTTTTGAAATGATATCAATATTATTTATTTCATCATATGTAACAGTTGTTGTTTTATTTTCGTTTTTAGCACATCTTATTTGTAACTCATCCATTGTTTGAACAAGTTATAAGGTCCTTTAAAATTGACAAACTTGGTTACTTAACTTATGAAAATATAATATCATATACATCTATTGAGAGACCAAATTTCAATAACTTACATATACCGTAAAGGATCAAGTTGCACTAACTTACAAGATCAAATTAAATTATATTAAAATTAAGGGATCAAACTGAAATTTTACAATAAGTTTATGGACTAAATTGACCAATTTTAAAGTTATGAGACTAAATTGAACTTTAAAGTTAAGGGGTCAAAGTGATATTTAAGACAAAGAAAAAAGATTAACAATTGTAAAAATCATATAATTATAGAAATAGTAATAACAACAACATTTGAAAGGTGAATTGAATGATATTATTAGTATTAATATTTGCTATCATGGTTTTCTTTTTTAAATATGGTAACATGTCTTTGATTTTTTTTAAATAAGTTAATAATAATAGTATCATTGCCAATGAAGGTTGACTCAATTGATAATGAGTTGACTTAATTGCAAGGTAGTTGATTTAACTCATGGTGCCAAAGCAAGGACCTCTTTTGTAAACGATCTACAAATACCTCTCTAAATACTAATAATTATGTGTCATGGTCATAGAAAGAAAATAGAGACACACCATGTTCAAAAAACTAGAGTTGAAGAAAATTAGAAGAAACAAAATGAATACGAAAAATGACATTGAATATGAGAAAAATGAAAAGAGAAAAAAATGATGTAGTGTGTTTTGTCCATAAGAGAATAGTGAATAGTATGAATTGCCGTTAGTTTTATAGATTTGTTGAACAAGTTGAATTTTTTTTTGAATTTTAGATAAAAAGTTTCAATTTATCTACGTATCTTTAAGATCTTCAATAAAAAAATAATATCTTTGAGGCGTTCCTTTTATGAGTGAATAAATAGAGACATCCTTTTTTTTTTTTGACTAAATAAGAGATTGTATTTAGCAAATCAAATTTTAAAATGACATTGAGGTACTACCTCCGTCCCTATATATAAGATCCTTTTGCTAAAATCACGAGAATTAAGAAAGTGGATATTTATATTAAAGTTGTTTGTAATTACTATTAATGTTCTTACAATTTTATCCTTAAAAGAGAGAGTTAGTTTGTGTTTTTCATATGCTATTTATTGTTGATTGAAGAAAAATATGTATAATAAATAGGGGCATGTATGTAAAGAATTAATTAATGTAGTTGAAAAATAACAAACGAGTCTTATAAAAAGGGACAAAAAAAATTCTCAAAAGAGTCTTATAATTAGGGACGGAGATAGTATAACCTAACCCTTCTCAAGAATCCTCACAAAACACTATTGACATGATTTTATGACCCTACGATTTTAGTTAATATCTAATGATAAAATATATGAATTAAAAACTCAATAAATGAATAATTAAATGTTTGATTAAATGAAAAAATATTTACCACTGCAATCCATAAATAGAAAGTTTTAAGTATCACAATCATTTTCTTAATTATTCAATTATGTGCATTCAACTACTATTGATTCAATCATTATAAATTTTAATTAATAAATACTAAAAAGTCATAATTATTTAATGGAGTAGTTTGTTGTCATTGCAGAAAAATAAAATAAAACATACATTTAGAAAGAAAATTATCTTCTGTAGAAAAAAAAAACAAAACTATCTTTTAAGGGAGAGAAAGCCATTGTTATTTGTTTTTAATATATTCAAAATAAAATGAGTTTATTTTAAGGAGGGAAGATAAGTCTTATTATGTAAATTATTAAACATAAAATTAACAAGTATATATGTTTTTAAATAAGTTTTCTGTCAAAAAAAACATTTAATAAAAAAATTGTATTTCATCTAACTATATATGAATTTTTTTCGTTCTTTTTATTATATGGAAAAATATTAATAATAATTTATTATATATTTATTGGCTATAAAACTTCTTCACACTGTCTATGTTAGCATAACTCAGTTACTTGAGTATTGCATTAGTTTATTTTTTTGCAGAGGAAAAAATAGTATTGCATTATATATACAATGGTCTGGCTTCAAACTTTGGATTCCCAACTTAATCACCTTAAAGATAAATTTCTATCAACCAGCTAATTGACCGAAAAAAAAAAAAACTATTTCACAGAAACATATAGAGCAAATAGCAATTCAAATCAATGTATAGTTTTTGTCAAAAAAAAATCAATGCATAGTTTCTCAATAGAGGCATACCCTCCATAAGAGCAAGCACGGTATCTCACATAATTATTAACGATGAAATTTAGAGAGTAAGTAAATCTCACTTTTTTTTTGACAAAAAGTAAATCACACATTTGATATGCAAAATAAAAAGTGTATATGTGTGTGTGTATGTGTGTGTGTATATATATATGTATGTATGTATGTATGTATACTTATTTTTTTTTAGGGGATGTATACTTATTCTTAATTATAATATATATAAAGATTATGATGTAAATTGAAAAGAAAAATCAATTATTCCTTATGTGAGAAAAATGTGTATATGTATAAGAACTTTTTTTACTAAAGTGAAGATTCATTTTAGTTTTCGACAACAAATAAGATGTTTTTTAGTCCTTTAAAAAATTAAATAGAGTCAATTTAGTCCCTCCGTTGATACTTTTTTCAACTAATTTTTTTCTTTCTATTTTTTAATTGTGACTTGACATATGTGGCAGTCCAATTGTCTTATTGACGACCACAAGCATTGTTTAAAAAATAAGGAGCATTTGGATCGCTTCTAATTTTTTTAGGGTAATTTGGTCCCCTTAAAAAAAATCATCATTGTTTTACGATTTCTTCTTTATAAAAATAAATAAATAATTCAATTTGTTATATTTTAAGATAACAAATTGGTACTTTTATTTTTGTTTTCTTCTGTTCATCTTCACCGATCGAAACACATGTCGACGTTGCTAATATTAACCAAAAACAGAAGAGTGATGAAGAACACGAAAGCTTGAAACAAGATGCTGGAAACCGAAATAAAAGGTTGTAATTTTATGGTTTTAAATTTCTTAACTCATTATGTGTCAAAAAAATAAAATCTTAACTCATTCTCTTATTTTACAATAAACGGTTCATTCATTCTCTTTATGCCTTCAATGTCGAATAGAACATAACAAATCTACAATTTACAATGTCGAATATTAACTTAAAATGTCTAATGAGCATGGATTTTGTCAATTCAACATAAAAAATCTACAATTTTTCATTGCCAATAATTTGAAATAATAGATGTCGAATAGAAAAATAACATCAAAATGAATGACATTCAAAAACTAAAATTTCAAAAATAAATAAATAAAAGATATCCAAAACTAAAAAAACCACTCATCATAATGTTGTGACTTCCGGGGAAGTCTAAACTGAGTCGTACAATCACAGTAGGCTAAAATCAACCACAAAAGTGAGATTCAATCATATTTTTATTCAAAACCTTAAGACATTAGGTATATAGGTTATTTCACTTATATTTTTCTCATCATATGAGACATTAATATCTCTCTATGAAGTGTGTGACGACTTTGCATATGTATGATGGTGACATAGTCAAATAAGGTCAAATTGAGGCATAACATGATAAAAAAGATTAGTTTATGGTGGTTTCATAGAGGGAGGTTTTTGTTCCTTTATTTCATGAGAATGTAGAAAATAAATTAGAAAATGAAGATGGAAAAAGGAATTTTGATATGAAAGAAATGGTAAGGAAAAAAACAAGGAGTGTGTACTTTAACAATGAGAGTATAGTAAATAGTGTAAGCTACCAACAATTTTGTAGGTTTGTTGAAGAATTTGAAGATTTTGGGGTTTATTTTAAAAAAAAATAGACTCAATTAAAAAAATGCACTTTATTTTAAAATTTCTACTAAGTATATATTTTGTCAACTCAACATACTACATCATCTTTTTTCCATTTTCAGATTCCACCAAAGACAAAAGACAAGAAATATGAAATAATGGAGGTTGAACAAAAAAAAACATGAAATGGAACAACATCCAATAACTAAAATTTAGGATGAAAAAAATTAAACAAATGACATACAAATGTTAACATAACACTTCATCCTAATTTTGGAACTTTCAAGGGGTCATAGTCTAAATTCGATCACCACATTAGACTAAGAGAAACCACACACGTGTGATTGATATCAGATCTTCGTCCTAAACCTTAAGACATCAGATATATATCTCATTTCACTTATATGTTGTTCGAAATTTACCATTCTATCCAATATAGAACTGTAACTTACACTTGACACATTCATATCTCTTAACCAAGTGGACAACTATTCGTGTTCGTAATCACATGACATAGTAAAATAAGGTCAAACAGAGGAACACTATGTTTCAAAAGGTTGGTCGGTGGTTGTTTCATAAAGGGATTTTTATGTTCATTTCTTTTATGAGAAGACAAAAAGGAAATTAGAAGGAAAAGTAACAGATTTGAAAAAGGAATTTCAACATGAGAGAGGATAATGGAAAAAAAAAATTATTGTGCATTATGTTCGTGAGAGTATAGAGTAATGTGAGTTGTTGGTGATTTTATGGATTTGCTAAAGGAGTTGGAGATTTTTGGGTAATTATTTCACCAAAAAACTGATTCAATTAAAAAAAGTCACATAATTTTAAATGTCTAATAAATATGTATTTTGTGAACTCAACGTAACACATCTGCAATTTTCCATTGCCACTTGCCGCCAAAGTCCAAAAGTGAATGAATTTGAATTAATAGAGGTTCAATGAAAAAATTCAGATGAAAAACAATGACATCTAAAAACTAAATTTTAAGATAAAAAAGTAAACTAACGACATCAAAAAATTAAAAAACAATTTATTTGTGACTTTTGGGGGATTCTACATCGAGTTTCATCATCACATTAAACAAAGAGAATTCATACAAGTGAGTTTGATACCACATCTTCACTCTAAACCTTAAGAAATTAGGTATATGGGTCATATCACTTATATGTTACTCAATATCTACTCTTGCATCCAATGTGGAACTTTAATTCACACTTGACACATTAACATTTCTCCCTCAAGTATGAGACATTCCGCATCCGAGATCTATCACCATTAACCAATTATGTTTCTCCACAAAATCGAACCGAGCTATGATATCATTGTTGGGCCCTACAAGGGAGCCAACACTGGTATGGATTGACCCAATGCACATAGAGCAACTAGACAAATGAGAATGATATAAAATTTTCACTTAATATTTTAAGTATCACGGAATTCTAGCCCGTGCTTGGCACGGGTATCTATACTAGTTATATACAATTGCAAATGTTTTACATTGACCTATATTAAATGCTACTTTTCTAATAGGCTATCCACTTGTGCATTGTGCCACTTGGCAATTGATAATTAAACTTCTAAATTTCTAAATTTTCATGACACTAATTATAAAAGGCAACATTAATAAGAGACAAATATATTTATTTTTTTGAAGGAAGGAGACAAATAGAATTACCTTTCATCAAATTGATTTGTTATTTTTTTTATTTGATCAAGCAAAAAATAGTAACTGTAAGAAATTAAAAATAAACGATATAATTTTAAATGGTGTGTAACTTATTTTTTAATTCTTTATTTGAACATAATAAAAAGGAATAATTTCAACAACTTGAGTCACACTTGAAAAAAAAAGAAAAGGGCCGTACAAATTTTTACACATAGAAAAATACTCTTGAAAAAGATCCTAAAAATCATTTTAATGTAAAAAATATAATACCATTAAGATATGGTAAAAATGACCATACGAATTACTACATGTAGAAAAAAAAAAATTATATAAATTATTACATGTAAAATAATATTATGTGAAAAAATGACCTTAAAAATAGTTTACCGTGTAAAAAAATTATTAGCGTGGAAAATAAAAGTTAGAGGCTATTAGCGTACAAAAATTTGTTGGCTATGTTATGGAATTGGCTCTTAATTTTACTAATCACAAAAAATTAAAAGTTAGAGTTGACAATGACTGGATTTGAATTACCAATTAATATTCCATAAAATCAATTAATTTGATCAGATTTTCATAATGTAAAATTCTACAAATCACAAACTGAAATTTGATGTATATAGATGGAATTGTATGATGCATACATTACATATTATTAATAGTTTTAAATGTCTTGAATTGGTTTTCAATTTTGAACAAGTTTTAGGCTCTAAAATGTGGTATTTTCAGCCTATAAATAGAGGCAACTCAAATTTGAAAAGGACACATTTTTTCTTGAATTCCGTAGAAGAAAAAAACTATCCTTTGTATTCTGAGTACAACTATCATAGAGTTTTTCTATTATTTATTATTTTTGATTATTTTGTTAATTATTTTATTTCTTCATCCTTTTATCTTTCATAGATTTATTAAAAAAACAAGAATCACATTGTTTTTATTTTGCAACCAAGACTTCAATGGATTTGTGAAATTTATTTTTCAAACATGAAACATGTTTTCTTATACTATTTATTTAGTTAAATGCTTTATTTCTTTTATTTTTTTTTCTTGATTAGTGCAATTTTGTTTTAAATGACAAATTAAAAAAAAAACTTAATACGTTAATTTTGTATATGATGTAAACTAATGTATCTCATATATTTCTTTTGTAATTTTTTCTCAAATACTTTCAATTCAAATATTGTCAAGATTTTTCTCAATTACTTATCACGGGTCTTGCTTATGATTACTTTTAAAAAAAAATGATTATGATTACTTTTTGATAGCGATAATTGTTTGAATGTGGATTGTCCTTTAAATGTCAAAACCTTAGAAATCAAACTCACTTGGGTATTCCTTCTAAGAATATTCATCTTTCAAAACATACTACTCCTTTTATACATATGACAATTAGTTCGGATAAATCAATGAAAAAATATATCTATGAACTCTCATTCACAAGTCCAATATGTAATTTCCCAAATCATTATCTACCATTAATAAACTTTTACTTCTAATTTAAAAATTTGAATATTCTAATTTTCTAATTTTTGAAAGACGGGTTATCCATCATTTTCCCAAATTTAAGCACCTTTCTTTGTCAATTTCGCCTCCATTCAAAATTATGTCCAATTGCTAAAATTTAAAACATCAGTAAAAACAGCTGGGACAATATCAATTAGTATATTTAATGAAAAATATTTTGACTTAGCATAAATTTCTATTTAAGACGATTTACATAAATCAAATTGCACAAATCAACAGTTCAATTGTACCAAATATTTTTCATTTAGCCCTTATATTTTAAGTGTTATCCTCTCTTCTTGCATTGATTTCACAAATGGATACTCTTTTACATTCAATGTAATTTATCATTTCATTAAAGATACATCATCAAAAATTTAAAATTCAATGCACCTATAAGATATTCTCCTTCAATTATTAGAAAGTAGAAATTTGACTTGATTTGTCCATAACATAAAATGAATTGTTGATCACAAACCAGGGGAGGGATTTTTGCTAAGGTTAATTTTGTTTTTTAGGGGATTGCCAATGTTGATTTAATAGCATCATTTTAAACATAATTGAATATTATATTGAAAAAAATTGGATATGTAAATTAATCCATAAAGAAATTGGTGTTGCTAATAGTAATTGATTATCAATTTTGATTTGTCCCTTAAATGTCATTTAATTATCGTATTATTTCTAATCGATTTTGAATTTTCTTTGGACGCTAAGAGAGATCTTTGCATCCGATAAATATATACGGCACAAAGGTGAGAATGCATGATGTTTCGGCAAACTCATCTTAATAAAAAAGTTATTTTTTTGTCTTTCGATTACTATCATGATGCGCTTTTTTACTACTTATTTTCCTAAACTAATAATCTTTTATGTTTTTTTCACTTATATTTTTTATATGATCATGATTTGCAACCATGGATGCCAACTCAAATGTTGTAGTGTTAGACAAAAAAAAAGGGTTAAACAATAGTAGCTATTTTTACGTTTTTAACTATTTATTTTTCGTAAGAGATTTATTTGTTGCTTAAGTTTTTTCGTTTTCATAATTTGCAACCATAGTTTTGCCAAATATTTATTTTCTCGGTCTTTTTACATGACAACTAACCCAAATATTTTCTGATTGTGAAGATTGTTAAAACGTATCATGTGACTGAAATATCAAAATCTCAAGAGTCAAACTTATTTAAAATGATCCTAATGGATGTTGAGGTTATCATTAATTTGTTGTTTTTGGTGTTCTTATACTAAATTAAAAGCGTTTCTTGGTAAATCTATTTTTTGATTTTGATTTTTTTCTTCAATGAAACCATACTCTTGCAATAGCCGAAAAGAGGCTCATATACATCTTTATAAACATAATTGAGGGAATGTGTTGTCTATACTATTAATTTGTTTCACGTTGTGAAGACGCTTAACAATATCATATTATTAGAGACAATTTCAAGATAGGAAAATTGTATCACTTTAAATTTACAAGGGTCTACAATAATGATTTACCATGAAATTCGTATCAATTTACTCCACGGGTTGTTATTTTTCAAGAAGATTTTGACATAGATATGTTGGTTGATGAATTTGTTTATATATTAAAAAATTAAACAACTTCATCATAATAATATAAACTATTAGACTAAGAGGCTATTGTTTATTCTATTCAGACATTACTGGTTAATTTTTCATGTATTGGAAAAAAAAAGAATATATTATAAATAACTTCAAGGCCAAAATCGTTGTCATAGAGTTAGACATTAGTTGCTAAGCACTTTTTGTTATTGTAACAGTCCATCAACATAGTCAATTCATGAATGTTGCTACCGTTTGTTGATTCAAGATTTTCTCCCAAAATTGTATTGAAAAATTGAAGGTTGCATAAAATATATACTATTAGTTTGTTAATTCGTTCTTAAGTTAGTTATGCAATGAAAAGTAAGTTTTTCATTTTTTTTAGAGTAAATTACACTCCCCTCCCCTCAAAGATGCTTGAATTACACTCCCCTCCCCTCTTATGTTAAAATATACATTCCCCTCCCCTCTTATTCAAAACATATTAGAGAAAAATACATTTCCCTCCCCTAAGAAAAGCTTGAATTACATCCCCCTCCCCTCTTATGTTAAAATCTACACTTTACTCCCTCAATATATATTTTTTTATTTTTAATAATCTAGCAAAAAAATAATAATCTAATACACTTCGAAAATAACAGTATTGCAGGTCTATTTTAACATAATAAAAAATTAAATACATATTTTTTTGCTATTTTTTATTCACAATTTCATTAACATGTAGTTTTAAACCCTATTATAAAATATGAAACAAGCCAAAATAAAATTAAAATATGTGAAAAATTACTAACGACAATAAACCATGGTTATTTAAAAGTTAATTTTAAACTCTAAATTATAAAATCAATAGCAAAATATTTAAATTTAATTATCATTAATATTTAAATTATAAAGAAATTAATTAATTTTTCTTAAAGGGTGGTTTAAAATTAATATATATCATAAAAATATTTATTTATGTTAAAATAGATTAAAGTGTAATGTATATTTAATTATTAAGGGAGGGGGTTGTAATTCAAGCATCTTATAAGGGAGGGGAGTGTAAATTTTATTTTTCAAGGGAGGAAATTGTATATTTTAACATAAGAGGGGAGGAGAGTGTATTTCAAGCATCTTTGAGGGGAGGGGAGTGTAATTTACTCTCTTTTTTAACACAAGTTTTTTCAATTTAAATTAACTTAGATGGTTACAAGTTGATATTTTTTTAATAGATTCCTTTCTGTGTATATCACATTGATTTTGGGATTAAGAATCTTCCGTTTCTAATTGTGAACAAGCATGTTAGATTTCTTTTTTAAACCCTCTTTAAATAGAACCCACTTCAATTTATATTAATCAAAATATAGATTTTCTTTTTTGAAATTTTTGGAAAATAAGATAAAAAAATGTCATAAAAATAATAAAATAGTTTTAATAATATTAACTTGGTATAGAGTTAACTTATCTGCAAGGATATATGTTTAACTCCCGATGTTAGTGTGATGATCTATTCGATGGGTGAGACCTCTACTTACGTTCACGGGACCTTGAGGCCTACTTTAACTTTGACAAACCTCTGAAGACCAAAATGATAAAACAATTTAATAAAGGGAAGCAATGAAATAAAAAAAAAAAATCACTTAGGGGATATTTGTATTCCCTTTCTATATAAGGTATACATACATTTTAACATGTATTGTACTTCTTTTTTTATAATAAATATTATCAACATAAATTAAAATTTATATAAAAAATTCAGCACAAGTTTTCCCGTGCAAGGCACGGGTTTCAAACTAGTTATGAATTTGTGTGTGAGATTCAATTCTTGAATCAAAGTCTATAATCAGTAGCTTTAACTAAATTTGCATCTAGTCCCAAAATTGATTTCTCAAAAAAAATAAAATTGGCAAACATAATTTTATATAGTTAAAAATGCTTCTGACACTTAAAAAAATCTAAATCTAAACAAAAATCTAAATGTAAACAAATCATTCTGTAAAAGAAAATTATTTGTGTCTACTCAAATATTTTGGTGAGATAAGTTCAATCTTCTTGTTAAGTTCTCTCTTGTTCTTAAAGGGGTTGTTTTGGATCATTTCTTAGTCTAGAATCACCTCTGTACGGATTCTTCCTCTTTAAGTACAAATAAATGGTTTCATATGAATCATATTTTTATTTCACATTTTCTCTTAATTCGTCATCTCATAGCAATGGTATTTGTATAGTTGTATTAGTGCAGTGTTGTTTGATTATTTGTTTTGATGCGATGTTTATGTTGTTGAGAGTGATATATCAACTTCGAGCAATTACCGATTAAATCAATGATAGTTTTGGTCGAACAAAATGTGTTTAAACATTACCATTTTGAGTTTTGATGATAACAAGGTATTAAAAATTGTCAATTGGATATGCTAATATTTGTTCAAGTATGCAGGAGCATAGACAAAAATTTAGTGTCTATCTTAAGCATAGGTTCTGGAAGAACAAATGAGAGCAATGGAATCAACAGGAAGGAAGCTTGAAGCGTATGAAGAAAAGAGGTTCTGAAGACAAGTGGTTATGAAGTACATCAGAAGCTGATGTCTTCAAAAGCACCTCATCAGAAGAACAAGATCACCAGAAGCTGACTTCATCAAAAGTTCTGAAGATCATCAGAAGATGAAGATCATCAGAAGCTGAAAGACTAGAAGGATGAAACAACGACTAATTCAAATAGATTTGAAGTCATTGGATGCTTATTCGTTCGAGAGAGTTGAAAAAAGACAATTGTACGAAGTTTACAACCATTATCTCCACCACTCTGTTTTGTGTCTGCAATAGGACAAGAACAACAACTATGCCTGCACCAGTGTTCCTCCAGACTTGGAATTAATTTGAAATTGATCCTTCATAGGACAATAACCAAATCAGGAAAAATATCATTGGTGATTTGATCAAGCTTCAAATGACTCTTTTTGATGTGTTGGCAATCACAACGTCTCTTTCAGACCTCTATATAAAGGAGTGAAGACTTAGAGATTGTTCTGCAATCTACTGAAATTTACTTTTTCTCATACAACAATTTACTAGTTCCAAAACTCTACTGAAATTGTTCTGCAATCAAAGTTCACTTAGAATTTCTTATCAACTTTCATATCTTAGAAATTCTAGAGTCTTAAGAGTCTGTATCTGATTTGTATTGTGAACACCATTAATTGTATATCAAGTGTTCAACCTCAAACAAATTTCTTTGTAATTCTGTTTGATTAGAAGTCTCTTGCAGTTGTGCTTGAGCATAGGAAATCTTTTGTTTTAGTTCTTGAGCATGGGAAATCTCTTGCAGTTGTGCTTGAGTAGTTTGAAGTCATTTGCTAGTTTTAGGAGTGAGCAGTTGTAATCAAATATTACATTTTTTAGTGAACTCTCCTTGGAAGTGCGAGGGGGACATGACTACTTCCGGTTTGTGGAAGGAACCTGTATAATTGCTTTGTGTCTTTCTTCTCTCTCTCTCTCTCTCTCTCTCTCTCTCTCTCTCTCTGTTTTTATCTACTGCATTTAGATTCTGAACCCCACCTCAGAAGATGTATTCTAACTGCTTCTGAATAATGACTTCAATAGGAGAAATCGAAGAAAAAGCTAACACAATTTAACCCCCTTCTTGTGTTTTTTATCACCTTCAATTGGTATCTAGAGCCTTGGTCTGTTGTCTTAACACTTAACAGTGTAACATAAAAAGATATGAGAAAAACATGTCTGGTGAAGATTCCAGTTTTGGTCAGAACAACAACAACAATGTTGTTCCATATGACTATGGTGACAAGAAAGCTGACTCTGGTAAAATTCCAAAGTTTAATGGAGATCCTGAAGAATTCTCTTGGTGGAAAACCAACTTCTACAGTTATGTCATGGGTTTAGATGAAGACCTGTGGGATATTCTTGAAGATGGTGTTGGTGACTTGGTCCTTGATGAAGGAGCTACTGTTGATAGAAACAAACATACTCCTGCTCAGAAGAAAATTTACAAGAAACATCAAAAGATTAGAGGTTCACTTGTTCTTGCTATACGTCGTGCAAAATATATTGAAATGAGTGACAAATCCACTGCAAAAGCAATGTTTGCTTCTCTCTGTGCAAACTATGAAGGTAGTAAGCATTCAAGAGAAGCAAAGGCTAATATGCTTGTTCATTAGTATGAATTGTTGGCGACGAAAGTTGATGAAATTATTGAGCAAATGTACTCAAGATTTCAGACTCTAGTCTTTAGACTTCAAATACTAAAGAAAAGCTATGTAGCTTCTAATCATGTGAGCAAGATACTGAGAAGCTTGCCTGCTAGATGGAGACCTAAAGTTACTGCTATTGTGGAAGCTAAAGATTTAAACACTTTAGGTGTTGAAGATCTTGTTAGCTTTCTCAAGGTTCATGAAATAAGTTTAAATGAACATGAGCCTGCTAAGAAGATTAAATCTATTGCTCTGCCATCTGAAGGGAAGTCATCAAAAGCTCTTAACGTTGTAGAATCTGAAGAAGAATCACTTGATGGAGATTCTGATGAAGATACTACTGAGAAGATGGCTATGCTTTCCAACAAGCTTGAGTATTTGGCAAAGAAGAACATGAAATTTTTGAGCAAGAGAGGAGGCTATAAAAGCTTTAAGACAGAAGATCAAAAGGGTTGCTTCAACTGTAAGAAGTCTGGACATTTCATTGCTGATCGCCCTGATCTTCAGAAGGTGAAATCAAAGGACAAGTCAAAGAAATCAAGCTTCAACTCAAGAAAATTCAGTAAGCAGATAAAGAAGAGTTTAATGGCAACATGAGAAGATTTAGACAGTGAATCTGGGTCTAAAAAGGAATAAGCAGAAGATGAAGCAAATGTAGCTAGAGGGTTAGTGGCTACAATGACTTCAGAAGCTGAATCTGACTCAGAATATGAAGATGAAAATGAGGTATACTCTAAAATTCCCAGAGAAGAACTAATTGAGTCTCTTAAAGAGCTCCTTACACATTTTGAACTTAGAACCAATGAGTTGAAAGATTTAAAAGAAAAATATGTTGATTTAATGAAACAACAAGAATCAACTCTATTGGATCTGAAAGCTTCTGAAGAAGGACGTAGAGGCTTTGACTTCATTTGTAAAACTTATGAAGAGAAGCTCAAGTTTTTGTGTCAAAAGCTACAAGAAAAATGTAATGGAAAACCTTTAAGTAAACATGAAATTGCTCTTGAAGATTTTATTATATCTGGTATTTACAGAAGAAAAGTTGCTTCTATGATTTACAACATTTACAAAAACAATGGCAAATGGATTGGATTTTAGGAAGGGAAACCTAATGAAATCAGTCTTAAAGCATGTTGTGAATGCATCAAGGAAGCGTTGAAAACCTTCTTTGTACCTGAAGGTGCTAAGTTTGAAACTGTGGTTCAGTCAGAACCTGAAGCTTCTAGCTCTAAGGCTAAGATTACTTCAAAGCCAAAAAACTCTAATCCTAAGGCAATGATAAACTCTAACTCTAAAACTTCAAAGATCAAGATTCTGAAGAGGTCAGAACGTGTTCCTCAGAGTCTATTGAAATCAGAATCTGGTATCTTAAAATCTATGTCTCAGAAGAACAAAACAGTTGTTGCTTCATGTGAATCAAAACCAAAAGGTGTTAAACCTAAGGTATTAGTTAATCAAGAGCTATCAAACTCACATCATAAGGTACAAGAAGTGAAGAGTAAAACTTCCAGTAGTAACCTCAAAGGACCCATAAAACAATGGGTACCTAAATCTGAAAATGTCAATACTGCAGATATGCCTAAGAGCAAAGGAAAAGCAAAAATCATGGTACCTAGACAGCGGTTGCTCAAGACATATGACAAGAGAGAAGTTTATGTTCCTCACCCTCACAATGAAAGAAGGAGGAAATGTGAAGTTTGGACGCAACCGATGTAACGCCCTAGTTGTTATTTTATTATTTTTGGTTGATTTTAAGTCTTTTATATGATTTTAAATGATTTATGTGAATATTTGGTGTGTTGTATTTTATTATATAGTTATTTTTATTGATTAATAGATATAGTGAGAGATAATAATTATTTGAAATTTTGGAGTTTATGTGAATTAATAGGAATTAGGAGGGGGTTACATTTTAATTATGGGAATTAAGAGGAGTTAAGTGAAATGAAAAGGGGGTTAAGGAAATATTGGTCAGAATAGGAAAAGGTAAGGCAGAAAACATTTTCGTGTACAGTAAAACAAGAGTTTTGAGAGAAAGAGGAGAAAACCAAGAACAAGGAAGGAGAGCCATGGGTAGAGTCAATTGCTGTAGAGTTTTTGTTCATCTAAATTAAGGTAAGGGTGAGGCTAGCTTTCAATTAATAATATGTATATAATTGCTGAAATTGAATTGAAATTGTGTTTCTTGAGTTAGGGTTGCAAAGATTATGAAAAGTTGCTAAATGTTGTGAATTGTGTTGTTGAATGCATGTTTCTGTGTTGTTTTGGGGGTTGTGTTGTATATAGAACCTGTAAACCTTTTTGTAATCAAAATTGGGTTTTTGGATGAAAAAGGGTTAGAAAATTCGTGAACTTTTGAACTGCCCAGATGAAGCTTCGCTTAAGCGAATTGACCCTCGCTTAAGCGAGCGACCAAGTAGCTGCCCAAAATTGTAAAATGGCCGTTCGCTCAAGCGAGCTCCAAGCGGACGCTAAGCAAACAAATTCCAGACTTACGACATTTTGGTCGCTTAAGCAAACCTCAAGCGAACCACAAGCGAGCAACTATCTGACTTTCGACATTTGTGTTCGCTCAAGCGAACAAGCCGTCGCTTAAGCGAGTTAGGACCTATGCGATCATTTTCTGAATTTTTCTTCGTGCATTAGGACATTAATCTGAGCATCCTAAAATGTTTCTTTTATTTATTTAACCTTGTTTATGTAATAAATATTATAAATGAAAGTGAAGCTATGTGAATACATGTATATATAAATAAATATAATTATATATGCTATATCATTGATTTTCCGTTGTTGATGTCGTTGTGTCGTTGTGGTCTAAGTTGTGGAGTGTGTCATAAATAATTAGGCACAATTTTTGTTGTCGTTGCTGTTGTTGTTGAGTTGTATGCAGATATACACATTGAGTCATTCATACTCATACATTGTTGGGGGCTTATGCCCTGGAATGTTAATCATTCAACTGTTGAGGGCTTATGCCCTGGAATGCTCGTTCATTCAATTGTTGAGGGCTCATGCCCTGGGATGCTTTAACCATCCAAAACTGTTGAGGGCTCATGCCCTGGAATGCCTTGTCATTCAAACGCGTAAAATGGTAACACATGCATATTGCATTAGTAGTTGTCGTCGGTGCATAGTCGTAGTCGCTGTTGTTGGTGAGTCGTTGGTGTCGTAGTTGTTGATGGTGTCGTTGTTGCCGTTGTTGATGCTTTTATCAATTAAATAAGAATTGATGTAGCTGTTGTTGATGATGTTGCTGCCATGTTTATATAAGCTTAATGATGCCTGTTGTTATGAATGTTGTTGTTTTAATTCGATTGATGAATTATATATATATTATTGTTGTTTGTGAATCTCACCCCTTCTGCTTGAAAATGTTGTTCTTCGTATGGGTAACTTGCAGGTAATGAAGACTAGTAGGATGTCTGGCTCAAGTGTCTTAGGGCTCTGATACGTAACGGGATGGGAAACGTTGTTGTGTTTATTCATTCCTTTATGTATCAATTTGAAATATGTTGTTGGAGGTTTTATGTTATTAAACAATATTTTTTTTTGAGGCCTTTGTGCCAAGATTTTATTGGAGGTTGATATTATTTTGAAAGAAATTTTCCGCTGCAAATTATGAGATTAAATGTTGTTGAAAATAAATAGCATATTTTCTATTTATGAAATTTTTGAAAAGAAGTGTAATGCTCCGTTTGTGATTTACTCTGATTATATATATTATTATTACGTTGTTGGGAAACGGGGTGTTACAACCGATCTGGCAATATCATTGGTACATGAACTATTGGTAACTCCTCTATCTCTATTAATAATGTGTGGTTGGTAGATGGTCTTGAGCATAACCTTTTGAGTATTAGTCAGTTTTGTGACAATGGTTATGATGTGATGTTTAGAAAGACCAACTTCACATGATTAACAAGGATGACAATGAAGGTGAGAAAAACACACGAAGGGGGGGGGGGGGGGGGGGGGGGTTGAATTGTGTTAGCTTTTTCTTCGTTTTCTCTTACTGAAGTCACTGTTCAGAAGCAGATAGATTTCAGCTTCTGAAGTGACAATCAGAATCTAAATTGTAACACCCCAATTTCCCGTCTTAAAAATTTCATTAAATAAATCATACATCAGAGTATTCATCATAAAGGAGTGTCACATTTCGTCTTTAAAAATAGCTTAGATAATAATTTATCGAATTACAAAACATTCAGTTAAGCAGCGGAATTCAAAAAGGTTTCATCTCATAAATGTCTTGGCTTAAAAGCCAGCAAAAACGTCTCAAAATATTTAAGGTTCTACATCACAAAAGTCAACATCATTTATTCAAACACGATACATAAAGGAATAGACTCCACAAAAGACCCCATCCCGTTACATATCAGAGCAACCCTAACTTCACACATCCTCGCATCAACGCATCTAAGACTGGGTACCTGCACTTGCCCACAAGGCGGCAATTCCAGCAAAAGGGGTGAGATTCACAACAATAATATTAATATATAATCATAAGTCAAGATTAACAAATCATACATCCAACTCATCACATATACATTATAGCATTCCATGGCATCATCATAAGCATCATCATTTCAACATCATAAACATCATCATAAACAACATTACTTCACACATCAACGTCTCAACATCATCTCATACATGTCACAATTGACTCGACTAAATGCAACACCTAACGTCTCAACATCATGCATGTGGTACCATATAATTATAGCATTAATATGCTTCACCGTCGCTTTGAGCAAATGCTCCACCGTCGCTTTGAGCATAAAGCTCCACCGTCTCATAATTATGCAAATGCATGGACTCGTCGTTAACAACTTAATACACCGTCTCAACATCATTCCATTTTCAAGACTGACACATGCAGTTAATAATAATTACATGGCAGAACATCATCTCATTATACATGCACATAGCGACACATAGCATCATCTTATTCAATTAGCATCATACTCATACATCACTTATATTCAACAACACATCATTTAACAAAGGTCTAAAAGAACCATCATCATTCATCTTTACAGCATACATTAAAGGGTATAGAACCTCACTAACACTACCCAAAGGGCTCCTCTCAAAGTCCCATGCGAAACAGATCGCAAAAACAACAACAGTCCTGAACCATCTAACTCGCCACGGAGAGTACATCTGCTCGCCACAGGCGAGTACTCCCAGTAGCTCACTCGCCAAAGGCGAGTTGGGGGCGAGCTGGAGGCGAGAAATACTGGGTGCTTCAGCCTTTTTGACATTTTTCAACAAAATCCTCATTTTTAAGCTCTCCAAATTAAATTTGACCAAACCAACTTCACAGG
Source organism: Medicago lupulina (assembly GCA_958299785.1). Classification (NCBI taxonomy): domain Eukaryota; kingdom Viridiplantae; phylum Streptophyta; class Magnoliopsida; order Fabales; family Fabaceae; genus Medicago; species Medicago lupulina. Next base: position 21,583,159 of record OY283145.1, on the reverse strand, counting down.
TCATCTCTATAAATATGAGGGCACTCAAAACCATCTAAAGTTTGGCAAAAATCCTAAATTTAAGGGTCAAGCTCGCCACAGCGAGCTATACTGCTCGCCTCGCGAGCAACCAAGGGTTACTCGCCACGGCGAGTAATCTGCTCGCCACAGGCGAGCGATCTCAGAACCACTACGGGTTCAGTCCAATTCACACCAAAACCTGTCAATTCTCTCCACTTAAGCTTCTAATACATCAGCAATAGCATCCTAGGGGATAATCTAGGTTCTGTAACACATTTACACAGCAATGCAACACGTTCTCACATCAAATTCATCAAACATCACCATAACCCTAATTCTCAAAACTTCTCTCAATTCTTCCCAATCTCTAAGCTAATCAAGAACAGATGATTAAACATTAATACTATTGAAGTTAGGCTCACCCTTACCTGGAAAAATTGCAGAATTTGCAGCCTAGCTTTCTCCTCTCTCTTGACCGTTCTTCTTCCTCTCTAAAATGTCTGTACGCGTTCTCAAAAATAATTCCTTTCTTAACCTACTTCTCTTATATACTCCCTCACAACTTAATTAATTCCTTCTTAACCCACACAACTCTTCTTAATTATAAATGTAACCCCATCTCTTGAAATTCTATCTTTTTCCACCACATCTATTTATTTACTAATTAAATATTCATATAAACATCACTTATATTATTTTGTTAAACAATAAAATAATAATACTTCACACGTCACAAATACGTCACAAATACGTCACATAATCATCAAAATCATATAATATATAAACATATATCATAACATCTAATAAAATAATTAAATAATTAAAGAGGGCGTTACAACTCTCCCCCTCTTAAAGGATTTTCGTCCTCGAAAATTTACCTCGCTCAAACAACTCTGGATAGGATTCCAGCATCTTACTTTCTAGCTCGCAAGTCAAGCTTTCACCCGTCGCTCCGTCCCAAACAACTCTCACAAGAGGTATCTCCTTGCCTCTCAACGTCTTTGTCTTCCGATCATCAATCCTCACGGGTAAGGTCTCAACCGTAAGGTTGTCCCTAACTTGCACATCATCGCTTTGGATCACATGAGACGGATCCGGAACATACTTCCTCGGCTGAGATACATGAAAAACATCATGCAAATTCGACAAGTGCGGTGGTAATCCAACACGATACGCCACCGGTCCAATCCTCTCTGAAATCTGATACGGTCCTATAAACCTCGGAGTCAACTTCTTCGATTTCAAAGCACGTCCAACACCCGTCAAAGGAGTCACTCTCAGGAACACATGATCCCCCTCTTGGAATTCAAGGTCCTTTCTACGCTTATCATGATAACTCTTTTGTCGACTCTGCGACGCTTTCATCTTTTCTTGGATCATTCTCACCTTCTCAGTAGTCTGTTGAACGATCTCTGGTCCTAAGACCACTCTTTCACCCGACTCAAACCAGCACAACGGAGTCCTGCATCTCCGACCATACAAAGCCTCAAACGGCGCCATTCCAATACTTGAATGGTAACTGTTGTTGTACGTGAACTCTATCAATGGAAGATGACTATCCCAAGTCCCTCCCTGCTCAAGTACACAAACCCTCAACAAGTCCTCCAACGACTGAATCGTCCTCTCCGACTGACCATCTGTTTGCGGATGATAAGCCGAACTCAACCTCAACTGAGACCCTAACGCCTCTTGCAAACTCTTCCAAAATCTAGAAGTAAATCTTGGATCTCTATCAGATACGATGCTCGAAGGAACACCATGCAGCTTAACTATCTCTCTAACATAAATCTCCGCCAACTGAGCCACAGGAAAAGTAATGTTGATTGGCAGAAAGTGAGCAGACTTCGTTAATCTATCAACAATTACCCAAATAGCATCGTTCCCTCTAGGAGTATTGGGCAAACTCGTCACAAAATCCATGGATATACTATCCCATTTCCACTCTGGCACATCTAGAGGTACCATCATACCAGTCGGCTTCTGATGCTCAATCTTCGACTTTTGACAAACCAAGCAAGAATACACAAATTGTGCCACATCGCGTTTCAAACCAGACCACCAAAACAGCCTCTTTAAGTCATGATACATCTTCGTAGCTCCCGGGTGAATACTCAAGCTACTTCTATGACTCTCTTCAAGAATCATCTTCTTAATCTCTTCATTGTCAGGAATGCAAATCCTCCCTCGGAATCTCAACACTCCTTGATCATCGACCTTAAAGTCACCATCCACAGTCTCATTACCAGCAATTAACAAATCTACAAACTTGACATCTTCTTTTTGGGCTTCTTTGATATGCTTCAGAAAATCATTATCAATTCTCAACATTCCCAGTTTTATGCTCTGAGGTGTTCTTTCACACACCAAACTCAAGTCTCTAAACTGTTCTAACAATTCAAATTCTTTCACCATCAACGCGGACATATGCATAGTCTTCCTACTCAAGGCATCTGCAACCACATTTGCTTTACCAGGATGGTAATTCAAACCAAAATCATAATCCTTCAATAACTCAAGCCACCTTCTCTGTCTCATATTCAACTCTTTCTGATCAAATAAATATCTCAAACTCTTATGATCACTGAATACTTCAAACCTCGAACCATACAAATAATGTCTCCATATTTTCAATACAAAGACCACAGCTGCCAACTCTAAGTCATGCGTCGGATAATTCTTCTCATGAATCCTCAATTGTCTCGAAGCATATGCTACCACCTTACCTTCTTGCATAAGCACACCTCCTAAACCCAACTTGGATGCATCACAATATACCACAAAAGGTTCATCAAGTCGTCAATTCTCGGAAGTGGATACCTATTCTTGATCGTCACTTTGTTCAGCTGTCTGTAATCAATACATAGCCTCATATTGCCATCTTTCTTCTTCACAAGTAACACTGGAGCTCCCCACGGTGAAACACTAGGTCTCACAAACTTCTTCTCAAGCAAGTCTTCCAACTGTTTCTTCAACTCTGCTAACTCAGAAGCAGACATACGATAAGGTGCCATCGACACCGGCTTCGTTCCAGGAACAAGGTCAATAGAGAACTCAACTTCCCTCTCCGGAGGCACATCTGGAATCTCATCAGGGAAAACTTCAGGAAATTCCTTCACAACAGGCAGCCCATCAATCACAGCTTGGTTCTCTAAAGATAACGAAGCCATCAGCGAAAACATCATCATCCCATCACGTTCCAGTTTCTTCAGCTGCTTAGAAGATAGAAACTCTGCGCCCCATTCTTCTTCGACAGAAGAAAAATGCACCGTCTTTCTAAAACAGTTGATAAGAACTCGGTTGTACTCTAGCCAGTTCATACCCAGAATCACATCCATACCACTTAAAGGTAGGCACACTAAATCCATCACAAAGTCACGGCCAAACATAGATAAAGGACAATTCAAACATACGAGAGAAGTAGTCACCGAACCCTTAGCTGGAGTCTCGACAACCATTTCTCCATTCATATCAGAAACATCAAGACCCAAGGCAGAAACACAATCAAAAGCAACAAAACTGTGCGTAGCACCAGTATCAATAATAGCAACTAAAGGAGTATTATTAATATAACAAGTACCTCTGATCAAACGATCATCATTCTCAGTCTGAGTGCCGGTCAATGCAAACACTCTCCCAGTAGTCTTAGTCCTCTTGGGTTGCTTACACTGCGAACCAATGTGTCCTTGCTCATTGCAGTTGAAACACACAACATCATCAAACTTGCAGTCACTAGTAATATGCCCTTTCTGACCACAACGGTAGCACCTCTTCACCTCAACAGTACATGCATTGCTCTTATGGCCTTTCTCGCCACAAGTGTAACAAGTAATCTCAGCAGGAGCAGCCTTCTTCTGGGGCCTCCTCTCATCATTTACTCTCTGCTTCCCTTTATCTCTAGGGGCATCATAAGGTTTAGGGCGACTCTGCTGGCCCTTTGCTTTCCGATCATTCACTACCTTGTAGTGAGCTTTTGTATCCTCCTCATATATCCGACAGCTACTCACCAACTCAGAGAAGTCACGAATCTTCTGATAACCGATAGCCCTCTTGATATCAGCGCGCAACCCGTTCTCAAACTTGATGCATTTTGAAAACTCAGCCGTCTCGGGTGCATAATGCGGATAGAACTTAGCCAACTCCACAAACTTGGCCGCATACTCGGTCACCGACATGTTCCCTTGCTTAAGCTCCAGGAACTCTATCTCTTTCTTCCCACGGACGTCTTCTGGGAAGTATCTGTTAAGGAACTCCCTCGTGAAAAATAGCCCACGTCACCACAGCTCCATCTTGTTCCAAAATAGGCAGGAGACTAACCCACCAATCATCAGCCTCCTCCGCTAACATGTGCGTACCAAACCGCACCTTTTGAACATCGTCGCATTGCATGACCCTGAAAATCCTCTCTACTTCCTTGAGCCACAACTGAGCTCCATCAGGATCATAACGCCCCTTGAAAGTAGGCGGGTGATTCCTCAGAAAAGTCTCCAACATTCTAGTCCCGTCATTACCACCAGCGTTGTTCTGATTGCCCACAGCATTAGCCATTGCTTCCAAAGCAGCAGCAAGAGCAGCATCGTTTCTACCAGCCATCTAGTTCTCTGGAAACAAACATAAGTCAGAATAATACAATAATACTATTCTAACTCTAAGACAACGTCACTCGACTCTCTACTTGGCCGGACGGACCGACCTGCTCTGATACCAATTGTAACACCCCAATTTCCCGTCTTAAAAATTTCATTAAATAAATCATACATCAGAGTATTCATCATAAAGGAGTGTCACATTTCGTCTTTAAAAATAGCTTAGATAATAATTTATCGAATTACAAAACATTCTGTTAAGCAGCGGAATTCAAAAAGGTTTCATCTCATAAATGTCTTGGCTTAAAAGCCAGCAAAAACGTCTCAAAATATTTAAGGTTCTACATCACAAAAGTCAACATCATTTATTCAAACACGATACATAAAGGAATAGACTCCACAAAAGACCCCATCCCGTTACATATCAGAGCAACCCTAACTTCACACATCCTCGCATCAACGCTTCTAAGACTGGGTACCTGCACTTGCCCACAAGGCGGCAATTCCAGCAGAAGGGGTGAGATTCACAACAATAATATTAATATATAATCATAAGTCAAGATTAACAAATCATACATCCAACTCATCACATATACATTATAGCATTCCATGGCATCATCATAAGCATCATCATTTCAACATCATAAACATCATCATAAACAACATTACTTCACACATCAACGTCTCAACATCATCTCATACATGTCACAATTGACTCGACTAAATGCAACACCTAACGTCTCAACATCATGCATGTGGTACCATATAATTATAGCATTAATATGCTTCACCGTCGCTTTGAGAAAATGCTCCACCGTCGCTTTGAGCATAAAGCTCCACCGTCTCATAATTATGCAAATGCATGGACTCGTCGTTAACAACTTAATACACCGTCTCAACATCATTCCATTTTCAAGACTGACACATGCAGTTAATAATAATTACATGGCAGAACATCATCTCATTATACATGCACATAGCGACACATAGCATCATCTTATTCAATTAGCATCATACTCATACATCACTTATATTCAACAACACATCATTTAACAAAGGTCTAAAAGAACCATCATCATTCATCTTTACAGCATACATTAAAGGGTATAGAACCTCACTAACACTACCCAAAGGGCTCCTCTCAAAGTCCCATGCGAAACAGATCGCAAAAACAACAACAGTCCTGAACCATCTAACTCGCCACGGCGAGTACATCTGCTCGCCACAGGCAAGTACTCCCAGTAGCTCACTCGCCAAAGGCGAGTTGGGGGCGAGCTGGAGGCGAGAAATACTGGGTGCTTCGGCCTTTTTGACAGTTTTTAACAAAATCCTCATTTTTAAGCTCTCCAAATTAAATTTGACCAAACCAACTTCACAGGTCATCTCTATAAATATGAGGGCACTCAAAACCATCTAAAGTTTGGCAAAAATCCTAAATTTAAGGGTCAAGCTCGCCACGGCGAGCTATACTGCTCGCCTCGCGAGCAACCAAGGGTTACTCGCCACGGCGAGTAATCTGCTCGCCACAGGCGAGCGATCTCAGAACCACTACGGGTTCAGTCCAATTCACACCAAAACCTGTCAATTCTCTCCACTTAAGCTTCTAATACATCAGCAATAGCATCCTAGGGGATAATCTAGGTTCTGTAACACATTTACACAGCAATGCAACACGTTCTCACATCAAATTCATCAAACATCACCATAACCCTAATTCTCAAAACTTCTCTCAATTCTTCCCAATCTCTAAGCTAATCAAGAACAGATGATTAAACATTAATACTATTGAAGTTAGGCTCACCCTTACCTGGAAAAATTGCAGAATTTGCAGCCTAGCTTTCTCCTCTCTCTTGACCGTTCTTCTTCCTCTCTAAAATGTCTGTACGCGTTCTCAAAAATAATTCCTTTCTTAACCTACTTCTCTTATATACTCCCTCACAACTTAATTAATTCCTTCTTAACCCACATAACTCTTCTTAATTATAAATGTAACCCCATCTCTTGAAATTCTATCTTTTTCCACCACATCTATTTATTTACTAATTAAATATTCATATAAACATCACTTATATTATTTTGTTAAACAATAAAATAATAATACTTCACACGTCACAAATACGTCACAAATACGTCACATAATCATCAAAATCATATAATATATAAACATATATCATAACATCTAATAAAATAATTAAATAATTAAAGAGGGCGTTACATAAATGCAACGGATAAAACACACACACACACAGAGAGAGAGAGAGAGAGAGAGAGAGAGAGAGAGAAGAAAGATACAAAGCAATTATACATGTTCCTTCCACAAACCGTAAGTAGTCTTGTCCTCCTTGCACTTCCAAGGAGAGTTCACTAAAATGTAATATCTGATTACAACTACTCATTGCTAAAACTAGCAAGATACTTCAAACTACTCAAGCACAACTGCAAGAGATTTCCTATGCTCCTGAACACAATCAAGAGACTTCCTATGCTCAAGCACAACTGCAAGAGAGTTCTATTCAAACAGAATTACAAAGAAAATTGTTTGACGTTGAACACTTGATATACAATCAGTGGTGTTCACAATACAAATCAAATATAGACTCTTAAGACTCTAGAATTTCTAAGATATGAACTTTGATAAGAAATTCTAAGTGAACTTTTGATGCAGAACAATTTTGACCGAGTTTAGGCGCTTTCAAATTGTTGTAGAGTCTTGCCATTCTCTATGTTTTCACTCCTTTATATAGAAGTGAGAAAGAGACGTTGTAAATTGTCAGCACATCAAAAAGAGTCGTTTGAAGCTCTGATCAAATCACCAATGATCTTTTGCCTAATTTGGTTATTGTCCTATGAAGGATCAATTTCAAATCCATTCCAAGTATGAAGGAACATTTTTGCAGACATAGCTGTTATTCTTGTCCTGTAGCAGAGACACAAACTGAGTAGTGGAGGTAGTGGTTGTACACTTCGTACAATTGTACTTTGTCAACGCTCTTCAAAGAACAAGCATCCAATGCCTTCATATTTATTTGAAGTAGCCGTTGTTTTACTCTTTTGGTCTTCCACAATGCGAGGCGTGATTAAAACCTTTGAACAACCTTTGAAGCTTTGATTCTTTAATCTTCTGATGATCTTTAGCTTCTGGTGATCTTGCTTCTGATGAGGTGCTTCTGATGAACTTGCTTCTGATGACATCATCACTTCAAGAGCACTTGACTTCAGGAGCACTTTCTTCGGATGCTTCACGCTTCCTTTACTTTGTTGATTCCATTGGTCTCATTTGTTCTTTTAGAACCTATACTTTAAATAGACACTAAATTTTTGTCTATGGTCCTGCACACTTGAACAAATATTAGCACATTCAATTGATAATTTTTAATACCTTGTTATCATCAAAACTCTCAAAAGGTAATGTTAAACACATTTTGTTCCAACAATCTCCCCCTTTTTGATGATGACAAACATTAGTATTTAAAATGTTCAATTGTTATTAATCTAATTAACAAGTTGACTTTAAGGTTTGTAAGTTCCCCCTGAGTTCTATCCATGTTAATTAAATTCATCATTGAAAACGTAATAACACTCAGAATAAAGTCACATTAATAGACTAAGAGATAAGAAGAATGTCCTATTAATTTAACTTGATTAGAATTAAATTAATGGGGCTCAGAGGCTATAAATACTATACATCTACTCCCCCTTTTGTCATCAACAAAAAGTATAAAATAAAGACAAAAAGAACGAGATGAGAAAAACATAGGGAGAAATTCTGTAAGAACAATGAAATTAAGTACAGAAGCAAATTATTAGTTCAGTAACGCATAAACTGTTCAGAAGCATAATATTAGATCAGAAGCACACAAACACAAAAACTCAAAAGAGTAAAAACTGAACAAGCTATAACGGTGTGCAGCTAAGGCTTGGCTTGTTTTTGAAACATTTCCATCATTTGTTTGAGCATCTTGTTTGTCTCTTATGCCTGTTGCTTGATTTCTTTTTTGAAATTCTCATTGCTTCTGAGCAGATTCTCTTCTATAATCCTTGCTTCTTCCAGCTTAGCTTATGTAGAAGACTTATACTCAAGCAGTAACAGTTTCTGATCTAGAAGCTCTTTCCTTAACTGCTTGTTTTCTCTTTCTAGTACTGAGTTCCTTTGCACCAATTCCAATTTTGTAGAGGCTGACTTGAAGTTTATCTTGTTCAACCAAGTTAGATTCAACTCCTTAGGATGAACACAAGCAGGAATAACATCAGAAACATCTATGTCTGATATACACAGTTGTGTCTTATCTTGTGTTCTCCTGGCCCTTACTTTTTGTAAGTTGTTGACAACCCCTTTCAACCAATCCTTGAGGTTGATCTGAGCAATGTCTTGAGCATCAAGAGATGATCTTTGAAGTTCAGACAAGACAAACTCAACTCTTTCTCTTAATCTCCTCCACTGCTTCCCATAGCTTTCTTCATGATCCAAGTTGTTTCTTACTCCAACTAACTTGTTTAGCTCCTGAAATATGTTCTCACACACATCTGCTAATATAGTAGAATCTAGAAACAGGGTGGGTGGAGAAGGGACATTTGTGGTTCTGGCAGGAGCACAAGTTTGAATGGCTAGGTTTGAAGATGAAGGTAGGTCAGGTTCAGTGATATGTTCAAAAGAGGTATGAGACTCATGTTGATCAGCAAAAACTTTTTCAGGAACATGTTGTTCAGGAACAGGTTTTTCAGCAACAGATTGTTCAGGAACAGATTGTCCTCTCGTGGCTAACTTTCTCAATGCAATGCAAAAGGATATGTTTGAGTTAGTTGCATTGAGATGATATGAAAAATGTTCATGATGAATGATAATATATATGCAGGTTAATGAGGCCATTTGTAAGTTTGGTGTGTGTTGTTGGGGGCTTTCTAAAGTAACTTCATCAGAAGCAACTTTAGAGGCTTTTTCTTGATTAGGCTCATAACCTGGTAATTCACCTGAATAGTGATTAACCAGATCCTGAATGACAGAAGGGTCACTTCTTTAGGTAATCGGTTTGGATAGAGATACTGATACCTCATGATTGGCAGACTCAGACCCTCTTTGATCACCTACAACCTCTGCATCAGCATGAATAGATTAAAGTGGTTCAATCATTGGTGGTTGTAGAGGATGATCTGCAGATAGTCTTACACAAGCATTGATCCTTCTTTGTTGCATATCATGTATTCTTTCTTCAACAGAAGGATACATAGGAACAAAGGTATCATTATTAGGATTTTTCTGGTGCTTGGTGGATGATGATAGGGATAAACCGTTTTGTAAGTTTGCATAAACTCCATTCAAGGGAATATCATCTATGTCTGAAGAGGTTGAGGTAGAAGTTGAGAGGGAGGCTGAGGTATTACTAGATCCTACTTCTATTATATTAGTAGTGTTAAGAGAATCAATATTACCTTTTTCAGCTTCTGAACTCTTTTAGTAGTATCCACCAGTTCACCAGACACCACCAATTGTTGAAGATTCTCTATAAGCTCAATTCCCAATTGAGCAGCTTCAACTGTTGCTTCCTTCACCAGATGATCAGTAGATACATCAATCTCTTGAGCCAGTGCATTAGCCTTTTGCAGAGTTGCTTCTTCTTCAGCTTTCTCCCTCTTGACCTCTTTGGTTACAAGATCAGTTGCAGCTACAATCTGATCTTTTTCTTCTTCTTCTTCTTCTTCTTCTTCTTCTTCTTCTGCTACGTACCTTGATTCCTTCAACTTTCCTATAACATGTTTTCTTTTCTTCTTTGGAATTAAGGGTTGAGCAGGTAGAGGTTGTGAAGTTTCAACTGATTTGCCACTTCTTGTTCTCTTGTTCAGAACCTTAGCAGGGTCTAGGTCCTGAACTTCTTCTTGGATAGATGGCACATCAGAAACAGTTGCTTCTACTTGAGGAGCAACCTTGGCTTTATTGACTTTCTTTTTTTGAGGTTCAGAAGCTTCTTCAGCATCATTAGCTTATGATAGGTACTCTTCTTTGGTCAGCTTCCTTTTCTTCTTGGAAGCAACAGGAAGAACACCACCATACATAGTTTCTGGAATATCTTCCATCCTGATGGTCTCTCGAGTTGTTTCATAGTGCTTCAGGATGAAATTGACTCTTACATCAAGAGGATCTTGCATGCAGATAGGAGGAAAGTTATCCATCAAGTTGGATACTGCCTCAGATTCCTTCAAATCTGTAGCCAACTTCTTGTAATCCTCTTTCTTGATGAGCTTCATGTGTTTCAAGGTGCCACCATTAATCACCTTGCTTGTTACAATGCCCAGCTGCCTATCATCTGCAATCTTGGATGTTCTGATAGCATCCAAAATTCCTCCTTGATAGAAGATTTTAGAAGGAAGTCTTCCATAGGGAACCCAATGTAACACCCCAATTTCCCGTCTTAAAAATTTCATTAAATAAATCATACATCAGAGTATTCCTCATAAAGGAGTGTCACATTTCATCTTAAAAACAACTTTGATAATAATATATCAATTACAAAACGTTCATTTAAGCAGCGGAATTTCAAAAGGTTTCATCTCATAAATGTCTTGGCTTAAAAGCCAGCAAACACGTCTCAAAATATTTAAGGTTTTACATCACAAAAGTCAACATCATTTATTCAACACGATACATAAAAGAATAGACTCCACAAAAGACCCTATCCCGTTACATATCAGAGCATCCCTAACTTCACACAATCCTCGCATCATCGCAACTAAGACTGGGTACCTGCACTTGCCCACAAGGCGGCAATTCCAGCAGAAGGGGTGAGATTCATAACAATAATATTAATATACAAACATAAGTCAAGATTAACAAAACTTATATCCAACTCATCACATATGCATTATAGCACTTCATGGCATCATCATAAATATCATCATATCAACATCATAAACATCATCTAAAACAACTTTACATCACATATCAACGTCTCAATCATCATCTCATATATGTCACAAATGACTCGACTAAATGCAACACCTAACGTCTCAACATCATGCATGTGGTACCATATAATTATAGCATTAATATGCTTCACCGTCGCTTTGAGCAAATGCTCCACCGTCGCTTTGAGCATAAAGCTCCACCGTCTCATAATTATGCAAATGCATGGACTCGTCATTTAACGTCTTAATACATCGTCCCAACATCATTACATTTTCAAGAATGGCGCATGCAGTTAATAATAATTACATGGCAGAACATCATCTCAATTATGCATACACATTGCAACACATAACATCATCTCATTCAATTAGCATCATACTCATACAACACTTATATTCAACAACACATCATTTATCAAAGGTATAATAGAACCATCATCACTCATCTCTACATAACTCATCTAAGGGTATATAACGGCACGGTCTCTACCCCAAGGGTTCCTCTAAACGTCCTATGCAAACAGCTTACAAAAACAACAACACAGTCCTGAACCATCTAACTCGCCACGGCGAGTACATCTGCTCGCCACAGGCGAGTACTCCCAGCAGCTCACTCGCCAAAGGCGAGTTGGGGGCGAGCTGGAGGCGAGAAAAACTGGGTGCTTCGGCCTTTTGACATTTTCCAACAAAATTCTCATTTTTAAGCTCCCTAAATCAAATTTGACTAAACCAACTTCACAGGTCATCTCTATAAATACAGGGACACTCAAAACCATCTAAAGTTTGGCAAAAATCCTAGTTTTAAGGGTCAAGCTCGCCACGGCGAGCTACACTGCTCGCCTCGCGAGCAACCAAGGGTTACTCGCCACGGCGAGTGATCTGCTCGCCTCAGGCGAGCGATCTCAGAACCACTACGGGTTCAGTCCTATTCACACCAAAACTTGCCAATTCTCTTCACTTAGGCTTCTAATACATCAGTAATAGCATCCTAGGGGATAATCTAGGTTCTGTAACACACCTATACAGCAATTCACAGCCATCTCACATCAAATTCACAAAAAATCACTTTAACCCTAATTCTCAAAATATCTCTCAATTCTTCCCAATCTCTAAGCTAATCAAGAACAGATGATCTTACATTAATACTATTGAAATTAGGCTCACCCTTACCTGGAAAAATTGCAGAAATTGGAACCTAGCTTTGCTCCTTGTTCAACCGTTCTTCTTTTCCCAAATGTGTCTGTACGCGTTCTCAATATTTCCTTTCTTAACCTACTTCTCTTATATACTCCCTCACAACTTAATTAATTCCTTCTTAACCCACACAACTCTTCTTAATTATAATTATAACCCCATCTCTTAAAATTCTATCTTATTCCACCACATCTATTTAATTACTAATTAAATATTCAAATAACATCACTTATATTATTTTATTAAACAATAAAATAATAATACATCACACGTCACCAATACGTCACAAATACGTCACATAATCATCATAAACACGTCACATAATCATCATAATCATATAATATATAAACATATACTATACCATCTAATAAAATAATTAAATAATTAAAGAGGGCGTTACAACTCTCCCCCTCTTAAAGGATTTTCGTCCTCGAAAATTTACCTCGCTCAAACAACTCTGGATAGGATTCCAGCATCTTACTTTCTAGCTCCCAAGTCAAACTTTCACCCGTCGCTCCGTCCCAAACAACTCTCACAAGAGGTATCTCCTTGCCTCTCAACGTCTTCGTCTTCCGATCATCAATCCTCACGGGTAAGGTCTCAACCGTAAGGTTGTCCCTAACTTGCACATCATCGCTTTGGATCACATGAGACGGATCCGGAACATACTTCCTCAGCTGAGATACATGAAAAACATCATGCAAATTTGACAAGTGCGGTGGTAATCCAACACGATACGCCACCGGTCCAATCCTCTCTGAAATCTGATACGGTCCAATAAACCTCGGAGTCAACTTCTTCGATTTCAAAGCACGTCCAACACCCGTCAAAGGAGTCACTCTCAGGAACACATGATCCCCCTCTTGGAACTCAAGGTCCTTTCTACGCTTATCATGATAACTCTTCTGTCGACTCTGCGACGCTTCCATCTTTTCTTGGATCATTCTCACCTTCTCAGTAGTCTGTTGAACGATCTCTGGTCCTAAGACCACTCTTTCACCCGACTCAAACCAGCACAACGGAGTCCTGCACCTCCGACCATACAAAGCCTCAAACGGCGCCATTCCAATACTTGAATGGTAACTGTTGTTGTATGTGAACTCTATCAATGGAAGATGACTATCCCAAGCTCCTCCCTGTTCAGGTACACAAACCCTCAACAAGTCCTCCAACGACTGAATCGTCCTCTCCGACTGACCATCTGTTTGCGGATGATAAGCCGAACTCAACCTCAACTGAGACCCTAACGCCTCTTGCAAACTCTTCCAAAATCTAGAAGTAAATCTTGGATCTCTATCAGATACGATGCTCGAAGGAACACCATGCAGCTTAACTATCTCTCTAACATAAATCTCCGCCAACTGAGCCACAGGAAAAGTAATGTTGATTGGCAGAAAGTGAGCAGACTTCGTTAATCTATCAACAATTACCCAAATAGCATCGTTCCCTCTAGGAGTATTGGGCAAACTCGTCACAAAATCCATGGATATACTATCCCATTTCCACTCTGGCACATCTAAAGGTACCATCATACCAGTCGGCTTCTGATGCTCAATCTTCGACTTTTGACAAACCAAGCAAGAATACACAAATTGTGCCACATCGCGTTTCAAACCAGACCACCAAAACAGCCTCTTTAAGTCATGATACATCTTCGTAGCTCCCGGATGAATACTCAAGCTACTTCTATGACTCTCTTCAAGAATCATCTTCTTAATCTCATCGTTGTCAGGAATGCAAATCCTCCCTCGGAATCTCAACACTCCTTGATCATCGACCTTAAAGTCACCATCCACAGTCTCCTCATTACCAACAATCAACAAGTCTACAAACTTGACATCTTCTTTTTGTGCCTCTTTGATATGCTTCAGGAAATCATTATCAATTCTCAACATTCCCAGTTTTATGCTCTGATGCGTTCTTTCACACACCAAGCTCAAGTCTCTAAATTGTTCTAACAACTCAAATTCTTTCATCATCAACGCGGACATATGCACAGTTTTCCTACTCAAGGCATCTGCAACCACGTTTGCTTTACCAGGATGGTAATTCAAACCAAAATCATAATCCTTCAATAACTCAAGCCACCTTCTCTGCCTCATATTCAACTCTTTCTGATCAAATAAATATCTCAAACTCTTATGATCACTGAATACTTCAAACCTCGAACCATACAAATAATGTCTCCATATTTTCAATACAAAGACCACAGCTGCCAACTCCAAATCATGCGTCGGATAATTCTTCTCATGAATCCTCAATTGTCTCGAAGCATATGCTACCACCTTACCTTCTTGCATAAGCACACCTCCCAAACCCAACTTGGACGCATCACAATATACCACAAAAGGTTCATCAGACTTCGGCAAAATCAAAACTGGAGCCGTCGTCAGGCGCTTCTTCAATTCATTGAAACTATTCTCACAATGCACATCCCATACAAACGACTTACCCTTACACGTCAATTGCGTTAACGGAAGAGCCAATTTAGAGAATCCTTCTATAAACCTCCTGTAATAACCAGCTAATCCCAAAAAGCTTCTAATCTCCGTAACCGACTTAGGCGTCTCCCATTGCGATACCGCTTCAACTTTAGACGGGTCAACCGCAATACCTTCACCAGAAATAACATGGCCAAGAAAACTTACTTCACTTAGCCAGAACTCACACTTAGACAGTTTAGCATACAGCTTCTTCTCTTTCAGCACTTGCAACACAATCTTCAAATGCTCTGCATGCTCAGCTTCAGTCTTAGAATATATTAGAATATCATCAATAAAAACCACCACAAATTGATCCAAGTACTCATGAAAAATTCTGTTCATATATTCCATAAACACACCAGGCGCATTGGTAACACCGAAAGGCATCACCTTGTACTCGTAGTGACCATAACGGGTCCTGAAAGCCGTCTTCTGCATATCTTCATCCTTCACCTTAATCTGATGGTAACCTGACCTCAAGTCAATCTTGCTAAATACCTTTGCACCCACTAACTGATCCATCAAGTCGTCAATTCTCGGAAGTGGATACCTATTCTTGATCGTCACTTTGTTCAACTGACGGTAATCAATGCACAACCGCATACTACCATCCTTCTTCTTTACCAACAACACCGGAGCTCCCCATGGTGAAACGCTAGGTCTCACAAACTTCTTCTCAAGTAAGTCTTCCAACTGCTTCTTCAACTCTGCTAACTCAGAAGCAGACATACGATAAGGTGCCATCGACACCGGCTTCGTACCAGGCACAAGGTCTATCGAAAATTCAACCTCCCTCTCTGGTGGCACATCTGGAATCTCATCAGGGAAAACTTCAGGAAATTCCTTCACAACAGGCAGCCCATCAATAACAGCTTGGTTCTCCAAAGATAACGAAGCCATCAGCGAAAACATCAACATCCCGTCACGTTCTAGTTGCTTCAGCTGCTTCGTAGATAGAAACTCTGCGCCCCACTCTTCATCGACAGAAGAAAAATGCACCGTCTTTCTAAAACAGTTGATAAGAACTCGGTTGTATTCTAGCCAGTTCATACCCAGAATCACACCCATACCACTTAAAGGTAGGCACACTAAATCCATCACAAAGTCACGGCCAAACATAGATAAAGGACAATTTACACAGACGTGAGAAGTAGTCACCGAACCCTTAGCTGGAGTCTCGACAACCATTTCTCCATTCATATCAGAAACATCAAGACCCAAGGCAGAAACACAATCAAAAGCAACAAAACTGTGCGTAGCACCAGTATCAATAATAGCAACTAAAGGAGTATTATTAATATAGCAAGTACCTCTGATCAAGCGATCATCATTCTCAGTCTGAGTGCCGGTCAATGCAAACACTCTCCCAGTAGTCTTAGTCTTCTTGGGTTGCTTACACTGCGAACCAATGTGTCCTTGCTCATTGCAGTTGAAACACACCACATCATCAAACTTGCAATCACTAGTGATATGCCCCTTCTGACCACAACGGTAACACCTCTTCACCTCAACAGTACATGCATTGCTCTTATGGCCTTTCTCGCCACAAGTGTAACAAGTAATCTCAGCAGGAGCAGCCTTCTTCTGGGGCCTCCTCTCATCATTCACTCTTTGCTTCCCTTTATCTCTAGGGGCATCATAAGGTTTAGGGCGACTCTGCTGGCCCTTAGCTTTCCGATCATTCACTACCTTGTAGTGAGCTTTAGTATCCTCCTCATAAATCCGACAACTACTCACCAACTCAGAAAAGTCACGAATCTTCTGGTAACCGATAGCTCTCTTGATATCAGCGCGCAACCCGTTCTCAAACTTGATGCATTTCGAAAACTCAGCCGTCTCGGGTGCATAATGCGGATAGAACTTAGCCAACTCCACAAATTTGGCCGCATACTCGGTCACCGACATGTTCCCTTGCTTAAGCTCCAGGAACTCTATCTCCTTCTTTCCACGAACATCTTCTGGAAAGTATCTATTAAGGAACTCCCTCGTGAAAACAGCCCACGTCACCACGGCTCCATCTTGCTCCAAAATAGGCAGGAGACTAACCCACCAATCGTCGGCCTCCTCCGCTAGCATGTGCGTGCCAAACCGCACCTTCTGAACATCGTCACATTGCATGACCCTGAAAATCCTCTCAACTTCCTTGAGCCACAACTGAGCTCCATCAGGATCATAACGCCCCTTGAAGGTAGGCGGGTGATTCCTCAGAAACGTCTCCAACATTCTAGTCCCATCGTTCCCACCAGTGTTGTTCTGATTACCCACAACTTGGGCCATTGCTTCCAAAGCAGCAGCAAGAGCAGCATCATTTCTACCAGCCATCTAGTTCTCTGGAAACAAACATGAGTCAGAATAATACAATAATACTATTCTACTCTAAGACAACGTCACTCGACTCTCTACTTGGCCGGACGGACCGACCTGCTCTGATACCAATTGTAACACCCCAATTTCCCGTCTTAAAAATTTCATTAAATAAATCATACATCAGAGTATTCCTCATAAAGGAGTGTCACATTTCATCTTAAAAACAACTTTGATAATAATATATCAATTACAAAACGTTCATTTAAGCAGCGGAATTTCAAAAGGTTTCATCTCATAAATGTCTTGGCTTAAAAGCCAGCAAACACGTCTCAAAATATTTAAGGTTTTACATCACAAAAGTCAACATCATTTATTCAACACGATACATAAAAGAATAGACTCCACAAAAGACCCTATCCCGTTACATATCAGAGCATCCCTAACTTCACACAATCCTCGCATCATCGCAACTAAGACTGGGTACCTGCACTTGCCCACAAGGCGGCAATTCCAGCAGAAGGGGTGAGATTCATAACAATAATATTAATATACAAACATAAGTCAAGATTAACAAAACTTATATCCAACTCATCACATATGCATTATAGCACTTCATGGCATCATCATAAATATCATCATATCAACATCATAAACATCATCTAAAACAACTTTACATCTCATATCAACGTCTCAATCATCATCTCATATATGTCACAAATGACTCGACTAAATGCAACACCTAACGTCTCAACATCATGCATGTGGTACCATATAATTATAGCATTAATATGCTTCACCGTCGCTTTGAGCAAATGCTCCACCGTCGCTTTGAGCATAAAGCTCCACCGTCTCATAATTATGCAAATGCATGGACTCGTCATTTAACGTCTTAATACATCGTCCCAACATCATTACATTTTCAAGAATGGCGCATGCAGTTAATAATAATTACATGGCAGAACATCATCTCAATTATGCATACACATTGCAACACATAACATCATCTCATTCAATTAGCATCATACTCATACAACACTTATATTCAACAACACATCATTTATCAAAGGTATAATAGAACCATCATCACTCATCTCTACATAACTCATCTAAGGGTATATAACGGCACGGTCTCTACCCCAAGGGTTCCTCTAAACGTCCTATGCAAACAGCTTACAAAAACAACAACACAGTCCTGAACCATCTAACTCGCCACGGCGAGTACATCTGCTCGCCACAGGCGAGTACTCCCAGCAGCTCACTCGCCAAAGGCGAGTTGGGGGCGAGCTGGAGGCGAGAAAAACTGGGTGCTTCGGCCTTTTGACATTTTCCAACAAAATTCTCATTTTTAAGCTCCCTAAATCAAATTTGACTAAACCAACTTCACAGGTCATCTCTATAAACACAGGGACACTCAAAACCATCTAAAGTTTGGCAAAAATCCTAGTTTTAAGGGTCAAGCTCGCCACGGCGAGCTACACTGCTCGCCTCGCGAGCAACCAAGGGTTACTCGCCACGGCGAGTGATCTGCTCGCCTCAGGCGAGCGATCTCAGAACCACTACGGGTTCAGTCCTATTCACACCAAAACTTGCCAATTCTCTTCACTTAGGCTTCTAATACATCAGTAATAGCATCCTAGGGGATAATCTAGGTTCTGTAACACACCTATACAGCAATTCACAGCCATCTCACATCAAATTCACAAAAAATCACTTTAACCCTAATTCTCAAAATATCTCTCAATTCTTCCCAATCTCTAAGCTAATCAAGAACAGATGATCTTACATTAATACTATTGAAATTAGGCTCACCCTTACCTGGAAAAATTGCAGAAATTGGAACCTAGCTTTGCTCCTTGTTCAACCGTTCTTCTTTTCCCAAATGTGTCTGTACGCGTTCTCAATATTTCCTTTCTTAACCTACTTCTCTTATATACTCCCTCACAACTTAATTAATTCCTTCTTAACCCACACAACTCTTCTTAATTATAATTATAACCCCATCTCTTAAAATTCTATCTTATTCCACCACATCTATTTAATTACTAATTAAATATTCAAATAACATCACTTATATTATTTTATTAAACAATAAAATAATAATACATCACACGTCACCAATACGTCACAAATACGTCACATAATCATCATAAACACGTCACATAATCATCATAATCATATAATATATAAACATATACTATACCATCTAATAAAATAATTAAATAATTAAAGAGGGCGTTACACCCAACATCTCTTGATTGTTTGACTCTCCCTTAGAGTCTCAATCATGTGCCTGAAGATGTACTTAGGTACATTTGCCTTTTCCTTGGTCATGAAAAAGTGCAGAAACACTCTGTGATCCAGTGAAGGTTGATCTCATTTTGGATCTTCAGGAGCTACTTATGTTCCATATTAAAGTCACAATACTTTCCCTTCTTAGTACTGTTGAACATTGTCTTGTTCACTACATCATTCCATGGACTTGATTTGTTGTTGTCCAAGCCACTAATAAACCTTCCTTCAGATACTCTTCTAATCACCCAAGCAATCACTTTTTCTGAAATAAAAACAGAGATACCCGTGATGCTCGATCTTATTTCTGTACAACTGAAGGGTTCCAAACCCATTTCCTCTCTTGTTTTACCCGCTAGACTGGGGTCAATCAGAACTTTCTCATCCATTTCCAACTAAGCAGCTTTACGATCGTAGACTTGTGCTCTAACCCAGAAGTGCCTTACTTGGTTCATGTAGGTTGGACCATTCAGCATTTCCAATTAGTTAATGAGGTTCTGAGACTCATAGTAACTCTTGAGCTCGCAACCATGATGTGCTAGAGATATGAAGTCCACAGGGTTTTCAACTTGAACATTAAGATCCCATTATTCTAACGACATAGTTCTTCCCTTGATTTCATATGCAGATGCTTCTTGCATGGATGTTTTTGGAACTGAACTTGAAGAGGCCATAGATGAAGATGAAGTTTTTAGGGTTCTAAGGTTTTTGATGTTTGAAAGGATGAGTTTTCGCAGAAACTTAGATAAATTTTTTATTTAAGTGCATTTTTGACACATTAATTGTTAAAAAGTTGCGATTTTGACCCCTAACAAAAAATTAATAATTTTGGCCCCTTTAGTCTCAAAATTACTGATAAGATGCCACGTGTCTCAAAAGAAGAAGCATAATAACAACTTTTTGTAAAGATAAGGGGCCAAATAAAATAAATATATCTTAAATAATTTTCCTAAAAAGACATATATCTTAAAAAATTGTTACTACCATTTCAAATATATAAATTTAGATCAAATGATTGTTTTGAAAATGATAAAATTTCAGTGTTTTTTTTATTATAAAAAAATCATTATTAATTAAGGTGACACTAATGTCCATTTTGCATCCATGAAAAAAAAACTAATATCCATTTTGCAATATTCTCATATGATTTTTGAATTTTTATCCTTGTTGAGTCGAAAAAATAAACATGGTTCATTGACACTACAAGTCAAGTTAATATTGAGCCAACACCTCATGGACAAAATGAAACAATGTTCATACTCAATTAACAAAAATAAAAATAGAAATAATAGCTAAAAATAGTTAAATTCTCAATAAGATAAATATAGATATGGATAAAAAAAAAGGAAATTTTATTTTCAGAGTTATAATTATAAAAAAAAAATGAAAAGATAACTTTCTTCAAAAGATATTTTTCTATTTTCAAAAAGATTAAATAAAAAATACCAAATATAAATTTAAAAACCCCTTAAATAATTGTTTCTATCATTTTAAAAGATTGATTTAACCAACTTTTATTGTTCATTTTACAATATTCTCATATGAGACATGAAAACATCCGAGAGTCGAAAAAAATCAAAATCATCCATTATTGTTAAAAGACAGGTGAAGCTAATATTGTGTTGGCACCTCTTGCACAAAATGAAACTATGATCAAACGATTCAAACCCAATTAAAAAAAAACAGAAATAACTAAAAGGAGGTAAAATTTTAAAACGTCGGAATACTTTTTTTAAAGAGTTTCTTAATTCTTAATAAGATAAAAATTGATATGAAAAAAAAGGCAATTCTTTTAAACATTTTTAAGAGGAATTTCTTTTAATGTTATAATTATAAAATGAAAAATAAAAAATATAACTTTCTTTTAAAAAGATTTTTCTATTTTCAAAAGGTTAATTTTTCAAAACAAACTTTTTTCAAAGTCAAACTTTTTTTTAAACATTTTTCCATTTTTGGCGTTTAAAAAAATAATAAAAAAGACCATAGTGACCCAAAACCAGCCGCATGCCACTAATTATAACACATGGGGATGCACCAAAACCTAAAGCTCCTCATACTACCCCTAATCGTTCATAAGTAAATGGGTACTTTCTATTGTGTTGTTCGTTAATCTTTCTACTATACAACGGATCCATGATTTGTGTTTCGGTGTGGCTAAATTTTATTCATATTTTATTTATATCATATGATTTTATTATTTATATAGGTTAACTTCCACGAAAAATAACCCTAAATTTTTACTATTTGAGGGGTGTGATGGAGCAATTTTAAATGTGAAAAGAGCAATTTTCTTTTATACTCAAATTAGTTGGGCTGAAGCCCACTTATAAAATGAGTAAAAAAATCCACTAATAAAGTTATATGTTTCAAACCCTAAAAAACAGCCTTCTTTCTCTTACCATGATACCAGCCGCCGTTACTTCTCCCTTATTCTACATTTTTAAAGTTTTTTCTCTTCTCCTTTCTTTGACTTTTTGTTTCTCTCTATTTCTTTTACCTTTAATTTCTTCACCCTATTAATCACATAGTTGTTTCCCAAATCTCAACATGAAATATACCTTGATTTTTTGTTTTGGAGAAAATGCATGTGTGGCATTAGCCTCACCATGACATACACCAGATCCGTCCCTGCTACTATATCATAATGATGATAAACAATCACAGACGAAAAACATGCTTGGAGGCGAAGGAGACACTGCATGTTCCTCAAGAATTGACAATTGAAATCCAACCAAGCTTGCTGGTGAAGTCTCTCTTTGGTTTCAAATGTGTTTGTAAGTTTTGGCTTTCTCTTATCTTTGATTTCCATTTTGCAAATTATTCATATTTTCAATTCAGTGTCGCATCCCACACTCATAGAATAATTGTGTTCATATCAAATTCACTTAGTAATACAATATCTATAGATCTTGAATCATCCATTGACGATGATATTGCTATTGAAAAACCAAACCATAGTTTTATCCATCTTGAATCTAATTTTCTCATTGAAATTATAAGTTCATGTAGATGCTTTGTATTTTTGCACCGTAATTCAATCTTATACCTATGAAATCTATCCATCGGTAACAAGATTGAGTTCTAATGTATGTGGTGGTTAAGGCTCGAAATTGTTTTATTGTGTAAATTATTTTACGAGTTTATGTATGTTTATCAAGATTGCTAAATCTACTAAAAGTGGTTGTCTTATTAATGTTAAATGTGCTAGTTGTTTTAATTTCCCCAATAAATCAACAAACATAGTGATTGTTATTGTTTCATAAAGATGATATTACACACTTTTACCCACAATCTTTCCATCTTTGTTTGTTTGATTCTTAAATCAAAGGCAGCGAAAAATAATATATTTTTTTCTTTTGTTAAGATGTGGAGATACTGATGTCCTAAATCACGTCTCTCTTCACCTAAGTCCAATGAATAGATTACGTTGGAGATTGATTATATATATTTCTCTGCTCGGATTCAGTATTGTGTATTACTATAGTCAGAAGCATTTTGTAGAGTACTGAATCAAGCTCCTTTGCTCGACATTTGAGTTCCTCCTCTTTTAAATCTAGCCATTTGCTCGCCTTCTAATTTTCTATCTTTTAATTCCAGTTCCTTCATTCGACTATCAATACGCTGCTCTATAGATTCAAGCTCTTTCATTTGGCCATGAAATTTCCACTCTTTCTCAACATGGTTGTCAATTTGTTTTTTCCACTCTTCCCAAAAAATTGATGCGAAGAATTAAAAAATGACAAACATGTTGAGAAAGAGCGAAAATTTCTTGCCTATATAAAGGAGCTTGAATCTAAATAGAAGGGTGTTGATAGCCGAATGAAGGAGTTAGAATTGAAAGATAGGATATTTGAAGGACGAGCGAATGGAATAGATTTAAAAGAGGATTTTTTTTGCATATGATTTAATCGAAAAAAAACTTTTAGAGATGTCTTTTCCAGATGGTTTTGAGTCTTTTGATCATGAAATAAAAAATTGTGATTGATGGGTATTTTGAGAATTTCTTAGTCTATGGGCTATGGATTATGGTAATAGTAAAGTTGACATATGGGTGATAAAAGAATACACTGATTATGGTAATAGTAAAGTTGACATATGGGTGATAAAGGATACGAAGTGTATTCATGATGGACTAAGATCTTTGTTCTTGGAACAGATGGAAAATCTGGATAGCTGAAGTATAATGATGAAATAGGAAAGCTTCTAGAGCATGTACCATTCTGGTTCTATTCAAATGAAAAAAATAGTAATTATGAGAAAAAATTTGATAAGAAATATTAATTATATAAAACTATCTTTAATATATACGACTTATTAACACAAGACAGTAACAGGAAATCAACATATCTCTCCTAAAAACTAAAAAATTATAGATCTAACACAACTAAGAAACATATTGACACTTAATTGTATAATGAGTTAGTCACGATATATCAGATCGTTATAAACCTTTTTCAAAATAATAAAAAGATAAATTGAATACATTATAAAATTATGTTCCATTCAATTATACAAAGCATGATAAGCTACCCACTAAACAATTTTAAAAGAATATATTCTACAAATTCAAAGAAAATACAAACAATACTACTCTAGTTAAAAAAAAAATGAAAAGTAATTTTAAATACAAAAGAAGACATATATATATATATATATATATATATATATATATATATATATATATTCAAGAGTTTACCTTAATTCAAAAGAAAACAATAACATATCTTCTTTTTTTGTTTATGGTCTCATATTTATCTAAGAAATGAAAATCATGAGAGTCAAAAAATCTTGATATGATAGTCCCGGAAATTGATACGATGGTACTTAAGCTGAGATTTGTCGCATCTCTTGTAGATCTACTAGCAGAAAAAAAAATACACAATTTAATAAGAGGAAAAACAGTAGATCCAAGAAATATATGATAGAACAAAATAAGTTACCTTAGTTTCTCCATAGATACATATTAGTACTATTAAGAGTACAATAAAGCTACAATTGATGTACCCTCCATAATATATCATCGTAATATATACAATCATTCATGTTTTTGTCTGTTAGAATATCATAAATATGAAATCATGACTAATAGATAGATAGATATATAGTGAAATACTACTTTAATGAATCTCTACAAATGCAAGATAATAAGGTCATAGAGAGAGGAGAGAATGAGCGATGAAAATATTGGGAAACGGCATTGCACCTTGAAATTGTAAAAGTGAGTGGATACTAACATTTATAATGAGTTTATCAGAAGATGGATTAGGGTTTAGGTTAAGTTTCCACAAGGCCGACCCAATTGGACTACAAGACAAACATTCACATTGTGGCTATCTGACATGTAGTCCTATTGGGCCGGCCTTGTGAAAACTTAACCTAAACCCTACTCCATCTTGTGATAAACTCATTATAAATGTCAGTATTCTCCCACTTTTACAATTTCAAGGTGCAGCACCGTTTCTCAAAATTTTCATCTCTCATTCTCTCCTCTCTCTATGACCTTGTTATCTTCCATTTGCATAGATTCATTAAAGTAGTCATTCACTATATATCTATCTATCTATTAGTCATGATTTTAAATTTATGATCTTCCAACACACAAAAAAATTGAATCATTGAATATATTACGATGATATATTATGAAGGGGTACATCAATTGTATCTTTATTGTACTATCAATAGTACTAATATGTATCTATGGAGAACCTAAGGTAACTTATTTTGTTCTATCATATATTTCTTGGATCTACTGTTTTTTCTCCTATTAAATTGTGTATTTTTTTTTCTGCTACTAGTTCTACGAGCGATGCGACAAATATCAACTTAAGGACCATCATATCAATTTCCATGGGCTGGTTTCACATCTTAAAAAAAAGGGGACTATCATATTAAGATTTTTTTACTCCCATGACTTTCATTTCTCGGATAAATATGAGACCATAAACAACTAAAGAAGATATGTTTTTGTTTTCTTTTCAATTCAGGTAAAATCTTGAATATATGTATGTCTTCTTTTGTATTTAAGAATACTTTTCATTTTTTTCTTTTATCTAGAGTAGTATTGTCTGTATTTTCTTTAAATTTGTAGAATATATTCTTTTAACATTGTTAATTGGGCGGCTTACAATGCTTTGTATATTTCCTCTAAATGGAACATAATTTTATACTGTATTCAATTTATCCTTTTTATTATTTTGAAAAAGAGTGGTTTATAATGATCTGATATATAATGATCTGTATTTTTCATTAGGAGAGATATGTTGATTTTCTGTTACTGTCTTGTGTTAATTAGTCGTATATAATAAAGATAGTTTTATATAATTAATATTGCATAGCAAACTTTTTCTCTTAACTAAGTTTATAAGAAAGCCACTTAAAGATCAATTAAAATTTGCTAACTACTATTCTTTTTTTCAAGTGAAATTGAATTTTTCATTCAGACGAATTTGAATTTCTAACTAGAACTTTCATCTCTTGTGAATTTACCAGGAGAATCATGGTATTGAAGTTTCGAGTCTTAAATTTATCAAGAAAATTATGGCAAGAACTATCAACTCTCGCTCATCTTCACTGCTGATTTGAGGGATCGACCAAATAAAGCAGATTATTATATAGAAATTCTTTTGAAGATTAATTGGATGTTGTCATACCCCAATTTTTAACCGAAGGTAACACTGACACGTGTTTGGTGACGCTGAATAATCTCCGACTTTTTCGAACAAAATTTCGGCAGAGAGGTATTTTAAAATACCTCATTTTTTTGATTTCGAGTCGGCCCTCTTCTCTCATTTTTAATCTTATCTTTTTAATTTCCATCTTTTATTTAATTCCTGAAATTTTAATTTTAATTTTAATTTTAATTTTAATTTTAATTTTAATTATAATTTTAATTTTAATTAGTCATTTTAATTTTATATTTTAGTCACTTTCATTTTTTTTTATATATTATTGTTGCTATTCTTTTTAATTGTCCGAAACGATCCGATAAGTCCGAATACAGTCCAGATACAGGCAATAGCTTCATCTCAATCCAGCTCGTCCTCGTCCCAATCCGAAGCCACAATTCTCGGCTCAATTGAAACAAACCCTAATCAAATGCAGTATTGTAAAATCAAAAATTCACAGAGGCAGAGGGGGGGAGCCGAATTCACAGAATCCGATATACAAAAATCACACGCCAACCGGCACAAAACTCAAACCCTCAAACCACAAATCATCATCACCTAACCAGCGCCCTACGCACACAAACAACCAACAAACAACAACACAGCCGGACCACACGCACGACACAAACCAGCACCACAGCCGAACGCAACAGTCCAACACATACCACAGCCACAAGACACACACGCAGTACTCACACACACAGGCGCACCAACAACAACACAGACTCAATTCACAACCGCGCTACTGTCAACAGGTAACAAAGTTTCTTTTTTTGTTTTTTTGTGTGTTTTATTTTGTAGATCTAGGGTTGTTGGGTTAAGACATGAGAGTTTTAAGGTTAGAATCCGGCAGAGGAGAAGGAGTAGAAGAGAAAGCGAAAAAAAATTAAAAAAACATAAGTTTTAAGGTTCCAGCCGGTGGCGCCGCCGTTCTTGGCCGGCCAACCGCCAGAACCCCATCGGAGAAGAGGGCCGTTTCCGGCCGTGTTGTCTAGTGAGACGGGAGAGCATTTTTTTGAGAGAGGGGAGAGGAAGAGAGAGAAAGGAATGAGGGAAATGAGAGGGATTAGGGTTTACAACCCTTATATACCCCTTAAAACCCGTG
This sequence comes from Medicago lupulina, assembly GCA_958299785.1. NCBI lineage: Eukaryota > Viridiplantae > Streptophyta > Magnoliopsida > Fabales > Fabaceae > Medicago > Medicago lupulina. Next base: position 21,555,636 of record OY283145.1, on the reverse strand, counting down.
ACCCATTACCCATGAATCCGACCCGGTTCGGCCTATTTTAAGGCCCAATCCCTTTTTTTTAATTACCACACCCCCCTGCTTGCTGTCTGCACCCCCATTCTGCATTACACCGTTTTTATCTTTTTTCTTCATGCATTTTCGATTTCTCTTGCGTTTTTCTATCATTTCTTTATACATTTTATCTCACTATTAGATTAGGCTGCATATTTATCATTTCTTTAGTTTATTAATTTATTTTTTGTTTTACTATTCATTTTTATCGCATAATAAATTACTTAGAATGTAAATTAAGCTTTATGTAAATTAATTTTCCGTTATTTAATTTCCGCAGACCGTAGAATGTATTAATAGGCTTTTATGTAATAGCTTTAGGTGTATGTGTGTGTGCGTGTGTGTATGCCTCTTGTTTTCTTCGTAGTTTAGGTTAAAGGTTCTCGTGGTGGTCCAACACCACCGTGAGTTACCTACGCTTTACTTTTTTTGCTCCGTTAGTTTTAACTTTAGTTTAGTGAATATTCAAAAACAACAAAAACATTCAAATAACAAAAAACACAAAAATATTTTCATAAACAAACCTTTATCCTAAATCAAGTGATCGTCTTTTTATTTTCTTAAATCAAACATTAATCAATTTAAATTTTATCATGAGTTCACTTTCTTTAATATTAAAAAACACAAACCAATTCTCATTTGCCACTTGGCTTTTTATTTTAAAACCTTTTTTTTTAAAAACTAATAAAAAACACAAAACCAATCAAACGTCAATTTTTACCCCGAACTACGAGGTTCTGATCCCCCACGGGTACGTAGGCAAAGGGCCCAGTCCTTCTGAATCAATAAAAAATGTAGATAACAGGCTTCTTTTTTTTTAATCTCTATTTTCAAATCCCTTCTTTTAAACAAAAATAAGCAAGTTATAACACAAAAAATAAAATAAAGTCGAAAGGTTCTCGTAGAATACTACGAATATTTGGGGTGTTAATACCTTCCCTAAATATAACCAACCCCCGGACCCCGTCTAAATTAAATAATTTTTTTCAAAAGTCGTGAAATAAATTAGTGAGTCAAAAGCTAACCAAATAGCCTTGATCTCTGAAAAATGACGCGACATAAATGGCGACTTCACTGGGGAACTAATTTGAGGGTTAAGCCTAACTCGACTTTATTTTAATTCTTGTGCTTAAACAAAAAAAAAATAAAAGATGGAAATAGTGTATCTTTCTTTCCTTCTTCTTTCTCATGAGTGGTGAGATAAGTCCTAACCCAGACTTGAGGGAAACATAAGATAGGACGGGGCATAATCATAGTGATATACCAAGAGCATTCTTGAGTAGTGTTTACATGTCATATAACCCCACTCGGTGGAGGCCTCACGAAAGGTAGTACTCTTGTTATCATGAGCATTCGTGTCAACGTTATTACTTTCAAAGTGAGTGTCCTGCAAAACCGTGGACCTTAGTTACCTTTAACCCATCTTGGCCTTTATAGGACGTAGTGCGGTAGCTAAACCAAGAGTATTCTTGACTTTAGCTGTCACGCGATACTACACTCAAACTAGACTTCCTTTTGAGTTTTATTGGACTAGGAGCATTCCTATACACCGATATGTTCATAAGGGTAGTTGGAATTTGGGAACTTGGTAGAACCCTTGTTACAAGTATAATTGAAGCCAAAGTCCCTACCCTACAGTGTACTATCCCTCATAAATCATGCATGCATTCATTCATAAAATTTTTTTTTCATCAAATATCGAAGGATTTAGAAAAGCTTCTTGTAAACATCACAGACGAATGGATCTTGTAAGAAGGAACACCAAGAAATACTACTTCAAAAACCTTAACTTTTGTTGAGAACCTTTTCCTTGGTTTCGTTCTTACATTTGAAAAAGAAACCGATTGCGATTTCTTCGCATAAAACCATGTTCCTCTGTTATGTTTACAATTCACTTTGATGAACCCTTCCAAAAAAATATGTGTGTCTATTTTTGCATAAACATATCATGCATCACACTGCATTAAACATATCATGAACCCTTTCAAAGTCTGAGTCTCACAAAGTCTCCTTTTTTCATCAAAAAGGTCAACCTGTGGTCCGACTGTCCTCTTCAGTCAACTCGCACATACAACACTCGGGCAAGCATCAATGGAAGGTCTTGAACAAGAGAATCAGGCACTCCGTGAAAAGATGGCAATCATGCAGGCTAAAATAAACGAGATGGCAGCTATGCAAACTTAGGTGGATGAATTAACTGAATTGGTGAGAACACTGAGAGCTACACAAAATCAACCACCGCCTCCTCCTCCTCCTCCTGTCAGAACTCAGGCCGAAAGACGTGGCTCTACTATCCCTGATTGGACGATATGCTCCGAATCTCCAACATTTTCTACGCCTCCACGATCTGCACCTTGGTTCCCGCCCTTTACTTCTGGTGAAATACTCCGCCCTATTGCTTGCGAACCTCTAGTGCCTACTTTTCAACCTACACTTTACACTCCTCGACCAGTACCAATGCTCCGCCAAATTAAACCTCTGGTGCCTACTGTTCAACACGCAATCTATGTTCCTTCTCCAACTGTGACACGCCCTCAAGCTACTATGACCTATTCAGCACCAACAATCCATATTGTCCCACAAAATGAAGAACCCATCTTTCACTCTGGGAATATGGGGGCCTATAACAGAGTGGATGACATGCAAGAGAGATTTGAGATAGTGAATCGGGAGGTGCAGGACCTCCGCGGAAAAGAAACATTCAAGAAAGATGTTTATGATATGTGCTTGGTGCCGAATGTCCAGATACCCCACAAGTTCAAGCTCCCAGACTTCGAGAAATACGAAGGGACTTCCTGTCCTAAAGACCATCTGAAAATGTATGTGAGAAAAATGTCCATGTATGCCAATGATCATCAAGTCCTCATCCACTACTTTCAAGACAGTTTAACCGGTACCGCACTGAAGTGGTACATGAACTTGGACCGTGCAGAAATTCGAACCTTTAATGACTTGTGCGAGGCCTTCGTGCGGCAATACAAATTCAATATGGATATGGCTCTGGACCTAAGTGATCTTCAGGCTATGACTCAGGAAGATGACGAGACATTCAAAGAATATGCCCAACGGTGGAGGAACGTCGCTACCCAAGTCAGCCCACATGTAGGAGAGAAGGAGATGACCAAACTCTTCTTAAAAACTCTTAGTCAGTTCTACTATGAGATGATGGTCGGAAGTGTGCCCAGGGACTTCTCGGAGATGGTGAGCATAGGTATGCGTCTGGAAGAAGGGGTCCGAGAAGGACGATTAACCGCCTCTGCCGATATCCAAGAAATTGCCGACTCGTTGGAAACCTGATCTCTTTTGTGCCTTCCATCAAGGGGTGCAAGGTCATGGCGTTGAGAACTGTTTCTCCTTGAGGATCGAAGCCCAAAAGTTAGTCGACGCCGATGTCCTGCCTTTCAAACTTTGAATCCGAGCGTGTAGCCGCATTTGGGTTGCTTGTGATGTTCCTTCTACTACTTAGTTGTTCGAATAATGTTTGTTTGCTTGTTTTATACTTTTCAAAAATCCTTTTGTCCCGCCCCAGACGAAAGTGAACTTGTGTAGGGCTTTTTGCTTCAAGTATTTTCCATCATTAATAAAAAGTCGTTTCTATCCTGACTGTCTCTTTTTGTGCTTATTCCGGAAAAATGGTAATACAGAAAACCAAAAATTCTCTTTAAATATTCTTAAATAACTGCATAATCATAACTTATACTTACTTGTCAAAATCAATAATCAAATCATGCATAAACCCGTTGAACATATTAACCCTGTACTCTCTCCCAACTTTGAGTTCCCAATGTCCGAAACTCGAGGAAGAGGAAGATGCAGAAGTTCCCGACAAAATTTCTCGCCTACTTGGGCATCTCAGCTGTCAAAGTAAAAAACAAAAACATCAAGAAGAGTGTCCAGAAAGGGCCATTCACTTACAAAGACTGACACGAGATGCTACCATCATACTTCAAGTGTACACTTCAACAGGGGCAACCCCCCCCCCCCCACCCCCCCTCTCTCCTACCCTCATTATACAACATGGAGGTCGTCGAAGTCCCTATCGATAGGAGTTCTACTGAAATCCAAGCTTGATTGAACTGAAAAACATGACGGCCTTGTACAACTATATCAAGAGAGGTTAAAACAAACTTCCAACAAGAAAGTTCGTCCCAGTGGATTTCAAGAAACCTCGTGCTAAAAAAGGACACCATCTTTCCAACCAGACTCTAGGGGCAGGTGGATGCCTAACTATGAAGACCCATATGCGGTGACTCCTGTGACCACAAATGTTGACAAACCCGCATGCCGGTGCAGTCAAGAAATACTTTGTAAAAAAAATAATCATCAAAAAAGCTCAATGAGTCGCGAACCTGAAAAGGCGACTTAGGCAAAAATGAGCATCTCGGTGGACTGAAAACCCAAAAGGGCGGTCCAGGCAAAAATCAAAGACATGAACAAAAATAATTATCCTGATAGGTCGAAAACCCGCAAGGGCGATCTATGCAAAAGTTAAGGATCAAACGACAAAGTAACTGCATCAGTCAGACACAACTCACTTGGGGCATCCATTCATCAAAAGGCCTCCGATTCAGAGCATCTACAAACCCGAGACCCGGAACTGGGGCAATTCAAAGTTGTTAGGGAGAATAGTAGTTACTGTGTTCAATGTACACTCCCCATATATTTACCATTTTCCAAAAAAAATTCAAAATTTGTGGAGCCGCGCCATTGGCGGGTCACCACTCAATTCGCCAAATTTGAGCCTGTGCCCATTTATTTGGAACTTTCATTTTATTCTATTTGCAAAATTTCTTCTATTTTTGATGACAATACTTGAAGCAAAATTCTCAAAAATACAAAACTTTTTTACATCTTTTGAAAAGTGTGAACAACAAACACACCCTCTTTGAACTCGTGAGTAGGTGAAGCGCACATCAGCACACGCCTCGAGAACGGTTACATCCGGAAGAGAAACACGACTAAGCATTATGGAAAGGATCTCCGCTTCAAGTAGGATGCAGTCACAAACCAAAAAAAAATACAAAAAAAGAGCTCGCTAAGCTGAAAACCTGAAAAGGCGGCTTAAGCAATAGAGAGCGTCCCGGTGGACTAAAAACCCGAAAGGGCGGTCCAGGCAAAAATTAGGGATTTTCAAAACAAACAAAAACGAAAACAAAGAACGACTGCTAAAGCATGCCGAGGGAAGAACACTCTGTTCCCATTTACAGATGGCGACTTCTCGCAGACCTTCGATCGCCAATGAGCTGGCCTCCCAAGGTGCATCGGCTGCCACCGTGTGCCAGGTTTCATACCGCCAATGGCCCGATTAGTTCACAATGATATCAACTCCAAGGAAGTTTGCCGAGTGTTTGTACTGCGCTGGCAGTCCGCCTCCCATCTTACACGTTCAGTCTTGTTCCATCAAGTCACCTGTCATATGCAGTTTAGATGGTCGTTCAAGCCACATTCATACATTCATACATTCATGCATTCATGCATCCACACATCAATACTTTCATATACTCGCACATTCAAGCGTGCACAGCGCACATACACGCACAATATTAATTCACACATGATTGCATCAGTTGCCCAGAGTCTCATTTGGTCATATCTCATCAATTCAACCATCAATTCTTCCAAGTGGCAAGTCCTATATAACGGACAACTTGAGGTTTACTTTTTGTCTTTCTTCCAAGTGGCAAGTCCTACATAACGGACAGCTTGAGGTTTACTTTTTGTCTTTCTTCCAAGTGGCAAGTCCTACATAACGGACAGCTTGAGATTTATTTTCGTTTTTCTTCCAAGTGGCAAGTCCTACATAACGGACAGCTTGAGGTGTATTTTTGTCTTCCTTCCAAGTGGCAAGTCCTATATAACGGACAGCTTGAGGTTTACTTTTTGTCTTTCTTCCAAGTGGCAAGTCCTATATAACAGGCAGCTTGAGGTTTACTTTTTGTCTTTCTTCCAAGTGGCAAGTCCTACATAACGGACAACTTGAGATTTATTTTCGTTTTTCTTCCAAGTGGCAAGTCCTACATAACAGACAACTTGAGGTGTATTTTTGTCTTCCTTCCAAGTGGCAAGTTCTATATAACGGACAACTTGAGGTTATTTTCGTTCTTCTTCCAAGCGGCAAGTCCTACATCACAGACAGCTTGAGGTTTATTTGTCTTTCTTCCAAGTGGTGAGTCCTACATAATAGACAGCTTGAGGTTTATTTTTTGTCGTTCTTACAATGATACATCACCATTTTCCCCTATGAAACTACACTATCCCCTAACGGAGTCGAATCCCCTTTCTCAACGAATACAGGTATCCATTGTGGTTTCTCGTCCCGGTCAAAACGTCCTCGCCGTCTTGCATTCTTAAATTGCATCACAAGCATTCATAACATCTTAGGTCAAAAATGGTGTACTTTGTATTTAAGTCTCTTCGACCAGTCGAATCAAAGATTTCATCTTCAAGTCTCCGGACGAAGAAACTTAAATAGGGGCATCTGTCATACCCCATATTTTGACCTAAGATAACGCTGACACGTGTCTGGTGGCACTGAATAATCTCCGACTTTTTCGAACAAAATTTCGGCAGAGAGGTATTCTAAAATACCTCATTTTTTTGATTTCGAGTCGGCCCTCTTCTCTCATTTTTAATCTTATCTTTTTAATTTCCATCTTTTATTTAATTCCTGAAATTTTAATTTTAATTTTAATTTTAATTTTATTTAGTCATTTTAATTTTATATTTTAGTCACTTTCATTTTTTTTTTATATATTATTGTTACTATTCTTTTTAGAGTAAATTACACTCCCCTCTCCTCAAAGATGCTTGAAATACACTCCCCTCCCCTCTTATGTTAAAATATACAATTTCCTCCCTTGAAAAGTAAAATTTACACTCCCCTCCCTTATAAGATGCTTGAATTACAACCCCCTCCCTTGATAATTAAATATGCACTACACTTTAATCTATTTTAACATAAATAAATATTTTTATGATATATATTAATTTTAAACCACCCTTTAAGAAAAATTAATTCATTTCTTTATAATTTAAATGTTAATGATAATTAAATTTAAATATTTTGCTATTGATTTTATAATTTAGAGTTTAAAATTAACTTTTAAATAACCATGGTTTATTGTCTTTAGTAATTTTTGACATATTTTAATTTTATTTTGGCTTGTTTCATATTTTATAATAGGGTTTAAAACTATATGTTAATGAAATTGTGAATAAAAAATAGCAAAAAAATATGTATTCAATTTTTTATTATGTTAAAATAGACCTGCAATACTATTTTTTTCGAAGTGTATTGCATTATTATTTTTATGCTAGATTATTAGAATTAAAAAAAAAAATATTGAGGGAGTAAAGTGTAGATTTTAACATAAGAGGGGAGGGGAATGCAATTAAAGCTTTTCTTAGGGGAGGGGAATGAAATTTTTTCTAATATGTTTTGAATAAGAGGGGAGGGGAATGTATATTTTAACATAAGAGGGGAGGGGAGTGTAATTCAAGCATCTTTGAGGGGAGGGGAGTGTAATTTACTCTTCTTTTTAATTGTCCGAAACGATCCGATAAGTCCGAATACAGTCCAGATACAGGCAATAGCTTCATCTCAATCTAGCTCGTCCTCGTCCCAATCCGAAGCCACAATTCTCGGCTCAATTGAAACAAACCCTAATCAAATGCAGTATTATAAAATCAAAAATTCACAAAGGCAGAGGGGGGGAGCCGAATTCACAGAATCCGATATACAAAAATCACACGCCAACCGGCACAAAACTCAAACCGCAAATCATCATCACCTAACCAGCACCGTACGCACACAAACAGCCAACAAACAACAACACAGCCGGACCACACGCACGGCACAAACCAGCACCACAGCTGAACGCAACAGTCCAACACATACCACAGCCACAAGACACACACGCAGTACTCACACACGCACGCGCACCAACAACAACACAGACTCAATTCACAACCGCGCCACTGTCAGGCACACGGAAACCCACCGGCCGCAAACCCATATTTAGTCCAAACGGACAGCCGCGCATACACAACCGCGCCACTATCAACAGGTAACAAAGTTTCTTTTTTTGTTTTTTTGTGTGTTTTATTTTGTAGATCTAGGGTTGTTGGGTTAAGACTTGAGAATTTTAAGGTTAGAATCCGGCAGAGGAGAAGGAGTAGAAGAGAAAGCGAAAAATAATTAAAAAAACATAAGTTTTAGGGTTCCGGCCGGTGGCGCCGCCTCCCTTGGCCGGCCAACCGCTGGAACCCCATCGGAGAAGAGGGTCGTTTCCGGCTGTGTTGTCTAGAGAGAGGGGAGAGCATTTTTTTGAGAGAGGGGAGAGGAAGAGAGAGAGAGGAATGAGGGAAATGAGAGGGATTAGGGTTTACAACCCTTATATACCCCTTAAAACCCGTGACCCATTACCCATGAATCCGTCCCGGTTCGGCCTATTTTAAGGCCGAGTCCCTTTTCTTAATTACCACACCCCCTGCTTGCTGTCTGCACCCCCCTTCTGCATTACACCTTTCTTATCTTTGTTCTTCATGCATTTTTCGATTTCTCTTGCGTTTTTCTATCATTTCTTTATACGTTTTATCTCACTATTAAATTAGGCTGCATTATTATCATTTCTTTAGTTCATTAATTTATTTTTTGTTTTACTATTCATTTTTATCGCATAATAAATTACTTAGAATGTAAATTAAGCTTTATGTAAATTAATTTTCCGTTATTTAATTTCCGCAGACCGTAGAATGTATTAATAGGCTTTTATGTAATAGCTTTAGGTGCATGTGTGCGTGCGTGTGTGTATGCCTCTTGTTTTCTTCGTAGTTTAGGTTAAAAGTTCTCGTGGTGGTCCAACGCCACCGTGAGTTACCTACGCTTTACTCTTTTGGCTCCGTTAGTTTTAACTTTAGTTTAGTCAATATTCAAAAACAACAAAAACAACAAAAACATTCAAATAACAAAAAACACAAAAATATTTTCATAAACAAACTTTGATCCTAAATCAAGTGATCGTCTTTTTATTTTCTTAAATCAAACATTAATCAATTTAAATTTTATCATGAGTTCACTTTCTTTAATATTAAAAAACACAAACCAATTCTCATTTGTCACTTGGCTTTTTATTTTAAAACCTTTTTTTCAAAAACTAATAAAAAACACTAAACCAATCAAACGTCAATTTTTACCCCGAAATACGAGGTTCTGATCCCCCACGGGTACGTAGGCAAAGGGCTCAGTCCTTCCGAATCAATAAAAAGTGTAGATAACAGGCTTCTTTTTTTTTTTTAATCTCTATTTTCAAATTCCTTCTTTTAAACAAAAATAAGCAAGTTATAGCACAAAAAATTAAATAAAGTCGAAAGGTTCTCGTAGAATACTACGAATATTTAGGGTGCTAATACCTTCCCTAAATATAACCAACCCCCGAACCCCTTCTAAATTAAATAAATTTTTTCAAAAGTCGTGCAATAAATTAGTGAGTCAAAAGCTAACCAAATAGCTTTGATCTCCGAAAATGACGCGACAGATGTTTTCCGAGAAACAATCATCGGATGCAAAATCCAAGCAACACTTTTTCAAAATGTGTAACTATCACTATTTTTTAAAACAAAAGAAAAATATTCAATGTAGAACAATGTTTTTTTACAACATAGTCAAGGGGTTATATAATCTGGTTGTTCATATACTACGGTATTATAAATCAGTAACCATTAGTTCACTCTTTTCTACTGAATTTTAAATGATCTTTTATATGATATCTACATAAAAGGTTATTAGAAAATATTTATTTACAATGTTTCAATCTTAAGCACTACTGTAAGCTTCAACAATCCAAGGATTTCAGCATCTATAGAGCTTTTATTGCAATCTTCAACACTTAGAGTAAAGAAAACAATTCCCATAATCAAGCTTCTCCGAAACCTACACTCATTCGGAAGTGAAAACTCGTGCAATGATGCACTTGATAAAAGTGTTTTGACTACAACTTGTTCTTGCACCTTATTTGTATTTTCATGGAAAATACGTTAATTGATAATGTTACCAAATAAAAAACAAATAGAAATGGAACAAGTTTTAGAAGAACCATTCGTATCAAATTTTCTATTGTATTAGTTTGCTCTTTACTCGGACTGTTAAAGAATACACTAAAATGTGATAGTTGTTGAAACCGATTGATTATTGAAGCTTAAACCATAGATTAAACATTGCACATAATTCTTTCTAGTAGCTTTTTATGTAGAGAACATACAAATAATTATTTAAAATTCAATTGAAAAGAATGAACTGATGGTTTCCTTTTACGATCGAAGGTTGCTTTATCATCACTACTAGAATCTCTCGATTTTCCTGCAGATTTCTTTTACAACCTGCGGATTTTGCAAAGGATTGCGGTTTCAGGTAATACCTTCGTAGGTAATTGTTTCCCTAGGATTTTAAGGTCCGCAAAAAAATATGCGGATATACTTGCAGTAAAATCCGCAGAAAATCATCTAGTCAGTGAATAAAACTTTGCCTACCCGTGAACACGATACCTTGAACATATCCTCACGTACTTCCGCAGTAAACATCATAGGAAAATCCCCAGGAATATCCGCAGGAAATGTTTTAAAGAACAGATTAAATTACAGGTAAGCCCTCAGCTAACATTTTAGTTTTTTATAGCCAATTGTCATATAAAAAATTCATTTTGAAATTAAATTGAAAATTGGAGTCAAAAACATCAAAATTCCCACTATATAATGATAAAACTAATCCAAAATATTTTACTTTGAGTACTACCACTCGAAGTTCATATCATGTTTACAAAGATAAGGAAAATACAAATGAAAACTATAAACTACTTTCAACACCAAGTTACATATATTAAAGGATCTTTTAAGAATAGATGTCTATTTTTCTTTCTTAACTACAACGGTTGTATCTTATTCACCAATTCCATGATATATCGAGTTGCCAATCCGAAAATGTTAGCACATGAAACCATGTATTTGGAGCTAGGTGCACTTTCAAACCCATCACCAGCTAGTCAAAAGTTTATAGGATTATCTTTCTCTGCAAAAAGAGGCCCCATCACAATAACAAAATGGTCACTCATTTCCATTCCAGTTAAAAAAATATGCAATCATAAGCAAGCACATTCATAAGACAACACAAATGAAATTTCAACTAGTAAAGTAACATGAAAAGTATAACTTTAACTAAAAAAACAAAAAATAGTGAGAGAAATTTAGTGAGGGAAAACATAAAATTACTCTCTAATTCCGTCACTAAATTTTGTGACTAAGGAATTTCTAAGGAATTTTATTTTTTCCGTCACTAATTTCCCTCTCTAATTTTGCTCTTCCTAGTAGTGGTCGTTACCTAGAAAAGTAACTTGAAAAGACAAAATAAGCTTTAACTGATCGAAATTGTAACCCTAAATACAACAACACGATGAAGACACAATAATGAGAATGAAATTAGATGGATATGTGAAGGAATCTACCTGAGTGAACGTTGTTTTGATACGGCGGAAAAGTGATAGATACGTTGGTGAGGTTGTGATACGGCAAGAAATACGGTGGTGAGGTTGTAATACAACAGTGAAGTGAGAAATATGGTGGTGATGTGAGTGATACGATGGCGTAGTTGTGATTGGAGTAAGAGATTCATGTCGAGAGTGATCGGAGAAGTTTCAATCGGCGAGAGTGATCGTGAAACTCTTCAATCAATTTACCTTGTAAAATGTTTTAATTTTTCTAACTATTATCATTTATAATTAAAAAGAAAATTAATAATTTTACTTTTTAACAAAAAATATATATTCTTTCAAAAAAAAAAGTATTATAAAAGTTATATAAAAAACATATATATATATATATATATATATATATATATATCATATAAAATACCCTTTGAAAAAAACATATAATATAATAAGAATGCATTCAAATCTGAATCTAAGTGGCAAGAGAGTTTTTGAGAGGGACTTGATTAGTTACTAGTTATCCTATATTTTTATCAAACAAAGCTTATATTATTGTAAGGGACTTGATTGTCATTTTTTAGTTATTGCAGAATCTAATTGTCTATTTTTAGATGAAAGAGAGAAAATAATAAAAACTAACTTTGCACATACATATTTAATGCGAAGGTGTTCTATTCGACATACGATTTTTAAGTCTTTCGGTTCAACATCTCGACTCTTTCAACAAAAAAAGTCTTTCGATTCAATATTCCAATGTTATGTTAATTTTCAAAATATTTCAACATTGAATATAAACAAAAATATATTAATTGCAATCAAGTTTGACATTTTATTTAAATATATGTTGATATGGACTTAAATTTAAAGTTATAGGGTCTATGAGGGTTTTGCTTCAGGGTCTATAAGGGTGTGTTGCACTTCAAGTTGGCTACCCGATGTATTGATATGGACTTATATATGTTGATATGTTTTGATATTAGCATCGGTGGAAGCCCACAATGCAAAGCCCCATGATAACCAGCTTCTGTGGGGAGGTTTAGAAAGGAATACAAACAACATTGTCTCAAACTCTTGCATACATGACCAGATACTTGAACTGAGAAAGCAACTTGGTCACAAGGTTTATTTGGTTACCCCATAGGTTTATGAGCCTGGTCGACTAAAGCCCCTTCAAAATAAAGGTAGGACAATTCTTGAAGTGTTAACATCATCAGTATTAGTGCAACTATGGTTTCTTCTCACACAAGCAAACATAAATTAGGGTTTCTAGATGAAGAAAAAGAAAGTAGTTAGTGAGGTTAGAGTTGGTTATGGTTTTGTGAATGAGAGAGAGAGATGGTATTGGAAAGTTGTTATTCACATTAGTATTGAAATTGTGTTACAAGAAAGAATATATACACAATGACTTAGAGAACAAGTCTCTTGTAACAACCTAACAAACTTATCCAAAACAAACTAAAACTCTTAATCACTTGATAAACATGATTATGGATTAAAATAAAATCTAATACACCCCTCTGAATCCATAATCCTAGCATTCTATAAGACCTAACTTGTCCCTTAAGAAAGAGAATATGTCAATCTTCAATGGCTTTGTGAAACCATCTGCTAACTGAGCTTCTGTAGGACAATACACAACTTCAATCATTCCTTTTGTCACTTGTTTTCGTATGAAGTGAAACATAGTTTCAATGTGTTTGCGCCTTCCATGTGCTATTGGATTCTTGGCCAAATTTATAGCAGATCTGTTGACAATCTTCAACTTTAATGGTTTTTCTACTTTACAGTTGAGTTCCTTCATCACATTATCCAGACAAATTGCTTGACATGCTGCGAATGTGCCTGCAATCTATCCAGCCTCACATGATGATAGAGCAGTGACTGGTTGTTTCTTAGTGCACTATGAGATTGCAGCATCATTGAACTTGAATAGGTAGCCATAGGTGCTTCTCCTATCCATTCTATCTCCACACCAGTCTGAGTTAGAGTATCCTTCTAGCTTAGCCTCTCCCTCCTTGCTATTCGTTGGAAACATCAGGCCAAGCTTCAAAGTTCATTTCACAATTCTCAGTATTCTCTTAGCTACAGTGAGATGAGATTTCCTTTGATCGTTCATGAATCTTCAAATGATACTTACTGCAAAGCATATATTTGGCCGGATATTGCTCAGTCATCCTACTAACTGTTTGAATTCAATAGGTTCTACTCTTTCTTCATCACTACATTCATCCAGTTTAGCATTTGTTTCAGATGGATTTGATGCAGTGTTGCAATCAATCATTTGAAACCATTTAAGTAGTTCCCCAATGTACTTTTGTTGATGCATTACTATGCCTGCTGATGAGTAAATCCGCAAGTGCACGGTTTACCGATGTTGTAATAAAAAGATATCTTTCCGACAGGGAGTTTTGAATTTAATTAACTTTCAACAATGATTAGAAGAAAGTTAAGTTATAAAGTTTGGATTTTTAATTAAAAGAAAATAATAAAAAAAAGCGCCTTGGTATTATTGCTCCATCTTAATGACAAGTCTTTCACAAACAAACCCTAAACTGGTAATTTTAGACTTGACCCACTTTCTAAAGACAAGTTTCTCTTAAGCGTATCAAAGCTTCTCTCGAAGTCATTGAGTATGTTTCTCTAGCAACCACGCCTATTCTCATGGTTGATTGATATTAGAATCCTTGAAGAACGAAACTTTATGTGTCTCAAGGTTTGCTAGATTATTCTCATGTTTCGCAATCCTTGTCTAATTTCACTTGTTCCAATATCAAAACTTTTTCTTCCAATGCTTCGCTTTGATATTTGTGATGATGAATTAACAAATACTAACCATCCGCGTTCACTTTATGAGTTTGGTATTCGTTAATTCATTATTAAAACGGTGAAATTAGATTAGAAAGTAGATTTATATAAAATTAGGGTTTATGGTTTGGTTTGATTAGGATTATGTCATTAAGACTTATCCAACAATCCCAAGACAATAAGAGTCTACTCACTCACGTTCATTGTAGACATAAAGAAGAAGAAGAAGAAGAACATAAAATAAAGGTTGATCTTTTATTAAAGAAAACAATTGTCACTTATTATTTACAAGAACAAAAGATGATTTTAGAAACTGGATGACTGCTCTATTTATAATCTAACATTGACTTCAACCCCAAGAATAAATCACTAAAGTGTTGCACAAGAAACCATGGGCTCTAGGTCAGAAATACTAAAATAAGCAGCTTGTCGGAGAAGCAAAAGCAGCAAAAGGACCAAAGGGGGCGCGCCTCTTGTCATATTATTGTACAAGATCTTCAAATTATTTGCATAGGATATTTTTGTATGAGATATTCATATTTTTGACATGAATCCTTGCACCAGATATTTTTGTATGAGATCTTCATATTTTTGGCACGAATCAGCTCCAATTATTCTTTCTTTTGCTCCAAGACTTCATCTTTCAAATACTCACTACAACAAAAATTAGCTTTAATATCACCCATTTAATAGCACTTATTTAAAAAGTGCTATTAAACAATACGATGAAGGCCCTATAATAGCACTTAAAGAAAAAATGCTATCAAACTCTTCATGCAGGGACACTATATTAGCACTTTTATGGAAAGTGCTGTCAAAGCCAAAAAAAAGGGAACAAAATAATAGCACTTTTATGGAAAGAGCTATGAATGCCAAAAACACGGAACAAATATAATAGCCCTTTTATGGAAAAGTGCTATCAAAACTATAAATAGCGATTTTTACAAAATATTAATTGTAAAAGATCTCTTATTTATGGGTGTCGAACCTTTGACCCCTTGGTAGCTGAATAATAAAAGAAATAGAAATAAAAATAAAAAGGAAAAATAAGACCAAAATAAAAATAAAAAAAATATCCCTCTCAGATTCCTTATAATTTTTTTTTCTTTCTTCATCGTTTTCAATCCTCTTTCTCTCCACTGGACATCGAACTTCCACACTATCTCCATCAAGGGCGGATCTTGACATTTGGTTCATGTGGGACTAAATTTTTTTCATCCTATAAAACATAACAATGATTTTGTGAGCATAACAAACAAACAATTCAATGGCCAATTAACGGTTACTCCTTCCATCAAATTTGTGAGCATAACAAACAAAAGCCATGAAAATAGTTGAACGATGATGCATTCAAAAGCCCTTATTATCTCTAAAGCCTATAATTATAAGACCTTTTTAAGATTTTTTTTCCCTTTTTATAAGACCCATTTGCTATTCCCAACTACATTAATTATTTCTTTACATACATACCCCTATTTATTATAAATCTTTTTCTTCAATCAGCAATAAATAACATATGGAAAACATAAACTAACTCTCTCTCTTAACGATAAAATTGTAAAAATAATAATCATTGCAAACAACTTTGATACAAATATCCACTTTCTTAATTCCGTAATTTTAGCAAAAGGATCTATATAGAAACGGAGGTAGTATTTATTATAAAAAAAATAATATAAAAAATGCATGTCGGGCTATAGCCACATATATCCCCAACATGGATCCGCCCCTGATCTCCATTGCTGTCAACTGAATCTTCATACCCAACACCGCTTTACTCTCTCTCTCTTTTCTTTCTTCTTCAAAACCCATTTTTTCATTCTTCTAGGGTTAGGGATTTTACTCCTTCCTTGTCCACCTAACTCTGTTTCTATCAAGAAATCTTTCTAATGAAGGAATTTTCTTCTTGTTGAGTTCATTTTTCATTCCGGATGTCGATATATGGATACCGACAAGAGGAGAAGATATGAACATGGATTTAACACCAATGGTAGATTTTAGAAATCCAAAAAAGGTTTGTTTTTTTTCCCTCGCTCTAATTTGGTTTTGTCGGTTTCTTTGCTTTAATTTATAGTCTGGATTCTTATTTTTTTTCCTTCCAGGGTTGAAGTAAATTGTGTCGTTTCTATTCAGGCTTATTCTTTTGGTTTTGCTCGTTTGTATTGATATTGGTGTCTCTCTGTTATAGGAAGATTTTCTTCTGATTTTTATTGTTTAATTTCAATAAAAAAATTGTAAACTGTGAACACTTTTGTAGTTTGGTTACTAGTGGTTATTGACTAGACTTTGTTGTTACTTTGTTTTGATTATTTGTATTTGTTATTGATTGTATCATCCTTCGGAGATGAAATGATATTGACATCTAGTCCTTGTAATTGACAAAAGTCTATGATTAGATCAAACTGTTTATGTTATTACTATCATTGAATTTTTTCACATTGACCATCCATTTTGCATATAAGTTTTTTAGAAGAATTAGTTATAATATCTCAATTTATGTTTATGTCCTTAATGTATAGTGGCACAACCAAAAACTACACTATTTTTTTGTGTTTCTGAGATTTACATGTTCTCGAGTCGCAACTGTATTTTGCTTTTTGCAGACAAATAGTGGAAAATAAGGTGGTGGAAATTGAACCTCAAAACAGTAGCTTACCTAGTGATGATATGTCTGCAATGAAATATGCAAGTCCCTTTAAGGTCACATTGGCTCTCAGTGTACGCAACCTAAGAAGGCTCAGGCGAATGGTAGGGTGTTTGTCTTGGCTGGTACCCAGACCGATAATGAAGATCGACTTACAGAGGTACTTGTTTCTTTAATGGTACTCCTTTAATTGCTATTATAGATACTAGTGCTACGCATTGTTTCATTGCTATTGATTGTGCAAAAAGGTTGGGTTTGATTATGTCTGATATGAATGGGGAGATGGTTGTTGAAACTCCAGCTAAGGGTTCAGTAACTACTTCCCTTGTTTGTTTAAGTTGTCCGTTGTCTGTATTTGGTAGAGATTTTGAGGTCGACCTTGTTTGTTTGCCGTTGGTGGGAATGGATGTAATATTAGGAATGAATTGGTTAGAATACAATCATGTCCTGATTAATTGTTTTAGCAAGACGGTACGTTTTTCCTCTGCTGAAGAAGAGAGTGGAGCATAATTTTTATCCACTAAAGAGATGAAGCGGTTAGAACAAGACGGCGTCTTGATGTTTTCCTTGTTGGCGTATTTGTCGGTAGAGAATCAAGCTGTAATTGATAGATTGCCTATTGTGAAAGAATTTTCTGAGGTTTTTCCTAATGAGATTCCAGATGTGCCACTAGAGTGGGAAGTCGAATTTGCAATTGATCTTGTTCCGGGAACGAAGCCTGTGTCGATGGCTCCTTACCGTATGTCAGCTTCTGAGTTAGCTGAGTTAAAGAGGCAGTTGGAGGACTTACTTGACAAGAAGTTTGTAAGACCGAGTGTTTCACCTTGGGGAGCGCCGGTGTTGTTGGTTAAGAAGAAGGATGGTAGCATGCGGTTGTGTATTGATTACCGTCAGTTGAACAAAGTGACGATAAAGAACAGATATCCACTCCCGAGGATTGATGACTTGATGGATCAATTAGTGGGTGCTCTTGTTTTTAGCAAAATTGACTTGAGGTTGGGTTATCATCAGATTAAAGTGAAGGATGAGGATATGCAAAAGACGGCCTTTAGGACACGATATGGTCGTTATGATTATAAAGTGATGCCTTTCGGTGTTACTAATGCGCCTGGTGTGTTTATGGAGTACATGAACAGAAGTTTTCATGAGTATCTGGATCAATTTGTTGTTGTATTTATTGATGATATTCTAATCTATTATAAGACTGAAGCAAAGCATGCAGAACATTTGAAGATTGTATTGTAAGTGCTGAAGGAAAAGAAGTTGTATGCAAAGTTATCCAAATGTGAGTTCTGGTTGAATGAAGTAAGTTTTCTTGGCCACATTATTTCTGGTAATGGTATTGCTGTAGATCCTTCGAAGGTTGATGTTGTATCGCAGTGGGAGACACCGAAGTCAGTTACCGAGATTAGAAGTTTTCTTGGTTTGGCTGGTTATTAGCGAAGGTTCATTGAAGGATTTTCAAAGTTGGCACTTCCTTTGACGCAGTTGACTTGTAAAGGTAAAGCATTTGTGTGGGATACTCAATGTAACACCCCAAATTCCCGACTTAAAAATTTCATTTAAATAAAACATATATCAGAGTAACATCACAAAGGAGTGTCACATTTCTCAACAATAAAATCTTTAAACCAAATAAATATTAGTTTATCCTTCGCATAAATAATCAATATATAGCAGCGGAATCATAATTAAAATATCCTTCAAAAAGGTCTTGGCACTAGGCCTCATAAATGTCTCATAAATTCGTCAAAATACTTGAAATCATTAAATAGTTCAAACATGATACATAAAGGAATAGACTCTAATAAAGACCCCATCCCGTTACATATCAGAGCAATCCTAGGTCACACAAGACTCCTCACATCTGCGCATCTAAGCTTGGTTACCTGCACTTGCCCACAAGGCGGCAATTCTAACAGAAGGGGTGAGATTCACAACAGAAATATTAATATATAAATCAAACATTTATGATTAACAACATAAACTCATCATCTCTAGCACATATTCAAATACAAGGAATAACATCACCGTCATAAACATCTCAAACATCACAATAGCGTCTCAAAACATCGTCTCATATAATGTCAACAATTTGACTCTCTAAATGCAACTCTAACATCTCGACATCATGCATGTGGTCCCATATATAAGCATTAATATGCTTCACCGTCACTTTGAGCAAAAGCTCCACCGTCGCTTTGAGCATAAAGCTCCACCGTCTTATAGTTATGCAAATGCATGGACTCGACTCTTAATGACTTAATCAAGTTATCACACGTCTCAAACATCATTAATTAAATCAGACTGACACATGCAGCTATGAATAATTCATGGCAGAGGCTCATCACATTGCATACACATCATAATACATAGACATCATCATCATAGTCATATACATCATGTTACGAGTCATTATCAACACAATGATTCATCACTTTGGCATCAACACAAGGGTGCATCCTTAATCCTTATTACAGACTCTATCCCAAGCTATGAAACATCTCTAACACTACCCAAAAGTATTCTCTCAAAGTCCTATGCGAAACAGATCGCAAAACGGAACATCAGCCCAGAACCACACTAACTCGCCACGGCGAGGGATCTGCTCGCCACAGGCGAGTACTCACAAAAGGTTACTCGCCAAAGGCGAGTTGGGGGCGAACTGGAGGCGAGGAATCCTGGTTGCTCTCGGCCTTTTTGACATTTTTCACCAAAAATCTTCGTTTTAAGGTTTTCTAAATCCAATTTGGCTAAACCAACTTCACAGGTCATCTCTAAAAATAATAAGGCACTCAAAACCACTTACAATTGGGCAAAAGTCCTAGTTTCTAAGGGACAAGCTCGCCACGGCGAGCTACGCTGCTCGCCTCGCGAGCGATCAAGGCTTACTCGCCACGGCGAGTAGTCACTCGCCACAGGCGAGCGATCTCAGAACCACTACGGGTTCAGTCCAATTTCCACCAAAACCTCTCAAATCTCTCATGTTAAGTCTCTAATTCATCAGCAATGTTGTCCTAGGGAGTAATCTCGGTTCAGTAACACATTTCTACACCAATGCAACACAATCTCACACCCAATTCATTAAATTCATCAAACCCTAACTTATGAAACTCATCCCAATTTCTTCCCAATTCCTAAGCCAATCATAAACAGATGAAATACTATTAATATTACTGAAGTTAGGCTCACCCTTACCTGGAAAAAGTGCAGAAAATCTCAGCTTAGCTTCTTCCTCTCTTCAACCGTTCCTCTTCTCTAATTCCAAAAGTCTGATAACGCGTGTCTGTTTATTTCCTTAACCTAATTTCCTTTTATACTCCCTCTCAACTTCTCTTATTCTATTTCAACCCTCACAACTCTTCCTATTTATTAAATTAGCCCCACTTCTCAAAATAATGTATTTTCATAACAAATCTCTATTTTTCATATAAATATACATATAAACACCGCATATATTATTTTATTAAACTATAAAATAATTATCACGTCACACATCACAAATACGTCACATAATCACCAAAAATCATATAATATATAATAATATACTATATCATCCAATAAGAAAATCAAATAAATAAAGAGGGCGTTACAACCCTCCCCCTCTTAAAGGATTTTCGTCCTCGAAAATTTACCTCGATCAAACAACTCTGGATAGGATTCCAGCATCTTACTTTCTAGCTCCCAAGTCAAGCTTTCACTCGTCGCTCCGTCCCAAACAACTCTAACGAGAGGTATCTTCTTGCCCCTCAACGTCTTTGTCTTTCTGTCATCGATCTTCACTGGTAAGGTCTCAACCGTAAGGTTGTCCCTAACTTGCACATCATCACTTTGGATCACATGAGACGGATCCGGAACATACTTCCTCAGCTGAGATACATGGAAAACATCATGCAAATTCGATAAGTGTGGTGGTAATCCAACACGATATGCCACCGGCCCAATCCTCTCTGAAATCTGATACGGACCAATAAACCTCGGAGTCAACTTCTTTGATTTCAAAGCACGTCCAACACCCGTCATAGGAGTCACTCTCAGGAACACATGATCTCCCTTTTGGAACTCAAGGTCCTTCCTACGCTTGTCAGGATAGCTCTTTTGTCGACTCTGCGACGCTTTCATCTTTTCTTGGATCATTCTCACCTTCTCAGTAGTCTGTTGAACGATCTCCGGTCCTAAGACCACTCTTTCACCCGACTCAAACCAGCACAACGGAGTTCTGCATCTCCGACCATACAAGGCCTCAAAAGGTGCCATTCCAATACTCGAATGGTAACTGTTGTTGTACGTGAACTCTATCAACGGAAGATGACTATCCCAAGTCCCTCCTTGCTCAAGTACACAAACCCTCAGCAAATCTTCCAACGACTGAATCGTCCTCTCCGACTGACCATCTGTCTGCGGATGATAAGCTGAACTCAACCTCAACTGCGAACCCAAAGCCTCTTGCAAACTCCTCCAAAATCTAGAAGTAAACCTTGGATCTCTATCTGATACGATGCTCGAAGGAACACCATGCAGCTTCACTATGTCTCGGATATAGATCTCTGCCAACTGAGCTACAGGAAAAGAAATATTAATCGGTAGAAAATGAGCCGATTTCGTCAATCTATCAACAATAACCCAAATGGCGTCATTCCCTCTAGGAGTATTCGGCAAACTCATCACAAAGTCCATGGATATACTATCCCATTTCCACTCTGGCACATCTAAAGATACCATCATACTAGCCGGTTTCTGATGTTCAATCTTCGACTTTTGGCAAACCAAACAAGAATACACAAATTGTGCCACGTCACGTTTCAAGCCAGACCACCAAAATAACTTCTTCAAATCATGATACATCTTCGTAGCTCCCGGATGGATACTCAAGCTACTTCTGTGACTCTCTTCAAGAATCATCTTCTTCATTTCATCATTGTCAGGAATGCAAATTCTACCTCGGAATCTCAACACTCCATGACCATCGACTTGAAAGTCACTATCCTCGGTCTCATTACTCGCAATCAACAAGTCTACAAACTTAACATCTTCTTTCTGTGCCTCTTTGATGCTCTTCAGGAAATCATTATCGATTCTTAACATTCCCAGCTTTACACTCTGAGGTGTCCTCTCACAAACTAAGCTCAAATCCCTAAACTGTTCCAACAACTCAAATTCTTTCACCATCAAAGCAGACATATGCATAGTCTTCCTACTCAAGGCATCTGCAACCACATTAGCCTTACCCGGATGATAATTCAAACCAAAGTCGTAATCTTTCAATAATTCAAGCCACCTTCACTGTCTCATATTCAATTCCTTCTGATCAAACAAGTACTTCAAGCTCTTGTGATCACTAAACACCTCAAACCTCGAACCATACAAGTAATGTCTCCATATTTTCAATACAAAGACCACAACTGCCAACTCTAAGTCATGCGTCGGGTAATTCTTCTCATGGACTCTTAGCTGTCTTGAAGCATAAGCCACCACTTTGCCATCTTGCATAAGAACACCACCTAAACCCAGCTTGGACGCATCACAATACACCACAAAAGGTTCATCGGGCTTTGGCAACATCAAAACTGGAGCCGTCGTCAGACGCTTCTTCAATTCATTGAAACTATTCTCACAATGTACATCCCACACAAAGGACTTACCCTTACACGTCAACTGCGTTAACGGCAGAGCCAACTTAGAAAATCCTTCTATAATCCTCCTGTAGTAACCAGCTAGTCCCAAAAAGCTTCTAATTTCCGTAACCGACTTAGGAGTCTCCCATTGCGATACCGCTTCAACTTTAGACGGGTCAACCGCAATACCTTCACCAGAAATAACATGGCCAAGAAAACTTACTTTGTTTAGCCAGAACTCACACTTTGACAATTTAGCATAAAGCTTCTTTTCCTTCAACACTTGTAGAACAATCTTCAAATGTTCAGCATGTTCTTCTTCAGTCTTGGAGTAAACCAGAATATCATCAATAAATACGACCACAAACTGATCCAAAAATGCATGGAAAATGCGATTCATGTACTCCATAAATACTCCAGGGGCATTGGTAACTCCAAACGGCATAACCTTGTACTCATAGTGACCATAACGAGTCCTGAAAGCTGTCTTCTGCATATCTTCATCTTTCACTTTGATCTGGTGGTAACCTGACCTCAAATCTATCTTGCTGAAAACACGTGCACCCACTAATTGATCCATCAAATCGTCAATTCTCGGAAGTGGATACCTATTCTTGATAGTTACCTTGTTCAACTGCCGATAATCAATACACAACCTCATACTACCATCTTTCTTCTTTACGAGCAAAACTGGAGCTCCCCAAGGTGAAACACTTGGTCTAACAAATTTCTTCTCGAGCAAGTCCTCTAACTGTTTCTTCAATTCAGTTAATTCGGAAGCCGACATACGATAAGGTGCCATCGACACCGGCTTCGTTCCAGGAACAAGATCAATAGAAAACTCAACTTCCCTCTCTGGAGGCACATCAGGAATTTCATCTAGGAAAACTTCAGGGAAGTCGCACACCACTCGTAATTTATCAATTACCGCTTGATTCTCTAAAGATAAAGAAGCCATCAACGAAAACATCAACATTCCATCACGTTCCAGTTGTTTCAGTTGCTTGGTAGATAAGAACTCCGCACCACTTTCCTCTTCGGCAGAAGAGAAACGTACCGTCTTGCTAAAACAATTAATAAGCACATGGTTGTACTCTAACCAATTCATACCCAGAATCACATCCATCCCAACCAACGGCAGACACACTAAATCAACCTCGAAATCTCGACCAAACATAGACAAGGGACATCTTAAACACACAAGGGAAGTAGTCACCGAACCCTTAGCTGGAGTTTCGACAACCATTTCCCCATCCATATCAGATACAACAAGATTTAACTTTGCAGCACAATCAAGAGCAATAAAACAATGCGTAGCACCGGTATCAATAATAGCAACTAAAGATTGATCTGCAATATAACAAGTACCTCTGATCAAACGATCATCACTCTCAGTCTGAGTGCCAGTCAACGCGAACACCCTTCCAGTGGTCTTAGTCTTCTTCGGTTGCTTGCACTGCGAACCAATATGTCCTTGCTCATTACAATTAAAACACACTACATCATCAAATTTGCAGTCATTAGTAGTATGCCCTTTCTGACCACAACGATAACATCTCTTAACATCAACCGTACACACATTACTCTTGTGGCCTTTCTTGTAACGCCCATTTTTGATTATTTAGTTATTTGATTTAGTTGAGAAATTGCTATATATTTTTATATATTATGTGATGTTAAGTGAAGATTTATGATGTTTTTATGTGACGTGGCGACTTATTTTATTGTTTAATAAAATAAGATTTGAAAATAAAATAAAATATTTAGTTGTGGGTTAGTTTTGGATTTTAGAGAGTTATGTGGGAGAAAGAGTAAATAAGATAAGATTTGTTGGGAGTATATAAAGGGAAAATTAGGTCAAGAGAGTCAGTACGCGTTGCCAGAGTTTTGGAAAAAGAGAGAAACGGCTGCGTGAAGGGAGAAGAGCATTGAGGGCTGCGATTTCTGCTTATTACCAGGTAAGGGTGAGCCTAGCAATTCAATTATATTATTCTGTAATTCATCTAATCAGGATCAATAATCATAGGGCTGTTTTTGAGAGAATTGGAATTAGGTTAAAAAGTGAGAATAATCATGAATTGGACCATAAAGCTGTAGAATAGATGTTTAGATTGGGTACAGAACGTAGATTATTCATACTGATGATATTTCTGAGAGTTTAGACGATTTAGATGATGAATTTGGGACCTTTTGTGTGATTTTTCGCAGAACCCGTAAGCAACCTGTTCGTTGCTCGCCTAGGCGAGCTATGCAACTTGCTGCGGCGAGTAGACCTAGATCGCTCGCGAGGCGAGCAACCCAGCTCGCCATAGCGAGCATTACCCTAGAGCTCGCGAGGCGAGCACTCCAACTCGCCATAGCGAGCAGGACCTTAGTTACTCGCGAGGCGAGCATTCCCACTCGCCATAGCGAGTTATGTCAGAACCCAGAATCCATTCTGTTGGCGACCTGCAGTCGCATATAACCTTGAGAGATGACCTTTGGGTAGCTTCTGGGACTTTTACTGAAGTATAATATGATCTGTGATGATGATACATGATGATTGAGATTGTTTATGATGATTTTTATGAAGCTTATGTGTGATATATGAATTAATTAAGTTATGAATGTTTGATTTACTTGCGATGCTTGCACTATGGATGCTATCTGGTATGATATACTTGCTGCCATGTTGCTATTTACTTATGTATAGTTGCTGCATGTGTCAGTCCTTGATGATTAAGATGTTTTGCGACGTTTAAGATGTTAACTTGTTTAAGTTAAAAGTGTCGAGTCTCATGCATACTCATTCTATGTTGGGGGCTTATGCCCTGGAGTTTTTACTCACCAGCGACGAGGGCTTATGCCCTGGAGCTTTGCTCACCAGCGACGAAGGCTTATGCCTTGGAGTATATTTATGCTCATAGCGACGAGGGCTCATGCCCTGGATTGGTACCACATGCATATAAGACGTAGGGTTGCATAGTCAAGTGATGATGTCGAGTCGAGTCGTCTAAGATGTTTACTAAGATGTTTATGATGTTGATTATGACGGTGCTAAATGATGTGTTGTTTATGTTGATGCTTTATATGCTAGATGTTTTATCTGAGATATGTTGAATTGTGTTTGATTGTTGATTGTGATTATTTAATTACATGTTTAATATAATTATTTGTGAATCTCACCCATTCTGCTGGAATTGCCGCCTTGTGGGCAAGTGCAGGTAACCAAGACTAGGTGCTATCGTGTGAGGTGTCCTGCGTTGTGTCTAGGCGCTCTGATACGTAACGGGATGGGGAAACTTTGCTTATATTTTCTCTGTTCCTTGCGTATTATGTTATTTGATATGATTATGTTATTCTGAAGATTTTATTAAGACGTTGTTGAGGCCTGTGTGCCAAAGACTTTTCTTTATGAGATGATTTTATGATTTTCCGCTGCAATAATTGAGTAATATTTTACGAATATTTTATGAAGGGTTAATGATTATTTATTCATTACTATGAGATGTTTTGGAAATGTGATGCCCTGTTTATGTGCTTACTCTGATGCATGATTACCTTTTTAAAGAAATTTTCACGCTGGGAAAACGGGGTGTTACATTTCTCACCACAAGTAAAACAAGTAATCTCAGCAGGAGTAGTCTTCTTCTGGGGTCTTCTCTCATCATTCACTCTTTGCTTCCCTTTATCTCTAGGGGCATCATAAGGTTTAGGACGACTCTGCTGGCCCTTAGCTTTCCTATCATTCACTACCTTGTAGTGAGCCTTGGTATCCTCCTCATAAATTCTGCAGCTACTCACCATCTCAGAAAAGTTGCGGATCTTCTGATATCCAATAGCTCTCTTGATATCCGCGCGTAAACCGTTCTCAAACTTGATGCATTTTGAAAATTCAGCCGTCTCGGGGGTATAGTGAGGATAAAACTTAGCCAGCTCCACAAACTTGGCCGCATACTCGGTCACAGACATGTTCCCTTGCTTAAGCTCTAGGAACTCTATTTCTTTCTTCCCACGGACGTCTTCTGGAAAGTATCTATCCAAGAATTCCCTCCTGAACATAGTCCATGTAACCTCAATCATCAGCCTCTTCAGCAAGCATGTGCGTACCAAAACGCACTTTCTAAGCATCTTCACATTGCATGACCCGGAACACCCTCTCAATCTCCTTGAGCCATGTCTGGGCTCCATCTGGATCATATCGACCCTTGAAGGTGGGAGGATGGTTCCTCAAGAAGGTCTCTAGCATTCTCACTTCAGCATTAGCACCAGCATTTGCATTCGGTTGCTGTCCTACAGCCTGGGCAACAACCTCCAAAGCAGCAGCAATCGCAGCATCATTTCTACCAGCCATCTTAGTTCTCTGGAAAGCAAACATAAGTTAGAATAATACAACATAGTATTCTAACTCTAGACGACGTCACTCGACTCTCTAATTGGCCGGACGGACCGACTTGCTCTGATACCAATTGTAACACCCCAAATTCCCGACTTAAAAATTTCATTTAAATAAAACATATATCAGAGTAACATCACAAAGGAGTGTCACATTTCTCAACAACAAAATCTTTAAACCAAATAAATATTAGTTTATCCTTCGCATAAATAATCAATATATAGCAGCGGAATCATAATTAAAATATCCTTCAAAAAGGTCTTGGCACTAGGCCTCATAAACGTCTCATAAATTCGTCAAAATACTTGAAATCATTAAATAGTTTAAAAATGATACATAAAGGAATAGACTCTAATAAAGACCCCATCCCGTTACATATCAGAGCAATCCTAGGTCACACAAGACTCCTCACATCTGCGCATCTAAGCTTGGTTACCTGCACTTGCCCACAAGGCGGCAATTCCAACAGAAGGGGTGAGATTCACAACAGAAATATTAATATATAAATCAAACATTTATGATTAACAACATAAACTCATCATCTCTAGCACATATTCAAATACAAGGAATAACATCACCGTCATAAACATCTCAAACATCACAATAGCGTCTCAAAACATCGTCTCATATAATGTCAACAATTTGACTCTCTAAATGCAACTCTAACATCTCGACATCATGCATGTGGTACCATATATAAGCATTAATATGCTTCACCGTCACTTTGAGCAAAAGCTCCACCGTCGCTTTGAGCATAAAGCTCCACCGTCTCATAGTTATGCAATTGCATGGACTCGACTCTTAATGACTTAATCAAGTTATCACACGTCTCAAACATCATTAATTAAATCAGACTGACACATGCAGCTATGAATAATTCATGGCAGAGGCTCATCACATTGCATACACATCATAATACATAGACATCATCATCATAGTCATATACATCATGTTACGAGTCATTATCAACACAATGATTCATCACTTTGGCATCAACACAAGGGTGCATCCTTAATCCTTATTACAGACTCTATCCCAAGATATGAAACATCTCTAACACTACCCAAAAGTATTCTCTCAAAGTCCTATGCGAAACAGATCGCAAAACGGAACATCAGCCCAGAACCACACTAACTCGCCACGGCGAGGGATCTGCTCGCCACAGGCGAGTACTCACAAAAGGTTACTCGCCAAAGGCGAGTTGGGGGCGAACTGGAGGCGAGGAATCCTGGTTGCTCTCGGCCTTTTTGACATTTTTCACCAAAAATCTTCGTTTTAAGGTTTTCTAAATCCAATTTGGCTAAACCAACTTCACAGGTCATCTCTAAAAATAATAAGGCACTCAAAACCACTTACAATTGGGCAAAAGTCCTAGTTTCTAAGGGACAAGCTCGCCACGGCGAGCTACGCTGCTCGCCTCGCGAGCGATCAAGGCTTACTCGCCACGGCGAGTAGTCACTCGCCACAGGCGAGCGATCTCAGAACCACTACGGGTTCAGTCCAATTTCCACCAAAACCTCTCAAATCTCTCATGTTAAGTCTCTAATTCATCAGCAATGTTGTCCTAGGGAGTAATCTCGGTTCAGTAACACATTTCTACACCAATGCAACACAATCTCACACCCAATTCATTAAATTCATCAAACCCTAACTTATGAAACTCATCCCAATTTCTTCCCAATTCCTAAGCCAATCATAAACAGATGAAATACTATTAATATTACTGAAGTTAGGCTCACCCTTACCTGGAAAAAGTGCAGAAAATCTCAGCTTAGCTTCTTCCTCTCTTCAACCGTTCCTCTTCTCTAATTCCAAAAGTCTGATAACGCGTGTCTGTTTATTTCCTTAACCTAATTTCCTTTTATACTCCCTCTCAACTTCTCTTATTCTATTTCAACCCTCACAACTCTTCCTATTTATTAAATTAGCCCCACTTCTCAAAATAATGTATTTTCATAACAAATCTCTATTTTTCATATAAATATACATATAAACACCGCATATATTATTTTATTAAACTATAAAATAATTATCACGTCACACATCACAAATACGTCACATAATCACCAAAAATCATATAATATATAATAATATACTATATCATCCAATAAGAAAATCAAATAAATAAAGAGGGCGTTACAACCCTCCCCCTCTTAAAGGATTTTCGTCCTCGAAAATTTACCTCGATCAAACAACTCTGGATAGGATTCCAGCATCTTACTTTCTAGCTCCCAAGTCAAGCTTTCACTCGTCGCTCCGTCCCAAACAACTCTAACGAGAGGTATCTTCTTGCCCCTCAACGTCTTTGTCTTTCTGTCATCGATCTTCACTGGTAAGGTCTCAACCGTAAGGTTGTCCCTAACTTGCACATCATCACTTTGGATCACATGAGACGGATCCGGAACATACTTCCTCAGCTGAGATACATGGAAAACATCATGCAAATTCGATAAGTGTGGTGGTAATCCAACATGATATGCCACCGGCCCAATCCTCTCTGAAATCTGATACAGACCAATAAACCTCGGAGTCAACTTCTTTGATTTCAAAGCACGTCCAACACCCGTCATAGGAGTCACTCTCAGGAACACATGATCTCCCTTTTGGAACTCAAGGTCCTTCCTACGCTTGTCATGATAGCTCTTTTGTCGACTCTGCGACGCTTTCATCTTTTCATATAAATATACATATACATATAAACACCGCATATATTATTTTATTAAACTATAAAATAATTATCACGTCACACATCACAAATACGTCACATAATCACCAAAAATCATATAATATATAATAATATACTATATCATCCAATAAGAAAATCAAATTAATAAAGAGGGCGTTACACTCAATGTGAGAGTAGTTTCAATGAATTGAAGCGAAGATTGACGACTGCTCCTATTTTGATTTTGCCGAAGCCAGAATAACCTTTTGTTGTTTATTGTGATGTGTCTAAGCTGGGCTTAGGTGGTGTTTTGATGCAAGATGGGAAGGTAGTAGCTTATGCTTCTAGACAGTTGAGGATCCATGAAAAGAATTATCCTACGCATGATTTAGAGTTGGCGGTTGTGGTTTTTGTGTTAAAAATTTGGAGGCATTATTTGTACGGTTCCAGATTTGAAGTGTTTAGTGATCATAAGAGTTTAAAATATTTATTTGCTCAGAAGGAGTTGAACATGAGGCAGAGGAGGTGGTTAGAACTGTTGAAAGATTATGATTTTGGCTTGAATTACCATCCGGGTAAAGCTAATGTAGTTGCTGATGCTTTGAGCAGAAAGACATTGCATATGTCTGCTATGATGGTGAAAGAGTTCGAGTTGCTTGAACAGTTTAGGGATTTGAGCCTTGTTTGTGAAAGGTCACCTCAGAGTGTGCGGTTGGGCATGTTGAGAATTAATAGTGATTTCTTGAATAGTATCAAGGAGGCACAGAAGATTGATGTTAAGTTTGTGGATTTGATGACTGCTAGTGATCAGAATGCAAATGGCGATTTTAAGGTTGATGACCAAGGTGTGTTGAGATTTAGAGGAAGAATTTGTATTCCTGATGATGAGGGTTTGAAAAAGTTGATTTTAGAAGAAAGTCACAAGAGTAGCTTGAGTATTCATCCGGGAGCTACAAAGATGTACCATGATTTGAAGAAATTGTTTTGGTGGTCCGGATTGAAACGAGATGCGGCTCGGTTTGTGTATGCATGTTTGACTTGAGCATCAGAAGCCTGCAGGGCTGTTGACTCCGTTAGATGTGCCAGAGTGGAAGTGGGATAGCATTTCCATGGATTTTGTGACTAGTTTACCGAATACTCCAAGAGGGCATGATGCCATTTGGGTTGTTGTTGATAGATTAACTAAGTCGGCGCACTTTATTCCGATCAATATTAGTTATCTGGTAGCTCAGTTGGCGGAGATTTATATTCGGGACATTGTGAAGCTACATGGTGTTCCGTCGAGTATTGTGTCAGATAGAGATCCGAGGTTCACTTTGAGGTTTTGGAAGAGTTTACAGGACGCTTTGGGTTCGAGGTTGAGACTGAGTTCGGCTTATCATCCGCAAACAGATGGTCAGTCGGAGAGGACTATCCAATCTTTGGAAGATTTGTTGAGGGTGTGTGTACTTGAGCAGGGTGGAGCTTGGGATAGTCACTTGTCGTTGATAGAGTTCACATACAACAATAGTTACCATTCGAGTATTGGTATGGCACCGTTCGAAGCTTTGTATGGTCGGAGGTGCAGAACTCCTTTGTGTTGGTTTGAGTCGGGTGAAAGTGTGGTGTTAGGACCAGAGTTGGTTCAGCAGACTACAGAGAAGGTCAAGTTGATAAGAGAGCATATGAAAGCGTCGCAGAGTCGACAGAAGAGTTACCATGACAAACGTAGAAAGGCCCTTGAGTTTCAGGAGGGTGATCATGTGTTTTTGAGGGTTACTCCTATGACGGGTGTAGGACGTGCATTGAAGTCTAAGAAGTTGACTCCAAAGTTCATTAATCCTTACCAGATTTCAGAGAGGGTTGGAACCGTGGCATATCGGATTGGGTTGCCACCGCATCTTTCGAACTTGTATGATGTGTTTCATGTGTCGCAGCTAAGGAAGTATGTAGCGGATCCTTCACATGTTATTTGTAACACCCCGTTTTCCCAACGTAAAAATTTCGTAAATTAAATCAGAGTTTTCACATAAACGGAGTATCACTTTCTTAAAACATCTCAAAGGAAATGAATAACAATTCATTCATCATAAAAATAGTTATTAAACTTCTCAAAACATTGCAGCGGAATCTTAAAAGTCTTGGCACGCAGGCCTCTTCATAACATTTCAAAAGTTCATCTAAAATTAGTCTTTATAAAATTATAATTGACATGCAAGGAACAGAAAAGCATTTGACAAGATTCCCCATCCCGTTACATATCAGAGCACCTAAGACACAGTGAGGAATGCCTCACACGACTGCACCTAATCTTGGTTACCTGCACTTGCCCACAAGGCGGCAATTCCAGCAGAAGGGGTGAGATTCACAAACAATATAATAAACAGATAATTCAACAATTAAGTTTAACAACAATTAACATATAAGCACGTCTCAAATATTTATCTCATAACTTCTTAAGCAACATCAAGAATATCATCACTAAACATCTTAAAGATCATCAAAGAATCGTCATCACAAAACATCTTAATCATCATCAAAGAACATCATCACAAAGCATCTTAGACATCATCAAAGAACATCATCACAAAGCATCTTAGACATCATCAAAGAACATCATCACAAAGCATCTTAGACATCATCAAATACACTTAACAACTCATAGATATCATCATGTAATCATCATCACTAATAAATTTAAAACAACTCAATGTAATCATCATCTCACTATAATAATCAACATCGTAAACAACATTATAACATTATAATTAGTATCATATACAACATCATAACAACATAACAATATCATAATCAGTATCTTAAACAACATAGCAACATAACAATATCATAATCAATATAGCAACATCTTAGTCAGCGTCATATAATTCACATCATAAACATCGTATAATCTTCATAGGTACTTTCTTAACAACACATGGGTAGAAAACAACTCGACAACTCATAGAGGATAATTCATCAACAACTTAACAACTCATGGATGATAATTCATCAACAATGACTTTGACTCGACAAATGCGACAATGCAACTTAGACACTTATATGCATGTGGTACCAATCGTCATCATAAGTATTAATATACTTTAATCGTGCGGAGGACAAAGCTCCTAATAATCGTGTGGAGGACAAAGCTCCTAATAATCGTGCGGAGGACAAAGCTCCTATCATGGTGAGGACAAAGCTCAATGAATGCTAATGCATGGACTCTATCAACAAGACACCTTAATCAACTTATCACTTATACATCCAATAATTTGGAGTTCATCATCAACTTATTCATACTCATGCAACTTAGTTAAATAACAATTGCAGCATAATCAAATCGCATCAAGCTTAATAACAATTCATTTCAACAACATCTTGATCATTCAATAATATTTCGAGTAATGCATTTAATCATTAAATCACATTACAAACAACTTAGCAGTTCATAACAGCAACAGAAACAGCACAAGCAATTCACAATCATTATCAACAACATCAAATCATCACATTAACTTTATAAGTATAGCACATTATGCACTCATCATTCATAATTCATAAGCAATAACATTCTTCAAAAGTAATCAAGTATGATTAAATAAGACATAAGCCAAATACTCATAAAACACCTCAACTAAATCCCTAATACCTAAGTTTGAAGTTTGGAAACCAACTCTAAGTCTTTGGACTAACTTGGGATTAGTTATGCTAAGTTTTCTTAAAGTTTTCTCAAGACCTACTTGGACTATTTTCATCATAACTCAAAATCTGCAAATAATTTTATAGTCACTCTAGAGCCATTAGAAAGCTAACTCAATTACCTACAACTTTCGTGTTTACACCAAGACCCATTTCGGAACAGAAATGTATGAAAAAGACACAATAATGCGAAACAGAGAATGCTGTTTATTCCAAGACCTACTTGGAGTGTTTTTATCATAACTCAAGATTCACAAAACATTTTTGAGTCACTCTTAAGCCATTAAAAAGCTAACTCAATTATCTACAACTTTTGTGAAGACATCAAAAGCTAATTATGAACAGAAAAGTCCCAGTTTTTATTTTAGTTTTTCGGTTACAGAAAATCGAAAAGAGAACGAGCCTGTTGACCCCTTTGTAGTATTTTAATCATATCTAGAGTTCTAAAAGGTTAAATTGAGTCACTCCAAAGGCTAATGAAAGATAACATCTATATCTACAACTTTCATGAAGACACCTAAACCCAGTTCGGAACTTAAACTTGTCCAACTGAGACAACAAGTAACGTGTTTTGCACAGCGACAGCAAAATCGCAGTTCAGTTGCGGTTTCGCCTTGGGGAAACCTTTTCTACTCCGTTTTCGATCCAATACCCTCAAAACATGACCTTAAACATCAGCCTATGATTATCCTATCATTAGAACATTAATTATTCATTAACCTACTAGATTATCCACTCTTTTTAAGACTAGAAACTCAATTCGAAACATAAACTAGTTTTCATTAATTGTCACCTTTCAACTTCATATTTTAATTCATTCACCTTAACCTAGTTCTTAATTCTCTCAAAAACTCATCTTTCTCTTGTTAATCATAATTGAATTGAATTACAGTTTAATATAATGAAAGCTAGGCTCACCCTTACCTTAATTTGGTCTCTTGAATCAAGCTGCGTTCTTCTTAGGTTTTTCTTCTCTCCTTCGCGCCTCCTCTCTTTTTCTCTAGGTTTCTTCAAAAGTTATATCACGTACTAAATAATTCTAACCCTAATTCTCTTATTTATATTCTCTTACTCATCTTATCTTATTTCTACTCCTTCCCTCAAATTCTCTAAAATTATGTAACAACCCATATTTAATTAAATATATTATATTATAAATCAAATAAGATAATACTAAAAATACATAAAAGCACACATCATCAAAATATATATTATATTATATCATCATATCTTATTATTTCTAAAACAAATATATTTCTACACTAGATAATATATATATATATATATATATATATATATATATATATATATATATATTTCTACACAAATAACAAATATATTTTCAAACCAAATAACGAATATATTTCTATAACAAATATATCTCTACGTAACAAACATATTTCTATAACAAATATATCTTTACATAACAAACATATTTCTATAACAAATAACACAATATATTTTTAGACAAAATAACATATATATTTCTACACCAAATAACACATATATTTTTATAACAAATGACATAGTATTTCTACACCACATAACAAATATATTTTTACACCAAATAACATAATATCTCTACACCAAATAACATATATATTATAATATAACATGCTACTAAAACACCAACATATAACACAAAAATAACACACATCACCATAAATCAAATAAATTATTTAAAAAGATTTTAAACTTAATCAAATAATTAAATAAATAAAATAGTTCAAAGCGGGCGTTACATTATTCCTATAGATGATGTGCAAGTTAGGGACAACCTTACCGTTGAGACTTTACCTTTGAGGATTGAGGATCGTAAGGTGAAGCAGTTGAGAGGCAAGGAAATACCTTTGGTGAAGGTTGTTTGGGGCGGAGTAACTGGTGAAAGCTTGACTTGGGAGTTGGAGAGTAAGATGCAAGAATCCTATCCTGAGTTGTTTGTTTGAGGTAATATTTCGAGGACGAAATTCTCTAAGTTGGGGAGAGTTGTAACGCTCTAATTTCCATTTTATTATTTTTA
This sequence comes from Medicago lupulina, assembly GCA_958299785.1. Lineage (NCBI taxonomy): Eukaryota > Viridiplantae > Streptophyta > Magnoliopsida > Fabales > Fabaceae > Medicago > Medicago lupulina. The sequence continues at coordinate 21,520,306 of OY283145.1, read as the reverse complement.
GTTGCTTTGAATATTTTATTTGAATTTTAATTGATTATGTGAATATATGGTGTGTTGTTATTTATTATATAATTATTTGTGTTATTTGATAATATAGGAGAAAATAATAATTATTTAGAATTATGGGGGTTAATTAGGATTAATGAGTTTTAAGGAGGGAGTTAAGAGAAAAGAGGGGTTATGTTTTGTTGGAAAGAAAATAGGAAGTCAGACAAAAACATTTGTACGTATCAGTAAGAGAAAAACATAAGCTTTTGGGAGAAAAAAGGGGAAGAGAGACCAAGAACAAGAGGGAATTGCTAGAGGAGAGCTTGATTTGTTGTAGCTTGTTGTTCATCTAATCAGGTAAGGGTGAGCTAGCAATTCAATTAATAATATATATGTATGATTCTGAAAATTTGGATTGAAAATGGTTGTTTTGGGTTAGGTTTAAGAATATGATGAAATGTTAATTATTGTTGAATTATGTTGTTGATGATGTTTCTATGAGTTGTTTCTGATGTTTGGTTATATATAGAACCCATAACAATGTAACAAATCATTTTGGGCGATTGGGGGATCAAAATTGGGTTTTTGGTTGAAAGAGGAGTTTGAGAATCGTAGGTTTTAGTCTGTACAGATGAAGCTTCGCTTAAGCGAAGCTACCCGTCGCTTAAGCGAGCTGTCTTAGTGGTTGCCCAGAATTGATATTTGACCGTTCGCTCAAGCGTGAGCCAAGCGAACGCTAAGCGAGCGAAATCCAAACTTTCGACGTTTGTATTCGCTTAAGCGAGCTACCCGTCGCTTAAGCGAGCTACGCTAAATGTTGCCTAGAATTTTGAAAACAGCCGTTCGCTCAATCGAACCATAAGCGAACTGCAAGCGAAGAACTTTCTGAGTTACGACATTGGAGTTCGCTCAAGCGAACTGTGCTTCGCTTAAGCGAAGTTGGTCCTGTGCGACCATTTTGTGTAATTTTTCTAAGTGTTCCAGACCCAAACCTAAGCTTCCTAATAAGTTTGTTGGATTTATTTAACATTGTTTAAATGGTAAAACTTATGTATTGAGTTCATTCATACTCATATGCATTTGTTGGGGGCTCATGCCCTGGAATGTTTATCATTCAACCGTTGAGGGCTCATGCCCTGGAATGCTAGTCATTCACCTGTTGAGGGCTTATGCCCTGGGATGCTTTAACCATCCAACTGTTGAGGGCTCATGCCCTGGAATGCTTGTCATTCAACGCGCGTAAAATGGTACCACATGCATATTGCATTTGAAGTTGATGTCGTTGCATAGTTGATGTCGGTGAGATGTCGCCACTAGAGTTGTTATTGTAATTGATTTAAATGAAGTATTATTGTTCATGAATGATGATGCCATATATGTATGGATATTGATATACTTGTTGATGTTTTTAATTCAAGTTGATGATTTATATATATATATATATATATATATATATATATATATATTATTTTTGATTTGTGAACTCACCCCTTCTGTTGGAATTGTCGCCTTGTGGACAAGTGCAGATTTCCAAGGCTAGTAGGTTGATGGCTCAAATGTCTAGGGCTCTGATACGTAACGGGATGGGGACTCGTTGCAATGTTTTCTTTCATTCCTTTATGTATCAAGTTTTGAAGCATGTTGTTGAAGCTTTTATTGTTGTTGAAGTTTAATGATGTCGAATAATGTTTTATGACTGTTGGTGGCCTTTGTGCCAAGGATTATTGTAGTTGATGATGATGATTTTATTAAATGTATTTCCGCTGCAGAATTCTTATAAGAATGAGATTTTGTTGGTATTTTAAATAGTTCTATTTTCTATTTAAATAATTTTGAAAAGTAGTGTGACATGCCCGTATTTGTTGAACTCTGATTGTTTACATATTATTATGTTATATTGGGAAACGGGGTGTTACAGGTTGTCCCAACAGTGGACAAACTCATGGCTGGGTCCGGCCCCGGCTCGACCTCTGGTCAGGTGATGGACTTAGAAGAGGGAGATCGCTCTGACGAGAGGGTGCAAGAACTGGTCAAGAGGAGGATGAAGTAGATAAAATAGTCACAATGAAGAGGGGGTTTGAATTGTGACCCTTTAAAAATTATCCTGAAACTTAAAAGGGATTCTCTAGTTGTTTACTTGGAATGATTAAGTTAATATTCTGACTTTAGAACGTTCTGAAGTTCATACACAAAAATTGATTAACAAAGTAAATGTGGAGGTGTGTGTTGTGTATACTGACATGAAAGAGTATGGGGAAGAGAGAAAGAACACACATAGATTTATAGTGGTTCACCCAATGTGGGCTAGTCCACTCCTCACAATCTTGTGAGAGTTTCCACTATTATGCTTGAGATAATCTCTCAAATCCTGCACCTTAAAACTTTGTTCACCTAAACAATTACAACCCTGTATTCTCTAAGCCTCGGCATGCTTGCACCTTCTTGCTATGTTAACCACTTAGACTGTTACAACCTTAGCTCAAACTAACACTTTAGTACCCCTAAAGCTAGATGAGACTTTGTTTACAATTTATAAGAGATTTGAATGTTTGAGAATCAAACAGAAGAGGGAGAAGAAGAAGAAGTTATCTTTGAAAGAGATAACAAAGAGTATTGATTTACATTACAAGAAGGTAAGACGAGCCTTCAGTGATGATAAATTTCAATTGCAAGAGCTTCAAACAAAATCAAGTTGTTTTCTAGTATACTTTGCAATGGTGCAAGTAATGTTGAGCCTTTGATCTCTATTTATAGAGTCTTTGCGCTCATATAGCCGTTGTAGGGTGTCCAATGGTGTTATGCCAGGTGTCCTGGGTCCCACAAGCTTTTACTTGAAAATCTGGGTGAACATTCTGATCAAAAGATGAACTTTAGAATGTTGTTGTGTTCTTGATGATCTTCATCTAGGTTCATCATGATCTTCATCTGGGTTCATCATGTATGAATGAACACATTAATTTCTGGGCGTGTCATATGTTTTTCATATGAATTTCTGGGCAATAACCAAAGTATGGGCTTTTCCTCATACATCAGAAAGTTACTTTCCCAATTTTTCCTAGGGACTGGTGCAGGAGAGATAAAGTGGATTCTGCATCTGCATGCCCATGCTTTGAGGGATTGTGTGGTCCTTGTACTATACCAAATCTCATGCGTGTCTATCTCTGATTGAGCAGGACAGATTTGCTTTGCTTTTGCTTTTTGCTTTTCACCTACTGTACTGTTCATAAAGTAAGCATGTGTAGAGCTGAGCATTCTGACCATCAAAATGTTCCTTTTGTTTCACTTAGGATGATTTGTAAGACTACCATTTGATGTAATCAAATCCTAATAGTGAAACAACAATGAAGAGCAGTGAATATAACATCTAGGATGATATTCTGTTTTGGAATATTCCTAGTACTTCAATGTTCATAGTATTAAATGAACATTGAGTATCATTTTTGACATAATCCTTATATATGCCTTTATTGCTTGATTGATCCATGCATAAGTACTTTCCTTGACATTTATTCCTGTCATATGTGCCTTTCATGACCTTGATCAATGTTCTTGAGATTCTGGACTTGTATTAAAGCAACCTTCTGATCTCTGCGTGAACATTCTTATCTCTGAGCAACATTCTGATCTAACTTTCTGACCTTAGTGTAGATCATGAATTCAAATGTCCTTTGATTCTTTGAATCTTGGTATAATTTAAAACTTGTTTTTGTCTTAGTAAAACACTCAAGAGCACAAGTTAAATATCAAGGAATTAATCAAAGTCCATTAATTCGTTAATCATAATGGTTTATTATCTTTAAAATTAATTAGGGATTTTGCCTTAACAATCTCCCCCTTTTTGAAGATGATAAACCTATGATTTAGGATTAAGGATTTTGATTATATATATGAAGATTGACAGAGCTTGAAAATTTATTTGAATGCTCCCCCTCATTTTTATAATCCATTATGCAGAGTTTTTTAAGAACTTTAAAAAGGTCCCCCTCAATTTCATAATTCATTGCATAAAATAAATATATGCAAGACTGAACCAAAATCAATATCATTCATTAATGTAAAGCATGAAGTAAAATTACATGAATTATATGGTTCAAAACAAAAAAGAAATTCAAAGTGCATGTGATCAAGCAAAAAGAATGAAGTTTATAAACTCCAACAACTATTGATCACTTAGACCTACTTAGGGCCTAAAACTAAGAAAAACTTAAGACTTAAATCTTAAAGTTTCTCCCCCTTTAATCATCTGCAAAAAGGATATGGAGAAATATTCAGAAAAGATTCATGGAGTAGAATCCCAGAATCAGAAGACGGTTTTGAATCAAAGAAAGAGGGGTCATCAAAAACTAGAGGTGGAATGGCTCATCCAGGAGCATGAACTTTGACAGTCCAATCAGCCAGCACACACGCAATCTTGTGGGTCTTTGTAGAGGCCTTGAGTGCCCTTGAAGCCATCTTCTCAGCCTTAGAAGGTTTTGCATGAGGAGCAGCACCAGAAGCTTCAACTTTCTCTTTGTTAGCAGTCACAAAAGTGTTAAGAGAATCAAACAAGGCAGACATGTTTGGAAGTTTGTTTGTGGCTTTCATTGGTGGTGGTGGTGGAGTTTTTGAGGGGATAGTGTTAGGAGTGGAAAGATTAGAGACCAAGAAGTTGCTTGAACCAGCAACAGATCCCATGGTGGATGAAGAGAGGTTAACATTCTGAACTATTTGAGCCATCCGTTGAACTTCTTCAGATGGCAAAGATCCTGAAGCCAAAAGTACTGGATCTGCTGACAAAACAGGTTCATTTGAAGCATTTTGATCAATATTTTGATCAGCAAAGAGTTGATTCTTCTCAGCACCTTAAGCATTCTGATCAACTGTTTGAGCTTCTTCAGCACTTGGAGCATTTTCCATAATTTGAACAGTTTCATTAGCTTGAAAGGTTTCAACAACTTGCACATTCTGAACTCCTGGTTCAGCAGCAGATACTTCAACCTTCTAAACTTTGTGTTCAACTGTTTCCTGAGCATGTTAAATGATTTCCTGACTATCTTGAAACACTTCATTGTTGAAGTCAGAGTTGAAGTCTTCAATGTTAAGGTCAAATCCATTTCATAAGTCTCATCCATTTCATCATAACTTGAAGCAGATTTCTCCTCTTCATTGCTTGAATCTGCGTCCTTCTCTTCACTATTTGAATTTATCTTCTGCTCTTCATCAGAGACAAGATTCACATGAGACACCTTTGGTTCTTTTGAGGATTTCTTCATCCTTTGAGAACGTCTGGTAGGAACAGGTCTAGGTTTGATGATTGGTTTCTTAGAAGACTTTGGTTTAGAATATTTGGGAGTATCAAAGGCAGGGATGATTACGCCAGGAAGAATTGTGTGAACAGGGGTTTCATTTAGAGGTTTTTGATCAGAGGTTTGATCAGCAGCGGCATTTTGTGGTGGTGATGGAGAACATTCTACTTGAGTGTTCTCATCATCAGCAAACTTTGAAGTGGTTTTGGTTCTTGCCATTTTCGCAAAAAAATGAAGAACAGAGTGATTTGAAATTTTTTATTTTTTTTAAAGAAAAGTGAAAAGGTTTGGAAATGAGATAGATGAATAATAATCAGAGTTGGTTTCTGATTTATAGACCAAGACGTGATGGAAGAGGGAAAGAGGAAATAATATGATGATAGTTTGTATTGGGAAAGATGAAAAACATGTGAAAAAGCGGACAGACAAGGGAGAGAGAGAGAGAGAGAGAGAGAGAGAAAAGTAGTCATTTTGGAAGGTAAAAGGGGATTGGGTGAGTTGACAGTTGCAGCCATTACCTGGAGGTTAATGCTTAAACCTAACTGCTCCATATCAAGCATTTAATGCTTGAGATTATGGAAGAAATTCTGAAAAAAGTCAATACAAAATCTCAACCATGAGATTATTGACCCAGAATTCAAGTTCTGATCAATCTGAGTTCTATGATCATCCTAGACAGATGAACTCAGATGAATCATACTTGTGAACATTCTGATTATATGAACACTCAGATGAACATTTTGATCATATGAATATTCTGATGAACATTCTGATCACTTGAACATTCTCATGAACATTTTGATCATATGAACATTCTGATTGAGATTGATCTATCTGAATTGAATCAGATAACATCAGGGGGGTCAGTTTAAGGCCCATAGTGATTAGTAATCAATCTTTATTGGGATTTTTCATGATTAACAATTTTTCTTTAAGAAAATTGAATCTATCCTCAACAAGGAGTTTTGTGAAAATGTCAGCTAGTTGATTTTCAGCGTCAACAAAGCTTAATGCAATATTCTTTTTTTGACCATGATCTATAATGAAATGATGCTTTATTTCAATATGCTTAGATCTAGAATGTTGAATAGGATTCTTTGAAAGATTAATTGCACTTGTATTATCACAAAAAATAGGAACATTTGTGTACGTTAAAGAGTAGTTTTCCAGCTAATTTCTTACCCACAAAATTTGAGAGCAACAGCTAGCTGCAGATACATACTCAGCTTTAGTTGTGGGGAGTGCAATGGTGTTTTGCTTTCTGCAAGACCATCCAATCAATGCTTGTCCCAAGAATTGACAGGATCAATTTGCACTCTTTCTTTCAACTTTGTCTCAAGCATAATCAACATCATAATATGCTACAAGATCAAAACTAGAACCTTTTCTATACCAAAGGCCAAGATCAGTAGTACATACTAGATATCTAAGAATTATTTTGACTACAGTCAAATGTGATTCTTTTTCACATGTTTGAAATCTAGTACATAAACCTACCGCAAACACTATGTCAGGTCTGCTAGCAGTTAAGTATAATAATGAACCTATCATGCCTCTATATTCTTTTTCAGAAACAGATTTTCCACTCTCATACTTATCTATACTTGAAGATGGATGCATAGGGGTGACCATGATTTTTGCCTCATTCATTTTATATTTCTTAAGAATGTCTTTGACATATTTTTCTTGTCTTATGAAAATTCCATTTGGATCTTGTTTAATTTGTAAACCAAGGAAAAAACCAAGTTCACCCATCATGCTCATCTCAAATTCATTTTGCATAAGGTTGGAAAATTCTTCACACATTTTCTCTTTAGTTGCACCAAAAATGATGTCATCAACATAAACTTGAACTATAAGTAAGTCAGAGTTGTGTGTTTTTCTAAAGAGTGTGGTATCAATTTGTCCTCTTGATAAACCATTTTCAATCAAGAATGTACTGAGTCTGTTATACCAAGCTCTGGGAGCTTGTTCGAGACCATAGAGTGCTTTAGTGAGTTTAAAAACATGATTTGGTTTTTCTTTATTTATGAAACCAGGAGGCTGGCTTACATAAACTTCTTCATTTAGAAAACCATTTAAAAATGCACTTTTCACATACATTTGAAAAAGTTTAATGCTTTTATGTGCAGCATATGCAAGAAAAATTCTGATGGCTTCTAACCTTGGAACTGGTGCAAAGGTCTCATCATAGTCAATACCTTCTTGTTGGTTGTATCCTTGAGCAACTAACCTTGCTTTGTTTCTCACAACCTTACCTTCTTCATCAAGCTTGTTTCTTAAAACCCATCTGGTACCAATGATGGTTTTGGCTTGATTATTTGGAACCAGGTTCCAAACTTTGTTTCTCTCAAACTGAGAAAGTTCCTCCTTCATGGCCTCAATCCATGAGTCATCAATAATAGCTTCATTGATTGACTTAGGTTCCATTTGAGAAATCATTGCCATGTTGTTATCTTGAAAGAACATTCTGGTTCTTACACCATCAGTTGTGCTTCCAATGATTTGATCTACAGGATGGTCTCCTACCATTCTCCAACTTCTAGGTGGACTTTGGAAGGTTTGATCCAGAACATTCTTATCATCTTCTTTCTCTACTGTGTTTTCAGTGTTTTTACTGGGAACATTCTGAAGTGTTGGCACCTCAGTGTCTCCACTTTCTTTTAATTGAGAATGCTCATCATATTCATCAAATATGACATGCATACTAATTTGAACTGTCTGGGTTTTTAGATTGTACACTCTATAACCTTTAGAAGTTGTAGAGTATCCTAAAAAGATAGCTTTATCTGATTTAGAATCAAACTTACCCAATTTTCTTTATTGTTCGGAATGTAGCAATAGCAGCCGAATATGTGAAAGTAAGATATGCTAGGTTTAATGTTTTTCCAGAGTTCATATGGGGTTTTGTTAAGAACCTTTCTTATTGAAACTCTATTTAAAATGTAACAAGATGTGTTAATGGCTTCTGCCCAAAAATACTCTTCAACATTTGATTCATTTAACATTGTTCTAGCCATTTCTTGCAAAGTTCAATTTTTTTTCAACAACTCCATTTTGCTGTGGAGTTCTTGCATAAGAGAAATTATGTTTAATACCATTTTCATCAAAGAATGTTTTGAAGGATGCATTTTCAAATTCTCCTCCATGATCACTCCTTACTGTGATGATATTAGAACCTTTTTCATTTTGAACTCTTTTACAAAAATTTTGGAAAGCTTCAAAAGATTCATCTTTGTGTTTTAAAAATAGAACCCATGTAAATTTGGAAAAGTCATCAACAATAACAAAACCATATCTTTTGCCATTTAGACTTGCAGTTTGAACTAGACCAAAGAGATCAATGTGAAGAAGCTCTAAAGGTTTTTGAGTTGAAATAAACTCAATAGTTTTAAAACTTCTTTTTACTTGTTTACCTTTAACACAAGCTTCACAGTTCTTGTCCTTTTCAAAGCTAATCTTAGGCAACCCTCTAACTAGATCAAGTTGAGAAAGTTTAGCAATAGTTTTCATGCTTATATGACCAGCCCTTTTGTGCCAGATCCATTTGTCTTTTTCAAGAGACATAAAATAGGTTTCAACAGGAATATCATTTAGTTCTAAAACATATAAATTCTTTTTCCTTGATCCAGAGAAGAACAGTTTGTTAGAGGAGGTTTGTCTTACTTCACATATGTTAGGTTTAAAGACAACTTCAAATCCACTATCACACAATTGACTTATGTTAAGTAGATTATGTTTTTAAACCTTCTACATACTGAACATTTTCTATTTTAGCAGAGTTAGGTTTACCTATCGTACCTTTACCTCTTATCTTACCCTTATCATTGTTTCCAAATGTCACCAGTCTTCCATCCTTCTTTTCAAAGGTCATAAAACACTTCCTGTGACCTGTCATATGCCTAGAACAACCATGATCCAGGTACCATGGTTTTGTTCTTTCACCCTGAGGTAGGACATTTTCCTCATCATCTGACTGAGTCATCAGTCCCATGTCTGCATCTGTATCTTCTTGAGGATCTGAATCTTCCATGTCATCCCAAATGATCATTGCCTTCTTCTTGAAGAGAGGTTTTCTTTGAACCTTCTTGATGTCAGGACATTCACTTTTGTAGTGTCCAATTGTGTTGCATCCAAAACAAGTGACTTGGCTTTTGTCAGCTTCAGTTCTGGTGTTGTTGTCGGTATTTGGAAACTTCTTTCTGATCTGATTTCTTCTTAACATCATTCTTTGAATTCTTTTAGAAATTAGTGCAAGTTCATCTTCAGCTTCTTCTTCATGAACTTCTTTTAATTCTTGTGGTTCTTGCACATCATCATCAGCTACTGATGAGGTTTGCTGAGATGCTTTCAAGGCAAGTGTTTCTACCTTCTTCACTGGTTTGTCTCCTTGAAGTACAACTTCATGAGCTCTCTGTGAATGAATGAGATCTTCCAGGTTCATAGATTTTAAATCTTTGGCCTGAGTAATTGTAGTGACCATAGGTCTCCACATACTTGGAAGACATCTCAGTATTTTTCTGATTCTCTCATGAGTGGAATATTCTTTTCTAAGAGATCTCATTTCATTTACTATTGTAGTAAATCTAGCATACATCTCATCAATGGTTTCATTTTCACTCATTTCAAAGACTTCAAACTTTCTAACTCCAGTGTCAATTCTAGTTTCTTTGACATGAGATGTTCCTTCATGATGTATTCTCAAGGTATCCCATACCTCTTTAGCATTTTTACATTCATCAACTCTTTCACTTTCTCATTGTCTAGCTTTAGAGTTTAATAATACCTGAGCTTTTTCATCTGTTGTCCATGCACTCTTATCTTTGGCAGCTCCTTCTTTGGTTGTTGGGACAAAGTCTCTGTAATATCCTGCACGAAAAATTTCCGTCAGTTATCAGTACCAGTTATTTTATCCTTTGGAATTTTTAAGAGAAGGGCAAAATGATAATTGTGCATAAGACATTTTAGGACTAAATCATATTATTCTAACCGACTACGAGGGATGAGATATGCCGCTTAAAACTTTTACGACATTTACCGGATATTTAGTTTAAAGAAGAATGTAGAAAAGGGCAAAATTGTCATTTTTACCAAATGGAGTATATAAGACAAAATATCCAAAATTCTCTACACTTTTCTACACTCTTCCTTCACTCTTTTCTACAGATTTTTCCCTCTTCCTCTCTACTCTCACTCGCCCCTCACTTCTTTCCACCATTAATCCATCTCAATCTTCAAATTTTTCACCAAATCAACTTGCAAGGCTACTAATGTCACTCCATGAGAATTGAACCATATTTTAAGCTTGAATTTACTTCTCCTTGCTTCTTTTTCCTCTCAGCCGAGATTTCTCTCCATTCATCACTTTGGGGATTCTTGCAAAATCAAGCCAAAAGTGAGGTAAAAGTGATTATTTTGAGATATAGTTTATGTTGAATGATTAGAAGCATAAATAGTTATTGCCTTTGATTTCTGTGATGACTCTCTATGTTGGGCTGGTAATAGCAATATTTTTGTTGTTGTTGCTGTTTGGAATGAGAAGCTAGAAGTTAAAAGCCATAAGTTGTCCCATTAAGCTATTTTAAGTGATTATTGGGTGAAACAAGTTAGAATTTCGATACGAGTGATTTAGGAGCTGTGTATACATGTTTGGGTTGCTTCTGAAAAATTTGAGTTGAAATTGAATTGTTTAGAGGTCATAAGCTGTCAGTTAAGCTGTTTTGGGAATTTTGCCTTAAATGACTAAGTTGTGGATTAACCTGCTGTATAAGTGGTTCATGGCGCTGAGTATATATGTTGGAACATTTTTGTTAACGGCTGGGTCGAAATTAATTTGATAGAAGCCATAAGCTGCTAATTAAGCTTTTTGGAAGTGCTTAAATAGCCAAACGGCGTACTTCTGGTGCAAGGACTGAAATGGAAATTCTCGTGTATGCTGGTAGATGAAGTAAGAGTACGTTACAAATGAGTTGAGTTGTTTCGGAAAGAGCAAGACCTATAAGCCAAGACATAAGCTATTTTGGAAAATGGATTATGGAGTTTTGGAGCTGCAAATTGTGGATAAGCTGCTTGCAAATTTCGGGACTAATTCCAAGGTGAGTTCCTTTAGCTTAGAACCCACCTTTGGGATCGATTATAATTGTTAGATTATTGAGATAACTGGGATATCTAGACTATTTTTTTTATATGATTTCTTGTCTTTTGTGGAAGCATGACTATTTTGCCATATGAATGATACATTTGAAACAGAATAAATATGAGATAGCAGAATGATTATTTCTGAATTAGGTACCATTATTAGTTTATTCGAAAATCTCTTTTATGTTGTTAATAAGTATGTATATGCTAGTATAAATGTTGGAGGGAAATTCTATCAAGCCAATTGATGTATACAATTATAGTAAAGATTGGAAATGCAACATGTGAGTAAAATGCTCACAGTGAATTATAGAAAATCGTAGAAAAATGGAAATGAGTAGAAAAATTGAAATGAGTAACATGCCCATTGAAAAAGAAAGGAAAAAAAAAAGAAATAAATAATAAAATTGAGAAAATCTCCGTTTGCTACAACGAAGAGATAACGTAGCCTATGAGGTACGGCTCATAGTAACGAATGTGAAAATTCCGTTTGCTACAACGAAGAGATAATGTAGCCTATGAGGTACGGCTCATAGTAACGAATGTGAAAACTCCGTTTGCTACAACGAAGAGATAATGTAGCCTATGAGGTACGGCTCATAGTAACAAAATGAAATAATTACCGTTCGCCACAACGAAGAGATAATGTGGTATATACACACCTATTGAAATGTATAATTAATGATATGAAATTTTTAGTCAAGAATTATTAGGTCAATATTTGAAGAAAAAAAAAAACGTAAGATTTTCAATCATGGAACCAAGGAAAAATTCTAAGGACCCTCCAACATGAATACTAACATAGCATACACATATTAACATGAAAGTTATGTGTAGAATGAATTAGCTACGAAGCAATATTTCATGGGCATTTTACCAATCGTTGGAAATGAGGAATTTTAGTTATGTATTTACGGCTTAGTTAGCCGAAACTAGTTGCTATCATAAAAGAATCAAAGACATACTCAGATAAGTATGTCAAAGTATAAGCTATATCAGAATAAGATATTTTGGATATATGTTTATGATTATTGTTATGATTATGGTGATTATGTGTATGATTAAAGTTATGAGTATGACAGACAGCGATTCTAGTTATCCCCGAAATAGTATTCTATAATCAAAATAGTATTTCAGACAGCGATTCTAGTTATCCCCTAATCGCTCAGTTATGCATAGTGAAATCATAAAAATTCGAAATGGGTTGAGTTTAGTAACGGATGGCGATCATAGGTTCCCTTAGATTGCCTACAGCCTAGGATAGGTGGAACTCACTGAGACAATATGTCTCACCCCAATCCTTTTATCTATTTCAGATATTCAGGTTACTAGCCGTTAGAAAGGTTCGTGATGAAGAAGCAGAAGTCGTCGGACCATATAAAGTTCACGTCGGTGGTAATTTTTTTTTAGAGGTATAAGCCGATAATTTATATATCTTATTCAACGAAGTATTTTTATTATTGTAATTTTAATGTATCCAATGCCAAGTTTAACACACATGCTAGATATCCTAGGTAATTCTAGTAGGGGTGTTACAATTTGGTATCAGAGCAGGTCGATTCAGATCGTGCCTTGGGTCATTAGAATTCAATAAAATGCAGTGGGACCATTGAGTTCCGGATATTTATTCTGAATGTCATGTCTAGCTGAGCCTGATCAACTCAGACTAGTATATGATAGTTAGAACAAATGTCTGAGAGCTGAATAGGACCTAGGAGGAATGAAGCGTCCGAAGAAGGAAAGTCAGGGTGTCAGGTTTTGTAATGAAGCTTGTTAAGGAAGTATTTGACGCCAATGGTGGCTGGAAACTGTGAAGCTTAAGATTCTTCAAGGACATAAGGGATATGTTAAGATTAAGACAGAATACTCCGATATTGTTGAACAACACTTTTTATGTGGATACCGGAGAAGTAAGAGATCCAAGGCGATTAAGGGATGATTGCAACTTTGACATGAGCCGCAATATAAGAAGCAAAAGTAAGGTATAGAAGAAAGAAGTATTTCTAAAGGCGTAACTAGGACTGCGTAACTAGGAACTTGATATGATAAAATTATCCGTCGAAAAATGGAATTCATAAACTCTCGGTGGATGTAAAGTGTGTAAGAAGTGAATGACTCAGATGCCCGGAACGAGCCGAATTTTGATGTCTGAGTTGTTAAGCGAACTAATTAAGGAATAAGTAAATTATTTTCGAGCAGACAAAGAAATCCCCTCAATGCGAGCATTGAATGGACAACGTAAGCCAGATAAATTATGTCAGTTTAGTCGGATCTTCTGAATCTTAAGTGCTAGCTTTATGAATCTTAAGTGTCAGATTTATGAATCAGGAAGTGAAGATGCTATGCAGAAAAAAAAATCAAGAAGGATGAATAAATAGTAGTAGAAAGATCTTTACGAGTCAAAGTATCTTTTTCAGGTGTATTTTTATTGGCAAAGAATTGCAGAGAAGTTAAGTAAACGGGAGTTGTCCACTAAGGAAATTGAATCAGCCCCCCGTATCTATCAAGATTTATTAAATTGTCGTTGGGTTATTAAAAACTCCAGTTTAACAGTGAATGGAAAAGTGATCCTAATGATGGCCAAATAGAAGATGTAAATTTTTTCGATCGAAACTGAAAACAAAGATTAATGATAAACTCCCGGAGTTCGGTGAACTAACGGACAAATGATGTTGAGCTCTTTCAACAGAAAATCAAGGACAAGGATGTGTTAATGCAAAGTATAGTTAATGCAAAATGATGTTGAGCTCTTTGATGATTTTTCATATGCAATTGTTCCAAAAAGCCAAAAGAATGACTTTGTAGACTAGAATGAATTTTGGGAGTCGAAGCTATCTCGGAGGAGATTGTAAGTGTAATTACCACTACGACAAGAAATGGAATAGATGGAAGTAAGCCTTAAACTGTCTAAGTATATCTTAGTATGTAAATGTGGGAATCATTCAAAGAACACCTTGCGGGAACAAGTAGTAGTATATGCTTAAGGGAAAATGCAGTATCTGGAAAGTTAGTGCTTGAAGCAACAAGAAGTGTAAAGTTAGCTTCTCTGTTCATAATATGTAGTATTGAGATTGTGAAATTTATAGTATGGACGGATTAATATGCTTGATCGAAGGGAGTTGATAAGTCAGAGTGGCGCAACGGAAAATTTATCGGTAAAGAAGTAATTATGACCTTAGAATACAAATATTCATGCGAAATTTTAAGAGACGAACTAAGAATTTTCCAAACCACATAATTCATAGATATTAAAAGTTCAAGTAGTCGAAGAGAACGTAGTAAGAGTATGGCAGACATGTTCCCACCGAGTTAAATTTAAAGATGTTGGAATCGCCTATAGTATGTAACATGGTTAATCAATGCGATGATTTCGAAGAATGAATTAAAAGTATCGGTTTAGCTTAAAAAGAGTCATGTATGAGGCAACAAATATGAATGTTGTATGTAGAAGATTTTATTTTGGTTTGAAGTACTATCATGAAATATAAGGTATAGTAACAAGTATCTGAGGGAAGAGATACTACTCAGAATATTAATGCAAATGCTCGAATGCAATTTTAGTCGTGAAGTTCGGAAATCTAAACTCTATATTTTTGGATGTAAAGGAGAGACTGATGTCACATAAGCTATAAATCATCTGTGATATACGGTATGGAATTATCAGAAAGGCTGAGAATATGTTCCCTATAGTAACAGACAGAACAATATTGTTCAAGAATGAAATGTATATTTTGAAAAGATAAGTTCAAGAGGTCCATGACTATAGGTTTTGCTTATTTTGATAAGATAAAGGTGTATTATGATTGATTTAAGAATATTGAAAGTTTAGTACAGGTGAAGCACTCAGATGACTTTAGATAATTGTCATGTATTACGCCATCAGTTGTACTACCTCGTGTATTGTGTACTCGTCAGTCAATGCACCATTTTTCAGATAAGATTTATATATTTAATGTACTCGTCAGCTCAAGCCAATTGGTATTAATAGTTATGTTATCAGAACCTTGTGTAGCAAAGGAAACCGATAATCTATTTGGACTGAAAGAATTAGTCAGTAACAAATACGTGTTGGAATCTAAAGCCAAAGCTATAGAGGAATTATTAGCGCTATTAGCAACTAAATCCCTCAATTTCGAGGACGAAATTTCTTTAAGGGGGGTAGAATGTAATATCCTGCACGAAAAATTTCCGTCAGTTATCAGTACCAGTTATTTTATCCTTTGGAATTTTTAAGAGAAGGGCAAAATGATAATTGTGCATAAGACATTTTAGGACTAAATCATATTATTCTAACCGACTACGAGGGATGAGATATGCCGCTTAAAACTTTTACGACATTTACCGGATATTTAGTTTAAAGAACAATGTAGAAAAGGGCAAAATTGTCATTTTTACCAAATGGAGTATATAAGACAAAATATCCAAAATTCTCTACACTTTTCTACACTTTTCCTTCACTCTTTTCTACAGATTTTTCCCTCTTCCTCTCTACTCTCACTCGCCCCTCACTTCTTTCCACCATTAATCCATCTCAATCTTCAAATTTTTCACCAAATCAACTTGCAAGGCTACTAATGTCACTCCATGAGAATTGAACCATATTTTAAGCTTGAATTTACTTCTCCTTGCTTCTTTTTCCTCTCAGCCGAGCTTTCTCTCCATTCATCACTTTGGGGATTCTTGCAAAATCAAGCCAAAAGTGAGGTAAAAGTGATTATTTTGAGATATAGTTTATGTTGAATGATTAGAAGCATAAATAGTTATTGCCTTTGATTTCTGTGATGACTCTCTATGTTGGGCTGGTAATAGCAATATTTTTGTTGTTGTTGCTGTTTGGAATGAGAAGCTAGAAGTTAAAAGCCATAAGTTGTCCCATTAAGCTATTTTAAGTGATTATTGGGTGAAACAAGTTAGAATTTCGATACGAGTGATTTAGGAGCTGTGTATACATGTTTGGGTTGCTTCTGAAAAATTTGAGTTGAAATTGAATTGTTTAGAGATCATAAGCTGTCAGTTAAGCTGTTTTGGGAATTTTGCCTTAAATGACTAAGTTGTGGATTAACCTGCTGTATAAGTGGTTCATGGCGCTGAGTATATATGTTGGAACATTTTTGTTAACGGCTGGGTCGAAATTAATTTGATAGAAGCCATAAGCTGCTAATTAAGCTTTTTGGAAGTGCTTAAATAGCCAAACGGCGTACTTCTGGTGCAAGGACTGAAATGGAAATTCTCGTGTATGCTGCTAGATGAAGTAAGAGTACGTTACAAATGAGTTGAGTTGTTTCGGAAAGAGCAAGACCTATAAGCCAAGACATAAGCTATTTTGGAAAATGGATTATGGAGTTTTGGAGCTGCAAATTGTGGATAAGCTGCTTGCAAATTTCGGGACTAATTCCAAGGTGAGTTCCTTTAGCTTAGAACCCACCTTTGGGATCGATTATAATTGTTAGATTATTGAGATAACTGGGATATCTAGACTATTTTTTTTTATATGATTTCTTGTCTTTTGTGGAAGCATGACTATTTTGCCATATGAATGATACATTTGAAACAGAATAAATATGAGATAGCAGAATGATTATTTCTGAATTAGGTACCATTATTAGTTTATTCGAAAATCTCTTTTATGTTGTTAATAAGTATGTATATGCTAGTATAAATGTTGGAGGGAAATTCTATCAAGCCAATTGATGTATACAATTATAGTAAAGATTGGAAATGCAACATGTGAGTAAAATGCTCACAGTGAATTATAGAAAATCGTAGAAAAATGGAAATGAGTAGAAAAATTGAAATGAGTAACATGCCCATTGAAAAAGAAAGGAAAAAAAAAAGAAATAAATAATAAAATTGAGAAAATCTCCGTTTGCTACAACGAAGAGATAACGTAGCCTATGAGGTACGGCTCATAGTAACGAATGTGAAAATTCCGTTTGCTACAACGAAGAGATAATGTAGCCTATGAGGTACGGCTCATAGTAACGAATGTGAAAACTCCGTTTGCTACAACGAAGAGATAATGTAGCCTATGAGGTACGGCTCATAGTAACAAAATGAAATAATTACCGTTCGCCACAACGAAGAGATAATGTGGTATATACGCACCTATTGAAATGTATAATTAATGATATGAAATTTTTAGTCAAGAATTATTAAGTCAATATTTGAAGAAGAAAAAAAAAACGTAAGATTTTCAATCATGGAACCAAGGAAAAATTCTAAGGACCCTCCAACATGAATACTAACATAGCATACACATATTAACATGAAAGTTATGTGTAGAATGAATTAGCTACGAAGCAATATTTCATGGGCATTTTACCAATCGTTGGAAATGAGGAATTTTAGTTATGTATTTACGGCTTAGTTAGCCGAAACTAGTTGCTATCATAAAAGAATCAAAGACATACTCAGATAAGTATGTCAAAGTATAAGCTATATCAGAATAAGATATTTTGGATATATGTTTATGATTATTGTTATGATTATGGTGATTATGTGTATGATTAAAGTTATGAGTATGACAGACAGCGATTCTAGTTATCCCCGAAATAGTATTCTATAATCAAAATAGTATTTCAGACAGCGATTCTAGTTATCCCCTAATCGCTCAGTTATGCATAGTGAAATCATAAAAATTCGAAATGGGTTGAGTTTAGTAACGGATGGCGATCATAGGATCCCTTAGATTGCCTACAGCCTAGGATAGGTGGAACTCACTGAGACAATATGTCTCACCCCAATCCTTTTATCTATTTCAGATATTCAGGTTACTAGCCGTTAGAAAGGTTCGTGATGAAGAAGCAGAAGTCGTCGGACCATATAAAGTTCACGTCGGTGGTAATTTTTTTTAGAGGTATAAGCCGATAATTTATATATCTTATTCAACGAAGTATTTTTATTATTGTAATTTTAATGTATCCAATGCCAAGTTTAACACACATGCTAGATATCCTAGGTAATTCTAGTAGGGGTGTTACAGTCTCCATCTGTGATGACTGTCCACATATCATTGTCTTGAGATCTGATAAAGAGTTCCATCTTGCCTTTCCAGAAGTAGTAGTTTGATCCATCAAAGATTGGTGGTCTGTATGATGATCCTTCTTCAGCTATGTACTTAACTTTAGACATACTTCCTGAATCTTTTCTCTAACACTTGTTTAAGTGTTCAAACCCTTAGAGTCGTGCTCTAATGCCAATTGAAGTAGATAAAATAGTCACAATGAAGGGGGGTTTGAATTGTGACCCTTTAAAAATTATCCTGAAACTTAAAAGTGATTTTCAAGTTGTTTACTTGGAATGGTTAAGTTAATATTCTGACTTCAGAACATTCTGAAGTTCATACACAAAAACTGATTAATAAAGTAAATGTGGAGGTGTGTGTTGTGTATACTGAAATTAAAGAGTGTAGGAAAGAGAGAAATAACACATAGAGATTTATAGTGGTTCACCCAATGTGGGCTAGTCCACTCCTCACAATCTTTTGAGAGTTTCCACTATTGTGCTTGAGGTAACCTTTCAAATCCTGCACCTTACAACTTTGTTCACCTGAACAATTACAACCCTGTATTCTCTAAGCCTCAGCAAGCTTTCACCTTCTTGCTAAGTTAAGCACTTAGACTTTTACAACCTTAGCTCAAACTAACACTTTAGTACCCTTAAAGCTATATGAGACTTTGTTTACGATCTGTAAGAGATTTGAATGTTTGAGAATCAAACAGAAGAGGGAGAAGAAGAAGAATTTATCTTTGAAAGAGATAACAAAGAGTATTGATTTACACTACAAGAAGGTAAGAAGAGCCTTCAGTGATGATCAATTTCAATTGCAAGAGCTTTAAACAAAATCAAGTTGTTTTCTAGTATGCTTTGCAATGATGCAAGTAATGTTGAGCCTTTGATCTCTATTTATAGAGTCTTTGGGCTCATATAGCCGTTGTAGGGTGTCCAATGGTGTCCTGGGTCCCACAAGCTTTTACTTGAAAATCTGGGTGAACATTCTGATCAAAAAGTGAAATTCAGAATGTTATTGTGTTCTTGATGATCTTCATCTAGGTTCATCATGATCTTCATCTAGGTTCATCATGTATGAATGAACACATGATTTTGTGGGAGTGTCATATGCTTTTCATATGAATTTCTGGGCAATAACCAAAGTATGGGATTTTCCTCATACATCAGAAAGTTACTTTCTCAGGTTTGCCTAGAGACTGGTGTAGGAGAGATAAAGTGGATTCTGCATCTTCATATCCATTCTTTAAGGGATTGTGTGGTCCTTGTACTGTACCAACTCCCATGCGTGTCTATCTTTGATTGAGTAGGACAGATTTGCTTTGCTTTTGCTTTTTGCTTTTCACCTACTGTACTGTTCATAAAGTAAGCATGTGCAAAGCTGAACATTCTGACCATCAGAATGTTCCTTTTGTTTAACTTAGGATGATCTGTAAGACTACCATTTGATGCAATCAAATCCTAATAGTGAAACAACAATGAAGAGCAGTGAATATAACATCTAGGATGATATTCTCCTTTAGAATATTCCTAGTACTTCAATGTTCATAGTCTTTAATGAACATTGAGTATCATTTTTGACATAATCCTTGTATATGCCTTTATTGCTTGATTGATCCATGCAGAAGTACTTTCCTTGACATTTATTCATGTCATATGTGCCTTGCATGACCTTGATCAATGTTCTTGACATTCTGGACTTGTATTAAAGCAACCTTCTGATCTCTGCGTGAACATTCTGATCTCTGAGCAACATTCTGATCTAACTTTCTGACCTCATTGTTAGATCATGAATTCAAATGTCCTTTGATTCTTTGAATCTTGGTATGATTTAAAACGTGTTCTTGTCTTAGTAAAACACTCTAGAGCATAAGTTAAATATCAAGGAATTAATCAAAGTCCATTAATTCTTTAATCATAATGGTTTATTATCTTTAAAATTAATTAGGGATTTTGCCTCAACATAGGAGAGTGGAGACCCCCTCGAAGGAGACCTCCACTCCAATCAAAGCTACTCCACTCCGCTCTGAAAGTGGGGATTTCCTCCAGCTTCCAAAGTATGGTCTGAGCCTGATCAATGTGGTTCTCATGCCACTCTTTTCTTGGATGACCCTGAGCTGCAGGTTATTAATGACCTTGGTCCTACTGGCTAGAGTAAGGCAATAATAGAAGGGGTTATTGCTACTATGAAGGCTCTGGAGGTTGCGACGGTCTTGAATAAAGCTTCCCTTAAGGGTGAGGTTTGGGTGAACACTCTATCCTCAAAATGGGATGCTTTGTCTGCTAAGGTCACCGAACTTGAAGGTGAAGTTGCTGGCAAGAGGTCAGTTGCTGAGGAGCGTGCGTGCCAAGTTGCTATTGTGGAAAAGCAATTGGTAGATGCTCGAACTGCCCTTGAAGCGGCAACTGAGCTCTCCAGGAAGCTGGCTGAGGAGAAGGTGGCTTAGGAGGAGTCTCTGAGGAAGGCGGACCTCCCGGGTGAGGATGAGACGGAGGACATCGTGGTCCTAAAGCGTGCTGACCTTATCGAGAGGGTTAGAGTGCTGGAAGGAATCTTTTTGGAGGTCGTCCAAAAAGATTCATCAGCTTAGTGATGTTGAAGATGGCGTGATCAGGCCTTCCCTAGATTTTGAAGAGCATGTGGGGCATGTTGATGAAGCTCGGGCCGATGAGGCCTTGTAATTTTAATCACTCTTCTTTGACAACTTCTGCTTGTAAACCAGCTTTCGAGCTAATGACACTGTGCGCCCTTTATGGTTTTAGCACCTTTAATGTAATTTGTTGATTTTTAATTCTCATTATACTTTGCTGAAAAATGTTTGTTTTATTTTTAAGTATAACGTGTGAACTGAGTGCCCGTTGTGTGAGGCTTTTTGTACTGTTTAAAGTACTTTTTTGATAGCAAGCTGTCAATTTTGTATGCTCACAAATTAACACTTCATGTGCTCTAATGTTTTTTCTGTTGCTTGTCTTGAAAAATCTAAGCGATATTCGGAGAGAAAGATGAGTTCGCTGAGATGGTATGGTCCACCCCTATAGACGTTTGTTTAGATGGAATCAAACATCGACTGGAGAGTTTTACATGTTTGCCGGCGATTTAGAACCTCGATTCGTTGTTTGGAATTCGAAGTTTTTCCTTTCTTTCTCAGATATCGTTGCTTGATCGGAACATATACCTTTATGTGTTATTGCATAGGGAAATCTAAGCATGAAAGTTCTAACTTTAGACTGGGTATTTGTTAGGAGTAATTCACATTCAAGAGATTGTTTATCTGAATGTGTGCCCAAAGTTGTTTTCGGACAAGGAACAGCGGATGAACGAAAAAGTTAATTTAAATTCAACGCATTGAGGCGTGAATCACCCATCGCAAGCTGGGGTTCTACCTAACATGTGGAGCAGCAACGCCGTAGTTTAGCGAGCGTACCGAGGAGTAAATGTATTTGTTGCGTAGATTTCATTTATCCTTTATGCTTTTGGGTCAGGAGTGGCACGACTTTCCTTCCCCGTTGCGGTTGTTCGTTGTTTGAAGAGCATGAAGTTCATTGTTTTGAATTGAGTATGTACATTAGAGTTTGCTGGCAGAGTTTGTCATCTAAGTGTAATACTTTTTGAGTTTTTCGGCATTCCAAGTTCTTGGGATGGTGCCTTTGTGGAGGTCTTCGAGTCCGTACGCTCCCGTCTCGATTTTCATTTGGTTTTCCCTCTTCATAGTCTTTCTGATTCCGTCGGAGGACGAGATTACCAACTTCGAAATCTCGCTTTATAACTTTCTTGCTATGACGAGCGGCTATTTTTTGTTTTAGCGTTGTTTCTCGTAGAGCTGCTTCACTTTTAACTTCGTCAACAAATTCGAGCTCTTCACGTAGGTTAACCGCGTTGGTTGGAAAGTTAGTGTCAGCGTCGGTTCGCCAAGTGAGTTCAGTGAGCTCAATGGGAATGACCGCTTCTGTCCTATACGTGAGTCGAAAAGGTGACTCGCCAGTAGTGGAGTGGGGAGTAGTTCTGTAAGCCCATAGGACCGCATGCAACTTTTCAGCCCACCTGGGTTTGACTGTTTCCAGCCTCCTGCGTATTCCTCGCAAGATTGCCCTGTTCGCCGCATCAGCGAGGCCGTTGGCTTGAGGGTGTTCTAGAGATATGAAGCTTTGTTTAATGATGATGTTTCCCAGGTAGTCCTGGTACTTCTGATCGGTGAATTGGGTCCCATTATCGGATACCACTAGAGCCGATACTTCGAACCTTGCTAGAATGTTTCTTTCGAAGAAATGGAGTACGTTTTTTGTTCTGATCTTCGCTAATGGTTCAGCCTTGCGAACGGCCACGGGGAGACCAAGGATGTCAATTCGACAGGAGGTGCCAAGTGCATGTCCCCGTGCCTTTGACATTTGTCACACATGTTGACTTAGTCTTTTGCGTCCTTCAGCATGGTGGGCCAATAGTATCCCGCTTGTAAGACCTTTTTGGCGAGAGCTTTGGCACCAAAATGTTGTCCGCATATTCCGTCGTGGACGTCAGCGAGGACTTCTTGGGTCTCGTTAGGTCCTAAACACTTGATAAGTGGTATCATGAAACCCTTTTTGTACAGGATTCCCTCCACTAAAGTGAATGAGCAGGCCCTTCGTTTCAGCTTTGTTTTCTCAATGGGATCGGATGGGAGTTCCCCGCTAGTTATGTAGCGTGTAATTGGTCCTCTCCAGTCCTCTATTCCAATGATCGTGTTGACCTCGAGTGGTTGAGATTTTTGCCACTGAACGCTGGGTTCGTTAAGTACTTCTTGAATTATTGTCTTGTTTCCATTTGCAGTCTATGTGCTAGCGAGTTTCGAAAGAATGTCGGCTCGAGTGTTCTACTCGCGAGGAACTTGAGTTACCTCTACTGTTTCGAATTCTTTCATCTTTTCGAGTACTAGCTGGACGTACTGTTGCAGGTGCTCTTCTCGGACCTGGTAATCGTCGGTCAATTGCAAAGCCACCAACTGAGAATCAAAAAAGTTTCTTATTTTTTGGGATCCTAGATTCTTGGCGATTCGTAGTCCAGCCAAGAAGGCTTTGTATTCTGCAATATTATTAGTTACAAGGAAAGATAAACCGATGGAGATTTTGAAGATAATACCTTCGCCGTTTTCTACGATTACTCTTGTGTCGCTTCCTTTAGAATTGGATGATCCATCCACAAAGACGATCCATTCTTCTGTGTTTTCTTCTGTAGGGAAGATCATTTTGGCTAGGAAATCAGCGAAGACTTGTGCCTTTAGTGCCTTTCTGGATTCGTAGTGTATGTCGAACTCGGACAGCTCGAGTGACCACTTCATCATCCGTCCGGCGACATCAGGTCGTCCCAGAATTTTCCTTATGGGTTGGTCCGTTCGGACCACCACCGTGTGGGCCAAGAAGTGCTGCATCAACCTTCGAGCTGCTGTGAGGAGAGCGAGAGCCACCTTCTCGATCTTTTGGTACCTTGTCTCTGGCTCTAGCAAAAGCTCTACTGGTGAAGTAGACTGGTTTTTGACCTTTCGGCGTTTCTCTAACAAGAACGGCGCTGACCGCGTTGGAGGAAACGAAAAAGTAGAGATATAGTACTTCACCTTGGTCGGGTCGCGAGTGGACTTGGGGTGCAGAGAGGGTTTCTTTGAGATGTTTCAAAGCAGCTTCGCATTCCTCCGTCAACTCTAATTTTGTCTCCTTCCTTAATAGTTTGAAGAAAGGGAGAGCATGTTGAGCGGACCTAACTACGAACCTTGAGAGGGCAGTTAACATGTCGTTGAGCGTTTGGATGCACTTTTTAGAGTGGGGCGTAGGAAGTTGTGTAAATGCCTGGCCTTTATCTGGATTCGCTTACATTCCTCTTTCTGTTAAGTAGAAGCCGAGGAATTTGCCCACTTGAACTCCGAAAGTGCATTTCTCTAGGTTGAGTCGCATGTTGTATTTCCTGGTTTTGTTCGAACACTCTCTTGAGATGGGCGGAATGATCAACCTCTTGTTGGGATTTTACAATCATGTCGTCCATGTAGACTTCGAGAATGTCGCCCAGAAGTTTCTTGTCATAAACTTTGTTCATAATTCGCTGATAAGTTGCCCCCGCATTTCGAAGCCGAAGAGCATTACGTTGAAGTAATAGTTCCCTGATTCGGTCATGAAGGTTGTTTTCTGTTTATCTTCTTCTGCCATGGGTATTTGGTTGTAGCCAGAATAAGCATCCATGAAGGATAAAGTTTGTAGTCGGAGGAATTATCAACGAGTTTATCGATGTTAGAAAGAGGATATGCGTCTTTAGGGAAAGCACTATTGAGATCGGTATAATCAACACACATACGCCATTTTCCATTAGATTTTTTGACAAGTACAACATTGGAGAGCCATGTAGTGTATTTGGCCTCATAAATGAAATTTGCCTATAGGAGGTCTTTTACAGCTTTTTTAGCAGCCTCTGACTTTTCAGGAGACTGCTTTCTACGTCGCTGAGCTACAACGCTAACACAGGGATCGACTGTCAGCTGGTGACAGGCGACACTTGGATCGATTTCGAGCATGTCAGCAGCACTCTAGGCGAATAGGTCAGCGTTTTCCCTCAAGTAGGCTTTGACAAGTTTTGGAAGATCCTTGCCGATCTTGAAGTTCTTCGAGGGGTCGTTTCCGAATGGGACCAGCTCGAATTCATCATCAGGAAAAGGTATGAGAAGTTTCGCGTTGAGAGGATCCTTCTTCTCCCTTTTTTGTTCCTTGAGGTCTTCCTTGGTGAACCTAGGGTCGAGTCCGACCAAGTTTGCGTCCAGGATGCTTGCAGAAGCTTTCCCTTTGTCCTTAGCATGCTTGCTAGGTTGGGAAACCAAGCTCTGGGCTTTGTTATTCTGAAGGAAACATCTTTTAGCAGCTTCGATGTCCCCGTTCAGAGAGGCGATGATGCCATCTTTCGCATGGTATTTCAACTTCATATGAGCGGTTGAACATGCGGCGCTCAGTTTGGCAAGTCCGGTTCTCCCAATAATGCAATTATAAAGAGAAGGACAATCGATCACCAGAAATGGGATCGTTATTGTTTTCTTGGCCTCCTCCTCGCCGAAGGTGACCAACAGTTGAACGTAGCCCCAAGGTTGTTTAGGCGAACCATTGAAGCCGTAAAGTTCACTCCCAACGTAGGGAGAAAGGTTTTTCTCCGTCAGTTGGAGCGTTTTGAACAGGCTGGTGTACATGATGTCACATGAGGCCCCTTTGTCCACCAGGACTCGACGGACATCTGTGTTGGCCATCGATGCTCGCACAAGCAAAGGAATGGCAGAATTTGCAGCTCCACCAGGTAGTTCGAAGTCGTATAATGCCAAAGGAGGTCTTCCTCTGATGTTAGAGTTGGAGGGGACCAATAAATTGACACTCATGAGCTCTTTGAATTTTCTTTTCATTCTCCCCATGGAAATGTTCACTGTTCCTCCCGTGATGACGTTGGCAGAGGGGAACTGTTCCCAGGTAATTGAGTAAGGAACGACCACCACGTTTTTAGGGAATTTGCCTAACTGCTCGACGGACATTGCCACTATTTTGTCTGTTGCAGTGCCATCGGTGATGAGCTCGATGGTCTTTCTTTCCGACTCGGGGTTCTTGACGAACTGCTTGAGCCGTCCTCGTTGAATGAGGAGTTCAATTGCATCCTTCAAGTGGATGAAATCGTCGGTCACATGTTCATGGCATTTGTGGAATCGACAGTACTTTGTCTTGTCGACCCCCTTCCTCTCCTGTGACGGGGTTTTGGTGGCTTGACGCCAGCTTTCGCCAGATCGGCTACTACGATCTCAGCAAGGATCTTTTCCTTGTACAAGACCAAGGGTGTATACTCCGCGAAGCGACCGTTAGGTGCTTTGCCCTCACGAGTTACTTTGCCTTCCTTCTTTTTATCTTGGAAGGGCTTTCTGGAGGATTCAGCAGCAGGCTTCTCCTTCCTGGATTTGTTAAGGTTGTCCGCGTACAGCTCCTCTTCGTATCTGATGTAGATCTTTGCAATCGCTAGGAACTGGTTGAGAGTCCTTGGGCGATCTAAATGGACAGCCTTTTGACATCTGTGCCTTCGCGCAGACCTTTGGTAATGAGGTACTGCTTCATAGTTTCGTCAGCACCTCTTACCTGCACAACTTCTTTATTGAACCTTTCGATGTAGTCTCGAAGAGGTTCGCTTTTTCCTTGACGTAGTGAAGTGGGTTGTGAACTCGCGACAGAGGTCGCTCCATGAGTCGATGGAGTTTCTCCTTAAGTTCTTAAACCAGGTAACTGCTCCTTGTCGTAATGTAGTGACAAAGAGCTTGCATTTTACGGCGCCCTGCACCGATCGGTACGTAAGAACCTCCTCAATGTTCCTGATGTGTTCATCTGGATCTGTTGTCCCGTCATATGAGTCCATTTGGGGAGGCTTCTCTAATCCGCGAGGGATAGGAGCTTCGCGGATGCGTCGTGTGAATGGACCATGAGCGTTGCGGTCATTCCGAGCATCGCAGCTGTCCTCGGAAATAGAGGGGAGACCAAGATCGCCTGTTGTGTCTTGGTGGAGGTCTCCTTTGAGGGGATCGGCGTGAAGGAGATCGTCTGGGTGATCTCCTTCTGGGCGATCTCCTGCAGTGAATCCTTTTGGGCGATCTCCTGCATTCCAAATAGGGGAGCTCCACTGTGAATGGTCTTAAGAGAATAATTTTTTCTGGAAAACTTTAAAAGCTATTAATTCACCATAATTGGGAAGAATTAACTTCCCTTGACTCTCATGTGAATCAATTTTTTATTGGAAAACTTTAAAACCTATTAATTCACCATAATTGTCAAAGAATTAACTTTCTTTGACTCTCCCCCTCGACCATAATAGTCTTGCCTTTTTTATCTTTTTTTCTCACTATTTATCTGATTCTCCTCACATCTTAGCCAATATCCATTTATTTCTCAATTTTGCTACCACCATACGTATCATTAAAAAATGAAATCCACAACACAAACATCATTGTTCATTTTCTTCTTGTGCATCATATCTTATGCTCCTCTTCCAACAATATCTATCAGCTTGTATGAATCTTTATGCAATGATGAGTACAACCACCCTATCCAAAGTATCCAATTATGCTTGAATATTTTGAAAACTGACCCAAAAATCACCTCAGCCACAAATTACCATGACCTCTCCCAGCATATCTTGGAGAAGGCTGCACAAGATTCGCAAGTGGTTCTTCAAGATCTCATTGATGCGAAAAAACGTTTTCCCAATGATCCAGCTATTAACAGTTGTATAAAAGAATACCATGACACAGTTATTATGGGATTCGCCCATGCAATGAGTATTTTGCCAGTTGAACCTCGAACTGCAAAAGATATTGCAGTAGCTGCTGGTTTTGGAGCTCATAATTGTCAAAAAGCTTTTGAAAAACCAGAGGAAAAGAATGTTCGTGCTACAATTCATCTTCGAAACAATGAGATCTATTTTCTTGGTGTAATTGCTTCTTTATCTATAATTCATCTTATGTAGTGTAGGCTTAGGAAATAAACTATTGACAATTGTAGGATTAGCAAATAAAGTCAATACATGTTTTCCGTTGTTGTTGTTATTATTATTCTTATTATTATTATTATTATTATTATTATTACTACTACTACTACTAGCGAAAAGTCGGGCACTCCGTGCCCGTCTTTTCGCTTCTTTTATTGCGCTAACGTTTGAAAATTATGAACGGTAATTTTTTTTTATGAATTTTTGGTTTTGATTCCCGTTTGTTATGAATTAAAATAAAAGTGATTTTGACATGAAATAATTTAGAGATTATTTTTTAGGGATTTTATAAAAAATCATAATCTATTTTGTGTTTGTTTATCGTAATAAAAATCATTTTTTTTAAACAAATAATTTAGTTTGTTTGGATTCAACAATATAAAAGGGATTTTTTTTGTTACAAAATTAGTTCAATCTTTTGAATCATAGTTTCTCTCTCCTCTAAAAAAACTCTATTTTTTAAGAAGTTGCTCCTAACAGCTTCTCATTTGAAAATGTTTTTAGATTATTTTAAGATTTTGATTTTTTTTTAAAATCTGTAACAAACGGATGCACTACTCTGAAAAGTGATTATTTTTTTAAAATAAGTAATTTTTTTCTTAAAAAAGCTATAACAAACGGGCTCTAAAAGTAAAAATATAAAAGTTTGTTGTTATTTTTAATGACACGTACAACAATTTTATTATAGAAAAAGTTGTTTAAGGGTATAATTGGGATAATGAAAAATTAAGTATAAATATACTCATCTAGTTTGTTTTATTTTTTAAATAATAAAGAAAAAAAACATATATACATATATTCATATCGTGTTTTTGTCACATTTGTTATAATATTTAAATTTATTTTTATTATTTTTATATATTTGTTACATGTGTTATTTGTATTGAAAATTAAGGGTAATTTTGAAAAGAAAAGTTCAACACAAAAGTGTGCCAAAAGGGATAGTTTCCTTTATATATAGTATAGATTAGCAAAAACACATCTTTCCGCTTTTTTTATTGCGTTCAAATTAGAAAATTATATACGATTTTTCTATGAAATTTTGATTTTGATTAAAAGTATAATATAAATGATTGTTTCTTTTAAATTACAATGCACCAAACTAACATTGTTTATCTGTTTTAATGACACAAACAATATAATCTAAATAGGGTAATTTGGGAAAGAGAAAACGCTGGTCCAAAAGCACCAAAAGATGATGTTTTCTTTATATATAGTATAAATTATTCAAAGAGCGTTTTATAAGGATAAAACAAATGTGATGGAAAGGACAGGATAGGAAAAAATTATCCATTATTTATTGTAAAATTGTTTGGTGCTTGTTGTTTAACAGATCAAACGCACCCCTAGTGTATGTTTGATTTTAATTTGACATGTATTGGTTTTAAGTAAAAATTGAGTGTATTGATAATGCATAATTGATTATGACTACAAGTAAGTTGTAGTTAAAGTGATTTGTCTTTGGATACATTTCTTTAAAATGGGTGGAATTATAAATTTGTGTGATAGAATCAATTATAAAATTGAAATCTACAATAAATAGCTTCAAGTAGAATTGCTTCTAGTCCCAAAATTGATTTCTCAACAAAAAAAATTGGCAAACATAATTTTATATAGAGTTATGATTGCTTCCGACATATGAAAAGAACTTCGAAACCTTTAAAAAGTGAAACCAAACACCCACTAGGAGCTCATTTGATGCACATTACATGATAGGGAGACAAGATATATAATAAAATTATTATACCATGTTCAAATTCTTTGTTTAGTGCACTAAAAGTTGGGGTGTGCATGGTCGGATATTTTGACCAACCAAATCATATCCATATATAAACGACTTATATGAATTTGGATTCATAATCATGACCATATTTTATTATAAATCGGTTATGAAGCAGGTTACAAAGATGGTTATAAGTATATAACCAGTTATTTTTACAAAAATAGTTTATAAATGGATATGATTTGGTTTATAAAACTGTCCGATTTTTTTTTTAAAACCAGATTAAAAATTGGTTATTTGTCCATAAAAACCAGTTATTTTTCTTTTCAAACCAATTTTTAAGACCAAATTTTGTAAAAATAAAATTAAAAAAAAATGAATACAACCAATTTAATAAAAAAAAAATCAGTTATTATTTTTTTTGGACCTTTTTGTTGAGAATTCTAATTTTTCGAAAATATACTTATTCTGGTCAATCATTTAAATATTTATTACTTATTCCTACCAATAGATCTCAAGGACAGTGTAACAAACACACTTGGCAGAAGCAAAAAAGTGACATTTAAATTCATCAAGGATCAAATTTGGAATAAAATCACTTAATGGAGTAGTCGTTGTCTATCATGAGCAGGGATAGCATTTTTCTAGGGCTTCAATCAATACCCTCATATGTGATTAGCATTTTTCTGTTACCTACATCTTTACTATATGAAATAGAAAAGATGCTTAACTCCTTCTAGTGGGTACATAATCCCACAAACTCAAGAGGTGTGCACTTGCTTTTGTGGGATTGCCTATCTATTCCGAAATAATTTGGTGGAATGGGTTTCAAGATTCTCAAAGCTTTTCATATGGCTATGGTTGGAAAGCAAGCATGGAAATTGATGACCAGCTTATGGTGATTATTTTTGTGCTTCTATTACGCATAACCCGAGCTATGTGTGGAGGGGCCTTTAGAGTGTTAGAGACGTGGTAAATCAAGGAATGAAGTGGAGTGTTGGTACAGGCGAAACTATTCTGGTAAAGAACCAACCTTGGCTGCAGGATAAAGTGTGTCTCACGCCGTTAATATATTTGCATATTATGTGGGATGATCTTAAAGTTAAGCATCTATTCAAACCAACTACTAAGCAATTGAATCATGAATAATCAACTACGTGCTTGATTATGAAACAGCTCAACAGATTCTTCGCACGCACATCTATCAGTTCAGGTTGGTATAACTACTTGGAGCTTTGGAAAAAAAATGTTGATTATTCAGTTTGTGGTGCATATAGGGATATTATCAACAATGATGGCGTTGTAGTGCAACATAGAGTACCGAGACATTGGAACACCATTTGGAAACTTAATTTGCCTCCCAACTTCAAGAATTGTCTTCTTGTTCGATTGAGACTGCAAACCTGACGGGTAGACTGCTCTTCTGTTTGTGCAGTTTGTGATGAAGTTGGCGAAGATTGAAATCACTTGTTCATAGAATTTTGGTTGATGACAGCGCATTGGTTTATGATGTAGCATTCAGCCGTTATGGCACTCTATGTCCTCGTGTTTAACCAATATATTTTCTATTTTACAAAACCTCGACACTCAATAAAAATAGATGTTTGGGCTGGGGTAACATTGTGGAGCATTTGGAAGCATACAAATAATAAGGTGTGGAACAATGTTATTGAAACAGTTCAAGATATATGTGATCGAGTTGGAATGTTTTAAGAAGTTGGCGGAAAGCACAAGAGGTTCGCAGCAGAGTACTAAATAGGTATGTGCAAGGCGAGATTGATAATTGGACCAAACGGAGTCCAGGCCCTACAAATGTAATGTAAATGCATCTTTCTCACATTCACGTAATGAGTCTGGCATTGGAGTATGCATTAGGGATAACGAGGGACAGATTGTATCATAAAAAACATAATGGATTACACCCTTACTAGATATAGATATCGGTGTAGCCCTCAGCCTCCTTTCAGCCTTGCAACGGTGTTTGACAGTATAAATTACAACAGTGACGGTGTTTCAGACTATATGGAGGATTGTAAACACTTACGGTCACTGATTTAGTGAACTTTGACGTGAAGTTCATTCTGAGACAAGTCAACTGTGTTGCTCATATTTTAGCTAGAATAGCTCCATGTCATACGAGTTTCCAACTATATAACAATATACTATCTTGTATCTCTACTATGATTGTTAATCATAAGCATAAAGCTTAATTTTACTTTATTTTTTTTAAAGTTGTGCATTTGGCACATTGGTAGTAGCTGCAGGTTTCTGGTGTTCATCAATTCCTATGGTAGCTGAGGGGATGGCATTGTTGAAAGGGATTGAACTTGCGAAGGACATGGTATTTGTTGGGTATTTGTATTGGTTGCATTGTTGCTAAAACAAATATCCTTGTCCTGTAAGTTGGAACCAAAGTTCCAACATGTGTTTAGGCATCTCTGTAAGATGTTGGTCACAATGTTCTAACATCCTGGCACGGTTCAGTGTGCCTGGGTTCATGCCTACTTATACGCGTGCGCTTTATTGTTTAAGGAAACAATATTTCCTTTCCTTGTGGACCAAGTAACGCGCATATATTTACAAGATCAACTGTAGAATATTTCTGAAGTAGATATTATATTTTTAGGAAATATTTGTTATTGGTTTGGTCGATCATAAAGATGTTCCGACATTTTAGGATTTTCCATATTTGTTACTGGTTTTGTTTTGCAGATTAGCTGAACCGATCTGCTTTGTTCTGAAGCCCAACTAAGTATTTAGCCCAAGCTACTTCAGTATAAATACAAGACTCCAAGACCTAATTTCTCATTCAAGCCGTCATACTAAAAAGTTTAGATTTTTAGGGTTTGAGTCTCTTTGTTTTCTACTATTGTACCTGTCAATGCAAGTTTAGTTCTGAATATTTGTGATCCTTTCTTGTATCGTTTGTGATACATGTTAAGGACCTAGATCGAGTTGTATACTCATATTTGTACTACACCGAAGTTGTGAAACAAGGTGCTAGTTGTTTGTATTTGAAGGTAACTTCATTATAAGTTTGTTTAGGTCTGATAAAGTTCCAAGGGCTGTAACTGACCATTAGGATAGTGAGATGGGATCTCAGATCTAGGAGTTCCTAGGTTGAAGTCCATACGGGTAGGTCCTAGGTCTTTAGTGTAAACGAGGAGTTTTCTGAGAGCTATAGAATAAGGACTACACTAGTGGATTTCCTTCCTGGCTTGGTAGCCTCCAGAGTAAGTGTGTTTGTCACCGAACTGGGTCAACAAACTCATTGTGTTCTTTACTTTCTTGTCGTTTATTTTCTTGTTTTTATTTCTATTTATCGCTCGATGTTGCAACATTAACCGGAACATTGCAAACGCTTTAACATCGTACATAACATATTAAAACAAGATACGCTAGAATTTCAATTGGCATCAGAGCAGGCACCCTGCCTGTTTTAGGGTGAGCACCAGGGAGATTCTTTCTAGCGATATGGACAAGGAAGGTGGTTTTGTTAACATACCTCCTCTGTTGGATGGGTAAAACTATGATTATTGGAAGTCACGCATAACTGCTTTCCTCAAATCCATTGACAGCAAAACCTGGAAGGCAGTTATGAGAGGTTGGGAACATCCTGTGGCACTTGATGAAGATGGTAACTGAACAGATGTTTTGAAATCAGAGGAAGAATGGACTGCTGCTGAAGATGAACTGGCTCTTGGAAATTCTTGTAACACTCTGTTTCCCAAACAACGTATAATAAATATATTATCAGAGTAATCATCAAATACGGGCATGTCACACTACTTTTCAAAATTTATTTAAATAGAATATAAAACTATTCAAATACCAACAAATCATCTTTATAATTTCTGCAGCGGAAATCTTTAATTTAAATCATCAACATTCAACTACAACAAAATCCTCGGCTCAAAGGCCTCAATAATTTTAAAACATCATCCAACAAATAAATCTTCAACAACATGTTCTTCAAAATATGATACATAAAGGAATGCAAGAAAAGACAACGATTCCCCATCCCGTTACGTATCAGAGCCCTAGGACACTTGAGCCGACATCCTACTAGCCTTCATTACCTGCACTTGCCCATAAGGCGGCAATTCCAACAGAAGGGGTGAGATTCTCAAACAATAAATAATAGAAGTATAACTTACCAATGAATCTAACACCCTAAATATCAACAAAGTAATTCAATATGCACCATTTACAATAAATCAACAACATTAACATCACCTTCAACTCAACTAACAACAACAACGACAACGACTCACCTACAACGACTCCGACAATGCACCGACGACAACAACAAATGCAATATGCATGTGGTACCATTTTACGCGCGTTGAATGACAAGCATTACAGGGCATGAGCCCTCAACAGTTGGATGGTTAAAGCATCCCAGGGCATAAGCCCTCAACGGGTGAATGACTAGCATTCCAGGGCATAAGCCCTCAACAGTTGAATGATAAACATTCCAGGGCATGAGCCCTCAACGATGCATATGAGTATAAAATGAACTCCATGGTGTATATCAGCATACAACCAAACAACAACAGCAACAACAACTACGACAACAACAAATGTGCCTAAATCGTTTAAGACACACTCCTCAACTTGGACAACAGTGACAACAACACTCAACGAATGCATATACAAAGTATGACTTACATTTCCAACAATACAACCAAGGATACTCCAACCTTTGAAAAGAAGTTCAATGACATATATAATATATGTATATAAATACACCAACAACCATATCATTACCATCAACCGAATTTAACCAACTCAATAATCAAACATATAAACCACCTCGGGTACAGGGCTACTAGCCTTGGCGAGTACATCTACTCGCCATGGCGAGCTCAAAGGATGGGTTACTCGCCTTAGGCGAGCTAGGGGCGAGCTGGGAGCGAGTAGAACTTGGAGCTCTCGGCCTTTTTGACATTTTTCTCACCAAAACTTCATTTTTAAGCTACCTAATCATCTTTTTAATCTGAAAATTGTCCAGTCATCTCTAAAAATATTAAGGTACACAAAACTATCCATCCCACGCCTTATAACAACATTTTAAAAATCAGATTTTTCTAAGGCCCTACTCGCCGTGGCGAGTGGTTTTGCTCGCGAGGCGAGCTATGAACATTGCTCACTCGCCATGGCAAATCATGCTACTCGCCGCGGCGAGCGATGAATGTCAGCACGGGCAGAATGCAGTTTTCTCCCAAAAATCCCATTTTTCTCAATTTCCAACCCCAAAACAAGCTACATAAGTGTAATAAGGTTCTGCCTATAACCTGATTGCATTCTAACATCATTACATTACAATCTGCACCATTATCCCCCATAATCATACTCCAACCCTAAATCCCAATTTTCATAATTTTCCACAAATTCCATGTTAAATTCAAAATTAAAGTTGTACAATCCATTATTATTGAAGGATAATCTCACCCTTACCTCAATTCAGCGAATTCTACAGCAAAACGGATGGATTCTCTCTTCCTAGCTCTCCTCTTGGCTTCTTCTTGACTTCTCTCAAAAACTTGTTTTCTTACTGATACGTGAAAAAATGTTTTTGTGCCTAACTGACTTCCTCTTTCCTAAAACATAACCTCCCTTTTCTCTTAACTCCCTCCTTAAAACTCATTAATCCTAATTAACCCCCATAATTCTAAATAATTATTATATTCCTCGTATTTTATTAAATAACAAAAATTACACAAATAATTATAAAACAAATAAACACACCACATATTCACATAATCATTTAAAATTCAAATAAAATATTCAAAGCAACTAAAAATAAGAAAATAGAAATGAGAGCGTTACAACTCTCCCCAACATAGAGAATTTCGTCCTCGAAATATTACCTCAACCAAACAACTCAGGATAGGATTCTTGCATCTTACTCTCCAACTCCCAAGTCAAACTTTCACCAGTTACGCCACTCCAAACAACCTTCACCAAAGGTATTTCCTTGCCTCTCAACTGCTTCACCTTACGATCCTCAATCCTCAAAGGTAAAGTCTCAACGGTAAGGTTATCCCTAACCTGTACATCATCCCTAGAAATAACATGCGAAGGATCTGCTACATACTTCCTTAGCTGCGACACATGAAACACATCATGCAAGTTCGAAAGATGTGGTGGCAACCCAATCCGATATGCCACGGTTCCAACCCTCTCTGAAATCTGGTAAGGACCAATGAACTTTGGAGTCAACTTGTTAGACTTCAATGCACGTCCTACACCCGTCATAGGAGTAACCCTCAAAAACACGTGATCACCCTCCTGAAACTCAAGGGCCTTTCTACATTTGTCATGGTAACTCTTCTGACGATCATGCAACGCTTTCATCTTTTCTCTTATCAACTTGACCTTCTCCGTAGTCTACTGAACCAACTCTAGTCCCAAAACCACACTTTCACCCGACTCAAACCAACACAAAGGAGTTCTGCACTTCCGACCATACAAAGCTTCGAACGGTGCCATACCAATACTCGTAACTATTGTTATAGGTGAACTCTATCAACGGTAAGTGGCTGTCTCAAGCTCCACCTTGCTCGAGTACACACACTCTCAACAAATCTTCTAAAGATTGGATAGTCCTCTCCGACTGACCATCTGTCTGCGGATGATAAGCCGAACTTAATCTCAACTTCGAACCCAAAGCGTCTTGCAAACTCTTCTAGAATCTAGAAGTGAACCTCGGATCTCTATCCAACACAATACTCGACGGTACACCATGCAACTTCACTATATCTCGAATATAAATCTCCGCCAACTGAGCTACCGGAAAAGTAATATTGATTGGAATAAAGTGCGCCGACTTTGTCAATCTATCGACCACAACCCATATAGCATCATGCCCTCTTGGAGTATTCGGTAAACTCGTTACAAAATCCATGGAAATGTTGTCCCACTTCCACTCAGGCACATCTAATGGAGTCAACAGCCCTGCAGGCTTCTGATGCTCAACCTTAGACTTCTGACAAGTCAAACATGCATAAACAAATTGAGCAACATCTCTTTTCAATCCGGACCACCAAAACAATTTCTTCAAATCATGGTACATCTTTGTAGCTCCCGGATGAATACTCAAGCTACTCTTGTGACTTTCTTCTAAAATCAACCTTTTCAAATCCTCATCATCAGGAATACAAATCCTTCCTCTAAACCTCAATACACCTTGGTCATCGACCTTAAAGTCGCCATCTGCATTCTGACCACTAGCAGTCATCAAATCCACAAACTTAACATCAATCTTCTGTGCCTCCTTGATACTACTCAAGAAATCACTATTAATCTTCAACATGCCCAACCGCACACTCTGAGGCGACCTTTCACAAACAAGACTCAAGTCCCTAAACTGTTCAAGCAACTCGAATTCCTTTACCATCATAGCTGACATATGCAATGTCTTTCTGCTCAAAGCATCAGCAACTACATTAGCTTTACCCGGATGGTAATTCAAGCCAAAATCATAATCCTTAAGCAACTCAAGCCACCTCCTCTGCCTCATGTTCAACTCCTTCTGATCAAATAAATATTTTAAACTTTTATGATCACTAAACACCTCAAATCTGGAACCGTACAAATAATGCCTCCAAATTTTCAACACAAACACCACAGCTGCCAACTCTAAATCATGTGTAGGATAATTCTTTTCATGGATCCTTAACTGCCTAGAAGCATAAGCTACTACCTTCCCATCTTGCATCAAAACATCGTCTTGTTCTAACCGCTTCATCTCTTTAGTGGATAAAAATTTTGCTCCACTCTCTTCTTCAACAGAAGAAAATCGCACCGTCTTACTAAAACAATTAATCAGGACATGATTGTATTCTAACCAATTCATTCCCAATATTACATCCATTCCCACCAACGGTAAACAAACAAGGTCAACCTCAAAATCTCTACCAAATACAGACAACGGATAACTTAAACAAACAAGGGAAGTAGTTACTAAACCCTTAGCTGGAGTTTCAACAACCATCTCCCCATTCATATCAGACATAATCAAACCCAATCTCTTTGAACAATCAATAGCAATGAAACAATGCGTAGCACCCGTATCTATAATAGCAATTAAAGGAGTACCATTAAAGAAACAAGTACCTCTGATAAGTCGATCCTCATTATCGGTCTGGGTACCAGTCAAAGCAAACACCCTACCACTCGTCTGAGCCTTCTTAGGCTGCGTACACTAAGAGCCAATGTGACCTTCCTCATTACAATTGAAGCAAACAACGTCGCCACACTTGCATTCAGCGACAGTGTGGCCCTTCTTACCGCATCAGAAACACTTCTTTTCATCACGGTTGCAAGCATTACTCTTGTGGCCTTTCACACCACACTTATAACATACAATCTCAGTAGGAGCATCTCTACGTGCAGGTCTCCTCTCGTCTTGCATCCTCTTCTTGCCCTTATCAGCTGGGGCACTATATGGCTTCGGACGACTCTGTTGTCCTTTGCCTCTTCGGTCACTCATCACCTTGTAATGAGCCTTTGTATCCTCTTCATAGATCCTACAACTGCTTACCAACTCAGAGAAGTCTCTTATCTTCTGATAGCCAATGGCCCGATTAATATCAGCTCGCAGACCATTCTCAAACTTGATGCATTTGGAGAACTCAGCAGTCTCCGCAGCATAATGTGGATAGAACTTGGCAAGCTCCACAAACTTGGCAGCATATTCTGTGATAGACATGTCTCCTTGCTTCAGCTCAAGGAACTCAATTTCTTTCCTACCACGGACATCTTCTGGAAAATACCTTCTTAGAAATTCTCTTCTAAACACAGCCCATGTAATCACAGCTCCTTCATTCTGAAGAATTGGTTGAGTGCTTACCCACCAGTCGTCAGCCTCCTCAGCCAACATATGTGTGCCAAACCGCACCATCTGGGCATCACTACACTGCATCACCCGGAATATCCTTTCGACCTCCTTCAGCCAAGCCTGCGCTCCATCGGGGTCGTATCTTCCCTTGAAGGTTGGTGGATGGTTCCTCAAGAATGTTTCCAGCATTCGCACACCTTCACCACCGCCAGCACCTTGTTGTTGTTGTCCCACAACTTGGGCCATTGCTTGCAAAGCAGCAGCAAGAGCAGCATCATTTCTTCCAGCCATCACGAAATTCTACACGACAACAACAAATTAGAACAACAAAGACAGTTAAAGCTGTCACACAACACTACTAGGCTCGACACGACTCTACTAATTGGTCTGACGGACCAACCTGCTCTGATACCAATTGTAACACCCCGTTTCCCAAACAACGTATAATAAATATATTATCAGAGTAATCATCAAATACGGGCATGTCACACTACTTTTCAAAATTTATTTAAATAGAATATAAAACTATTCAAATACCAACAAATCATCTTTATAATTTCTGAAGCGGAAATCTTTAATTTAAATCATCAACATTCAACTACAACAAAATCCTCGGCTCAAAGGCCTCAATAATTTTAAAACATCATCCAACAAATAAATCTTCAACAACATGTTCTTCAAAATATGATACATAAAGGAATGCAAGAAAAGACAATGATTCCCCATCCCGTTACGTATCAGAGCCCTAGGACACTTGAGCCGACATCTTACTAGCCTTCATTACCTGCACTTGCCCACAAGGCGGCAATTCCAACAGAAGGAGTGAGATTCTCAAACAATAAATAATAGAAGTATAACTTACCAATGAATCTAACACCCTAAATATCAACAAAGTAATTCAATATGCACCATTTACAATAAATCAACAACATTAACATCACCTTCAACTCAACTAACAACAACAACAACCACAACAACGACAACGACTCACCTACAACGACTCCGACAATGTACCGACGACAACAACAAATGCAATATGCATGTGGTACCATTTTACGCGCGTTGAATGACAAGCATTACAGGGCATGAGCCCTCAACAATTGGATGGTTAAAGCATCCCAGGGCATAAGCCCTCAACGGGTGAATGACTAGCATTCCAGGGCATAAGGCCTCAACAGTTGAATGATAAACATTCCATGGCATGAGCCCTCAACGATGCATATGAGTATAAAATGAACTCCATGGTGTATATCAGCATACAACCAAACAACAACAGCAACAACAACTACGACAACAACAAATGTGCCTAAATCGTTTAAGACACACTCCCCAACTTGGACAACAGTGACAACAACACTCAACGAATGCATATACAAAGTATTACTTACATTTCCAACAATACAACCAAGGATACTCCAACCTTTGAAAAGAAGTTCAATGACATATATAATATATGTATATAAATACACCAACAACCATATCATTACCATCAACCAAATTTAACCAACTCAATAATCAAACATATAAACCACCTCGGGTACAGGGCTACTCGCCTTGGCGAGTACATCTACTCGCCATGGCGAGCTCAAAGGATGGGTTACTCGCCTTAGGCGAGCTAGGGGCGAGCTGGGAGCGAGTAGAACTTGGAGCTCTCGGCCTTTTTGACATTTTTCTCACCAAAACTTCATTTTTAAGCTACCTAATCATCTTTTTAATCTGAAAATTGTCCCAGTCATCTCTAAAAATATTAAGGTACACAAAACTATCCATCCCACGCCTTATAACAACATTTTAAAAATCAGATTTTTCTAAGGCCCTACTCGCCGTGGCGAGTGGTTTTGCTCGCGAGGCGAGCTATGAACATTGCTCACTCGCCATGGCGAATCATGCTACTCGCCGCGGCAAGCGATGAATGTCAGCACGGGCAGAATGCAGTTTTCTCCCAAAAATCTCATTTTTCTCAATTTCCAACCCCAAAACAAGCTACAGAAGTGTAATAAGGTTCTGTCTATAACCTGATTGCATTCTAACATCATTACAGTACAATCTGCACCATTATCCCCAATAATCATACTCCAACCCTAAATCCCAATTTTCATAATTTTCCACAAATTCCATGTTAAATTCAAAATTAAAGTTGTACAATCCATTATTATTGAAGGATAATCTCACCCTTACCTCAATTCAGCGAATTCTACAGCAAAATGGATGGATTCTCTCTTCCTAGCTCTCCTCTTGGCTTCTTCTTGACTTCTCTCAAAAACTTGTTTTCTTACTTATACGTGAAAAAATGTTTTTGTGCCTAACTGACTTCCTCTTTCCTAAAACATAACCTCCCTTTTCTCTTAACTCCCTCCTTAAAACTCATTAATCCTAATTAACCCCCATAATTCTAAATAATTATTATATTCCTCGTATTTTATTAAATAACAAAAATCACACAAATAATTATAAAACAAATAAACACACCACATATTCACATAATCATTTAAAATTCAAATAAAATATTCAAAGCAACTAAAAATAAGAAAATAGAAATTAGAGCGTTACAATTCTAAGGCATTGAATGCTCTGTTCAATGGTGTAGACAAGAACATGTTCAGGCTAATCAAGCAATGCATTGTGGCTAAGGATGCTTGGGAGATTCTCAAATGACACTTCACTTGCTAAGAGAGAAGTTGAGAGGGTAGCCAAGAGGCTCAGGAGTAACAAAGGAAAGGCAGTTCTTGCTAAGGGTGAAACCCCCAGAACTAAAAAAATGACTGTTGGTGTAGGTCCTAAGAAAGAATGAAGTAAGGTGGAAGTGAAATCTACTACTAGGAAGACAAGAAAGAGGAAGGTTATCTCTTCAAGTGAATCTGAGTTCAATGTTGAGGAGGATGTTCTAAACATCACTCCCTCCAATGATAAGAGGACAGTTGGGAAAAAGACTATGCAGACAGTGGCAAGTGTACCTATTGACAAGGTCTCCTTTCATTTGCCTAAAAATGCACTAAGATGGAAATTTATCTATCATCGGAGGCTGGCATTGGAAAGAGAGATGGGTAAGAAAGTGCTTGAAATTGAGGTTGTAATGGAACATATCAAGGAAGCAGGGCTCATAAAGACAGTGTGCAATCTAGGCGAATGCTATGAAAAGTTGGTGAAGGAATTTCTGGTGAACATTCCTGATGACTGTCACAGTCCCGTTAGCAGAGAGTATCAAAAGGTGTTCGTACGAGGAGAATGTGTCAACTTTTCTCCAACCATCATCAACAAATTTCTTGGGGTTGAATAGATTGACATTCCTAAGCTGGAGGTAACTGATGATCAAGTGTGTAACGAGATCACTGCAAATCAGGTCAAGGTGTGGCCCAAGAAGAAAAAGATCTCGTCTGGAAAAATGTCTGTCAAGTATGCCATTTTAAACAGAATTGTTGTTGTTAATTGGGTTCCTACCACTCATTCCTCTGATGTTGCCATTGGGTTGGGTAAGTTTATATATGTTGTAGGTTCTAAATCTAAAATGAACTTTGGTACCTACATTTTTGAACAAACCATGAAGCATGCCAAAACTAATGCTATTAGATTTCCTATACCTTTTCCAACTTTGTTGTGTAGCATTATTCTAGATTAACACCCTAACATCAAAATTGCAAGTGATGTCCCAAAAAAGAGAGAACCCCCTCTTACTTTGCACTCCAAACTGTTTAGTGATAATCATGTTCCGGATATTGTTGGAACTTCTGGAGCTGTACCTACTGAAGGAAGTATGACAAAGCAAGAAATTGTGACTGCTCTCAAGGACACTTGTGTTTTTCTAAATAAAAGAAAAGCCCAGTTTGAACTCATGATACATACTTTGGAAAGGAAGGTTCCAGCTGAGAATGAATTGGAAGAAAGTGGGGAAGTAGAAGTTAATGATGTTGAGGATGACAATGCAGATGGCAATGAAGATGCAAGTGGCAAGGAAGATTTTGGCAACAACTCTGAGGAGAATGAATGATTTATTTTCTCTCCAGAACTTATTTTGTGTGGGCTATGCCCTGATTTTTGTGCACCTTTGTGTGCTTATTTTTATTTTGGTCTGTAACCGTATATTTCTATGCACTTTCTAGTACTTCTGGTTGTTTGAATTTATGCACTTTGAGCTTCTAGTATTCTCTTCTGATTTATTGCATGAAGTTTTTCTATTTTGGCATATTTTGTGGCTAAAAAGGGGGAGAAAAGGATATATCAATACTCCATATACCATATATGCGTGTGTATTTTGTATTTATTTTGCAGAATTGTCTGTTATACCTTTGTTATGCATATGCCTGTATTATTGTTGTTGCATTCATTTTGCAACTATTTCAGAGTTGCAAAATAAGGACTACACTAGTGGATTTCCTTCCTGGTTAGGTAGCCTCCAGAGTAGGTGTCTTTGTCACCGAACTGGGTCAACAAACTCATTGTGTTCTTTACTTTCTCGTTGTTTATTTTCTTGTTTTTATTTATGTTTATCGCTCGATGTTGAAACATTAATCGGAACATTGCAAACACTTAAATTACATAACATATTAAAACAAGATACGCTAGAATTTCAATATTCCTTAAGATAGTTGCAAAATTCGACTCTTTGAATCCCATTAAAGTCATCATTAACCCATAGCAAACCCATCATTTTTATGTAGGAACAATAACTAAAGACCGTAAAAGTTTCTCTCCTCGCATCAACAGTTTAGAATTCCGGCATATTCATCATGTAGCAAATAAACCTGCACATTATATTAGCAAAATGTGCATTTCATACTTGTAATATTTTCTTTGAGTTGAAACCCCTTCTTGTGTTTCTGCAGCTGTGGCTTTTCATTTATTGCCACCGTCGTTTTAATATAAAGCCAGTCATTTAAAAAAAAAAAAATGAAACTCACACCTCGCCGAAGAAAATTCCTTTGAATTTCACGGCCTCCTTTAGAACACTTGCCAACAATTTCAAAAGTCATAAATAAAGGTAAAGTTGAATTAGTTGGTATCTAAAGTTTTATTAATTAATTAAAGTAGATGTTTGGAATTATTATTTTAAAATACTCATTTAATATATTTACACATGTGTGACGATTTTAAATAGTAATTCACAGCTGCAAAATTGTGGTCGAACTACAAGAGTATGGAAAGTAAGAAGCAACTTCAACTCTTGCAAGCAACTATAATAAAGGGCCAAACCAACAAGCAAAATGAATCAAAAATATTTTGTAAATAAATTTCAAGTTTGCTATAAGGCTAGTTAAAGTAATTATGAATCAATGGAGCATGCAAATTTATGCCTTCATAAGTGTAAATTTAAAAATAAAAATAAAACTAATCATAACACGTTCTTCTGAGTGGTAAGACACTCGAACACCTTAAACAAGTAGTCTGAGGTCCGATCTGTGACTCTTGCAGATAAAGAAAACCCGCTTGAGAAGGGAGAATCCACCGTGTATGCCCAACAGATTTTGTGACGTGTACTTCGTACCTATAAAAACTTAGCATGTGCCATTCTCTGTTTCATTCTTGAAACAAAATGAACTATCTAACCATCCTTCATTCTTTGCTTTTCCAACATAATATGCAAACTGATTCTTAGCATCAGGAACATCCAAAGCCAAATCATCAAGAGCTTCTTCAACTCTTCCAAAACCTTTAACCATTTGATACAAAGTTATTAATCCAGATTCAAAACACTCTTTAAGTAAACCCCACAACCTCTCATTCTTCTTTTCCATAATTTTCACCAAACTTTTCTTCACAACCTCGTGATGAAAAAATGGCATACCTAACTCTTTCATGCATCTACAAGCCTCTTTTTTATCACCACCAGATTCATATTCCTCCAACAATTTCCCTATCATATCTTTCACATCTTCAATTTCCCATCCTGGTTTGCTACTTCCACCCCCACCCCCACCCCAACACCTCAAGATTCTCTCACCAGCAAGTCTAGCTTTTAGCAATGGCTTTGCCATTTGAAGAACTTTGCTTCCAATGGAATCTTGACTTATACATTGTGTTCCAATATCTTCAAGCTGTTGCGGTGCTAAAACTTCGTCAACTACCGATCTTGCAAGAAACATAGCAAGATCTTCAACGACTACCGGATTGTCTAAAGCAGTATCATCTGCTGATTCAATTAGCATCACAAAACCACTCACAATATCATCAGGTGGAAAACAAAGTGATGAAAGTAACACAGAAGCCATTTCTTTCTCTCTATTCTTTCTATCCATTGCTAATGTTATTAGCTTCTTAACAAAGATTGCATTTAGTTCACCACAGTTTTTGTTGTTCTCTTGTTCTAAACAACTAATCACTTCGAATATATCACCCGATAAAAAATACTCTTGAATGATGGATTGAGTTTTCATCTTGAAACTTTTAGCAACATTTTCTTGTATTGTGTTCTTTTCAGGCTCAAATGATAGTGGTTTTAGTGATGAAACACATAACCAACCTTCGGACGCGG
This sequence comes from Medicago lupulina, assembly GCA_958299785.1. Taxonomy (NCBI): domain Eukaryota; kingdom Viridiplantae; phylum Streptophyta; class Magnoliopsida; order Fabales; family Fabaceae; genus Medicago; species Medicago lupulina. The sequence continues at coordinate 21,475,342 of OY283145.1, read as the reverse complement.
CTTTCGACATTAGTTGTTGAAGTATTCCGCGCGCGTTTGGTATGTCGAGCGATAAATCATCGACGGTTTCGATCATTCTTGTGAACCCTTTTGACATTTGACTTGTGTTGATGAAACCTTTTTCAGCAGCTTCTTTCAATAGGTCTAGTAACGGCGTTTCCGCTTGTCGCCTTTCCATCGCCATTATAAGAGCTCTTTTAACTATTTCATGATGAAAGAAAGGAACATTCAAGTCTTTGATACATCTAAAAGCTTCTGTCTTGTCACCACTTACAACATATTCTTTCAAGAAATTGTTTATCCTTGCCTTCACATCATCAACTGTTGTGTTCTTACTACCTCCCCAACGCCGCTCGATGATTTCGGCATGTAAAGGTGCTGTTAGATAGCTTTTCTCAGCTTTCTTTAAAACCTCAGCTCCTTTAGAATCATTTGCTAAGTTTGCTATCTGTTTCTTCAAAAATGCCGGCGGAAGAATGTCATCAACCACAGCCCTAGCTATGAAAAGTGCTAGAATATCAACCGTGTCCGGTATATCCACGATCAAATCATCAGCCGATTCGACTAATTTGGTGAATCCTTTGTAAACTTGTGAAGGGTGAATTATGTCAGCATAAAGTGCAGATAAGAGAATTGCAGCCATTTCTTTTTCTTTGTCGTGTCTGTCCATTGACATTGAGACAAGTCTTTTGACAAAATAGTAGCTGTATTCTGGTTTACCAATTTCTCTAACTTCACTCATCGTTGCCACAACGTCGTCTGTGGCAAAGTATTCTTCCACTATTATTGTAGCTTTTTTCTTGTACTCTTCCAATGCAATGTTCGTTTTCTTTTCATTTGAATCATCGATTTCCTACAAAACAATATAAATAGTTGCATAGTTGTTGGTATGTTATAACAGAAAATTACACTTTTAACAAAATAAGTTACAAAAGATTTGATCCAGTGCTGTCAATCGTGGATCACGTAAAGTGCTGTTTGTTCAAATTCTGCTATCCAATGGTGGTGCTAGAGCGCTTCTCTTGCCGATATTTGACAGTACTGATTTGATCCATATAATGTAAGTTGCTACAATAAGATACTGATGAAATAATAACTTGATACCTCAGTGCTGTCATAGTTCGGATCATTGGGGTCAAGTAAGTTCATGTCATCTGTCTCAAGCAATCCACCCCAGGTGCCTTTACCACCAGAACCACCTGTACAGTGAGATTCACAAGATTCAACCATGGTTATATTCAAATTGTATATCGGGAGACCTATTTTCAAGATTCAACCATCAAAATAATTCATGATTCAAATCATAGATCAAATGACTAAACAAAAAGAGGCTGACGATACAAAGGTGACAAAAAGAGGTGATCCATATAAGTTTAGGTGCTGAATGAGGATTTGTCATAATGAAACAGGACTCAAGACGGGATTCATATTGATTGGGTTCAGTTTTGTATCGAATCGTGATCCGGTTCAAATATATCGTAAGATACTGAAAACCATGAACACGAATACTTTTATCATATAATTCAACTCAATAGTAAAAAATCAGTAATTCAAAATATTGATCCCCTGGTCTAAGTCACGACATATCATGCATGAGACCCTTGTATAATTAATATACATACATCATATTCAAATGTTTCAAAGTTTCTAGGTGTTTACAAAGTTAAGATGTCAAATTATCACGCTGAGGAAAAGTAGCACCTTGATATGCTGGTTGGCTGGCTACAGTTGCAGCTATGTTGCTAAACTTAATATTGCAACAAATATGGAAAAATGAGGCTAATGCGGCCACAATTAAGGTTGCAATATCATTGCAGAGACATCTAAATCAATTGCAGTTGTAGACCGCAATTTAAAACTACGTCTATGTTTATCACATATTTTGTGGCAGCTACGTAGTGGAAGAAGTTATCAAGTATTGAAAAGTGAAAAGACAAATGGTCAAAAAACACTCCACCTTTCTTTGGACGTCCATCGTTTGAAGAATGTGATTGCCTATTATTTTTTGGACTTGAATTGCTTCCGTTGACTTGCGCCTTCGGGGATCTTGGTGACTTAGGAGAAGAAAGTTGCAAAGGAGAAACAGTTACTGGATCAACACTTTCTGATGCAGATCGATGAAGCTCAAGATGCTCTTTCGATACATAGCCATCATTGAAATCCATTACAATTTTCTCAAAAATTCTAATGTAAACTTACACAAGGCATAATATACTCATTCAATGGCAAGTCTTAGGAGACTTCTATGTCTGAGGACCCAATTTTCTTCTTTCCTGCATTGATTTTACAAAACTTATGCATAAATTTGCATGTAAACAAATGAAGTGAAACAAAATGACCACAATACTAAATTTTGTTATAAGTTATAACCTGTGAAGACGGACACGTCGACACCGCTAATAATTTGAGATAATCACGTAATTCAGTGTAATTATACGTGTATGTGTCTCACACGACACGTGTCCGACACCGAACACGCCTAATTCGAGTAGTGTCGGTGCTTATAAAAAAATCATAAAGTTATTTTATAAAACAAAGGTCGAAGGCCAAAATAATCAATGCTTTTGGAAACATAAATTGAGATGGCAATCAACTAAAATCTGACAAAGAATTCAAACTGAAAAAAATGAACCTCCTTACACAAGGATTAAATTAAGAACTTAATCTTCATAATTGTGCCTCATTCAAAACACATACGCTCCAAATGAATTTGAAGAAGTCAAACAAATAAGTCTCTAAATTTACCAAATTTCAAAATTATTCATAAATTGAAAATTGCTCAACAACGGTATTCCTTTCGAGTTATCATGTTTTAGATATGATGTTTCCACTGTTGTTTAGTAGTAACAAATTTCGTTCAGGAAACTTGTGGGGCACACAAATTGGGTTCTCCAGCGTAACCAAATTTTCTCCATAGGCGGATCATGACCTCTTACTCAAGGGTTCCAAGTCCTTTACCCATTGAACCAATTCATAAGTTAGTCAATTTGATTCTTGAAATTGTCTCAAGGAAACTAAAGTGAGATAGAATTATCAAATTTTATGATAGTTTGAAATTCAAGAACTAAATTAATAATTTAGAGGGATTTGTAAAAGAAAAAATAATGAAAATTTCATAATATCAAATATGCAACAAAAATTTCCATCAAAGTTTAGAATTACCTTAAACTATATCTTCAAAAGCTCATGAAGTTAAGATCACAAAGTTGCGAGGAACGGTTTTGATTTTCTACAGTAAAAAATGTGTTTGGATTGAAACAATGTATGTAACATTTTGATTATAGTTTTAACATGGAAGTTATTGCAGTTACTAACAGTTATAATTTTGTTTTTCTCTCTCTTTTGTTTGGTAGTGAAACAAAGAGAGAATGAAGAGTGTTTCTAAGATGGTTGCAAGCTTTTAGGAGTTTTGTCTTGTAATGTGTGGTAGGAAATTATCTTATATGAATGTTGAACAAGTTTGTCACGTCTAAAATGCTACACCTTTACATGCTTTGACCAAGTGAATGTTACGTATCATTTACATTTATGTAATCTTTTTCTAATACCACTTTTTATGTGTATCCAACATATCTTAGAGCCATGTTAAAGAAAATAAAATAAAAAAACGATATGATAGCTCTGTCGGTGTAAACTAATTTTACACTAACAATCAATAAAAATTATTTATGTGGTAGTTATTTTATAAAAGATGACAGTGCATGGTCATTAAACTACCAATTTTTTAGTTAAAAATAAATAAAAAAATTAAACTACCAATTTTAGAAAGAAAAGGAAAAATTTGAAGAAAATGAATAATGATTTGAACAATAAATAAAATCAGTGATTCATGAAACAAAATGGAGTATATATTTTCTCCAACGCAAGCCATCAAATTAAACTGTGAAAATTTGGTTAAGTAATGCAATAAATCTGTAAAAAATAATATTGAAATAATCTCCTAAATGTTCTTCTATCAATGGGCTTAATACATCATTTGGTCTTTTAACTTAATTCTTTTTTTCGATTTGATTCCTTAACTATTAATCGTTTCAATTTGGTCTTTTATCTTCGTTTTCGCCATCAATTTGGTCCTACTTTACTAATTTTAAACCTCTCAAAAACAAAGAAGACCATTGAATAAAATAGGCCCATCGTATCTAACGATATATCACCAACACCTAATTTATACTACTTTCTTCATCTTCTTCCTCATCTTCTTTTTATGTTTTCAATCCCAGAAGCTTTTTATGTTTTAAACCCAGAACCCTTAACTTAATTCATCAACTCAAAAACAACAACTTTAATTTTCAAACCTAGAAGCTTTTTATGTTTTATGTACAGTTAATAAAAGAGAAAAAAAAAAAACAGAATAGAGAGAGAGAGGGTGGATCGCAATGGAGACAGGGTGGCTTGCGGTGGCTGGTGCAGGGCGGCGCCCGTGGTGGTGGTTGTCTTCAGTTGTGCAGTTACAGTTACTGGACTGAGCTGTGTGCGTCTGTGTTATTTTACTAATTTTTTGAAGATTCTTCTTGTTTCTTTTTCACTTTTGATTTTCGGTTTCTACCTCCATCTTTTGGTTCACTTCTTAAAGCCTATAAATCCTTAACTCTTAACTTGGGAGAAACTGAAATTGAAATCGGGGAATATTGGAGGAAAAATAATCATCAAAACCAAAGAATATTTTTTACATTATCGTTCTGAAAGATTAAATATTTTTACAACGTTTACCTAAGAAAATGATAAATTAATAAGTATAAAAACAATTTTAACTTAGTCAAAAAAAAATAACAATTTTAACAATTAAAGCATATTTTTTTTCATAAACAAAACAGAAACAAAATACCATATAATTTCTTATTTATATAGCAGGGAGTAATTTAAATCAGTCTTCCTTCAACTTTAAAAAGTATTTGTGATCTTTAAACCTGATTTGCCTGTTTCTCTAAGTATATGTTTGGAAATGAGGTGGATATCCCTCCCACCGCACGCTTACTAGAAGCTGGATTTTATAGCTTCTTAAAATTCACGTTGAAATGGTCTGGGGACGTGAGAATGTGGTCGCCAACGCTAAACCAAACAGATGTTAAGATCATCAATCTCAAACTGAGAGATGATAATGCACAGGATTCATGTATCAACTTCAATCCATTGTCCATTGCATTTAATCTCAGCAGTAGCTAAGAACAAAAATTAATTAAGAGATGATACTCTTGAATGTAAGCATACACACAAGAACAATCTTCATATCATCGATGCATTGTAGACCCCAGCATAAACAAATAAATAACGTTCTCAAAACCATTTCGTATATGTCAATAAGGTGAAAATGTTCCATTTCGGTACGGTGGCTTTCAAAAAACTTGTCCCTACACAGTCAAAGTTATCTCAAATTATTATGCGTTAGTGTCAGGTGCAACGGTTGTGTCGCCACTGACGGTGTCTTTTGGATCTACCTCAATGCCAGAAGATGCTTCATCGGTATCCTCCTCTTCCGAGTCACTTTCATCATCTGTTAGTAAAACAGATCCAGGATTCAAAAGTCAATTACAGTCATGGCAAAGTAAACTCAGAAAAATAAAATTTAAGCCATAAAAAAGTTTGCAATAAATCGGATGTGCTTACCATCATCATCGCCTGCAGCATCAAGTTCCAAGTCGTCACCCCCTCCCATGTTCAACTTCTGCAATGAAAATGAACTTCGTGTCAAGAGGTAACAGAAAATATACATGTATTAAACTATTGATTGAGCAACGCTACTTACAGAAAAGTCAATGTCGCCAAAGTCCTTATCAGATGCAGCTGAAAAACAATACTGCGAGTTAGACAAATCAATGGAAAATGAAAGCTAAAATTCAGAGATACTTTTGAAATCACTAACGTTTGGCCTCTTGCTCATCATATTCATCTTCATCAACCCACTTGTCCCAATCAATTTTCAGAAAGGAAGGATTTTTCCCTCCCTGCTTCAATAATCTGTCCCACCATTTGTTCTCAGCCTTTTTCACCAAGTAGCAGATCTGTCTCGAACTAGCACTGGTTATGATATCCTGATAAGACATATTAACACACCGGTTACAAGACATGTTTGAAAAGATATGATCAAATAACCGCCATAAACTAGTTTGAAGGCGTGTCCGGTGTCTGACATGTGCAAGTGTCCAACACTGACGACACATCGATAATTCCATTTTCACAAAAAATTACTGGTGTTGACGTGTCGTGCTTGGTGCTTGTGCCAGTGTTTCATAGATAACAACTAATATACTAAGCATTATCCAATCAAAAAGAAATTATCCAACTACTGGAGATCCCTTACATTTACATCAATGCTGTCAAACAGATCAATGTCGACTTCGTACGGAATCTTCTCTGCACCAGCAGTTGCCGAGAAGTAAAATTTTCCCTCTGGCTCAACTTTGAGTTTCACATCCTGAGCATCAGGCAACTCAACTGTTATGGACAGTTCCTCAAACCTCTGGGCCCATTTGACTGTTGGATGGCGGCTGTATTATAAAATTCAAAGGAATTTAAAGATCTAAGTATTGGAAATCTTTCACTTCATATAATACAACCACAAGGACAAAAGTAAAAAGCATGGCACGATTTCATAAAGCTTTTAACACAGTCACAGGGTAACAACAACAGAATATAAAACCAGCCAAGGTCATGAATCAAAGGAAACCTCTGAAAGTAAAGTGCCAACAAGGGAAGTTAAATCTGTGTACTGATCTGAACCAAAATAATCCTTTATAATGTGACGGAAAAGAGAACGCAGAGGTGAAAGAGTGAACGAACAAAAAGATAAACGAGAAATTAAAACCAAATGTATAAATTATAAAGCAAGAATTGCACTTATTGATGAAAAGATCGAATTCATAACGGCAAACTTGACCAAAGACTGTTAGTCATGTGATACGAAGATCAATAGAGACTCAAACAAGTAAAAGGGATAAAACTAAAAAAATACCAATTACAGTCATGATTGGACAAGTATTTATTAAGGTAGAGCAAGTTGAAAAAGGTTTAGTTTCATAACTATGGTCTAAAGTAGGAAGAAAAATAAAAAATTTGAACACGGCTTTAGACGTGCTCATAAAACTACTAAAATTATTAAGAAACAGCTATCATTCTGCAAAGACTTACATTCTTAAACTTGAACTTACAGTTTATAAAAACAAAGCTTATATTCATATCATTGAAACAATTATAAATGAATGAAAAAATTTACTAGCTTCAACCACTTTGACCCTAATTAAGACGAAATTCTAATACTTAAACAATTAATTTACTCCCTCAAATTTTTGGCTCAAAATAAACTTATCCAAGATAAATGCTCATAATGTTATGATTATATAATGCCATCACTTACATTAATACCACAATGTTTACAAATCTAAACTTAATAATATAAGTGGTAAGCAGTGTTGCCAATCGTAGCTTAATAATATAAGTGGTAAGCGATGTTGGCAATCGCAGAGAGTAGATATTTGTTCAAATTTCACCATGGTACAGACTATTACCGCTACTCGACAACGATTTATGCTAAATAGTGTATTCCAAAATAATAGTGATTGCCACTTAATTCATGTTCCACTATGTTGCACTAAAACGCCACTAAAGCCTCTATTGAACAACAGGGTATACTTTCATAACTCATAAAACTACTCAAATTATTATAGAAACAGCTATCACTCTTCAAAGGCTTATAGTCCTAAGTTCATGAAAACAAAGCTTATAATCATATCATTGAAACAGTTATATATGAAAGAAAAAATTTACTTCCTGAAACGATTTATTGGCTTTAACCATTCTATACCGGAACAATTAGTTTACTTCCTTGAACTGTGGGCTCAAAATCCACTTGTCCAAGATAAATGTCCATAATGATATGATTATTTAATCTCTATCAAAAGATTCCCATCACTTGCATTATAACCACGGTATTTACATATGATATGAGTGGTAAGCGGTGTTATCAATAACAAAACGTCGATATTAGTTTGAATTCCAATAACAAAAAGTAGATATTAGTAGATATACACTTCAGAGATCAAATCTAAACTTGTCGTTTACCACCAAGGGTTGAGTCTAGCAGAAGGGTCTAGACTCCCACAATTTGGAGAACTAATGTTCAAATCCCAGCTAGTGAGGTACACACATTTAGACTCTAACACGCCTAGAATATGATTACCTCTGGTGGAGGAAACATGGGAAACCGAAAAGAAAAAAAAAATCTAAACTTGGCATGTATATCATACATGAACTGCATACCACAAACACACCGTGACTCATCCAAATATTAAAAACAAAAAAATAAACAAAATCACAAACATCGACTCAATTTCTCGCTAAGCATAAAACAACAAATTACAGCCCTAACTCAAACTCGGTATACGGCCAAGGACCTTCTAATTTTGGGAGACCGATCCTACTGTCCACTAGCGGGATCCAGTTGAAGCCAGAGTGAATTCCTTTAGAGTGTGTTTGGTTTGGGGGTTTAGGAGGAGAGGGTTTGCTTTTCATTTTTAAATTACAGACTATATAACATATTTTTCTAAAATAAATTAAGTGTGATTGAAGTATTATATAATCGTTTATTATGTTAAGGGTCATGTTAACCGGTGCCCCCGGGGCACTGGTTAAGGACACAAAAAAAAAAAAAGTTTTAATTTAAAAGTAATACTTTTTAAGCTTTTAATGAGTTGATTGCACAAGTTTCAATGTAATATTACTATAGTGCCCCAGGGCTGGCACTGGTTAACATTATCCTTATATTAATATGTTAACTTTTTAAAAAACATTTCCTACTATATGTAATTTAAAACTGAAAAGTAAACCCTCTTCCCTCTCTTCCCCTCCTAAACCCTCCATCCAAACACACCCTTACGGATTGACTCAACACCTCGAGGCTACCGGATTCAAACGCCAACCCTACACCACCAACCTATGAAGCACGGATCCAGGTATGGACACCGGACATGACACGGACATATATAACAATTTTGAGACAATCACGTAATTCAATGTAATCACATGCGTCGGTGGTGTAGGACACCAATGCATGTCTCACACTAAGACACGCCAAACCCTATGGTTTGAAATCATAGGTATGTAACAACAAACCTAATTAAGATTAATAATTAAATACTACAATCATCTTGAAATCATTGCTGCAGAGAAAACCCAATATCCTACCACCAAATCTCTAAAACCCTAATTTGAGTTCCATAAAAATAAAAACTAAGGAAAAAATAAAAAAAACAAAGATACACAACAACAACAACAACAACAACAAAGTACAATGAAATTTATCAAAGCTAAAAAAAGACAATAAGAATAAGGTAACATAACTATGAACGAAACAAAACTATGTGAATGAAGTTCAAATTTTCTTTCCTGTTCCAACATTTTCGAAAGAGAGAAACAGTAGAAAGTTAAAAGAGAAAAGAGAAGAAGAAGAAGAAAGCGAATGTGTTGAAAAAGCGAACCTCATGTTGAAGGATTGTGTGGAGAAAATGCTGAGAGACTATAGAAACTGTTGAGCTTATATATTTTATGTTTAATTTTAAAACACTACTCAAGTTGAGGGAGGAAGGTGCGGGTTGACCCGGCCCACTATTAGTCCACAAGCTTAAGATGATGGTGGGCCAAAACCAATAGAAAATAAAAGGCTAAATTGCATTTGAAAATTGTTTTTGTAACGATGAAAACTTCTTATTGACACAAGTAAAATACTAAAATGTCTTCCGCGGTAGTTAACAGCCATCCAATGATACGTCGGCGGTTAACAACCACTGGAACCAGCGGCAGTTAACAATTGTTCACACCAACGACAGTTAACTGCCGTTCACACCAGTAAACTAGATCGGTGATGTCTGCACTCTGCACTGGTTTTCCAGGAGAATTTTTCCTGTTTTTGCATCCAATTGCAAATTAAAGTAAAGAACCAGGATATGTCGGGAAATTAAAACATACGTACAAAATAATATTTAACAGATAAAATTAAAACGCAAGAAATAATATAAAGGTATGTCGGAAAATATTCAAGAAATAGACATCACGTCTTCAAATAATTCACAACTGACATGCATAAAAATTTCAACAAATAAAACATCACAGCAGAAATATATATCATACACCTCAAGTAGCCATGTCATCAACTCATAAATATATCCACATAGTATAATACTCAAATCCCGACATATGGGCAAATCTCAACGATAAAAATAAATCCAAAGAAACATAAAAGACGCCGTCCTAGATCGGAGCCTATCTAAGACACAAAAATAAACACACTGATGTAAGGTTTTTACATGTCATTTACCTAACTATACGTGAGTATAATAAGATCGTATCCATAGAGAGTTGCGTATATCATAAGCATTTAAACGTCAATTATCATATTAAGGGTTTTGGGTATAAATTGTTTGTTTTTGTAAAACTATTTTTCTATTCGACATAAAAGTAAAACGAGAAGAGATACACCTTCTTCTCAACTTCTTTCTTCTTTCCTTTCATCTCATCTTTTTCAACTACTCCTTTTTTTTTTTTTTTTTCATTTTCAACTAAATCTCCTTTATTCTCTAACTCTACTTCCTTCTCTAGCTCTACCACATGATCCTCCTCTTCAACTTCCTCAACAGCCTTCGTCTCAACCTCAATATCATCACCTACCCCTTCACCAATCACTTTACCGCTCCTTGTTGTTATAGCTTTGCAATGCTCTTTTGGATTCGGTTGTGTATTGGCGGTGAATGCTCCTCCTGGTTGATTAGCTTGAGCCATTTGTTGAGCCAATTGACCCACTTGTGTTTCGAGACCTTTGATAGAAGCATCGGTGTTCTTTTGGTTGGCCATAGACATTTGCATGAATTGGTTCAAGGTTTCATCCGTGCTTTGAGGGCGAATTTGTGGGTTATTTTGTGGTGGATATTGGTATTGGTTGTTGTATGGTTGTTGGTAGTAGTTTGGTGGTGGTGGATAATAGTAGTTGGGTGGTGCTCTCCATGGTTGGCCATATTGGTTTCCTCTTGGAAAGTTGTTGTTACCCGGATATCTCCCTTGGTTGGAATTACCCAGATATTGGCCTTGACTTGAACTACCGGCTTGTTACCCTTGTGGTTGGTTTGGCCTTTGTTGGTTTCCCACAAAGTTTACCTCTTCTTGAAATGGTGGTGGACAATAACCGGTGGGATGGTCACCCAAACACAACTCACAAGCGTTTACTTGTAACAAACCTCCTTCTTTTTGGAATGACTCTAGGATTTGCTTGGGCATGGCTCTCATTTCTTTTTGCATTGCTTCCATCTGTTGAGTGAGGATTTTGTTTTGTGCCAACACCGCATCACTAGACTCCAATTCAAGAATACCGGCTTTCCTTTATGAAGGATTTCTATTGTGATAAGATTTGCGAGAGTTGAGTGCCATTTGATTGATGATCTTCACGGCTTCCGCTGGAGTTTTTAACATTAAAGATCCACCTGAGGATGCATCTAACATGGTCTTGGATTCACCTTGAAGTCCTTGGCGAAAGAGGTATATTTGCATTTGATTATCAAAACCGTGCTTTGGACAATTCCTCAACAAAGACTTGTAACGCTCCCATGCATCACAAAGTGACTCGCTAGAACCTTGGAAAAATGTTGTAACCGCAGTTTTAGCGTCTAGATGCCTGTCCTCTGGAAAGAACCTTTCTTGAAAGGCTTTCTCCAATTCATTCCAATCCTTCGTCAAATTAGTTGATTGATCCAAGTACCACTCTTTAGCTTTCCCAATCAATGAATGAGGAAACAATCTTGTAAACATAGCCTCTTCCTCATCTTCTTTCATTCCAAGTGTACCGGCTATACCATAGAAGTTTGTGAGATGTTTGTATGGGTATTCATGATCGAGACCGGAAAAAGGATGTTGATTCACCAATTGGATCGTCCCCGATTTCATCTCAACTTGCTTGATAGTTTGGTTTCCAAGACGAGCAAGCCTCCTTGGACTAACCCAACACGGTAGTGCATTTTGAGGTTCACCATCTTCAAGTTCCATGACTACAACTCTTTCACTTCTCGGAGATGATGGTGCGGAAGAGTGTGGAGACTCCCCAGAAGATACCGTATGAGCCGAACCAGAAGGAGTAGAAATAGAACCAGAACTTGCCTCTTGAGCCAGCCTAGCTAATCTCCTTTCTTCCCTTGTTTTAGCGTTGTTTCTACGAGCTGTTTTCTCGATTTCTGGATCAAACTGTAGTTGCTCTTTGGAAACGGTACCTCGCATAAACAAAGTTCAAAGAGACTATACCAAGTGGTTAGCAATAGAAAGGCTAATGAATGATATATGTGTATATATGTACAATAAAGAATTTTGTGCAAAATTGCTTAACATGACAAAATTGTTTCGATACTTATGATATTATTCTGCTACTCCCCGGCAACGGCGCTATTTTGATGTAAGGTTTTTACATGTCATTTACCTAACTATACGTGAGTATAATAGGATCGTATCCACAGAGAGTTGCGTATATCATAAGCATTTAAACGTCAATTATCATATTAAGGGTTTTGGGTATAAATTGTTTGTTTGTGTAAAACTATTTTTCTATTCGACATAAAAGTAAAACGAGAAGAGATAGGGTTATTTCGCTTGTGATCAGAGATATCAACCAAGCGTAACAACTGCAATCTCTCGATCGATTAACGGATTCTAGCTCTTTAAACGATATTATCACAATCACTCAACAATATCATTCGTGTCCAATTGATATCGTTATTTCTAAGGAATCGTTTAAACATCGATTTCCCAAACATTTAACGATCACAAAGTCGATTGGGTAGTTTAATCGACGATTTCCCAACCGATTAAATTACCCAAAAGCATTAAGTTCTAGATTAAAAGTGATTATCAAATATCAACATCTATGTCTAGAGTGATAACTTAAGATAGATTGTTATTATATTTCTAGATTTAAAAGCATGTATCCATAACATTTTAAATCTCAATAAACATTGAAAGCAAGAATAACAACAATATTGAATAAATAGCTAGAACCATATATTAAAAGATCAAATGATTACATAATAGCTTGTTTGAATACCTCAAAATCACAAGAGTAGAGGTAGCTACATATGTCTATGCTAGCTTTGCAAAGGTTGAAGAAGAGATGAAGATTCAATAACAAGACTCATGATGTCTCAACAAATCTTGGCTTGAATCTACTCCTAACTACCTTGCTTTGTGTTTCTCTCTCTAGAAATACCCTAACCTCTCTCTAAAAACCAGAAAATGTTAATAAAACAGTAAGTTAAACTTTGGAAAGAAAAGAGAAAACTATTTATATTGGCTGAAATCGTCAAATCTCGCTTAAGCGAGATGTATCTCGCTTAAGCGAAATGCTTAAAAATCCGAATCTGGCCAATGAAGAGTCGACACAAGACCCTTATCCTGTTGCAAGATGAATTTCGCTTGGAGCGAACTGGAAGCGAGATGAGAGCGAGAGTTTCCTGATGCATTCTGTCCAAATCTCGCTTAAGCGAGTTGAAGTCGCTTCAAGCGAGATGCTGTGTTTTGATGAGCGAAATAGACGCGAGATGAAAGCGAGATGCCCAGGTTGCTCTCTGCCTGAATCTCGCTTAAGCGAAATAATCTCGCTTAAGCGAGATCACCTTTCTTCAGGAGCGAGATGGAAGCGAGCAAAAAGCGAAATCCAATGGAGCTCTCTGTCTGAATCTCGCGTAAGCGAGATGATGTCGCTTCAAGCGAGATTTGCTTGACTCAGATGAATTCTAGGTCCTTGCTTGTCTACTTCCTGCAAAAATTGAGGAGAGTAAGGCATGTAAAGCATAAAAGGCAAAATTCCAACAAATCATAGCTTTTCCTTAGCCAACTTGCAAAACAAGTTACTAAAATGCCTAAATTATCACATGAAATATACTACTTTTGAGCACTTATCACACACTCGCTTCACCATCTAAGGACTTCTTCACTTGCTCCGTGGTCAAGAACTTCCCACCTACATCTTCCACTGGCTTAGAAAATGTCACACTCTTGGTTAAACAATTGATGTTAACACCAAAAGTCAACATCCAATCCATTCCGAAAATCACGTCCATATGCTTCAACAGTAAGCAAACCAAATCCAACTCAAAGTCAACACAACCAAAACTAACGGGACACTTAGCACACACCAAGGAAGTAGTCATCGAGCCATTGGCCGGGGTATCGATGACCATTCCACGCAACAACGGAGTTACAACCAAGTCCAAACGCTCAACACAACTACTCGCGATAAAATAATGCGTAGCACCAGTATCAATAATTGCAATCAAAGGTGTACTATTGATAAAAACACATACCTCAGATGAGATTATCCAGCTGCTCCACTTCCTCCACATTTAAAGCAAACACCTTACCCGCTGCCTTCTTCGGTTTGGTACACTTAGTACTCAAATGACCCGCTTCACCACAATTGTAACAAGTGATCTCCCTCTTGCACTCATAAAACTTATGACCTTTCTGACCACACTTGTAGCAACTTTCCCCTTTCTTACAATCACTAGAATAATGACCCAAGACACCACACTTGTAGCACTTGACTTCCGCTACATTCGGCTTAGAACCTCCACCAACATCTTTCTTCTTCCCTTTATCCTTGTTGTATGGCTTCCCAAATCCATGGCCCTTTCCTTTCTTGTCATTCACAGCTTTGTAATAATTCATCCTAGCCTTCCCGGCGTCATCAAACATGCGACACTTATGCACCAAAGTGTCAAAGTCTTTAATCTAATGGAAACAGATGTATTGATAAATCTCCGGCCTCAACCCATTCTCAAACTTCACACACTTAGAAACCATAGCATCCTCCGCGTTGATGTAGGGACAAAACCTCGAAAGCTCCTCATACTTCGCGGAAACCACAACCACAACCAACTGAGCTCTTCCATCCAAAAGATATCTCTACAACACCTAGAGTATGCAACTTCTCCTCCACTAAGCCCAGACACGCCTAAAAGAACGGAACACCAAAACAGGTACCGACAGTACTTCCGTACATGTCGCATACAACGGGAAAACAACCAACAGAACAAGAACAACAACAAAACAGCACAACAAGTATCGAAGGTAACTCAATATACCATTCGAATAAAACAGGTAATTCACCGGGTTTTGGTCCGGACAAGACCGACATGGCTCTGATACCAACTTGTAACGCCCTACTTCTATTAAAGCGATAAATCACGCGAATATAATAAATATTCAAGAAATAGACGACACGTCTTCAAATAATTCACAATTGACATGCATAAAAATTTCAACAAATAAAACATCACAGGGGAAATATATATCATACACCTCAAGTAGCCATGTCATCAACTCATAAATATATCCACATAGTATAATACTCAAATCCTGACATATGGGCAAATAACATATATATAAACCAACAACATCATCATAGTATTTCAACAACTTCATATAATTCTCACAATTCAAGTAAAGGAAAAATACACCACATTATGATAATCATCATATTCAACACTCATCAATTATTCATACACCTTTATTTATTCATAACAAACCATTCATAAAAGATTTTCAAGGTAATCGGATGCAATGATTATTTTCAACCAAGTTCGTATCATGTTTCACAACTTTAAAGTAATCAAGGCTATTGAACCAAAACTAAGAAAAACAACTCAATTGCCTCAACTACTTATACACATTAATCACATATGAGTGTAGTTATGCATACATGTGCGTTTCACCGGCCAATTACTATGAAATCTCACAAATCACAAAGTTTGTCTCACTTTACCACTTTTCCGAAAGAATTCCATTTTCAAAGCAAAACAACTTAATTTTCAAAGAAATCAATCAAAACCATTTTTAGTAATCATATAGATAGTATACATCCTTAACCCTACTTCATTCTCTTGAGAAAAACAAGTTTCGGAAAAATCGACGTTCTTGGACATTTTCCAAAAGTCAAGTTCAATTCATAAAAATCAAGTCCAATTCGATTCAAACGATGTTCCAGTAGGTTTAAGTGTATAAACAGAGATTAAACAAGTCAAAAGAAACATTTTAGAATGCCCGGATTGGTCCCCAAGTGTCCGAAACGAAAAACAAAGAAGTGATGAACTGGGCACTGCTCGCTTGAGCGAAGGCCTGCTCGCTCAAGCGACCAACTTCCAGTAACTTCTGGGTCTGCTCGCTTACAGCTCGCTTGCTGCTCGCTCAAGCGACAAACGTCTAGAAACTACTGGGTCTGCTCGCTTACAGCTCGCTTGCCGCTCGCTTACAGCTCGCTTGCCGCTCGCTTAAGCGAGCATTCATCAGCTCTGTCAAAAAAGTTACGGGTTCTAACCCTTTTTCACCCAAAACCCCAAATTTTGATCTTCCAAATACCCAAACTCGTCCCAAAAGTTGTTTACAGGTATATGAACACAATAAGGCACTCAAAGTCACACAAAACTTGAAAACAAAACATCATTTCATCATAATTCAACAATTCAACAAATTTCACCAAAACCTTCAACAACATTCAAATTTTTCATCACCAATCCATAAATATGAATACTCAATGCATCAATTCATCAACAACACATCCCATAACAACAACAATAACATTTAATCATGAAATCATCCACAATTTAACAACCACCACATCATTATTCATCAATTTTGTACAAACACCAAACATACTCATATATATATACATTCCAAGCATACAAATTCAACATCAACAACACAATTATCATTCAATTCACATACTTAATCATAGCATCAAAATTAAGCACGAATTTCTACAACTTAATTCAAATTAATCACTTAATCAAAGAAGCACTTTTGAACATGGGTAGAAAAGAGATTAAAATGAAAAGATTATGCTTGAAGACTATCTCCCTTACCTCAATCTCCAAGAATCCTAGCCTTGGCCTCACTTTAGCTCCTATAATCCTCAAACCCTTCTTGCTCTTCAAGCCTCTTTCTCTTCTAACCCTTTTCTCCTCTTTCTCTAGCTTTTCTCTCTCTACCTCTTTCTAATGTTGTGAAAATGAATGTTCTAACCCTAGTTTTCTCTTAAGATACGGGTTATATAGTCACACCACTAATGGGCCTAACTCTCAAAATGTTTTATGGGTTCAAAGCTCTAATTAATCCACTCCACAAGTTTCTACTCTCTCTTACGGTAAAAATAATGAGTAAACACCGGCTCTTAATTAATTACCACAACCTGTAACACCCCGTTTTCCCAACATATGAATAACATATAATAAATCATAGTTCATCGCAAAGAGGATGTCACATTTCGTTCTTCAAAATATCATTAAATATAAATAGAGTTAAATTCACTATTTATTTAAACAACTTCCTTCGATAATTTAAAATAAAATAATGTCGCAGCGCAAAATATTCAACGTTTTAAACAATAATTCGGCAGTAAGGCCTCAACATCAGCAACATAATAAAGTTTCAAATCCAAAAGTGGTTCAACATCAACTTATAAGAAATACGTAACAAGGAAGACAAAACATATAAATATCCACATCCCGTTACGTATCAGAGCATGACTCCTAAGACGACACGAGGAATCAACTCACATCAGCAGTTACTCCTGAGTATCTGCACGTTATCCACGTAGAGGCAACATTCAAACAGAAGGGGTGAGATTTCACATTCAATAATAATAAGCAACAATTTATGTAAAGAATTAATCAATACAAAACAACAACAATTCAACATTAAGAATACTTCACACAATTCCAACAACAATCATCATTTAACTTCATTCAATAATGCATCAACAGCAACTCGACAATGCAACAACAACGACTCAATAATGCAACAACAACTACTCAACAAATGCAGCATAATTATGCATGTGGTACCAACAGAGCTACATCTCCCTTCGCTAAAGTCATAATTCGACTTGTTAGGCTACAACCCCTTCGCTTAAGAATTACAGAGCTACAACTCCCTTTGCTAAAGTCATATTCGACTTGACAGGCTACAGCCCCCTTCGCTTGACAATGCTTATGCAATGACACAACTTAAATGCAACAATAGCAACATCATAACAAGAGAATAACAGAAATATCAGAGAGGAGAGAGATGTGACTAATCACTTAATTGCCTCATTCTCCATTTCCTCACATGCCTAATTTATAGTCCTTGAGCCTAGTGTTAAGGACACGTGTCCTGTTTCCTCTTCTTATTCCTTCCAAGTTATTTGGGCCTCCTTTTGCTGAGTCATCATTCTTTCATAACAAATACCTTTCTTAGTTCTCACAGCAACCAAGTTAGCTGGCTGTTGAAGTAATTGCCACTGTGATTCCGGTGGATGCTGAAATTTAAATATATAGTCATGCATCAGAAGTAATGAAGAATTTCAAAATGTGAAATTGTTTATGACTTAGAACTTGTTGGTTTGTGAATTTCAAATAGATTTAAATTTTCATGTCATTGACATAAAGTACATATAATCAGTGATAAACAAATTAAAACCATAAATGAATTTAGCATTTCGAGTTTCATGTCTTAATTATAAGAATTTTGACTTGAAGGAATATCCTTCTGCTTCTCTGTATATATGACATTTGACAGAAAGTACTTATTAATAGGCATTAATTCTGAGCAGAATTCATTAGTAGTAACTAAAGCCATAGTTATGACAGAAAACTAGGATTTTACTATGTCTGTTTGATCCTAGGATATTTTTATTGCATGAATAAATTATGAGTCGTAAACCATAAAACTGCAGTCCTTAAATGTGTTTTCCTTTGTCTGTTTGGTCTAAGGATATGTTTTTCATTAGTTAGTTAGTTTGATCCTTAAAAGTGTCTTGGTTTTGTTAATCTATTACTCCTTGCAGTTAACTCGTAGGCTTTTTTAACCTAATTTTGCCCTAAATCCTCCGTCCCTAATTGGTTGGAATACTAATTGCTAATTTTTTCTTTTTTTGCAAATTAAATCATTTGTTTTTTCTTTTGTTCTTATCAGCTATTGATTGTGTAAATTAAAAGCCCGTTTGTTATAGCTTTTTTAAGAAAAAAAATCACTTATTTTAAAAAAATAATCACTTTTCAGAGTAGTGCATCCGTTTGCTACAGATTTTCAAAAAAATCAAAATCTAAAAACAGCTTCAAATGAAAAACTGTTAAGAGCAGCTTTTTTAAAAATATATTTTTTTTTAAGAGGAGAGAGAAAATATGGATAAAAAGATTGAACTAATTTTGTAACAAAAAATCCCTTTTATATAGTTGTATCCAAACAAACTAGATTATTTCTTTTAAAAAAGTGATTTTTATTATGGTAAACAAACGCAAAATAGATTATGATTTTTCATAAAATCTCTAAATTATTTTATGTCAAAATCACTTTTATTTTAATCCGTAACAAACGGGCCCTAAATCATGTTGAATTATCAATTTTCTAATTTTTCTCCTTAATCTCATCCCAAAAACAACATCCCTAATCAATTGGAAATAATATATTAATTAAAGGGTATTTAATTATCTCTTCCTTGATTTTTGCTTGGCAAAATCGTTTGCTTCTCTTCCATAGTGACCTATTGTTTTTTTAACCTATAAACAACATTACCTAGATACAGTCCCTGCCTCTGTTTCCTTTTATTCTA
This sequence comes from Medicago lupulina, assembly GCA_958299785.1. Lineage (NCBI taxonomy): Eukaryota > Viridiplantae > Streptophyta > Magnoliopsida > Fabales > Fabaceae > Medicago > Medicago lupulina. The sequence continues at coordinate 21,455,733 of OY283145.1, read as the reverse complement.
AACGAAATCATTGTCATATACATCATGGCCGGAAGAAACATTGAAACTCTTTTGTCGTATCACTGCCTAACTGGTAAACACTTGACCACGCATTTCGTTAATGTACTGTAATTAATTTTTTGTTGCCATTTACAGATATTCAACTTCTTTTGTATGTTACCATAACAGGGTCAATGTCATGGAAATTGTTTGATATGGTACAGTAAAAACGCCTATGGCAATTTATTTTATGAATTGAATTATTCTATTATTTCGATTTTAGAAAAGTATTTAGTTTCATATTTACATTTTATTTGTTCTTTTCGCACGGGTCAATGGTCTAGTCATTAATAAAGTGCTTCATGAAAATCTCATATAAGACCATGGTGATAGCGCCTTCACATTCTTAGGACCAAAATGACTCTTTCCTAGGTAAAAACATACACAAATGGGCATTACAAATTTAACTATCCCCTACAAAGCATTCAATTATATTCTATATGGCATCTGGGGTCTCTGTAGTTAAGAAAACCCTGACATTTCGATCATGGCTTAGGTTTCAACATTAGTGCATTAGACGAAAATACAAGGTTGAATTTTGATTTCTCCGATCAAATTCGGATGAACGAAGTTGTTTGACTATGATAACTTCATGATTCTGATGTAACAGGAATTCAAGATTCCTCTGTTTTGTACACAGATCAAATGACACATTTGCAACAAAGAATTGCAAATTGTGAGCCAAGAAAACATAAATTCATAGATAAAAAATGCCAAGAAAATTCATACCAAAATCTTGGGCTAAATGACTGGCCATAACATTGTTAAAGGCCACTTAATCACCTTGTCAGAATCACATATTAATAGGACCACTTATTAACATCAAGAACACCTATTGTCAAATAACCAAAAACAAGATGCTGCTAGAAGATTTGAAGGCCATGAGAATAATGGAGAATGCATGCACAAAGACTGTTCCGACAACTATATGTATTTCAAAAATATGGTGCTTGTAGGTTGGAGAACCTGATGTCCAAAAGATAAAATATACATGGTAAGAAATTAGATTCAAAGAAGGACGATGAAAGTATGAAAATACATCAAAAGCTTATCAAGATAATGTATATGAACGGATATGTTTTGAAAATATGCCAATGAGGTCCCTAGTTCATAGTTGGTTTAGTTCATGTTCAATTGATTATTCAGTTGTCCCTAGAGAGATTATTTGTTGTAATTTTCACTTCTGGTAATTTGCTATGAAAGACCTTAATCCAAGAACTTACATTTGATAGGAATAGGATCAATGTTGTGTACAGGTACATCATGTATATAGTTGTACCCCTAAAATTGTTCTGAAATATCATTTGCAGTTAACTTAATTTAGAGTTTCTTCATTCATCACACTGTGCATACCTTGTTGGAGCAAAATGTGTTTAACACTACCTCTTGAGAGTTTTGATGATAACAAGGTATTAAAAATTGTCAATTGGATATGTTAATATTTGTTCAAGTGTACAAGACCATAGACAAAAATTTGAGATCATCATTAGGTTCTGGAAGAACAAAAGAGAGCAAAGGAATCAACAAAAACAAAGCTTAAAGCGTCTGAAGAGAAGTGCTCCTGAAGACAAAGTGCTCCTGAAGTGATGACTCATCAGAAGCTAGTTCATCAGAAGCATCTCATCAGAAGTTGAAGATCACCAGAAGTTGTAGTTCATCAGAAGATGCAAGACTTAAAGCTTCAAAAGTTGTTCAATGGATTTAATCTCGTATAAGCATTGTAGAAGACCAGAAGAGTGAAACAACGACTAATTCAAATGAATTTGAAGGCATTGAATGCTTGTTCTTTGAAGAGCGTTGACAAAATACAATTGTACGAAGTGTACAACCACTACCTCCACTACTCAGTTTTTGTCTCTGCTACAAGACAAGAATAACAGCTCTGCCTGCAACGATGTTCCTACAGACTTGGAATGGATTTGAAATTGATCCTTCATAGGACAACAACTATATTAGGCAAAAGATTATTGGTGATTGATCAAAGCTTCAAATGACTTTTATCTTGATGCGCTGGCAATTCACAACGTCTCTTTCACACCTCTATATAAAGGAGTGAAGACTTGAAGAATTGTAAGAGACTCACAACAATTCAAAAGCGCCAAACCTCTACTGAAATTGTGTTGCATCAAAAGTTCACTTAGAATTTTCTATCAAAGTTCATATCTTAGAAATTCTAGAGTCTTAAGAGTCTGTATCTGATTTGTATTGTGAACACCACTGATTGTATATCAAGTGTTCAACGTCAAACATTTTTCTTTTGTAATTCTGTTTGATTAGAAGTCTCTTGCAGTTGTGCTTGAGCATAGAAGTCTATTGATTGTGTTCAGGAGCATAGGAAGTGACTTGCAGTTGTGCTTGAGCATTTGAAGTCTCTTGCTAGTTTTAGCAGTGAGCATTTGTAATCAGATATTAAATTATAGTGAACTCTCCTTGGAAGTGCAAGGGGGACATGACTACTTCCGGTTTGTGGAAGGAACCTGTATAATTGCTTTGTGTCTTTCTTCTCTCTCTCTCTCTCTCTCTCTCTCTCTCTCTGTTTTATCCGATGCATCTAGAATCTGAACATCACTTCAGAAGCTGTACTCTAACTGCTTCTGATCAGTAATTTCAGTAGGAGAAATTGAAGAAATAGTCAACACAATTCACCCCCTCTTCTTGTGTTTTTCTCACCTTCAATTGGTATCTAGAGCCTTGGTTCTGTTGAGAACACTTAATAGTGTGACAGTCCAAGATCTAAGAAAAACATGTCTGGTGAATCATTTGTTTCTGGTTCTGGTGGTAATCATAATGTTATACCTTATGATTACAGTGATAAGAAAGCTGACTCGGGAAAAGTTCCAAAGTTCAATGGAGATCCTGAAGAGTTCTCTTGGTGGAAAACCAACTTCTACAGTTATATCATGGGCTTAGATGAAGAGTTATGGGATATTCTAGAAGATGGAGTTGGTGACTTGGATCTGGATGAAGAAGGAGCTGCTGTTGTCAGAAAGAAACACACTCCTGCTCAAAAGAAGATGTACAAGAAACATCACAAGATCAGAGGATCACTTGTTCTTGTTATACCTCGTGCAAAGTATATGAAAATGAGTGATAAATCTACTGCAAAGGCTATGTTTGCTTCACTTTGTGCAAACTATGAAGGTAGCAAGAAGGTTAGAGAAGCTAAAGCACTTATGCTTGTTCATCAATATGAGTTGTTCAAGATGAATGATGATGAAAGTATTGAGGAGATGTACTCAATATTTCAAACCTTAGTCTCTAGACTACAAATTCTGAAGAAAAGATATGTTGCTTCTGATCATGTGAGCAAGATACTAAGAAGCCTGCCTGCAAGATGGAGGCTAAATGTTACTGCTATTGAGGAAGCTAAAGATTCAAACACTCTGAGTGTTGAAGATCTTGTCAGCTCTCTTAAAGTTCATGAGATAAGTTTTAATGAACATGAGCCTGCTAAGAAGAGTAAATCTATTGCTCTACCATCTAAAGGGAAGTCATCGAAAGCTCTTAAAGTCATAGAATTTGAAGAAGAGTCACCTAATGGAGATTCTGATGAAGATCCTGCTGAGATGATGGCTATGCTTTCAAACAGGCTGCAATATCTGGCCAAGAAGAACAAAAAGTTCTTCAGTAGAAGAAGTGGTTACAAAGGCTCCAGGAAAGAAGATCAGAAGGGTTGCTTCAACTGCAAGAAGCCTGAACATTTCATTGCTGATTGCCCTGATCTTCAAAAGGAGAAATTAAAGGACAAGTCTAAGAAGTCAACTTTCAAATCAAACAAAATCAAGAAGCAGATTAAGTAGAGTTTGATGGAAACATGGGAAGATTTAGACAGTGAATCTGAATCTGATAAGGATGATGTTGATGAAGATGCAAAGGTAGTTGTTGGGTTAGTGGCTACAGTAAGTTCAGAAGCTGACCCAGAATCAGATTCAGAAGAAGAAAATGAGGTATATTCTAAAATTCCCAGAGAAGAACTTATTGAGTCTCTTAAAGAGCTCCTTACACATTTTGAGCTAAAAACCAATTAGTTGAAAGATTTAAAAGAAAAATATGTTGATTTAATAAAACAACAAGAATTAACTCTATTGGATCTGAAAGCTTCTGAAGAAGGACTTAGAGGCTTTGACTTCATTTGCAAAACTTATGAAGAGAAGCTCAAGTTCTTATGTCAAAAGCTACAAAAAAAGTGTAATGGAAAACCTTTAAGCAACCATGAAATTGCTCTTGAAGATTTTATTATGTCTGGTATTGACAGAAGCAGAGTTGCTTCTATGATTTATAATATTTACAAAAACAATGGCAAAGGGATTGGCTTTTTAGAAGAAAAACCTAATGAAACTAATTCCAAAGCATGTTGTGAATGTATCAAGGAAGGATTGAAAATCGTCTTTGTACCTGAAGGTGTTAAAGTTGAAACTGTAGTTCAGTAAGAACCTGAAGCTTCTAGCTCTAAGGCTAAGATTACTTCAAAGCCAAAGAACTCTAAGTCTTAGGCTCTAACAAATTCTGACCTCAGAGTCTGTTGAAACCAGAATCTGGTATATTGAAGTCTAAGTTTCAGAAGAACAAAATAATTATGGCTTCAGGTGAATCAGAACTAAAAGGTATTAAACCTAAAGTACTGATCAATCACAAGCTCTCAAAACCACACCTCAAGGTACAAGAAGTGAAGAGTAAAACTTCCAGCACTAACCTCAAAGGACCCATAAAACAATGGGTACCTAAATCTGAAACTGTCAATGCTGCATAAAGCAAAGGAAAAGCAACAATCATGGTATTTGGACAGCAGTTGATCAAGACATATGACAGGATATAAGTCAATGTTCCTTACCCTCACAATGAAAGAAGGAGGAAATGTGAAGTTTGGAGGCAACCAGTCTGGCAAGATCATTGGTACGGGAACTGTAACACCCCGTTTTCCCAACATAAAAATTTCTTAAAAATAATCAGAGTATTCACAACTTAAATGGAATGCTACATTTCTTAGAAATCACAAATGGAATAAATAATAATTTATTCTTCAAAACATCTCAAAATAAAATCTCAAATACTTCGCAGCGGAATTTAATTCAAAAACCTTAAACAACTTTGGCACGAAGGCCTCAACGTAAAATCTCATCAAAATGTTTCAACATCATGTTCATAGAATCTCATAAAAATAATACGTAAAGAATAGAAAACATTAACAAAGTTCCTCATCCCGTTACGTATCAGAGCACCTAAGGACACAGTGAGAGATAGTCATGTTGGAACAAAATGTGTTTAACAATAAACCCTAAAGAGTTTTGATGATAACAAGGTATTAAAAATTGACAATTGGTACTGCTAACATTTGTTCAAGTGTACAGGACCATAGACCAAGTGTTATATCTTACAAAGGTTCTGGAAGAACAAATAAAGAGCAAAGAAAACAAATATAATGAAGCTTAAAGCGCTCCTGAAGTTAGGCGCTCCTGAAGACTTGCGCTCCTGAATAGTATGATGTCATCAGAAGCTGAAGGTCCTCAGAAGCTGGTTCTTCAGAAGTTGTAATATTTCACTAGAAGTAAAATGATTCAAGATTTTATAGATTAAGTGTTATATTTTGGAACGAAAGTCATATAGAAGTGGCAGAAGATCACATGGAGGTCACACGTTCTCATTTGAAAGCATCTGGTTGCTAAAATACAAAGAGCGTTGACAAATGTACTTTGTACGAATTGTACAACCACCTTCTCCACTACTATGTTTCTTTGTCCCTGCTACAAGACAAGAATAACAGCTCTGAAATACAACCAAACTTGTAACAATGTTCTTTCACAACTGGAATGGATTTGAAATTGATCCTTCATAGGACAATAACTTAATCAGGCAAAGAATCATTAGTGAAAGATCAAGCTTCAACAACGACTCTTTTTTGGATGTGTTGGCACTTACAACGTTCATTTCACACCTCTATATAAAGGAGTGAATACTTGAAGAACAAAAAGACTCTACAACAATTTAAAAGCGCCAAAACTCTGTCAAATTGTTCAGCATCCAAAAGTTCACTTAGAATTTCAGTTTTCAAGTTCATATCTTTGAAATTCTAAAGTCTTAAGAGCCTGTATCTGATTTGTATTGTGAACACCACTGATTGTATATCAAGTGTTCAACCTCAAACATTTTCCTTGTAATTTTGTTTGATAGAAGTCTCTTGCTTGTGTGCTTGAGCATTAGAAGTCTCTTGCTTGTGTGCTTGAGCATTAGAAGTCTCTTGATTGTGTTCTTGAGCATTTGAAGTCTCTTGCTTGTGTGCTTGAGCATTTGTAATCAGATATTATGGAACTAGAGAACCATTCACAAGAATAGGTGCAGTATACCAATTAGGGGAACATAGATGATTTGAAAGACCTGATCTCATCTCTCTCTTTATTCCTAAAACCAAGCTTTATTTTCTATCTTTACTTTTATGCAATCAAACCAATCTACTGTCTAGTGGCAAAACAAAATAACCTTTACACGTCTTAAACTAATAACGATTTTCAATTGTTGAGATTAACACAGTCCTTGTGGGATCGATATTTTATTACTTCGATAATTTTTGGGGCACTTGCTAATAATCATCAAACATATTCTAACAAAAGAGATACAAAGTTTGACCTATGTAAACCCACATTTAAGCCATTTTGAGCCATGATGGTTTAAACTAAATTGGCTATGTTATTATGTGCAACAAAGTTTTGTTGTTGGACATTTCTAACAACTTCGTCTACATCATGATTCTTATCCACCAAAATTACTTCTGGCTGTGCTTGTACCATTGGTTCGACTGTTTGAGGTCGAGGTACAGGTTGTTGTCTTTGAACTATGGGTTCAACAATTTGCACAGGTTTAGTATTTTGGATTAGAGGGATATTTTGGATCTGAGGGATCTGTTGATAGATAGTTCGTGGAGGGGCGAAGAAATCTGCTATTCTCCCCATTTGAGTAACTAATGCTTGGTAACCCTGATTCATGTTTTGAATGAAAGGGTTAAAAACTGTACCAATTTGTTGTGTCAACAAATTAACCATCTCATGATTGCTCTCGTCCATTTGTTGCCTAAAGAACATCATAGATTATGTCGTTAAGGATGGTGGAGCGTTTCTGCCAATGACACCAGAACTTGAAGGACTATGTGGGTTAAACGGTGTAATCAGATTTGCATGTTCTGTAAATGAAGGGTTATTATGCAAATTTTCCTTCATTGAAGTTCGCATATCATATGGTTGGTCCTTAGAAAAGTTCTGTGTATTTATGATCCTATCATCAAATCTTTTTTTCAAGAAGCTAAACTAGCCCACTCAAATTAGCACTAGAGAGAATCGAACTTGAGACTTCAAGGAGGAGCACACTCCCAAGTACCAAGTGGGTTCCCTATCATCAAATCTAGTCCTGACTTGAGGGCTAGGGGAAGAAGGGACACTTGTAGACACAGGTGCACCAGCAGTAAATGGTGGCACAAAGGTCCTCATTTCTGGTTGTGTCATTTGATCGATTACATTCGGAGCGGTTGTGGGAGCGGTTACTCCCATTTCCGTCGAAACTGGCATGGCCATGGTTGCCCCCACGACCGTTGGTACAGTTGCATCCACTGCAGGGGCGGATGTTCGTGTAATTTTTGCTTGTGAAGAGGATTGCAATGATTGTGATGACATAGAAGCACCAATACTGGCGGATTAAGTCATTTTACTCAAAGCTTTACCACTTCGTAAATGCATGCAAAAAAATGCGGCTTTTCCTTAGGAAAAGATTTACTTTAAATAGTTGCTAATCTTCAGAAAGACCATTTCCACAGGAAAAGTTTTAGAAAACAAGTTTTCCTTTTTTTTTTGGAAAAAGTTTTGAAATTTTTTGGAAGATTATGGCAATCTCTTCCAATGGTTTTTGTTTGAAAAAGCACAATGGATCTTCTTCCAAAGGTTTTAGAAAAGCTTTTTGAAAACTACAATGGAAATTTCTTTCCAAGGTTATTTTTTTAAAAAAAATAAAAAATAAAATGGAAATTTCTTTCCAAGGTTTGAAAAAGTTTTTGAAAAAAGATTCACAAACAGGGTCCCACTGGACGTACCAATTTGTTTACCGATGTTTTTAGTAAACAATACCGACTGATTTTGATTATGACGAGCAGGACCAAACCAGAGATCCTAGGACATGTTGTGCATTTGCTTTTATGCGTTCATCGAGTTCGTAGGTTGCTTAACGAACGGGACGAGACCGTGTGACGTCTTTCGACAGAAAAAGGTTTTAAAAGCGATGTAAATGCATTGAGTTTAAATTGCAGAAACTTAAGAGAAAGGTAAAATGCAATGCATTAAAAATAAAGGTGGTTCGACAAATCCTTTACATACACTCTTTATGACTCTATTCTCTCGCGTCAGTACTTCTAGTGTTTTAGAATTCTGTATAGGTGATTTGCGACCTGTTTTCCCTATGGAAAACTACTATTTATACATTGGAAATAATAAGTGGAAAGAAACTAATCCCACGATCAGCACTCCTTCCATGTAGCCAACCGCTTGTCTCCCACGTTGTCCTTTTGAGGAAACCACTTCTCTTTTGAAATTCGAATCTTCTAGCTTCAAAGGCAATTGCTTGACTTCGACGGGTTCATTTATTGACTCGTATCTTGTCGAACTTTAGGGCTTCGAGACCTTTTTATGTGAAGTCCAACATCTTCGTCGAAATTCCACTTTGATTCCTTCAAGAGTTAAAGTTAACTAATATTAACCACATTTAACAAGGCTGTTGAAAATACCAGCTAACAGGTGCCAATTCAAAGTCGGATTCACATGTGATCTCCCCAAACCAACGTGTGGATCAATCTATTCAACAGGAAGGCCGAGGTAGTGATATGGGTGGTGATCAAGTGGCTAATGCGGATCATTTTGTGGAGGGTACAAATAATGACTCTCCAGTGTGCCCTCACAGTCAAGCTTAAAAAAAAATTGTTTTATGACTCTTCCAGGCCGAGAAGAATAGAAAAAAGATGCGTTCAGCTGATGGCAATAGTGATGGGTCAGGACAGGTTCCAAAAAAAAGAAGAACATGTGGTTTACTTTGTCGCTATATTCTTAGTCTCAAAAAGGTGGATCGATTACCAAGTAAGGACCGCAAAGAGGTTCTAAAGATTTCAAAATAAAAAATATGATAGAGTAGTGGTAGACGAGGGAATAATCGCTCAGATGATGTGGTTAATCAAGGTTCTTCAGATGAATTGTCTTCCTCAACTTCTGCTAGTAATTATTAAAAAAAATGGGTGGCGATGCATGGGACGGAGAAGGTGGCGATGGAGGATGTGCGAGGAATAGGAAAAGCAATTGGGGTTAAATTTAATGGTAATAATGCGATATGTTTAATGTGTTGTCGAGGACGGGGAGAGGTAGTAGGAAGTTAAAAAATTCGGTGGAGGTGGTGGATGAGGGGGCGACAAAGGATGGGTGTAAGGGAGGAGGGTTGGTGTGAGTGGGGGTGATGGTGTGGAGGATGAAAATTATATCGTGGAATGTTTTGGTGTTAGGGGGTTTCGAGAAGAGAAAGGAAGTGCGTAAGTTGGTAGGAGAAAAGAGTCTGTTGTTATTATATATATTTAAGAAACTAAGATGATATGTTGTGATGACATGTTTTGTGTTTCTCTGTGGGGTAACTTGCCTCATGCTTTCTCCTTTCATCCCTCAATAGGGACATCGGGCGGCTTGTTGATTATTTGGGATGTGCCGGAAGTGGAGGTGTGGTCTTTAGTTAGTTTTGAGCATGTTTTGATGATCCATGACAAATTTGTTCAGTTAAATGAAGAGTTTTATTTAGTAAATGTTTATGCTCCTTGTGACGCGAGTGCAAAGCAATTGTTATGGGACTCATTGACTACCTGATTTCAATTGATGGCGGGATGGAAGTTGTGTGTGTGTGTGTGGGGATTTTAATGTTGTTAATTAGGTGTGCGGCGGAAAGGCTTTCTACCAAGGTTGTTTCTCAGTCGTTGGAGCATATTCCTTTTAATAGATTCATTGACGAGAATGTTTTGGTTGATCTTCTGTTATGTGGTCGTAATTATACTTGGTTCAAAGGCGATGGTCTCTCCATGAGTCATCTAGACATATTTTTGCCTTCTGAGGAATGGTGTTCGATATGGCCGAACTGTATGCTGGTGGCCCAATAGAGGGGTTTATCTGATCACTGTTCGCTTTTGTTGACGGTTGATGAGGAGAATTAGGGTCCTAGACTTTCTCGTATGCTGAAATGTTTGCAAGATTTTCCTGGGTATAGAAAGTTTGTTATTAATCATTTGAAAAACTATGAGGTGGACGGTTGGGCAGGTTTTGTTCTAAAGGAATAGTTGAAGCTCATCAAACAAGCATTGAGAGAGTGGATTGTGTCCCACAGTCAGAATTTAACAAGGAAAATTGATGCTGTTAAAAGTCCTTTATCTATTTTGGATTGCAAAGGGGAAGACGACAACCTGTCCGACATGGAAATATAGGAAATGCACGGTATTACATCAGACATTCATTCTTTGTCTCGTGTGAATAATAGTATTTGTTGGCAGCAGTTGATATCTTTATGGCTCAGAGAAGTTGATACAATATGTTCCTATCTTGTACTATTTTTGCTTCTTTGTGGAATCTAGTGCGGGATTGGATTGATGTATCTTCGGCAGCAGATCTGTTTCTTATTTAGGATTACTTTATTCAGTTTGTGTATTCATCTGGTGGGGCACAGTCATCGCTCCTTTTTGCAGCTTGTGTGGCTATCTTGTGCTTAGGTTATCTGGGGCGCGATCTTCGCTCCTTTAGAATGATACAAATAACAGGTTATTTAAGAATTAGGAAAATAACATTCATCAGATGCTAGTCAAAGTTAAACTTCACTCTTTTAGGTGCATGAAAGCTAATTATGTTAATCTTAGCTTAAGCTTTCATATTTGGTGGTCGAACCCTTTTGTTTGTTTGGATATTGACTAATTCTTTGTTTCAGTTGTGCGTATGGTTACCTATCTTGTGTTGTAAACTCTTGAGGTCTTTTTGGCAATACTTGTGCAAAGAATGATCCTCCTATGGTGGTAATATAGCTCCATTTTTGCTTATTAAAAATAAAAACATTTCGTGAAGGGATAAATAATACTAATCATTATCTATTTTTCTATTACACTTTAGAAAGCCAAACTATCCATCCAAGTAAGAAAATATATTATTTTTGACAAATACAAATTAAAACAAGATGTTTTTTTGAAGTGTAGAATACTGTTTTTATTGCTATGAATTGTTTCTCTTATTGGTGTGACTTGTTCATATTTTAATTGGATTTAACTAATTTTTGAATTGTTATTATAAATAATATTTTAAAAATAATAACATAATTTTAAAGAAGGGTAGACTTTGTCAAATTGTCAAAAAAAAAAAAGGTAGAAAAGAATTAAATGTCCAACCCAAAGTTTTGATGTATTACATTTATATATTGGCATAGATATAGGATACCCTTCCAGAAGCGTTTTATGTAAAACAAATTATACAAATATTTATAAAAATATGAAATAATGCGGCAATGATTTGATATTTTTTTTCAGTGATCCACTTTTGTTGGATTTAATATTTATAAAAATATTACAGAGCAGAATACGCAATGTAATTTTTACACAAGAGGTTGTTTCCAGAACTTGAACCTATAACCTTTCAATCACATGATAACAAATTTACTGGTTGCCAATGTTTCCCCTCACCACCAACCCAAGTAAACTCTATTTTTCACTTACTTGCCTCATTATCATAACCCGACAGAAGAATACAAGTTTATTTTGGAGGAAGAATAGACTCAGAACTTTCCAAGTCACTTCCTTGAACATAATAAAAAAGAATTGTTTGTTTAAGAAAATAGACTCAGACCTTTCCAAGTCACCATATTTTGTTTTTTATGTAAGACTCTAAAGTCTTCTGCCTTATCTTCACTCTCTTTCGTTTTTCTCCGTATGGTTCATGGCTACAATATATTATAAATTTAGCTATTGGCAATGCAATTAAGTACACACAACAATCAATCAAATTACATACATAACTTGAAACAAAACATAACTTATGATGACCACAATGTCAATGATGAATCCATTTTGTTTGAAATTGATTCAAACAATATTTCTTATCTGTTTGGTGTTGCAAGCACACCAGCTTGTTTGTTCAAAAGAGCTTGTTAGGTGCATACAAAGTGAGAGGCAGGCACTCCTTCAATTTAAGGCCGGCCTCATTGATGAATATAACATGTTGTCATCTTGGATAACAGAAGATTGCTGCCAATGGAAGGGAGTTGGTTGCAGCAACATCACAGGTCATGTACTTATGCTCAACCTTGGTGATTATAATGGTCTAGATGGTTTGATTCCTCATCAACTTGGAGATCTCTCAAATTTGCAATTTCTTGATCTCAGCAACAATGGTTTGGAAGGAAGCATTCCATCTCAACTTGGAAATCTCTCCAACTTGCAATTTCTTGATCTCAGCTACAATCATTTGGAAGGAAGCATTCCATCTCAACTTGGAAAGCTTACAAACCTACGAGAGCTTTATCTTGGAGGAGGAGCGCTAACAATTGACAACGAGGATCACAATAGTGGAGGTCAGTGGTTGTCTAATCTAACTTCTTTAACCAGTCTTCACATGTCTTCAATATACAATCTTGATAAATTTAATAGTTGGTTGCAAATAGTTGGTAAGTTACCAAAACTGAGAGAACTAAGTTTAAGAAATTGTGGACTTTCTGATCATTTTATCCATTCCTTGAGTCAATCCAAGTTCAACTTTTCCACTTCTCTTTCTATCCTTGATCTCTCTGATAACAACTTTGCGTCATCTTTGATATTCCAATGGGTGTCAAACATAAGTTTCAATCTTGTTGAGCTTGACCTTAGTGGTAATCAAATGGTGGATCCACCATCAAATGGCTATGGCATGGTGATGAAGTCTCTTGAGGTACTTGACCTATCAAATAACATATTTAAAGTGCACTCTTAAAATCCTTCATGAATATATGCACCTTACATTCTTTATACCTGAGTGTAAACAATTTCACAGAAGACCTTCAAACAGTTCTTCATAATTTGTCTAGTGGTTGTGTTAGAAACTCACTTCAAGTGTTAGACCTCAATTTTAATGGAATCATTGGAACTATACCTGACCTTTCTATATTCACATCATTGAAAAAATTGGATCTTAATTATAATCAATTGAGTGGAAAGATTCCTGAAGGTAGTAGCTTGCCGTTTCAGTTGGAGAATTTATCCATCAGATCAAACTCTTTAGAAGGGGGGATTCCAAAATCATTTTGGATGAATTCATGTAAGTTGAAATCATTGCACCTGTCCCGTAACAAATTCAGTGGTGAGCTTCAAGTATTAATCCATCACTTATCTAGATGTGCTAGATACTCACTCCAAGAATTAGATCTATACAGGAATCAAATCAATGGCACACTACCTGATCTCTCAATATTCTCATTTTTGGAAATATTTGATATTTCTGAAAATAAGCTAAACGGGAAGGTAACTGAAGATATTCGATTTCCAAGCAAACTAAGGACACTAAATATGGGTTCGAACTCTATGAGTGGAGTGATATCTGAATTTCAATTTTCTGGTATGTCAATGTTAAAGGAATTAGACTTGTCTGACAATTCACTAGCATTGACATTTAATGAAAATTGGGTCCCGTCATTTCAGCTTCACAGTATAAGATTGAGATCATGCAAACTTGGTCCTACATTTCCTAAATGGATTCAGACACAAAAACAATTGTATGGTCTTGATATTTCCAATGGTGGAATTTCAGATAATGTTCCAGAGTGGTTTTGGGCTAATCTATCATCACAAGAGTGCAAAATCATCGACATTTCAAACAATAATCTCAAAGGCTTAATTCCAAATCTTCAAGTAAAAAATTATTGTTCTACTTTATCTCTTTCATCAAATGAATTTGAAGGGCCCATTCCACCATTTCTACAAGGTTCCCATGTTATTGACCTGTCTAAAAACAAATTCTCTGATTCTCTTCCATTCTTATGTGCAAATGGTATATATGCAATGTTAGGCCAGGTTGACCTTTCGAATAATCAATTATCTGGACAAATTCCAGACTGTTGGAGCAATTTCAAGTCATTAATTTATCTAGATTTGAGCCACAACAATTTTTCAGGGAAGATTCCAACTTCAATGGGATCACTTGTAGAATTGCAGGCATTACTATTGAGGAACAACAGCTTAATAGAGAAGATCCCTTCCTCCTTAAAGAACTGCACAAAGTTAGTAATGCTTGATTTGAGAGAAAATAGATTAGAAGGACTCCTCCCTTATTGGATTGGAAGTGAATTAAAAGATTTACAAGTTTTAAGCTTACAAAGGAATCATTTCTTTGGAAGTTTACCAATAGAAATTTGCCATCTACAAAATATTCAACTCTTTGATCTCTCATTGAACAATCTCTCTGGGAAAATTCCTAAATGCATTAAAAATTTCACTTCAATGACTCAACCAACAGATGGTTTTATCGGTCATTCTTATATTATCAGCCAAGGATCTACAAGTATTCAAGGAGACTATGAATTGAGTGCATTCTTGACATGGAAAGGTGTAGAACAACTGTTCAACAACAATGGATTGGTTCTTCTAAAAGTCATAGATCTTTCAAGCAATCATTTTTCAGAAGAGATTCCACCTGAAATTGCAGATTTGATTCAATTGGTCTCATTGAATTTATCAAGAAACAACTTCACAAGGAAAATTCCATCAAATATTGGAAATCTAACCTCACTTGACTCTCTTGATTTGTCACGAAATAAGTTGCTTGGTTCAATTCCTCCTAATCTCTCTCAGATAGACCGGCTTAGTGTGTTAAATCTGTCACATAATCAATTATCTGGAGAGATTCCAACGAGTACACAATTACAAAGTTTCAATCCCTCAAGTTACGAAGATAATCTTGATCTTTGTGGACCACCACTTGTAAAATTGTGTGTTGAAGGGAAACCACGACATGAACCAGAAGTAGAAGTTCAAGAAGATGAAGATCTGCTTCTCAATCGTGGATTTTACATAAGTCTGACATTTGGATTTATTATAGGCTTTTGGGGAGTATTTGGCTCAATCCTAATGAAGCGTTCTTGGAGACATGCTTATTTCAAGTTCATGAACAATTTAGTGGATAAAATTTACGTCAAATGCAGATGGGGGATCATAGATTAACTGGTAAAGATACTTTAACTTTACTCTTGTCATATATACTTACATTTAACATCAAACAGTCATCAAAATATATTTTTACATATAATTTCTATAGGAATTTTTTCTTACTTCCGTTAAAATAAGCATATCTTTGATCATAGTGTAAGCCATATCAAAAGTTATTTTTCATGATATTGTGTTTCAAGTTACAAGTTTTCTAAAAAATATTATTTTGGACTTTATATCTAATGAGGTTAACACTTAAATTATTATATAGGGGGGCATCTTCACTAAAGGGTACTCCATAGTTCGTTGGTGGTGAATCGGATTAAGGTGTGCAGTCAAAGATTTACTCTATGAAGATGAATGGTTTCTCTTCTTTTATGAATGGTTTGTGAATTATTTGCAATGTAAATCTAGGAACATGATTTCTCCTCGCTCCCAACATGTATCAAAACACTCGATTTGTCTTGATTATAAATTGAGAGATGTTGATGGTCAAAGAGAAACTATCCTCTAAGAAATAGACTGTTGGGGTGTCTCTTTGTAATATGTGATTATGTAATAGTCTCTTGTTGAATTGAGTTGCAACTTGCAATGCCTTTTTTATTCTCTGTAATTTATTTATGCAATAAACATTGGTGAAGTATTCTACAAGTAAAAAATACATGTGTCATTTTTCTCATGCATTCTACTTAGAAGTATTTTCATCTATAAAAATCAATTAAGTCTAATAATTTTATTTTGAAAATATGAAAACTTAAGTCAGAGGTTCTTAATGTAATCCAATTATCTTACTGAGATGGAAAAAAGAAAACCACAAAAATACCCTCCTAATAGTTCTCGCAGCAGTGCAGGAACTTGTGTATGCATCAACGGTAATAAATATGAAATTGTTTATGACTAAGAACTTGTCTGTGTTTGTGAAAATGGTTAAATGGCTTAGACTTACCTTAGGAATGCAGTTTTGTGTAACACCTAAGCACTTCTACGCAACGCTTGATTTTGACTAAGAACACTTAGTTCAGTTCTGATATCACCGACCACACCATCAGAACGGCCTTCTTGAGATCAGTCAGACTAAAAAAATGTATTTGTCCAACGGAATTTCAGCACATGACCCGTGAAATTAAAATGTATTTATGTTCACATTTCAACCCCAAAGAACATATAACAAAAATTTATTTATTTATTTTTCACCTAAAAGCTTAAGATAGTTAGTTTATGACAATTGACAATACTGATAGAGTTACAGCAGAGAAATACGAGAATGATAAGAATATGGAAAATTACACTCACCTCCCATAAGTTCTATTAAATTGACATAGACTTCATGTAATGAAAATGTGACTTCTAGTTCGTTCCTTCGTTGTCTGTCATTACTATCAAAGGTTCATCTAAAACTCAAGTGCAGACTTCAGGTAATGAATCTACCGCATCCACACGAGAATCGATAAAGACAGCCAAAAGATCCATTTCTAAGCCAGCACGGAGGTGAGTAAAGGAATTGTTCGTGAACCCTGGAATTTTCAAAATCGTCTGCATAAGTATAACGAATCAACAAAAAAGAAGGTTTGTCTTTTGGCAATTGAAGAATCCGGTTGAAAGGTAACAGAAATTCTAAAAAAAAATTGATTGACGGAAAATTAACGGTGTTAATAGTAAAGGGATTGTGTTTTCTATTTAATTAAAATTTAAGGCTGATTATTGTAAGTTTTAAAACTAGAGGGGTTATAAGTGACATTTTAACAAAACATAAGGGATGTGAGTGTAATATTCCCTAAGAATAATGTCAACGAAACATTATCAATAGTACCACCATGACGGGACATTATTAGAAAAGCGAAATGTAACAGTACAAGGTTGCGATACTAAGGTCTTCTGTTTTGGCACAGAGAGACTGTTATGAAACCTTATTAGAACATGATTGTTTGGACTGTTTTTACCCCTAAAATTTCTCATTTCAAACCGAAGGATACCATTAAATTGATCAAAATACAGCTTGAGGATGAGAAATGATAGTACATTGATAAATTAGTGATTAAATATTTTCAGATAGTAAAATGAAGAAAGTAAAACAAGTAAGAAATGACATGTTTATGAGAGAAGATTATAGCCGAGGGGAGAGATTTTGCAACTTTACATTTTTCGCACCCTGTTAGTAATGTAATACTATTTTTATCTTCTCCCACAATATATCTTCAAAGTTCACAGTCATCTAAATCAGAAGAATACACGAGAGTAAAACTTAACACAACAAGCAAGAATCTATCGTTAATGCAAGAATTGGTTTCACACTCTGTCTGCAACTTTGCATTTTTTCGCACTCTTTAAGTAAAAGATTAGGAGTTTAGATCTATGCTCTTTCATTGCAGATTTCATATTCAGTAATGTAATCATACATCGTCTGCACTTACAAGCCTCAAAGGAATGCAAGTTCCCAACTAACCATTATAACCCTACAAGCCAAAATAAAATCAATCGAAGTTCTCAGCCATCTAAAATATAGACATACATGTGTACAAAAAATAATTGGATTAAACAACCTCAAAATTGAATTGAATATGAGAGTACAACTGTTGCAATTCCAAAAACTGAACATGATGTAAAGTTCATATATCAGAGAACTATGATACAATGAACAAATAAGGATGTGGTAAGAATATGTTATATTGAATAGAAACAAGAATTTCTATATCGATACATTATCTCATAAATGAGGAGATTTTCTGATTATAGTTATGAATTTATGAATATACCTCTTCCTAACTAAATGTAGCTAACTAATCTGCCTGACGAAATTATTAAAATATACATAAAATATTCAAAACATTTGTAAACCGGACCGGATATATGAAAATAAACCACAAAAAAAGAACAAAAATGTTGTTTGTGCCCATACTACGCAAAATAAGAGAAATAGTGGGAGGGCAAAAAATGCTAAAATATATCCAAAGAATCTTCAACATGCATAGGTTATATGTGTAAACCTCTATTGTACACCGATCTATACTTATCTTTCAGATAATCTGGAGTGTTGAATCGGATGTCCTCCATGTTTATTCCTTGTTTGAATACATCGATTCCTATTCTGTCCATAAATGTTTGTTTCAGAGACCTGATAGTGTACATCCGACACAATTCAATTTGTGTGTTCGAAAATAACATCCGTTAATTTGAATGTTATCTGTTTTATATACAAAATATATATTGTATGATATGATAGTTTATAGTGTACATGGTCACCATCATTGAAATTTAGCTCGAATACATCTGTTTGTCTTCTTCCTTTGAAGATAAACATGAGCTGAATAATTTCTTCATATGTGTCGGATTGAGCAATAAGCCATAGAGATTGCATGCATCTTTTTACGAAACCAGAAATTAATTGATGCATAATGACCACAGACTTAATGATCAAACCACACTAGAATACTTCTTTTCCGCTTATTTACCATTACGTTTGATTTCATATACGATATAAAAACTTGGATTTCTTCAATTTTTAAAAAGTCTAATTAAATTATGTTTTATCTGTGATTTTCCTCTTTCATTTGGAATCTCAATTTCTACTTAGTTTATCTGATGAATATTTGTTGTTCCTAGTTACACCCTTGAAAAATCCGGTTACACCCAAGTTTCAATAATATTATATCATAATACCAAAAAATCCCTTGATTCCATATTAAATTTATATACTCTATATTTTCATCTTTCTTCTCTTAATTTAAACCTCTTTCTAATAGAGCCATCAACCCTTTTTCTCTTTCTTTCTTTGTACTTCTCTTTTGTTTAATGAAATGATGTAATGTTCTCTGCATTACTTTTGGTTACAAAAAATAAAATAAAAAATAATTAAAAAAATAAAAGTGAGTTCTTGAGTGAATTTATGTGTTTTGCAATTTTCATAGTCTGTAAAATAAACAAACATCTTGTTTTGCAATATCACTATAAAGTCTTCAACGTGGAGGTCAGTGGTTGTCAAATGTTACTTCTTTAACCCATCTTCACATATGTCGATATATAATCTTGATCAATTTAATAGTTGGTTGCAAATGGTTGGTAAGTTACCAAAGTTGATCGAGAACTAAGTTTAAGAAATTGTGGCCTTTCTGATCATTTCATCCATTCCTTGATTCAATCCAAGTTCAACTTTTCCACATCTCTTTATATCATTGATCTCTCTTTGAACAACTTTGTGTCATCTCTTATTTTCGAGTGGGTGTCAAACATAAGTTCCAACATTGTTGAGCTTGAACTTTCTTTCAACCACTTGGAGTCTCCTGCATTTAGTGACTATATATGTCATAGTGATGAAGTCTCTTGAGAGACTTGAACTATCAGGTAATAGATTGAAAAGTGCACTCTTAAGATCCTTCATGAATATATCCACCTTACATTCTTTATACCTGAGAGAAAGCAATTTCACAGAAGACCTTCAAACAGTTCTTCATAATTTGTCTAGTGGTTGTGTTAGAAACTCACTTCAAGTGTTAGACCTCAGTTTAAATGGAATCACATGAACTATACCCGACCTTTCTATATTCAAATCATTGAAAACACTTGATCTTTCAAATAATCAATTGAGTGGAATGATTCCCAAAGGTAGTAGCTAGCCATTTAAGTTTGAGAATTTATCCATCAGATTAAACTCTTTAGAATGGGGGATTCCAAAATCATTTTGGATGAGTGCATGTAAATTGAAATCATTGGATCTGTCCAATAACAAATTCAATGGTGAGCTTCAAGTATTAATTAATCACGTATCTAGATGTGCTATATACTCACTTCAAGTGTTAGACCTCAGTTATGATGGACTCATTGGAACTTTACCCGACCTTTCTATATTCACATCATTGAAAACATTGGATCTTTCTTTTAATCAATTGAAAGGAAAGATTCACGAAGGTAATACCTTTCCATTTTAGTTGGAACAGTTATCCATTGCAACAAACTCTTTAGAAGGGGAAATTCCAAAATCATTTTGGATGATTGCATGTGAGTCGAAATCATTGGACTTGTCCAATAACAGTTTCAATGGTGAGCTTCAAATATTAATTAATCAGGTATCTAGATGTGCTAGATACTCACTCCAATAATTACATCTAAGCATGAATCAAATCAATGGCACACTACCTGATCTTTCAATATTTTCATTTTTGGAAATATTTGATAATTTTAAAAACAGACTAAATGGGAAGATATTTGATTTCCAACTACACTAAGGAAACTTAAAATGAATTCAAACTCTTTAAGTTAAAGAATTATATTTGTCAGGCAATTCACTAGCATTGAGATTTACTGAAAACTGGGTCCCGCCTTTTCAACTGGACACTATAGGATTGAGATCCTGCAAACTTGGACCTACATTTCCTAAATGGATTCAGACACAAAAACACTTGAGGGATCTTGATATTTCGAAAGCTGGAATTTCTGATGATGTTCCAGGGTGGTTTTGGGGTATACTATTGTCACAAGAGTGTTTTGCATTCAACATTTCATACAACAATCTCAAAGGATCAATTCTGAATCTTCAAGTGAAAAATTATTGTTTTGTTGTATCTCTTACATCAAATGAATTTGAAGGGCGTATTCCACCATTTCTACGGGGTTCTGGATTTATTAATTTATCCAAAAATAAATTCTCAGATTCTCGTCCATTCCTATGTGAAAATGGTATAGACGAAATGTTAGCTCAGTTAGACATTTTGAATAATCAATAATCAGGACAAATTCCAGACTGTTGGAGCAATTTCAAGTCATTAGTTTATCTAGATTTGAGCCACAACAATTTTTCAGGGAAAATTCCTACTTCATTGGGATCACTTGTAGAGCTGCATGCATTAATATTGAGGAACAATAGCTTAACAGAGGAGATCCCTTTCTCCTTAATGCACTGCAAAAAGAGACAATAAATTAGAAGGACTCATCCCTTATTGGATTGGAAGCGAATTAAAAGAGCTGCAAGTTTTAAGCTTACAAAGGAATCAATTATTTCGAAGTTTACCATTGGAACTCTGCCATCTACAAAGCATTCAACTTTTTGATGTCTCATTAAACAATCTATCTGGATGATTTCCCAAATGCATAAAAAATCTCACTTCAATGACTTAAAAAGCTTCATCACATGGTTTTACCAATCATTATTATGAAATAAGCCGAGGATATGTGGGCTATGGAGAAGATATTAATTTGAATGCATTCTTGACATGGAAAGGTGTAGAGCAAGGGTTCAAGAACAATGGATTGGTTCTTCTAAAAGTAATAGATCTCTCAGGCAATCATTTTTCAGAAGACATTCTACCTGAAATAACAGATTTGATTCAACTGGTCTCATTGAATTTATCAGGAAACAACTTCACAGGGAAAATTCCTTCAAATATTGGAAAGCTAACATCACTTGACTTTCTTGATTTGTCACGAAATAACTTGCTTGGTTCAATTCCTCCCAGTCTGTCTCACATAGACCGTCTTAGTGTGTTAGATTTGTCACATAATCAATTATCTGGAGAGCTTCCAACGAGTACACAACTACAAAGTTTCAATGCCTCATCTTATGAAGACAATCTTGATCTTTGTGGTCCACCACATGAACCAAAAGTTGAAATTCAAGACGATGAAGATTTGCTTCTCAATCGTGGATTTTACATCAGTCTGACATTCGGATTTATTATAGGCTTTTGGGGTGTGTTTGGCTCAATCCTAATCAAGCGTTCTTGGAGACATGCTTATTTCAAGTTCATGAACAATTTAATGGATAAAATTTACGTCAAATGCAGATGGTGGCTCAAAGATTAACTGGTAATAATACTTTAACTTTAGCAGTATCGTATATACTTACATTTTACATCAAATAGTCATTATAATATAACATTGTAGTATCTAAAATATATTGCTTTCCCATACTATTTCTATTAGAAGATGTTGATTTTAAGTCTACAGTTTCTACATAATGTGCTGTTAGTAATTTGGAGGAATTTAAAGGATATATTTTTATTTCCATGGAAATAAGCATATGTTTTTATATATTAGTTATATCTATCTATCTTTCAAATAGTCTAATCCATATAAGTTCTAAAGTTATCTCTCTGAAAATGTGTTAGGTAATCTTGTGTTTTATGTTTCAACTTTTTTAAATATTTATATTTTAGACTTCATAACTAAAGATTTTAACACTTAAACTCACAGGGTTGCAGAATATTGTGCATCTCCACTAAAGAGAACTCGAGAGTGCATTGGTGGTGGATCATATTAAGGTGCTCGTCAGGCTTGAAAATTATGTGCATTGTCACTCTAGGAATATGATGTCTCCTCGCCCCCAATATGTCTCAAAACACTCGATTTGTCTTGATTACACAATCCATATGTGCAAAAGACATCCCATTTTACACGTCCGGATTGTGTAATCCGAACAAATTGAGTGTTTTGAGAGATGTTGAGGAGCGAGGAGAAACTATCCTCTAGGAAATAGATTGGTGGGGTTTCTCTTTGTAATATATGGTTATGTCATTGATCACATATTAATTGAGTTGCAGCATGCAATACCATTTGTATTCTCTGTATTTTATTTATGCAATATAAACATTGGTGAAGTAATAGAAAAGGACTATGGCACAACAAAGATGCTGCCGTTTGCAGAAGACTTCAAAATGAAGTCACTACGAATGGTAAATGGCTCCTAGAAAATAGTACTTTTCTATTTGTTGCGCCTGTTCTGTTTTTCTTTTTATCCGTAGCAGCCGTTTGCAATTTCTCCATTCAGTTCTGTCCCGGCTAATTTGCTATCTTCCGTAACAGATCTCATATCATCGACCACACCATCAGAACGGCCTCCTCGAGATTGGTCAGATTGAAAATTTATTTATGTTCCTCTAACCTAAAAAGATCGTTAGTTTATGTCAATTGACAATACTGATATCGACTTGCAGAGAATATGACACGGACATTATTAGCAAACTGAAATGCTAACAGTATAAGGTTGTGTTACTAAGGTTTTGTCTGTTTTCGCACAGAGAGACTGTTGTAAACCTTGTTAGAACATGATTTTCCCGGAAAGGAAATCAAAAAGATTAATTCATGCCACAAGGTAGCTTAAAGTATTTCAATCATGGTTTCGACTGCATTTCCCTCTAAAATTTCTCATTTCAAAAAGATGGATATACCAGTAAATTGATGAAAATACAGCCTGAGGATGAGAAATCATAGTACATTGATAAATTATTTATCAAATATTTTCAAATAGTAAAAACAAGAAAGAAAATTTAATTTTCAAATATATATTTTGATGCATCTCTTTATATTTTCAATTTTCTCTCAAAAGAGCCTCTCTTATGGATGCAGTGATTGAGACCCCGAACAAGTGATTGTTTTTGTACGTAACTGAAGCTTATGTTTGGAATAAGAACTTCACAACATGTTCCTTTTGTCTTTACCTAAACTCAATTGTTGGAGTTGCAACTGTTGTACTCATGTTTTGTTGAATTTTGTAGTCTTTTGATCACAACATGTTGTAGTCTTGTAGATGGCTGTGAACTTTGACTGATTTTATTTTGGTTTATAGGGTTCTAATTAGATAAAATTTATTGTGGAAGAAAATAAATATATTACATTACAGAAGATGAGCTCTTCCATGAGAATAGATCTAGTCCACTCACTACTACTAGAAAAGTACTAGTCTCAGGGGTCATGTTAGAAATACAATTAAATACTATTTATGTACTAGCCCGTTGGCTCGTGAGTAATAGTTGATGTTCCTTGCATTGTCTACGGTCTTCTGGTAGCTCGTTAGCGGCTTGAAGCAAGATCCTAAAATGCCTCTTTCTTTCCGATCCTCGGTCATTTGTTCTTGATCAGTTCGCTTGAAAAGTGCTCTTTGGTGGAGTTTTAGCTTTTTTACTATTTTACTTTGGAGCTCCAACTCTTTGGTGTTAAACTAGGTGGCTATAATTGTTATCTTGGTGCTCAAATTTATTTATCCCTTTCGGAGTTATTTGGCATCTTGGTTGTTGTTTTTGGTGCTCAGTGATGTAGTATCAAAAGTAAGTATTTTTGTTATCGTCTTCACAGGGACTGGTGCGATATTCTAAGCCGTTCAACAATCGATATCGTTTTGAGCTAAAGGAGTGGTGATAAGTTTTGTTTCATAAACTAGAAAACTATGAAATTGTAAACAATATGAGAGTTAACAGGGAAATGATTATGCTGGGATTAAACTTCATCAACCTACTTATATGTATTCTCGGATTAGTGTTGCGCATTCTAATTATCAATTGATATTATCACATATTGCTCGACAACATCATTCGTGTCCAAATGATGTCGTGATTTCTATTGGGTCATTCAATCGTCGATTTCCAAAACTATTGAACGATCCAATAGTCGATTGTATCGTTGTATAGCTGATTTCCCAAGCTATTAAACGATACAAAAGCTTTGGGTTCCAATATTCAAGGTGATTATCAAAACCTAAATTCCATGTCTAGAACAAAAGCTTTGGTAGAAGATTATTCTAACCTAGATTCAAAAGGTATCTTTCAATAACAATTCAAACCCATAAGATTGTAATGGAAAACAAGAAAAACCTCAACATCATAAGATAATCAAAATCAAACAACATCATAATCAAAAGGAATACATACTAGTAGAGTTGATTACATTTAATCCCAACAAAAGAGTTTAACTACTCATTTTCATGGTAACCTTACAAGGAGAAGAAAAGAAAAGGAATAACCAAGCCATGATGTCTCAATGATCTTGAGAGTCCTTTCCAATCCTTATGGCTCCTTGCTTCTTGATGTTCTCTCTGGTTTCCCCTTGGTTTTTCTCTCTCTAAAAAAATAATCTTTTTTCTGGTTTGAGGTTTTGGGCTATTTATATAATTTCTGGAAAATTGCAGCATGGCTTAGCCACGCTCACTTCGCTTAGCCACACTCAGATTTCTTCCCCATTGGGTTTCTGCCACATCAGCACTAGATGTCCAAAACCGCCTTAGCTCGCCTAGCCACGGATATCTCTCGCTTAGCCACACTTCGTTGCTTTGACTTTGCTTAGCCACGCTTCCAAATTCAGATTTCCTTTGCTCTCTGACTTGCATTGCTTTGACATGGCTTTGACTTTGCTTAGCCACGATGACAGCATCTAATTTTCTTCACTTTCTTTGATCTTTTTCTCTTGGCAAACAAATCCCTACATAATTGGTTGGTATTAGACATAAAAAGCATAAAGTAGTATTTATCTATTATTTTGGAGCTTTTCATGAGATAATTTGTAAAACAAGTAATTAAAGTGCCTAAAATATATATGCTATTTAACTCATTTCTGGCACTTATCACTCAGAGGGTTTTATCCTTTGTAATCTTTGACCCTGTCCTATATTTTGGGATGTTTTATGTTTAATCTAATAAATTTTAGAGTAAACTATTCTCCCTTTCCCTCAAAGATGTTTGAATTACACTTTCCTCCTCTCTTATGTTAAAATATACACTTCCCTCCCCTCTTATTCAAAACATATTAGAAAATATTTCACTTCCATCCCTTGAGAGAAGCTTGAATTACATTCCCCTCCCCTCTTATGTTAAAATCTACGCTTTAGTCCCTCAATATTTTTTTATTGTTAATAATCTAGCAAAAAAATAATAATCAAACACACTTCAAAGAAAAATAGTATTGCGGGTTCATTTTAATATAATCAAATTTTGAATACATATTTTTCGCTATTTTTTATTTGCAATTTCATTAACATATAGTTTCAAACCCTATGATAAAATATGAAACAACCCCGGATAAAATTAAAATATGTGAAAAATTACAAAAGTCGATTAAGTATGGTTATTTAAAAGTTAATTTTATACTCAAAATTATAAAATTAATAATAAAATATTTAAAGTTAATTATCGTTGGCATTTAAACTATAAAGAAACAAATTTATTTATTTTTAAATAGTGATTCAAAATTATTACATATTATAAAAATATTTATTTATGTCTAAATAGATTAAAGTGTAGTGCATTTTTAATTATTAAAGGAGAGAGTTGTAATTCAAAGATCTCATAGGGGAGAGGAGTATAAATTTTACTTTTTAAGGAAAGAGAATGTATATTTTAACGTAAGAGAGGAGGGGAGTGTAATTCAAACTTCTCTTAAAAGAGGGGTGTGTAATTTACTCTAAATTTTATCATTACTACTTAAAAAAAACTATTTATGTATCTTCACCTAAAAGGTTAAGCTTTCGGTATTGGGACAGTTACACGAGAATGATAAATAAGAACAATGATGTACCTTCACCTAAAAATAAGTTTGAAAATACAAGTACACACAAGTTTCAAAATCATTAATTTCTGATTAATCTTTTGTACATGTATTGGTTATAAGTCATCATATATTTATTACTTGACGTGTTGATTGCTCCGAAGACCGGAGTAGTATTTGAATTTTCTAATTGTCCTTATTTTTCATCCTCACATGATTTTGAAAAAAGTTCACAACAGTTTTGTGTCGAAACAATGTAAGATTCTGTAATGGTCCCTAAAATTGAAGTGTCATAAATTGATAATGGTGAATTAATTATCATGTGTATGGTAAAATTGATAGCCTAGAACTCGATTAAAATTGATCTTCTTAATATAAAGGAAAAGATAAAAAAAGACTAAGTTCAAATCCTTAAGTCGTATTTATAAATAAAGAAAAAGAGGAGAGACTTCATCATTTTTTTTACATCTTTCTTCTTTCGTCATAAAAACTTAATCCAAAGGGCTATTGTTGAAAAAAAAAAACTAGTTTGTATCTTTTTTTTTGATTGATTTTGATTTATGTAGCCCCAAATCTATTGTCTATTTTTATTTTATTTAATAATTTTTGGGTTTTTTTTAATGGTAAATATTAGTATGTTAATTGTTATTTAAATATTTTCTCCTTTGTTAGATTCAAATGCAGGACTTTGGATTAATCTACTCATTTAATTCTTTAGTTCAAATAAGTAAACTTTTTTTTAGGGAAGTTCAAATAAGTAAGCTATAGTGCTTATGATTGGAAGATGTTTATGTGACTGTCTTTCCGCATTTTTTCTTTTATATTTTACTGTATTTATATTTTAAGTTCTTTTTTTAAAGTTGAAAAACATGTTAGGTTGTTATGAGTAAATTTGTAGCAAAAAATGTTCCACTCAAAGATAGTTACTTTTTAAATTTGGTATATTTTGGGATGAATATAACTTTGAATTTAAATTTAAATTTGAAAATTAACTAATTTTGTCCAGAAAAAGGTATGATGAAAAAGTGTTAACCGGTGGTAAATTTTGGAGTTACTTTTTTTTTTTTGTATAAACCAGGTATCCTCCGCGCGCAACTGCGGAAACTAATCTCTCTAGCATTGTGGGACCTAAATGGGCGGCAGACTCTCCCTAAGAGTTTTAACGCTGCTGCATGCCCAAAGCTGGATTCGAACCCAAGACCTTAGTTAAGCTATAAGAAACCCGTTCCATCTCATTTAAGCGCTCTTGGGTGAAGTTACCCTTTATATAATGCCATAATAATGGTATAAATTATGCTTTTTCTAAAAACTAAAATATAATAGGAGATGGGGCAGCTCAATAACTTTGAGGAATTGAAGATGTTAAACGATAGAGGTTTTTTTGTTTTTGACAAAAAATGATAGAGGTTTAAATTCAAATAAAAAAAATGTTAATATAACGACTTATTACTAACATAGTATGATAGAGGTTTAAAAAAGCTTTAAATGATTGAGGAAAAAAACACTAAAAACTAACACTTGTCTAAGAAAAAAAGAAGAATATAATAAAAATAAAAAGAGAAAGTTGCTTGTTCTAGAATATTGACTCAGCAGAATTTTCCAAGTCAATGGTTTTGTAAAGTCGTATTTTGCTTTTTATGCATGACTCTAAAGTCGTCTAAGTTATCAATGGTTCTTAGCTACAATATGTTATAAATTTGGCTATTGGCAATGTGATTAAGTACACACAACAATCAATCAAATTACATACATATCTTGCTTGACGCATAACTTGTCAATGAAGAATCCACTTTGTTTGAAATTGATTCAATCCATATTTCTCATGTATTTGGTGTTACAAACAGACTTTGTCTGTGCAAAAGAGGTTGTTAGGTGCATACAAAGTGAGAAGCAGGCACTCCTTCAATTTAAGGCTGGCCTTGCTGATCCACATGACAACATGCTGTCATCTTGGACGACGGAAGATTGCTGCCATTGGAAGGGAATTGGTTGCAGCAACGTCACTGGTCATGTACTTATGCTCGACCTTCATGGTAATTATGATCCTAATATTGGCGATGGTGATTATAATTACTATATCAGCGGTGATATCCACAAGTCACTGATTGAGTTGCAACAGTTACAATATTTGGACCTCAGCGGAAATAATTTTGAAGGCAATTATATCCCAGGTTTCTTTGGATCTCTAAAATTCCTAAGATACCTTGATCTTTCGAATTGTAATTTTAAGGGAACACTACCCGACCTTTCTGCATTCACATCATTGAAAAGATTGGATCTTTCTAATAACCAATTGAGTGGAAAGATTCATGAAGGTAGTAGCTTGCCATTTCAGTTGGAGAGTTTATCCATCAGTGACAACTTTTTAGAAGGGGGGATTCCAAAAACCTTTTGGATGAATGCATGTAAGTTGAAATCATTGGACCTGTCCAATAACAGTTTCAGTGGTGAGTTTCAAGTAATAATCCATCACCTATCTAAATGTGCTAGATACTCGCTCCAAAAATTATATCTAGGGTATAATCAAATCAATGGAACACTACCTGATCTCTCAATCTTCTCATTTTTGGAAATATTTGATATTTCTAATAATAGGCTAAATGGGAAGGTAGTTGAAGACATTCGATTTCCAACCAAACTAAAGGCACTACGGATGGGTTCTAACTCTTTAAGTGGTGTGATCTCTGACTTCCATTTTTCTCGTATGTCAATGTTAAAGGAATTAGATTTGTCTAGCAATTCATTATCATTGAGATTTACCGAAAATTGGGTCCCTCCTTTTCAACTGCAAGTTATGAGATTGAGATCCTGCATACTTGGTCTTTCATTTCCTCGATGGATTAAGACTCAAAAATACCTGCAGGAACTTGATATTTCTAATGCTGGAATTTCAGATAATGTTCCAGAGTGGTTTTGGGCTAAACTTTCATCACAAGAGTGCGATAAAATCAACATTTCATACAACAACTTCAAAGGATCAATTCCTAATCTTCAAGTCAAAAATCATTGTTCTTTTTTATTTCTGTCATCAAATGAATTTGAAGGTCCCATTCCACCATTTCTTAGAGGTTCTATGGATATTGATCTATCCAAAAACAAATTCAATGATTCTGTTCCGTTCATATGTGCAAATGGTATAGATGCAGCTTTAGTTCATTTTGACCTTTCAAATAATCAATTATCTGGAAAAATTCCAGACTGTTGGAGGAATTTCAAGTTATTAGATTATGTAGATTTGAGCCACAACAGTTTTTCAGGGAAGATTCCTTCTTCAATGGGATCACTTGTACAACTGCAAGCATTACTATTGGGGAACAATAGCTTAACAGAGGAGATCCCTTCCTCCTTAAAGAACTGCACAGAGTTAGTAATGCTAGATTTGCGAGAAAACAGATTAGAAGGACTCGTCCCTTATTGGATTGGAAGTGAATTAAAAGAGTTGAAAGTTTTAAGCTTACAAAGGAATCATTTCTTTGGAAGTATACCAGTAGAACTTTGCTATCTACAAAGCATTCAACTTTTTGATATTTCATTAAACAGTCTATACGGAAGAATTCCCAAATGCATTAAAAATTTCACTTCAATGACTCAAAAAGCTTCATCTTCCCAATCACAAGGTTTGACTGAATATTATGTGGTTAACAGCCAAGGAACTTTGCGTCATGATATACCCTATGAATTAAAGGCATTGTTGACATGGAAAGGTGTAGAACATGTGTTCAACAACAAGGAATTGAATCTTCTAAAAAGCATTGATCTCTCGAGCAATCATTTTTCAGAAGAGATTCCACCTGAAATAGCAGAACTGATACAATTGGTCTCATTAAATTTATCAAGAAACAATTTCAGAGGAAAAATTCCTTCAAATATTGGAAAGCTAAAATCACTTGACTCTCTTGATTTGTCACGAAATAAGTTGTTTGGTTTAATTCCTTCTAGTCTTTCCCAAATAGATCGACTTGGTGTGTTAGATTTGTCTCATAATGAATTATCTGGTGAAATTCCAACGAGTACACAACTACAAAGTTTCAATGCCTCATTTTACGAAGATAATCTTGATCTGTGTGGACCACCACTTGTAAAATCGTGTGTTAGAGGGGAGCTCACACATGAACCAAAAGTAAATGTTCAAGATGATGAAGATTTGCTTCTCAATCGCGGATTTTACATAAGTCTGGTATTTGGATTTATTATAGGCTTCTGGGGAGTATTTGGTTCAATCTTAATCAAGCGTTCTTGGAGACATGCTTATTTCAAGTTCATGAATAATTTAGTGGATAATATTTACGTCAAATGCAGATGGGGGCTCAACGATTAACTGGTAATAATACTTTATCTTTAGGCATCTCATATATACTTGCATTTAACATCAAATAGTCATCTTAGTAAATCAGTATAGTCTTCACAGTTTCTTAAATAATGCGTTCTTAGTAATTTTCTTACTTCCATTAAAACAAGCATATGTTTTTATACAATACTTGTATCTATCTATCTTTGATGATAGTGTAAGCCATATATGTTCAAAATTTATCTTTCATGATATTTTGTTTCAAGGTGTGCAGTCAAAGACCTACTCTAGGAAGGTGAATCAGATTAAGGTTTGCAGTCAAAGACCTACTCTAGGAAGGTGAATGGTTTCTCTTTTTTTACGAATGGTTTGTGAGTTATTTGCATTGTAAATCTAAGAACATGATTTCTCCTTGCTCCCAACATGTCTCAAAACACTCGATTTGTCTTGATTGTACAATCCAAACCTTCAAAAGACCTTGTTTAAGACATCGGGATTGTGTAATCCGGTCAAATTGAGTGTTTGGAGAGATGTTGATGGCCGAGGAGAAATTATCTTTTTGGAAATAGATTGTTGGGGTGTGTCTTTGTAATACATGGTTATGTCATTTATCTCTTTTTGAGTTGAGTGTTGCAACTTGTAATACCTTTTGTATTCCGTGTAATATATTTATGCAATTAACATTAATGAAGTATTCTACAAGTAAAAAAATGAAACGCACCGTTTCATTAGTCTACTTTCAAAAAAAAAAAAAAAAATTAAAATGAAAATATAAACTAAAGACCACCGAACCCCACCCCACCCTCATTCTTTTCTCTCTCTCGAACTTTCCTTCCCTTTCTTCCAGCTTCTACTTCCATTGTCATCATTAACCCATACCATAACCCATTCTTCTTCTCTCTTTCGATCCCCAAATTTCTTCAGCATGCCAAGCACTCTTGAATTCAATTACACATTTAATAAAGGCTATCACAAGTACAAAGGCTATTAAGTAGGATTTTGAGTGAGGGTTTGTGCTTTAAGGAAGGAGAAGGATACCCATACCATGAAAGTTGCTAATTGGAACTCTTTGAGGTAAATATACAATCTTTAAATCAAATAATATATAGTTGGACATATGTAGTATGGTTTGAAAATTTATTTTGGGGATTAGAGGTTATATTGTAGAATTTTAAGGTTATCGGCGGTTAGTAGTAATGCTCCATACTGATATTCTAAATATTGAATTTGTGATTGATGCTCAGATTGAACAATTGTAACCCTACTTGCTCTCCGGGAGTGTTTGAAGAGAAAATGCAGTCGATTCGTCAGAGTTGTGAGTTGATAACGATCATTATCACATATTTTCACTATTAATATTATTGATATTTTGATAATTTTCTATGTTAAAGTGTTTATAAAAAATGGGGAACACATCCTTTGAACATTTTTCTTCTCATTGATACTTATGTTTAAAGTCATCGATATTATTACGGTCTCTAATTGGATTTATCTATGACTTATTGGGCAAAGGATTTGACATTGAGATTTGGTTACATATACTATGATATGAGTTTTGAGAAATGACGAAATACGGTTTTGACATATATGTTTTTTTGGAATTTTCGATATTAATATGCGGTCCATTTGGATTTGGATTTTACCTGGTATTTATAAAGTAGAGAAATTGAAACGTGGAATTTCATTGTATGTATTTTCGAGGTTGTTTTGATGTGTTGTTAAATATGGTTTTGAAATATGCGATTTGAAGGTTTTGATATTAATTTGTACGCAATTTGGATTTTGATTTGGATTTACTTATGATTATAAGTAGTAGATTTTCGATTGAGTATTGATGATACGTATTTTGAAATAAGTTTCGTTATGTTGTGAAATATGGTTTTAGCATTGTATTTTAAGAATGGTATTTTGAAAATTACGGTTATAATGACGACGACCTAGGTGCACCTTGTATGTGATTTCAATTAGCTAGAGTTACCCCGTTAGATGGAGCCGCCCCTATGGAAAGGCCGCCATTAGGAGGAGAGGGCTATCAATGAGAGGTAAACTCCCTAATTGAATATGTTTTACACTTTGTTTTGAGTCGAGAGAAAAGAGCTATCCGTTAGATGGAGCCGCCCCATGGAAAGGCCACCATTAGGAGGAGAGGGCTATCAACGAGATGGAGCTAGTTCTCGGTTCACCCATTTTAGTTATTTCACTAAATGAAGTTTTCTATATTTTTTTTAAAAGGCGTTTATTATGATTTTCGGCAATATATTTTCTAAAGGCTTGTAATCTTATTTTCACCTCTTTACAACATTGAGATTAGAAATATTCTTATTCATGATATTGATCTTCACGTACAATGATACAAAGTAATTGCAAGCAGAAATATTCATGTTGCTTCTAAATGTTAGATATGTAAGGTTATACCAAAAGGATAAACTCACAGTTTGTTTGTGTTATAAAAATCTCCCTAACAATTTAGTTCATTTTATTACTGTTTGGTTGAACATTTGCTATATCGGCGACATTGGAATTAGAAATATTCTTATTTGATTTTGGATTAATAGAATTTTATACGGTTACTAGTTTTATAAATGAACATTAGATTTTTGAGAAACTTAACTATTCGTGCCCATGTGTGTTTCCCTTCTAGTTGGTGGTGGTTGTTGTCTGCTCACTAAGTCTTTGTGACTTACCCCTTCTTTTTTACATTTTTTTTCAGATTTAAAGTCAAGTGCGTAGAAAGCTTGTAGTAGAGTTAAAGATATGTCAATGTCATGCTTTTGGTAGGTCTCCTATATGTATAAACTAAATGGTCGATGTATCTGCAGCTATTGGTAGTCTAGAAATGTTTTGATTTGAATTGTACAAACATCTAGTTATGTTACTTTGAGATTCTGTTGATAATACAAGTATATAGACAGGATTCATATCTTGGAAAATATTCAAAATACAGAGGATACTCTGTCGAAATTTCATTGGATATTATTTTAAGTGAAAGTCAATTTGAAAATTATTTAAACTATAGTTTGTCAAGTGTTGTCATTAGGCTTGCCGGACTAGGATGTTCTAGTTCGTGCGCCGGTCACGATTGTGAATTTTGGGGTCGTGACAAAGTTGGTATCAGAGCTCGGTTATAGGCCCTAATAGCTGCAGACATAGAATGAAAATAGATTCTTGCTAGTAAATTGTGAACCGCGGCACTGTTTACTTGCAAGAAGATATTAGCATTCTATGGTAGTGTCAATTGTTATCCAATCTTATTATTTGTTTTGGTCTTTGATTTGTCTCACTTTGCTTGTTGTCTTGTCCTACTTTGGTCAATTTTCTTTCATTTGGTGAGGATGCCACACAACACTAGAAGGGAAATTTGTTCGTTCTAGGTCTACTGTCTAACCTTAAGACTCTAGTCAAAGAGGTCGTTGTTTGGTTCGTACGTGTGGTGTTCGTGTTAACGAACGTAGTTTGATTGTAAGAGTAGTTAGTGTTGAGGTTCCTAGAGGAAGGCGAATTTTGCGACTGGTTTTCCAACAACCATTTTTTTTATGGGGTTGTTTTTGGGAAGCAACATGATAAGCTAAGGGAAACAAATATTTGCGGTCAACAAGAAGTTGGTTAGGGTGAGCAGTAGACGACAAATTCATCTAGAAGTGATTATGAATCCTATACATACTCCAAACAAGACCATACGAAAGACCTTTCTAGGAGTGTCAAATCTCTTTCAATGTCTCAGTTACTTCCCTGTCTCAGTGAATGACGAGTAATTCTCTTTTCTTTTGTCAATTGACTATTGAAGGTACCAGGAATATGTTGAAAAAAAAAAAAATCCTTCTTAGTTTGTTCTGAATAGTCCTTAATCAATAGAACTTTGATCTTGAGAAAGCCATTAATGTCATAAGTTTGACAGTTCAATAAAAAAATTCTTATGTATTAGAGAACGCAATAACCAATGGGATAGTAGAGGTGTTGTTTGACAGTGTTGGGTTTCTGAGGTAATTTTAATTGCAAGTTATTTTGTTTAGTTATGATTTGAAAGTATTGGAATTTGTTTAAACTGTTAAGTAAATAGAGGGAGCCTATATGGAGCAGATCTTGATTGTTAAATTGCGCGGAGGTTCGGAGGTTAAAGAAAAAGAGTTAGTTTATATTTGATATTTTCATATGGCATTTTTCTATGGATTAACTCACTAGTACGAAGTGTTGGAACAAACGGAGGATATGTCACTTTTAGAATACAAAACATGTGTGACAGTGCTTCAAAGCGCATTCATCACTCTATCATAGAAGAGATGTGTTTCAAGTGGTTCACAAAAATTACTAAGGGAATACTCAATTGGATCTAATTGTGATATTTTGTGGAGATTTCGAGCTTGACACTTCACATTAGGCAAGAAAAGTTTAAGGGAAGTAGTAAATCAAATTTTTGTAAGAAATGAGTTGAATGATAATACATAGATTTTTCTTAGCGTGATGGTGAAGTTATATTTGCTTATTAGGAACAACAAATATAAATATCATAAATGGATAGTTCTAGTAGACAAACTTTTGGGCAC
This sequence comes from Medicago lupulina, assembly GCA_958299785.1. Lineage (NCBI taxonomy): Eukaryota > Viridiplantae > Streptophyta > Magnoliopsida > Fabales > Fabaceae > Medicago > Medicago lupulina. The sequence goes on along the minus strand of OY283145.1, from coordinate 21,420,419 downwards.
AACGCAAAGTCGTTGATTAGATCATGGGGCATGTAGGTAATTCTCTTTTCCATAGAGTACTTCTGATTCTACAATGGTTGATTCGACTCTGAAAATATATATTTTTTTTTTCTTTCAAATATGGAAAGGTATGGCTTCAATGTGGTTAAGTATGTTATATTAGGAGGGATCGTCATGGGTAGCTGCGACGCAACTATTATCTAGCCATGCATTAACATAGTCGTGTTAGTACAAATTTATAGGATTTTGAGTGTGAATTGGTTGCGGGAGTTGAGATAATGGGTAATCGTTTTTCTACTTCTGAGGAAAAACCTGGTTGGGTAGCATATAATTTAACCTTCAGTTTAGGAGCTAACAAGTTATTGCAAAGAGGTTGTCAAGAATAATTGGCTTTGATTATGGATATATATAAGTGAGTGAAGAATTATAAAAAGTTCCAAAAACATTTGGGTTTCCTGATGTTGTCCTGAAGAACTTCCTGGACTGTCATTTGATAGCGAGATTAGATTCTCTATAGACTTGGTTCCTACCACTCAACCCACGTCCATACCTCTTTATCGAATGACCTAGAATAACTTACCTTGTTAAGGGACTGACCTCAATAAGAGATTTATTGACCTAAGTTCGTTTTCTTGAGGATTAATGATATTGATTATAAGTAAGGAAGATAGATCGGTGTGACTTTGTGTAGTTTATAAACAAGTGAATGAGGTGATAGTTAGGAATAAATATTATTTACCATGCATTTATTAGTTGTTTGACCAACTTCAAGAAGTTTAGTGTTTTCCAAGATTTATTGAAGTAGGGGTATCACTAGTTGGATATTAAGAGTGAACATATATCAAAGACAACTTTTCGCACATGCTACGAGCATTGTAAAATTCTGGTTATACCTTTAAGACTTACTAATACTCACAACATCTTTTATGGATTTGATGAATTGGATTCTTCAACCTTTCTTAGACTTATTGCATGATCTAAACTATTCTACATAAGAGTGAATATGGCAATAATAATTTTGCTCTTAAGATTTTGAGACATTATCTATATGAAAGGACTTTCTTAGATTTATAACAACCACAAAGGTCTTAGTATAACTTAAATTTAAGACAAACAAGGTGGATGAAGTTCTCTTAAAGACTTTTATTGCAAAGACTTGTATCACCTTGAAAGGTCAAATGTTGTTGTAAATGCTTTGAGTAGGAAGTACATGGTTAGGCTTATTCATGTAGACAAAATGAAGGGACCTATAGTTACGGGGTTACAAAAACTTGTTAGAAGTGTGATTCAATTTTAGCTTGATCATTCAATGGCATTATTGGTCATGTGTAAATTTGTTCCCCCATAGTTTACAATATCAGGGAGACTCATTTAAGATTTAGACTAAGTAAAGTTGATAGATAATGGGAGGAATAGCAAAGTTACTAACTTCTTATTTGATTTAGGGTTGGTATAGGTGGTATATAATGTGTGGAACAATAAGGTTATGAGCTTCTTAGATAATTTCGAGGGTGTTTTGTGGTTGAAGTCTTGATTGTGTGTTCGCTAAATTAAGGAGAAAAATATTATAGGAGGATCATTATTCTTGTTATATATTAGGTTCTAATAAGATATACAAAGACTTACATAAATTTTATTGATGGGAAAGGATGAATGAGGATGTAAAATAAAATAAAATAATTATCTCTAATAGGTATTTGGTGTGCCGATCTCTACTACATGTGATTATAAGGCTCGATTCACTGCTACGTTTTGAAAGTCTTTCGAATATGAATTTGGTACCGGATTGAACCTCACTACAACTTTCATCCTAAGACAGATGATCAATCTAGGAAAATTATACAAATCGTAGAGAATATGTTATGTGTTTGTGGTCTTGTTATTACAGAGAGTGGGGCCTACGTTTGTCTATGATGGAATTTGCATAGAAATAGCTACCAATTCAGTAGCCAGGTGGCACCTTTTTAGGCATTGTATGATAGGTGATATATGTCGTCGATATGATGGGTTGAAAATGGAGAGTTTGAACCGATGAGTTTAGAGTTGATTAAAAGTTCCATTCAAAGGGTCGAATTAATCTACTTTCTTTAGTGGCAACTTAGAGTAGGAAATACCTTATTCTAACAAGAGGCGCCATCCCTTAGAGTTGACCGTGGGAGAGCAAGTATTCTTACGTGTTTCAGTAATGTGGACTGTTTTATGGTTTGGCAACAAGGGACTAGCTAGTTAAACATTCATTGGAACGTTTGAAATTTTAGAAAGTCAGACTTGTAGCTTATCATTTGGTACTTCTACCGGAGAGTTCGTCATGTCTTTCATATTTTATGCTTCAAAACTACCTTTATACTTTTCTCATGTGATTAATCATGAAGATGTGCAGTTAGACAAGAATTTTTCTTGCATTAAACATTTGACTGCTATAATAAAAAAAAAATGATATGTTTATAATCAAAGGATATCGTTCCGATAAAGGTTATATGGTAAGGATTGTCCGGTGACGAAACAAGTAGGAATTTGAATAAGTGATGCGTGCAAAGTACTCACTCTTATTAGAACTCAAAGTTAGTAGTGTAAATTCGAGGACGAATTTTCTTAAGGGGGAAGATTGAAACGCACCGTTTCATTAGTCTACTTTCAAAAAAAAAAAAAAAAAAATTAAAAAATTAAAATGAAAATATAAACTAAAGACCACCGAACCCCACCCCACCCTCATTCTTTTCTCTCTCTCGAACTTTCCTTCCCTTTCTTCCAGCTTCTACTTCCATTGTCATCATTAACCCATACCATAACCCATTCTTCTTCTCTCTTTCGATCCCCAAATTTCTTCAGCATGCCAAGCACTCTTGAATTCAATTACACATTTAATAAAGGCTATCACAAGTACAAAGGCTATTAAGTAGGATTTTGAGTGAGGGTTTGTGCTTTAAGGAAGGAGAAGGATACCCATACCATGAAAGTTGCTAATTGGAACTCTTTGAGGTAAATATACAATCTTTAAATCAAATAATATATAGTTGGACATATGTAGTATGGTTTGAAAATTTATTTTGGGGATTAGAGGTTATATTGTAGAATTTTAAGGTTATCGGCGGTTAGTAGTAATGCTCCATACTGATATTCTAAATATTGAATTTGTGATTGATGCTCAGATTGAACAATTGTAACCCTACTTGCTCTCCGGGAGTGTTTGAAGAGAAAATGCAGTCGATTCGTCAGAGTTGTGAGTTGATAACGATCATTATCACATATTTTCACTATTAATATTATTGATATTTTGATAATTTTCTATGTTAAAGTGTTTATAAAAAATGGGGAACACATCCTTTGAACATTTTTCTTCTCATTGATACTTATGTTTAAAGTCATCGATATTATTACGGTCTCTAATTGGATTTATCTATGACTTATTGGGCAAAGGATTTGACATTGAGATTTGGTTACATATACTATGATATGAGTTTTGAGAAATGACGAAATACGGTTTTGACATATATGTTTTTTTGGAATTTTCGATATTAATATGCGGTCCATTTGGATTTGGATTTTACCTGGTATTTATAAAGTAGAGAAATTGAAACGTGGAATTTCATTGTATGTATTTTCGAGGTTGTTTTGATGTGTTGTTAAATATGGTTTTGAAATATGCGATTTGAAGGTTTTGATATTAATTTGTACGCAATTTGGATTTTGATTTGGATTTACTGATGATTATAAGTAGTAGATTTTCGATTGAGTATTGATGATACGTATTTTGAAATAAGTTTCGTTATGTTGTGAAATATGGTTTTAGCATTGTATTTTAAGAATGGTATTTTGAAAATTACGGTTATAATGACGACGACCTAGGTGCACCTAGTATGTGATTTCAATTAGCTAGAGTTACCCCGTTAGATGGAGCCGCCCCTATGGAAAGGCCGCCATTAGGAGGAGAGGGCTATCAATGAGAGGTAAACTCCCTAATTGAATATGTTTTACACTTTGTTTTGAGTCGAGAGAAAAGAGCTATCCGTTAGATGGAGCCGCCCCATGGAAAGGCCACCATTAGGAGGAGAGGGCTATCAACGAGATGGAGCTAGTTCTCGGTTCACCCATTTTAGTTATTTCACTAAATGAAGTTTTCTATATTTTTTTTAAAAGGCGTTTATTATGATTTTCGGCAATATATTTTCTAAAGGCTTGTAATCTTATTTTCACCTCTTTACAACATTGAGATTAGAAATATTCTTATTCATGATATTGATCTTCACGTACAATGATACAAAGTAATTGCAAGCAGAAATATTCATGTTGCTTCTAAATGTTAGATATGTAAGGTTATACCAAAAGGATAAACTCACAGTTTGTTTGTGTTATAAAAATCTCCCTAACAATTTAGTTCATTTTATTACTGTTTGGTTAAACATTTGCTATATCGGCGACATTGGAATTAGAAATATTCTTATTTGATTTTGGATTAATAGAATTTTATACGGTTACTAGTTTTATAAATGAACATTAGATTTTTGAGAAACTTAACTACTCGTGCCCATGTGTGTTTCCCTTCTAGTTGGTGGTGGTTGTTGTCTGCTCACTAAGTCTTTGTGACTTACCCCTTCTTTTTTACATTTTTTTTCAGATTTAAAGTCAAGTGCGTAGAAAGCTTGTAGCAGAGTTAAAGATATGTCAATGTCATGCTTTTGGTAGGTCTCCTATATGTATAAACTAAATGGTCGATGTATCTGCAGCTATTGGTAGTCTAGAAATGTTTTGATTTGAATTGTACAAACATCTAGTTATGTTACTTTGAGATTCTGTTGATAATACAAGTATATAGACAGGATTCATATCTTGGAAAATATTCAAAATACAGAGGATACTCTGTCGAAATTTCATTGGATATTATTTTAAGTGAAAGTCAATTTGAAAATTATTTAAACTATAGTTTGTCAAGTGTTGTCATTAGGCTTGCCGGACTAGGATGTTCTAATTCGTGCGCCGGTCACGATTGTGAATTTTGGGGTCGTGACAAAAAATACATATGTCATTTTCCCACGTGTTCTACTCACAAGTAATTTAATTTATTTATTACATTTTGGAAGAAACTAGGAATATAATTTTTTTAGTATTTTACCTTTCTACATGATACTAACTACATGAAAAAGCAACTGGAAAAGCAAAGGTTCAAATACTTAGATATAAATTTAATTAAGAAAAGATGAAATTGAAGTCACAAGTTCTCGATGACTGTGGCATATTCTATGCAATTTGAAGTCCTAATAGTTTTCGCAGCAGCACAGGATATTAACTGTCGAACCAAGAAAGCTTGCAGTTGAAGTAATTGCTGCTGGGATTCTGGTGAGAGCTGAAATTTAGATATATGACATTGACAGAAAGTACTTATAATTTGTCATAAAACAAATTAAAATCATAAATTCATTTACCATTTCAGGTTTCATATCTTTATTATCAGAATAGTTATCCTTAATAGGAGGATTTGTGCAGTGTAATTAGTTTCCATTTCCCAAGCTTCTCAGTCCAGTTAGCATAAAAAAATGAACCAAACTATGAACTGTGCTTGAATCAAACTGAAAATAACCAAATTGTTAAAGGTTTCCGAACCGAATTTGATGTGACACAGGTTCAATAACTGAATCCTTTCAGCAGTTCAATTTGATAACTGACTAACTGAGGGTCGGAAAAGAATGAGTAATGTCAATGACGTGGAATGGTCGGAAAAATAACCTGGTTTTTCTTATCTTTTTTAATCATGATAGACATTGACTTCAAATAACTAAATCCTTTAATGTATACTCAGATTGTGACCTCCAAAAAGAAAATCACAAGATTAGGAGGCATAAGGATCAGTTCCTATGTCATCTTTGTTTTCGAGTTGGTTTAGCATCGCACCGAAGTTCAGAATCAGATTATTTTGGTTCATAAAAATTTTAAACAGTTAGGTTCAGTTCATCAAACTATTTTTGAGTTCAATTTGGTTTTATGTATGAACTGAACTATGACGAGAGAAATGATAACTAAATACTCTTTTGAACATACTCTTCAATTCGATCTTAGGAATGTTCAAATGAATTATTAGAAAGCATCTAAATTTTATCGTAAAATGACCATAGGTTAAGACAAAAATGAATGATAATATGTGATGGTGTTTTGCGTAGCGCCACTAAGCAACACTGAAGTTTGGTTTTTTACATCAACAAAAACATGGTTTAACTGAAGTTTGTACTGAACTTTTACTCTAATTTTCCTAGATGCTTTAGAAGTTAACTTTATGACTGTAGTGGAACAATGTGTTCTAAATTCTAATTTGAAGTAGTTTTTGGTTTTTTTGGAGCTTCTGTATAATATATGAAACATAATGATACAACTTTATAGATGTATAATATATGACGTTTACTTTATATTATTTTTTCATTATCCCAATTATACCGTTGAACAATTTTTTTTATAATAAAGATTGTTGTTCTTGTCATTTGAAAAGCAACAAACATTTATATTTTTACTTTTAATCAAAACCAAAATTTTATAAAAAAAAAAAAAATTAACGTTCATAATTTTCAAAAGTTAGCGCAGTAAAAAAAGCGGAAACACGAGTTCGCTAGTAAATAAATAAAACACCATCTACAAAGTGTAAAACAAGAGCGGATAACAATAGACCAAACCTACACACCCGAGATATTAGTCCTAAGATATAAGTCACGGCAAGGAGATAATTAACGTAACGAGTAACATACCAACATAGAGATGGCAATTGGACCCATGCCTAATGGGTACCCGCAAAAAATACCCATAATGGGTAGGGTAAAACCCCGCTTTTATGGGTCTGAGCACGGGTCCGGGTAATACCCACAAATTTAAATGGATATGGACACGGGTAAGGGTACTATACTGTCCAGACCCACAACCCCGCATATGCATATTTATATAATATCATAAATAATTTATTTATTTTTGGTGTATAATTAATTAATTAATTTAGTTAGCTATTTAAGCCTAAACCTAAACTTAAACCAAAAAACAACTTAATACAATAACAACTCCATCATGCCGGTGTACAATTTTTTAGGGATGTTTTACATGTTTTCTATTTGACTAAATACTACGATTCATACTATTTTATGAGTTAATTTTAAAAAATCTGGACCGTAGTTTTATTTCATTTGTGATGTTTTTATTGTCTTTTCAAAGTTAAAATGCGGGTAATGGGTACGGGTATGGGCACTTAGGTACCCATAGGGTATGGGGAAGGGGACTAAAGTTGTTGCCCACGAGGGTACGGGCACGGGTACGGGTATTTTTTACAAATGCGGGTATGGGGAAGGGCACTATAGTACCCTACCCATTGGGTACCCATTGCCATCCCTATACCAACATATTCAAAATCTTTCAAAAAAATAACATTAACCATTCAAAAAATCGAATTGAAGATTTTATATTTCAAATATTATAATATTATTTTTAATTGATCTTGATAAAATGATTTTATTAATTATATTTTACCTCAAAATTTCATATTTTGGTTTTATATTGTCTATCTTTCTTATAATATATCTAGTGTATTTTTCCCGCATTGCCCGGATTACAGTTCAAATGATATGTATAATAGTCATTAAAATTCATATATTTGTGAAATAATAAAAGAAAAAAGACTACTCATTAAAACACACAATTTATTAAATTAACCATAAACATCTAACCAAAATATAAAAGACTTTTTCTATTCACACCCGATATTTTTTTAGTTACACCCAAATTTTCTTAAAAGTTTTTTATATAAATTGCCCTTTTATATAAATTTTTTAAAAACCTTGATTTGATTCACTGTCACTGAATTTCACCCTTTTTCACCTACAAACAATCAAACAATATGATGTTCAATCAATTTCTATGGAAGATTAAAGAGTGAATCAAAACATCTTTCATCCATACTCGATCGCATATAAGTAAAAGTGAATTTCTTCTTCTTTTTCAATAATGGTAGTTTCAATTTTTTTTCTTCTTGTTCAACTGCACTGTAGGACGGTTTCAATTTACATTGTTGAGGTTAACTTAAATTCAGTTTAAGTAGGTTCATGTAAACTAAGTTTACATGAACCTACTTAAACTGAGTTTACATGAACCTACTTAAACTGAGTTTACATGACCTACTTAAACTAAGTTAACATGACCTACTTAAACTAAATTTACAAGAACCTACTTAAACTGACATGACCTACTTAAACTCAGTTTACATGAACCTACTTAAAATGAGTTTATATGACCTACTTAAATTGAGTTTACATGTACATACTTAAAATAAGATTACGTAGAATCATTGAACAAGGTTGATATGTACACTTAAACTCAATTTACATGACCTACTTAAACTCAATTTACATGACCTACTTAAACTAAGTTTACATGATCTACTTAAGCTGAGTTTAAGTATGTACACTTAAACTCAGTTTACATGACCTACTTAAAATAAATTTACATGACCTACTTAAACTGCGTTTAAGGAAAAGGAGTTTTGGGGTGTACCCAAGAAATAAGTAAGAGGCGTTTTGAAAATCAAATTTTATAAAAGAAGTAATTTTGTCAATAAAAGGGTAGTTTTAGGGTGTAACCAGGAATATACAGGGTGTAATTAGAAAAAGTCAATATAAAATTAATAAATTATATTTTTGTAAGTTGAAATAATAATCAAGAATCTATGTTTAGAATGAATATGATGTAAGAAAAAATGTTTACACATATATAAAATTGATTAGTATAAATATTTCAATTTTAATAAAATAACTATTTGAAGTTTACTATATCAATTTATTCTTTAAAAAATGAATTATTTATTAATAAAATTGGTCACAAAATGTATAGTTGAGCTATTGGCGCTCATTAGGCCAGACCTCAAGCTTAAAGAGCTTTGCATAGGTACTTAGAGATAACCCACAAAATATGTTCTATCGACATCGACAACTGAAGCCATAACTTTGCATAGCACTGATTTATTAATATTTTTTAAAAGAATTATGTAACCATAAATTACTTTAGTAAATTAATTTTGCTTCAAATCAATCACTCAAAATACGTATTTCATAGTTTTTTTAGGGGACATATTTTATAGTCTAGTAATATCATTTTTATTCAAAGTATTTTATTATTTAAATTTATCAATTTTTGAATATAAGTTTGTTAAATAAATCTAACTCTATAATGTAATTGTCCCATTCATCACATGGGAAAAAGACTCATTGAAATATCGATTAAAAGTTGGAGTCCATATGATGTTGTTAAGGAATATCGATCAAATATTAGGATTATGTAATGAAACAAGACTCATAATAACCAAAATGGGCAAATACATGCTTGAAAGAAATGTGATATCGGAAGTCATATTGGAGAGGAAGTATTTATACCTACTTTATCTCTTACACCTTCCGACCTTAGAATTCCTTTCCCACACTCTCTGAGACAATTTTGGTTAGCACTTTCATTCTCACTGACAATCAACAAGAGTGAAGGACAATCTCTTAAAAATGTTGGAATATATTTGTTGTCACCGGATTTTCACATGGTCAATTATATGTTGTTATTTGAAGAGTTACTTCAAGAGATTACTTGAAGATATTAATAACTGATGAAGATGACGAATATACTAACGTGACTTCAAACGTTGTTTATAAAGAAGTATTTCGTAATGTATAATAATTAAGGTTCGGTGTACGATTCTTCACTATTATGTTCAATCGTCATACACTAACGATGTCAGCTGAATACTAATTATGTAATGTATTGCATCGTAGTTCTAATGTTATATATTCATTACAAATTAGTTAGACGGTATAACTTATTCGTCGATTTTATTTGTTGGTTGGATCAATGTTATAGTTTTGATAATTTTTTTCCATGAGCCCCATTTGTTTGTTGAACAGAGTCTTCATTTTAGTGTTTTGGAAAGATTTTCTAAACCATTACAGACCATAATGCATGTTATGTGGCTTGCGTATGTGGGTAATTCGAAAAAAAAAATATGAATAATTCTTGTTTCAAGCAAAAGGAATATTTTGCTCAACTGCTATAAACAGATAAATTATTATCGTTCTGGTGGTTGATAGTTAATCCTTAATGGTGGCATGAGGTAAACGGTAAACCTTTTAGTAGCTTCGTTTCTATTTTGTTCGTGTTATTTTTGCAAGACTCTCTTGTTCAACCCTTGTACTTCTTGTGCAACCTCTTGTTGCAACTTGCAATACCTTTGTATTCTCTGTAATTTCTCCATGCAATAAACATTGATGAAGTAACTTTATCAGTATACCCTTTTTCATATTATGCCATATTTATCTGTATTCTATCAGAATAATTTCATTATGACAATCATCTCTATAAAATCAATTTAAAATTAGAATATATTATTTGAGCTAAAATAGTAGCAACTCTTTAATGAACATGTATATATACGGAGTATAAACTCTAATACAAAGTAACAAGGTCACAAAATGTTATCATCACAGCCACGAGTTACAAATAAAACTACAAAAATAGCTACCTGATAAACATGTGCATCTCATATAATGGTTCAACCATAATTTGGTATTTTTACAAAATAATATTAACTCTAATCACTTCAGTTATATATCTAGTAGCATGGCAAAATAACACACTCATGTACGGACAGATAAAAGAAATCACTTGGTTATATAATTATTAAATATGGGTGATTATATATATTTTTGTTTTGTTTATTATGAAAGACTCTAAAGTCTTCTACGTTATCCTTAATCATGTCGTTTTTCCCCTTATGGTTCTTGGGAACAATCAATCATGACCACAATGTAATTATTATAAATTCAGGTATTGGCAATGCAATTAAGTACACAAAACAATCAATCAAATTACAAACATATCTTCATACATAACTTGTGATGACCATAATGTCAATGATGAATCCATTTTGTTTGAAATTGATTCAAACCATATTTCTCGTGTGTTTGGTGTTGCAAGCAGACCATCTTGTTAGTTCAAAAGAAGCTGTTAGGTGCATACAAAGTGAGAGGCAGACACTCCTTCAATTTAAGGCTGGCCTCATTGATGACTATGACATGTTGTCATCCTGGACAACAGAAGATTGCTGCCAATGGAAGGGAGTTGGTTGCAGCAACATCACAGGTCATGTACTAAGGCTCAACCTTCATGGTGATTATAATAAGGGTTAATATGTCTTTACCCCCTTGTAAATTCGGCGAGTTCCGGTTTTCACCCCTGTAAAAAAAAAAGTTTAGATTCCAACCCTATAATATGAAGATTCTCCACAAAACACACCTGTAATATAAAGATTCTCCACAAAACACCCCTGACCCCATCCAGACGCTGACGTGGCACGCCACTGTGTAATTATTTTTATTTTTATTTTTTTTAAAACCTGACACGTGTGTAATGGACGCTGACGTGACACACCACTATGTAATTATTTTAATTTTTATTTTTTTAAAAACTGACATGTGTATAATGGTTTAAAAAATTATTTTTAAAAAGATAAAAAATAAAAATAAAAACTGAAAATTTATTTTAAAAAATAAGAAAAAAAATCGATTTTTTTAAAAAACGAAAATAAATTAGACTTTTTTAAAAAATAAATAATTTTTTATATTCATTTAAATTTAAAAATAGAAAAAAAATCAGATTATTTTTTCTAAAATTGAAAAAATTGGAAGAAAAAATCAGATTTTTTTTTTAAATTTAAAAAAACAGAAACAAATTCAAATTTTTTTTTCCTAAAATTTTATAAAATCTTTTTCAAAACTAAAATATTAGAAAAAAAAATAATTATTTTTTACGAAAATGAAAATTTTTGGAACTTAATGTATTTCAAAATTTTCGAAAATAATTAGAAAATATAATTCGAAAAAGTTTAGATTTTTTTTTCATAATTAAAAAGCTTCATTTTCATTTTTATACAAAAAATAAAAATTTTGGAAAATATTTTTCGTAGTAAAAAAAATTCCTGAATTTTTCAAAATTTTATTTTTTCGTAAAATCAAAATTCCATATTTTTTTTCTTCTTATTTTTAGAAATTTTTTATTTTCCTTAAGAAAAATTTAATTTCAAATTTGTTTTCCTAAATTTTGGTTTTTTTAAATTTTAAAAATTAAACTCCATAATTTTTTATTTTTTTCGAAAATATTTTTTTTACGATTTTTTTATTCTAAAAAATTAATTTTCTGATTTTTAAAATAATTTTTTATTTTTCAATTAATATAACTTCATTTATATTATTTTTTATTTTAAAAAAATAAAATAAAAAATTAATTATACAGTCAGCGTGCCACATAATCAAATATGCACAGTCAGCGCGCCACTCAGCATGCCACGTCAGCGTCAGGGTCTAAAACGAAAGAATCTTAAATTACAAGGTTGAAATCTAAACTTTTTTTTTTACAGGGGCGTAAACCGGAACTCGCCCAAATTACAGGGGGTAAAGACATATTAACCCTTATAATAATTACTATATCAGACGTGACATCCATAAGTCATTGATGGAGTTGCAACGATTACAATATTTGAACCTCAGCGGAAATAATTTTAGAAAGAGTATTCTCCCAGGTTTCTTTGGATCTTTAAGAAACCTAAGATACCTTGATCTTTCGAATTGTTATTTTGGCGGACAAATTCATATTCAATTTGAGTCCCTTTTGCATTTGAAATACTTGAGTCTTTCATGGAATCGTCTATATGGTGTGATTCCTCATCGACTTGGAGATCTCTCCAACTTGAAATTTCTTGCTCTCAGCAACAATGACTTGGAAGGAAGCATTCCATCTCAACTTGGAAATCTCTCCAACTTGCAATTTCTTGATCTCAACAACAATCATTTGGAAGGAAGCATTCCATCACAACTTGGAAAGCTTACGAATCTACAAGTGCTTTATCTTGGAAGCGCGTATTATGAGAGTGCTAATCTGACAATTGATAACAAGGATCATAGTGGAGGTCAGTGGTTGTCTAATCTTACTTCTTTAACCCATCTTCACATGTGGTCAATATCTAATCTTAATAAATCTAATAGTTGGTTGCAAATGGTTGGTAAGTTGCCAAAATTGAGAGAACTAAGTTTAAGAATTTGTGACCTTTCTGATCATTTTATCCATTCTGTGAGTCAATCCAATTTCAACTTTTCCACTTCTCTTTCTATCCTTGATCTCTCTGAAAATAACTTTATGTCACCTTTGATATTTAAGTGGGTGTCAAACATAAGTTTCAATCTTGTTGAGCTTGACCTTTCTTTCAACTTCTTAGAGGCTCCTCCATCAAGTGACTATGCCATAGTGATGAAGTCTCTTGAGAGACTTGACCTGTCAGGTAATAGATTAAAGGGTGAGGTGTGTAAATCCTTCATGAATATATGCACCTTACGTTCTTTAAATCTGAATGGAAACAATTTTACAAAAGACCTTCAAACAATTCTTCATAATTTGTCTAGTGGTTGTGTTAGAAACTCACTTCAAGTGTTAGACCTCAGTTGGAATGGAATCACTGGAACACTACCTGACCTTTCTGCATTCACATCATTGAAAACATTTGATCTTTCTAGTAATAAGCTGAGTGGAATGATTCCTGAAGGTAGTAGCTTGCCATTTCTGTTGGAACAATTATCCATTGCATCAAACTCTCAAGAAGGATTAATTCCTAAATCATTTTGGATGAATGCATGTAAGTTGAAATCATTGGACCTGTCCAATAACAGTTTCAGTGGTGAGCTTCAAGTATGAATTCATCACTTATCTAGATGTGCTAGATACTCACTTCAACAATTAGATCTAAGCATTAATCTAATCAATGGCACATTACCTGATCTCTCAATATTCTCATTTTTGGAAATATTTGATATTTCTGAAAATAGACTAAACGGGAAGATATTTGAAGATATTCGATTTCCAACTACACTAAGGAAACTTAAAATGAATTCGAACTCTTTAAGTGGTGTGATCTCTGACTTCCATTTTTCTGGTATGTCAATGTTAAGATATTTATATTTGTCTGACAACTCACTAGCATTGAGATTTACTGAAAACTGGGTTCCGCCTTTTCAACTTGACACTATAGGATTGAGATCTTGCAAACTTGGACCTACATTTCCTAAATGGATTCAGACACAAAAATACCTGGTGGATCTTGATATTTCGAATGCTGGAATTTCAGATAATGTTCCAGAGTGGTTTTGGGCTAAACTATCATCACAAGAGTGCAACAACATCAACATTTCAAACAACAATCTCAAAGGATTAACTCCAAATCTTCAAGTAGAAAATTATTGTTCTATTTTATCTCTTTCATCAAATGAATTTGAAGGGCCCATTCCTCCATTTATACAAGGTTCCCATGTTATTGACCTGTCCAAAAACAAATTCTCTGATTCTCTTCCATTCTTATGTACAAATGGTATAGATGCAATGTTAGGCCAGTTTGACCTTTCGAATAATCAATTATCTGGACAAATTCCAGATTGTTGGAGCAATTTCAAGTCGTTAGCTTATCTAGATTTGAGCCACAACAATTTTTCAGGGAAGATTCCTTCTTCAATGGGATCACTTGTAGGACTGCAAGCATTACTATTGAGGAACAACAGCTTAACAGAGGAGATCCCTGTCTCCTTAATGAACTGCATACAGTTAGTAATGTTAGATTTTAGAGAAAATAGGTTAGAAGGACTCATTCCTTATTGGATTGGAAGTGAATTACAAGATCTACAAATTTTAAGCTTACAAAAGAATCATTTCTTTGGAAGTTTACCATTTGAACTTTGCCATCTACAAAATATTCAACTTTTTGATCTCTCATTGAACAATCTCTCTGGGCAGATTCCGAAATGCATTAAAAATTTCACTTCAATGACTCAAAAATATTCTTCAGATGGTTTTATCAGTCATTCTTATCTTATCATCCAAGGATCTACGGGTTTTGAAGAAGGCTATGAATTGAGTGCATTCTTGACATGGAAAGGTGTAGAACAAGTGTTCAACAACAATGAATTGTTTTTTCTAAAAAGCATAGATCTCTCAAGCAATCACTTTTCAGGAGAGATTCCACGTGAAATAGCAAATTTGATTCAATTGGTCTCATTGAATTTATCAAGAAACAACTTCATAGGGGAAATTCCTTCAAATATTGGAAATCTAACATCACTTGACTTTCTCGATTTGTCACGAAACAAGTTGCTTGGTTCAATTCCTCCTAGTCTCTCTCAAATTGCTCGGCTTAGTGTGTTAGATTTGTCACATAATCAATTATCTGGAGAAATTCCAACGAGTACACAACTACAAAGTTTCAATGCCTCATATTACGAAGATAATCTTGATCTTTGTGGTCCACCACTTGTAAAATTGTGCCTTGAAGGGGAGCCAACACATGATCCAAAAGTCAAAATTCAAGACGATGAAGATTTGCTCCTGAATCATGGATTTTACATCAGTCTGACATTTGGATTTATTATAGGCTTCTGGGGAGTATTTGGCTCAATCCTAATCAAGTGTTCTTGGCGACATGCTTATTTCAAGTTCATGAACAATTTATGGGATAAAATTTACGTGAAATGCAGAAGGTAGCTCAAAGACTAACCGGTAATAATACTTTAACTTTAGCAATCTCATATATACTTACATTTTACATCAAATAGTCATTATAATATAACACTGAAGTATCTAAAAATATATTGTTTTTACATACTATTTATATTTGAAGATGTTGATTTTAAGTCTCTACAGTTTCTACATTTAGTAATTTGGAGGAATTTAAATGATATATTTTTATTTCTACTAAAACAAGCATATGTTTTTATACATTACTTATAGGTTAAAGTTATCTATCTAAAAATGTGTCGGCTAATCTTGTGGTTTAACTGTCAAATTTTTTTAAATATTTATATGTTAGACTTCATATCTAAAGTTTTTAACACTTAATCTGACAGGGTTGCAGAATATCATGCATCTTCACTAAAGATTACTCGATAGTGCATTGGTGGTGGATCAGATTAAGGTGCTCAGGGATGAAAATTATTTGCATCATAACTCTAGGAATATGATGTCTCCTAGCCCCCAATATGTCTCAAAACACTCGATTTGTCTTGATTTTACAGTCCATATGTGCAAAAGACATCCCGTTTTACATGTCCGGATTGTGTAAGCCGGACAAATTGAGTGTTTTGAGAGATGTTGAGGGCGAAGAGAAACTATCCTTTAGGAAATAGATAATATATTGTATTGCCATTTATCACATATGTATTAGTCTCTTCTTGAATTGAGTTGCAACTTGCAATATCTTTGGTATTCTCTGTATTTTAGTTATGCAATATAAACATTGGTGAAGTATTCTACAAGTAAAAAGTACATGTGCCATTTTTCCATGCATTCTACTCAAAAGTATTTTCTTCTATAGAAAACAATTAAAACTGATAATTTAAATTTTCAAAATTACTACTCCTTCATTTATTAATTTATTACATTTTAGTAGAAACCAGGGATGCTATTTTTTTTAGTATTTTATTATTTTACATGATACTAACTAAATGAAAACCAACTGAAAAAGAATAGGTACTAATACTTACACATAAATTAAATTATGAAAAGGAAAAAAAAAAAAAACAGGAAGAATGTCTTTAATGGAGTCAAATTAATTTACATATGATATATAGTCATGCATCAGCTGTAATAAAGAGAGAATATCAACATGCAAAATTGTTTATGACTAAAGAACTTGTCTGTGTTTGTGAAAATGGTTCAATGGCTTAGACTCACCTTAGGAATGAAAAAAAGAACATGCGGAATGTCTTGAATGGAGTCAAATTGGTTTCAAACTCCTCAAAGTACAATACTGGATTCTGGTCAGGACTAGCCTTTGTGTTTCCAATCATAGTCCATCGATGGAAATACATATAATTAGTGATAAACAAATTAAAATCATAGGCTATTTACCATTTCAAAGTTTCGTATATTTATCGTTGGAACTTTCCACATAATAGAGAAACCAAAACGTGGACATGAAATAGGCATCAATTCTGGGCACAAGTTCTGAATTTTTATGGTAAAGGAGGGTGTAATGTTTCACAATGAGAAAAAAAAATCACCATGACTTTAATGTATTTTAAAATAAAGAAAGATGAAACAAATTAAATTGAAGAAAGATGACCATAAAAAATCGTTCAAGAATTAATACCTCTATATGGTATAAAACCACTCTAAAACGATACAAATACCACTCGGAACCGAAGGGACAGAAAGATTAGAAAAAGAGGAGAAAGACTCGTCAACACAATTCGGAGAAGGGAGAGTGAAAAAAAATTCGAAGTAGGCGAGCTCTCCTTTTATAGGGAAAGTTCATAACAAATCCGAAATGACTTAATCAATAAGAAACTTAATAACCGGATATACCCGAAATTTTTCCAATATTTTGTTGGATCGAATTATAACAAAATTTATTTGTTTAGAAAGTGCTTTTAGATGATTATTAAATTAAAACAATTACTTTAACAATTTGAGGTGATAAAAAATATATTTATTTTATCCAAGCTCACCCCAAAGGATCTACTAGAGTGTGTCATCTCGTATGTGGGATATTTTTTCAATTCACATAAATACTAGTTCTATTCAATAAAACTTGTGTTTACTCTTCCAACCTTCACTTGATTTGAACTGGTGTTCCAAAAAGATCAAAGAGGGACACAAAGTCACCATGACTTTTCTGCAATAAAATTAGTTCATTCGGATTCCTCAATGGAAAAAATGTCAATGAGCATACGGTGTACAAATGTAATTTGTACCATATAAAAATGTGTAAGCTACACTTTTACTCACTTGTCTTTCAATAACAGCAATTTAAGCCCTTTGTTTTTAGACGACATGCATCTTCCCAACAGACTTGCAACGTTTTTAAAATACCAAATATCATGTTTGATCTTTTTAGTTTGACAGAATTCTCAAGTTAGTCCTTTAAGTATTAAAAATTTCAAATATGTCATTTTAGCTGATAAACTATTTCACCGTTACCCCTGCTGTCAGTTAATAATTAACTGATTCTGAGATAGCCGTTAAGTTGTTGACTTGGATTAAAACATTGTCTTTTAAAAGCTCCAGGGCGTCAAAAAGTTACGTTTAATCGTCACAAATGATCATTCTAGCACTATAAATGTAGTTTAATAGTGCTAGAAAGGCATTTGTTATTGTAAATAGCTGTCTTTCTAGCACTATAAATGATCATTTGTGACCATTAAACATAGCGTTTTAACACCCTCAAGCTTTTAAAAGGCATCATTTTGATCCAAGTCAACAACTTAACGACTACATCAACATCAGTTAAACGGAGACTGACAGAAGGGGTAACGGTTGAAACTTAAAGAACTAACCTGAGAATTCTATTGAACTAAAAGGACCTAATTGAAACTTTCGAAACTTAAAGGACTAACTTGAGAATTTTGTCAAACTAAAAGGATCAAAAGTGGTATTTGGCCTTTTTAAAATTAGAGGGCCAAATTTTTTTTTTGGTTAGGGGACACAAATCACGACTATTTTTCCAAATTCTACATGTTGTTCTTTTTTTTTTTTACGTAAAGACAATTTCATTAACAAAAGTCTGACAATAAATCAAATGCCAAGACTGCAGAAATACAAGGGAGAGTCTCTTCGATTCATATACAATCTAAATTATGAAGAGAATATTTAGACAAATAATAAGCAGTCTGGTTAGCTTTACACCTAACATGCAAAAACTTTAAACTACGAAAAATAATTAAAACTAATACAATCATCAATAATGAGCCGACATAGGTGAGAGATTGTTGATGAGCATCCAACATCAAGACTACATTAGACGCATCTAATTCTTCTATGAGATTCAGAAAAGACTTGAATTTCACAAATTCCAAACCATTCCGCATAGGGATGTTCATGTCCAATCCAATACAATGCAAACCGTGGTAACCGAACTAAAAATCGAAAATCGAAAAAACCCGCAATTTTAAATGGATTGGATTGGTTTTCGATTCCCTTAGTATAAACCGATCCGATCCAATCCAAACCAAAATATTTATACTTGAAATATATTATTATAGGAATTTTTTATAAATGTTTCATTAATTTACAATTCTGTAACTATTTTCTGAACTTGTTCTTTTATAATGTTGAGGTTTTTTCATTCTTTTAAGAAATATTATTAATTTACGACTGTGTTCCTATTTTCTTGAACCTAATATTTTATTTGTTTTATGTTGCTTTTATTTTCTACTTATTCATCTTTTTCGAAACCTTACCTTTTTTGTGAAATGTCATAAAATAATATATTTTCTTAAGAGAAAATGACAACGTATACAACATTGAAAAATGAAAACTAATCCAATACAAACCGTAAACATTTGGATCAGATTGGATTTGATTTTAAAACAAAATCAATTGGATGAACAAATAATAAAACCGAAGAGATTGGATCAAGTGATTTTTCCTCCCAAAACCGAACCAATTCAATCCGCGAACACCAAATATTGACAAAGTTGGACCTCTAGTTGGTGTCTTCAACAACACCGTACAAACACTATTGAAATTTTCAATAGATATTTGTGTCTTTTGAACAGTGGCAACCACGTCAACATCGGCATCCTCAAAACATTTCTTATTTCTAGCACACCATACTGAAGGTGGGAAAAACACAAGAAGGGGGGGTTGAATTGTGTTTTCAAAAATGTTTCTTTCTCGCGAAAAACAGCACTGTTCTCAGGATCAAAGTCTGAAAAGATCAGAGTCTGATTAGAGTTCAGAGTTTGAGTGTGCAGCGGATAAGAGAAAGAGAGCAAGAGAAAGAAGAAGAACACAAGCAATTTATACAGGTTCCTTCCACAATCCGGAAGTAGTCCTGTCCCCCTTGCACTTCCAAGGAGAGTTCCACTAAAATGTAATATCAAATTACAAGTTGCTCAAACACACAAGTAAGAGACTTCCTTTGCTCAATCACACAAGAAAGAGACTTCAATGCTCAAGGACAACTCCAAGAGACTTCTAAACAATTACAGAGAATCGAAAAGAGTTTTGAATACTTGATATACAATCAGAGGTATTCACAAAACAAAACAAAACAAAATAGAACAGACTCTGTTTTTCTTAGACACTTAGAAATTCTAAAATGTGAACTTTTGTAAGAATTATCTAAGTTGTTGATGAGCAATGTTTGCGACTTTGGATATGAGAGAATAGCCTTGTTTGTGTGTATGTATATGTGTGTTTTTTTTCTTCAAGTCTTCATCCCTATTTATAGAGAATTTGAGAGACGTTGGGAACTGCCAGCTCATCACAGTCTTGATCGAAGCTGATTTGACACCATTGATCCTTTGCTTGATTTGAGGATTGTACTATGAAATCAAATTCAAATCCATTCCAGCAAATATGGAAAAGTTTCTGCATTAGTTGCTGTTATTCTTGTCGTGTATAGAAGACATTGTGCAGAGTTGGTGGTTGCAGGGACAAGCACAGACATAGTGGTTGTACATTTCGTACACTGTACTTTGTCAATGCTCTTTAGCCTCTGAAGAATATTGGCTTCTGATGAATCTTGCTTCTGGAAAACTGGCTTCTGATGACGTCATCTTCAGGAGCTCTTTCTTCAGACGCACTCTGCTTCTGACTTTCCAGGAGCGCTTTCATTCAGATGCTCTTCAAGCTTCAGTCTTAATTTCCTTTGCTCTTTAATTCATTCAGTCAGAACCTCTTGTAAATAAATCTTTGTTAAAGGTCCTGTACACTTGAATAAACTTTTAGCAATATCCAATTGATAATTTTTAATACCTTGTTATCATCAAAACTTAAATGGTATAATTGTGAAACACCCTTTGTTCCAACAATCTCCCCCTTTTTGATGATGACAAACATAAGTATTTAAAAAGATCAATTGTTGTTAACTTAATTAACAAGTTGACTTTTAGGGGTTCTGAGGTTTGTAAGCTCTGACTCCCCCTGAGTCTGATATTCTTTAAGGTGAGGTTTGTAAGCTCCCCCTAAGTCCTATCCAGGTTAATTAAATTCATTTTTAAGCTCAACAATAATTTCTAACGTTCAAATGAAATAAGATTAGGTTCTCAAATAAAATAAAGTCTGTTAGAATTTATTTTATTCTTGGGCTCAGATTCTTTGTTAAATGCTTTCTATTACTCCCCCTTTTGTCATCAATTAAAAAGAACAAATAAGAAGAAGTAAAGACACGAAATAGACAAAAGTAATGAGAATTTGTATAAAACAGAGTCAACAAGTACAAAGAGATCAGAAGCAGGCATTAAAAACACATAACAAGAAGAAAAACAGGGTGTGCAACTAAGGGTTAGGCTGAGGTTGTTGCTGCTGAATAAGAGCCATCAGACGCTAAATGTCTTTAGACTGATTCTTGACAATTTCTTCCAGAGCCAACTGCCTCTGAAGAAGAGAATCTTCCCTAGCCTTAGATTCCTCTTGCTGCTTCAGCACCTTTTGCTTTAGCATCTTGAACACCTTGGAATCTCTTGTTACATATTCAGATTTAGCATAGAATGGAGCATTAGCCAGATACAGAGGCTTGCTTTGGAGTTGCTGAGAAGAGTGCGATTCTTGCAGACGACGTTTCATAGCATGAGCTTGAATACGGCAACACTTCTTTGCAACATCATCAATGAAATCCAATGCTCTGTTCTTGAGATTAGACCAGCTGTCTTGATATGCAAATGGTAGGAAAGGAGTTTTCCTTAGAAGAACCAGATTCTGCATCTCCTCATTGATTTCCACCAGCTGCTCTTCTAGATAATTAGGGTCTAGTATGTTAATGGGTGGTTGGTCAGAGGTCTGAATATGTGAGGAAGATGAGGGTTGGTCAGACTTACAAGGGTGGTTTTGTGTTGGTTCAAAATTTGAAACAGACACAGTGGGTTCAGACTCTGTCACTTGGACAGACTCTGTAGCCACTGTCTCCATAACAGATTCTGGAATGGTCTGTTCTTGAGTTTTGGTTGATTGGGGTGGGTTGTCAGAAGTCTTTTGTTGTTGGTATTCAGGAAGTTCTCCTGAATAATGGCTTTCTAGATTGGATAAGTCATTCTGTTCAGAGGGTTTGTTTTGTGGTGAAGATGTTGTTTGTTGTTGTTTGCTTGTAGGTGAGTCTGAGAGAGGTAGTTCAGAAGTTGTTGGTTTTTCAGTAACTACTTGCTCTTCAACAGTAGCTGTTAAATCAACAACTTTTGGACTTCCTTGGTTTGAGGAGGATGGAATGGGTACACCGGGGGGTAGCATGGTTAAAGGTTTAATAACAGAGGGTTGGAAAGGATGGTTAGCAGGTAGTTTGTTGCAAATACCTATTCTTTTCTCAGATAACTCCCCTATTGTTTTATAAACATCAAAGGGAGCTTCTTTGAAAGGTTTGGCTTTGGGAGAGAGTTTGGATTTTGATGTTGTTGTTTTGGTTCTTACGGTTCGTTTGGCTTTTGGAAAGGGTTTGGCCAGGTTGTATTTCTGACTTAGAGGAATGTCATCTAAGTCAGAGTCAGTAGAAGATGAGGATGAAGGAGAGGTTTGGGGAACTGGAATCTGATTTACCTGTGCAGACTGGGTGGCTTCTGAGACAGCAGCCTCTAAAGCAGCAGCTTCTGACGCAACAGCTTCTTGAGGAACAGATCCTGAAGCATCAGCTTTTGATGTTCCTTGAGACTCCGTCAGAACCTTCTTTGCTCCCTTCAGAGCTTCTTCCTCTAGCTTCCTTGAGAGCGTCTGAACCTCAATTAACTGTTCAATGGTGTGTTGATCACAGTTTTCAAGACCTAGTGCTTTCAGTTTCTCATCTCTCTCGATTCTATACTGAGCTTTCAGCCTCTTCTTCTCATTCTTCATGTTTTCCAAGTAGTCATCACATTTCTTTGCCAGTTCAGGAGTCACTTCGAACATAGGATACACAATCTCCTCTCCAGCTTGCCTCTTGGGTGGCCTAACAATACCAGCAGCTTCATCAGCTTCAATCTCTTCCCAAGCTATTTTAGCTCTTTCCAAGGTGATTGTAGAGTCACCTTTTCCTCTTTTTCTTTTCGGAGCAACCACAACTCCAGAGTTTGTTGCTTCAGATTTAGCAGTCTTCTGCTTTCTGGCCAGAGCAACTTCAGTTTTCCTTGTGGCCTCTTCAGACTCCTTAGCAAATGTTGCTAGATAAGCAGTCAATGCTTCAGGACTGTCTTCCTTGAGAATTGAAGGAAAATCTCTTATGGTTTGAGACGGTGCTTCAAATTCCTTCAGATCCTTTTCATCAGTAAGGATTATCTAGATGGCCTTCATGTTGAACAGGGTCTTGCCACTGATCATTCTTCCAGTAGTGATACCCATAACTCTATCAGACATAAGATTAAACTTGTCCAGAGTCTTCAGCACACCTCCTTGACAGAAGATCTCAGAGAGAAGTCTTCCACAAGGAACTTGTTTCCTTTTGCCTTTAGAGGCTTCCTTGATAGCCCAGCACAAGTGATGCATGATATATCTTGGAAGATTTATTTGTTGAAATCCAGCCAAGAAATACAGCACCAGTTTGTGATCCAGATTGGGTTGATCAGCACCTCCTCCCTTCTGAAAGAAGCATTCGTTAATAATCTTCAGAAGCACCCTGTGCTTAATATCCATGTCAACCAACTTGGTTGCTGGATTTCCCTTCAGCAACAGATTTGTATAGCTTTCCAGCAGAGCATCTTTCCTGCTGACGTTCCATTGGAACCTTCCTTCAAGAGCCATTCTGCAGGCTTTAGCAATCACCCCTTCTGTGATGGATACTGGGATACCCATCACTGCAGACTTGATTTCTAAACCATGGAAAGGTTCAAGACCCATCTCTTTTCTTGATTTCCCTTTCAGATTAGGGTTTCTTGAAATAGCTTGACTTTCTTGAGCCTTAGCAGATTCAACGTCATACACTTCAGCCCGAATCCAGAATTCCTTGACCAGATTCACATAAGTTGGTCCTTTAAGCATCTGAAAATACCTAGACATCTTTTGAGCAGAAATCAGAGCGTCCATGTCTACTTCGTTTCTTTTCAGAGATGCGAAGTCCACCGGAGATTCGATTTGAACTTCCAACGAATCGATTGGAATCGACACAGTTATTGGTTTGATGGAGTAGTTTGATCCTGTGCCTTGTTGCATGCTTGAACCGCTTGTAGAAGTAGCCATTGTAGAAGTTGAAGTTTGGGGGTAAAGGGTTTCTAAGGTGAGAGAAGAGAGAAAACAGATTTTCTTTCGTAACTGCTTAAAAACTTGAAAGTGTAGGAAAGTGAGTGAGTAGTGTGTGTTTGGTATTTATAGTGATTTCTGAAAAACAACTTTTCACATTTCAGAGGCGACAACCAGACACACGCATTAATGACTTCAGGGGCGCAAGAATATTTGTTAAGAGAATAACCATCATTGCCCTAAGAGTGTTGTTTCCCAATGCAGATAGACGTGTCAGAAGTCTACAAAAAGTAACTTTAACCTTTTCCACTTCTTGAGAACTATCAGAGTCAAAAAGATTCCTTCCCAGAGTCTGAAGATTTTCTCAAAGGCTGAGTCTCTTCAAATTCTCCAAGGAGAGTCTGATACTTCTTCAGCTTCTGATAATTTTCAGAGTCTGGTTTTTCGTTTAGAGTCAAGCATTACTCAGAGACAGAATGTATGTTCAAATTTTTCTTTATAAATGAATTGAATATCTAAAACTCCTTTTTGAACATAGTCTCTGATAAAATGATGTTTAATTTCAATGTGCTTGGCTCTTGAATGAAGAATAGGATTTTTAGACAAACAGATAGCAGCTGTGTTATCACAGTAAATTGGAATACAGTTTTCAGTTATTTGGTAGTCTTCCAACTGATGTTTCATCCAAAGCAGTTGTGTGCAACAACTAGCAGCTGAGATGTATTCTGCTTCTGCTGTTGACAAAGCAATAGTTGCTTGTCTCTTACTGGCCCAGGATATCAGATTCTCACCAAGAAACTGACAGTTTCCACTGGTTGATTTTCTTTCAATCCTGTCACCAGCATAGTCAGCATCGTAGAATCCAACTAGCTTATAATCTGAAGATTTCTTATATAGAAGTCCAAGATTAGTTGTTCCTTTCAGATATCTAAAGATTATTTTAACAGCAGTTAAGTGAGATTCTCTAGGATCTGATTGAAACCTTGCACACAAGCATACACTGAACAAAATATCAGGTCTGGATGCAGTGAGATACAACAGAGAACCAATCATACCTCGATACAGCTTCTGGTCAACTTTAGATCCTTGATCTTCTTTGTTCAGAGTGCAGTTAGGGTGCATTAGAGTGTTCATTTCCTTGCAGTCTTCAAGTTTAAACTTTTTCAGAAGCTCTTTGGTATATTTGGACTGATGAACATACACTCCTTCTTTGCATTGGTTGATCTGAATTCCTAGAAAGAACTTCAGTTCTCCCATCATGCTCATCTCAAATTCCTCCTGCATCATCTTAGAAAATTCCTTGCAAAGAGATCTATTAGTTGAACCAAAAATAATATCATCAACATAAATTTGTACAATCAGAATGTCTTTCTCAAGTGTCTTCTTGAAAAGTGTTGTGTCAACCTGTCCTCTTTTAAAATCATTTTTAAGCAAGAAATTACTCAGTCTGTCATACCAGGCTCTGGGAGCTTGTTTCAGACCGTACCGAGATTTCTTTAGCTTATAAACGTGATCAGGATGTTTTAAATCCTCAAAACCAGGTGGTTGTTTCACAAACACTTCTTCAGAAATGACTCCATTGAGAAATGCACTTTTAACGTCCATTTGATACAAGGTTATGTTGTGATTTACTGCGTAGGAAAGGAGTAACCTGATTGCTTCCAATCTTGCAACTGGAGCAAAAGTTTCAGTGTAGTCAATGCCCTCTTTTTGGCTGTATCCTTGAGCAACAAGTCTGGCTTTGTTTCTGATTACTTCTCCCTGTTCATCCAGCTTGTTCCTAAACACCCATTTAGTTCCAATAATGTTCTTGTGTTGAGGCTTAGGTACAAGATCCCATACGTCATTCCTTTTAAATTGATTAAGCTCATCTTGCATTGCTAAGATCCATCCATCATCAGCTAGTGCTTCATCAACTGTTGTAGGTTCTATCATGGACAGCAATCCCAGGGCAGACTCTTCAGGTCTGAAATGAGATCTAGTTCTTCTGGGACTTTCTCTGTTGCCAATGATCTGATCCTGAGGATGAGAAGACTTGTATTTGAATGCTTTTCTGGACTGGATAACTTGCTGTGAATCATCTTGAGCTTCTTCAGAAGCTTCAACAATTGGGACTTCAGGAGCTGTCACAGCTTCTGAAGTATCATTCAACTCTGAAGTCTGATCAGGTTCTGAATAATCATCAGACTCTTCTGAACCTGCAATACTTTCATTCTGCTCTGGAATTTTACTTCCAGGCTCTTTGTCATCAAACTTGACATGCATAGACTCTTCAACACAGAGTGTTTCCAAGTTATACAGTCTGTATGCCTTAGACCTCTCAGAGTAACCTAGAAAGATTCCCTTTTGTGCCTTTGCATCAAATTTCTTCAGATAGACTTTATTGTTTAGAATGTAACATGTACATCCAAACTGATGAAAGTAAGAAATGTTAGGTTTCCTGCCTTTAAAGAGTTCATATGCTGTTTTATTCAGTATGGGTCTGATATAGATCCTGTTCTGAACATAACATGCTGTGTTTACTGCTTCTGCCCAAAAATATTTTGCCAGACTGTTTTCGTGAATCATGGTTCTTGCCATTTCTTGTAGAGTCCTATTCTTTCTCTCTACAACTCCATTTTGCTGTGGAGTTCTAGGAGAAGAGAATTCATGGATAATTCCAAATTTTTCACAAAATATTTCAAATGGCTCATTTTCAAATTCTCCCCCATGATCACTTCTAACTTTTAGCATTTTCAGTTCTTTTTCAGATTGGACTTGAATACAGAATTTTGTAAACACATCATATGAATCATCTTTAGATTTGAGAAACTTAACCCAACTCCATCTACTGTAATCATCAACTATAACCAATCCATATTTGCTTCCATATAGGGATGCAGTACTGACTGGTCCAAATAGGTCAATATGGAGTAGTTCCAAGGGTCTGGAGGTAGAGACAATGTCTTTTGATTTGAAAGAAGTTTTAACAATTTTTCCCTTCTGACATGCACCACACAGTGCATCTGAATGATAATCAATGTCTGGTAAGCCTCTGACAAGTTGTAACTTGCTAAGCTTAGAGATTAATCTCCAGTTAGCATGTCCTAACCTTCTGTGCCACAGCCATTTCTTATCACTCACTGACAGGAGGCAAAATACCTTCTGATCAGTCAGTTCTGAAAAATTGATCTTGTAAACATTGTTCTTTCTCTTTCCCTTAAAAACTACAGATTGGTCATCTGTGTTGATCACTGTGCAGTTGTTCTTATTAAACAAGACGTCATAACCATTATCACAAAATTGACTTATGCTAAGTAGGTTATGCCTTAGTCCATCTACAAACCACACATTATTGATTGAGACAGAGGAATTACCAATTGTTCCAGTACCAATGATTTTGCTAGTTTGGTTTCCTCCAAATCCCACAGTTCCTCCCTCTTTCATGGTCAGGGTTAGGAACATAGACTTTTCTCCCGTCATATGTCGCGAGCAGCCACTGTCCAGATACCAGGACTTCTGCTTTTCGTTTCCTTTTAGAAATATCTGCAGCATCAACAGTTTCTGTCTTAGGTACCCATATTTTCATGGGTCCTTTTGGGTTAGTCCTAGAAGTTCTGAGTCTCATTTGTGTTTTCTGTCTGAAATTTTCTTTTTCTATCTTTTTCCAGACTTTGGGTTCAGAACCTTTAGTCTTAGAATGTGACTTAATAAAGACAGCTTCCTTCCTCTGAAATCTAGGCTTTTTAGTTTCAGACTCTGTTTTCTTCATAACCTGTTTGTTAGGTTCTGATCTCTTCAGAATCTGTAACGTTGGAGCTTTTGATTTAGAGTCATTCGTTACCTTTGTCTTTTGATTCTCAGGTTTTGACTTAGTCAATTCCTTTGAATTTAGAGACTTAGATCCTGAATGAGAAGCTTTTTCAGATTCAGACAAAAAATGAGTTTTCAGTCCCTCTTTGATGTTATCAGAACAAGGTTTCAGAATTACTTCACTAGAGTTTCCTCCTGTGAAACCAATTCCCTTTTTGTTGTTCTGATTTTTGCTATAAATCATAGATGCAACTTTGGTTCTATCAAATCCTGTGTTAATAAACTCTTGAAGAGCAGCATCCTGCTCAGATAAGGTTTTATTATCACCTTTCTTAGTCATTGTTTTCAAATCATTATTTTCTTGTTGTAAAACATCCATTTCCATCTTAGTTGATTCATGGAGTTTTAGCAGCTTAATGAATCGTTGCTTAACTCTCCTCAACTCAGTGGATTGGTTTTCATAATGACAAAGAAGTTCTTTGAGAGAATCAATTAATTCAGATCTAGTGAGTTTAGAATATACCTCAGTTTCAGTTTCAGAATCTGTACTTGACTCAGCATCAGATGAATCTTCTCCATTATCAGCAGTAGCTACCAAAGCCAGAGCTATTTTTGCTTCATCTTCAGCATCATCTTTGTCAGACTCAGACTCATTATCCAGATCTTCCCAAGTTGCCATCAAGCTCTTATTGAATTGCTTCTTGAATTTGTTGGACTTGAAGATTGCTTTCTTTGATTTTTCTTTGGATTTCTCTTTCTGCAGGTCTGGACATTCAGCAATGAAGTGTCCAACCTTCTTGCAGTTAAAGCAACCTTTCTGATCTTCTTTTCTAGAGCTTTTGTGACTACTACCTCTGCTCATGAACTTCTTGTTCTTCTTAGCAAGATATTGTAGTCTGTTGGTGAGCATAGCCATCTCTTGAACAATATTAGAGTCTTCATCAGAATCTTCAGATGTAGATTCTTCTTCAGACTCCAATGCCTTCAGAGTCTTACTTGACTTGCCTCTGGATTTTAGTGCAATGGACTTAGGCTTCTTGACAGGTTCATGCTCGTTAAGACCTATCTCATGACATTTTAAAGAGCTTATAAGATCTTCAACACTCAAGGTGTCTAAATCTTTAGCTTCTTCAATGGCTGTCACTTTCGGTCTCCACTCTACAGGCAAACTTCTTAGAATCTTGTTCACATGATCAGACGTTACGTAGCTTTTCTTCAGAATCTGAAGTCCAGAAATAAGAGTCTGAAACCTTGAGTACATGGTCTCAATGTTTTCATCCTCCTTCATTCTGAACAACTCGTACTAATGAACAAGCATAGTAGCCTTAGCTTCTCTGACTTTCTTGTTACCCTCATAAAGTGAGCACAATGAGATGAAGATAGCCTTTGCTGTTGATTTGTCACTCATCTTTAAGTACTCTTTATGAGGCAAGGCGGCCACAAGAATGCCTCTGATCGTATGATGTTTCTTATAAAGCTTTTTCTGCTCAGCAGTGTGAGCTTTCCTATCAAGAGCAGCACCTTCTTCATCTAACCTCAGATCACCAACACCATCTTCAAGAACATCCCACAACTCTTCATCCATTCCCATGATGTGACTATACATCTTGGTTTTCCACCAAGAGAACATTTCAGGATCACCATTAAACTTAGGAGGTTTGTTGCGATTAGAAGATCTTTCACTTTTGTTGTTGTTGCTGTAATCATAGTGCACAGCAGCTCCAGAACCAACACCAGAAGCTTCATCCCCAAACATGTTTCTCTCCGATCGTTTACTGTAACACGGTTAAGTGCTATCTACAGAGCCGAAGCTCTGATACCAACTGAAGGTGGGAAAAACACAAGAAGGGGGGTTTGAATTGTGTTTTCAAAAACGTTTCTTTCTCGCGAAAAACAGCACTGTTCTCAGGATCAGAGTCTGAAAAGATCAGAGTCTGATTAGAGTTCAGAGTTTGAGTGTGCAGCGGATAAGAGAAAGAGAGCAAGAGAAAGAAGAAGAACACAAGCAATTTATACAGGTTCCTTCCACAATCCGGAAGTAGTCCTGTCCCCCTTGCACTTCCAAGGAGAGTTCCACTAAAATGTAATATCAAATTACAAGTTGCTTAAACACACAAGTAAGAGACTTCCTTTGCTCAATCACACAAGAAAGAGACTTCAATGCTCAAGGACAACTCCAAGAGACTTCTAAACAATTACAGAGAATTGAAAAGAGTTTTGAATACTTGATATACAATCAGAGATATTCACAAAACAAAACAAAACAGAACAGACTCTGTTTTTCTTAGACACTTAGAAATTCTAAAATGTGAACTTTTGTAAGAATTATCTAAGTTGTTGATGAGCAATGTTTGCGACTTTGGATATGAGAGAATAACCTTGTTCGCGTGTATGTATATGTGTGTTTTTTTTCTTCAAGTCTTCATCCCTATTTATAGAGAATTTGAGAGACGTTGGGAACTGCCAGCTCATCACAGTCTTGACCGAAGCTGATTTGACACCATTGATCCTTTGCTTGATTTGAGGATTGTACTATGAAATCAAATTTAAATCCATTCCAGCAAATATGGAAAAGTCTCTGCATTAGTTGCTGTTATTCTTGTCGTGTATAGAAGACACTGTGCAGAGTTGGTGGTTGCAGGGACAAGCGCAGACATAGTGGTTGTACATTCCGTACACTGTACTTTGTCAATGCTCTTTAGCCTCTGAAGAATATTGGCTTCTGATGAATCTTGCTTCTGGAAAACTGGCTTCTGATGACGTCATCTTCAGGAGCTCTTTCTTCAGACGCACTCTGCTTCTGACTTTCCAGGAGCGCTTTCATTCAGATGCTCTTCAAGCTTCAGTCTTAATTTCCTTTGCTCTTTAATTCATTCAGTCAGAACCTCTTGTAAATAAATCTTTGTTAAAGGTCCTGTACACTGGAATAAACTTTTAGCAATATCCAATTGATAATTTTTAATACCTTGTTATCATCAAAACTTAAATGGTATAATTGTGAAACACCCTTTGTTCCAACACATACTTTATTATAACACAAGGTCAAAACATGGACTATAATATCCTCATTAGCATCAATAATATCCTCTCCAATCATTCTTGAAAAGGCATGTACTTATAATCATGTGAATTAAATACCACATCTAAAGAGGAATCATACCATATCTGCTTTTGACCATCTACACTCCATTAAACGGTGTGAAATTGTCTCATTATGTTGTCCACAAAGAACACACAAGGGATCACTACTTATTCCTTTTTCTAAAAAGATCATTTTTTACATGTAGTTTTGCATGTAAAATATCCTCCAAAGTAAATGGATATGTCTTGGAATGCTTTTTATTTCCATAATGTTTTTACACTTGGTGATCAATGTCCTATCTAAGAACTTCATGCAGAGAAAAGAGAAAGAAATGTGAAGTAAAAGTGATTATTATTGAATGACTGAAATTCAGTTACAATGAGTGTTTGTATAGAGTTAGTAATGACAGCTAAGCCTAACTAACTCCTAACAAACCAAATGAAACTCAAATGTAAATGAAATTACAAGTGCCTTAAGCTAACTATGAACCATAGCTCTTATTTTCCTATTGTCTTCTTTATGAACTTTCTCTTCTAATACTCCCCCACAAACTGGAGGTTGGTAGATATCTACCATCCCTAGCTTGGTGATGAACTCATAAAACTGCCTTGGCCCTGCTGCTGTTGTGAACACATATGCAGTTTGATTTCTAGAAGAAATAGGCAACAATCTCATGACTCATGCTTGCAACTTCTCATGCACTAAGTGACAGTCTATGTCAAGATGCTTTGTGCGTTCATGAAAAATGGGGTTGGTTGAGATGTGTAAAGCGCATTGGTTATCATAGTATAAAACAAGCAAACGAGAAGGAGCTTGATGCAAGTCAGACAAGAGAAAACACATCCATTGAAGCTCTCTTGTTGCTAAAGCTAATGCTTTATTTTCAGCTTATGCTGAAGAACATGAAACTGTACCTTGCTTCTTGGATTTCCATGATACTAGAGAGCTCCCAATAAAGAAACAATAACTAGATATGGATCTCTGGGTATCCACACACCCTCTTCAATCAACATCACTGAAGCCAAAAAGTTGTAAATCTGTAGATTGGGGAAAAAAAAAGAGACCACGGCCAGGAGATCTCTTGAGGTATCTAAGCACTATAAGAGCAGCCTTGTAATGTGTTTCAGTGGGGGAAGACATAAACTGACTTAGTTGTTGAGTGGCAAAGGCTATGTCTGGTCTAGTAGTTGTCATATACAACAATCTATCAACTAATCTCCTATATGCAGTAATGTCAGGATAAGGAGAACCTCCATCTTGATATAGGTGTGTAGAGGGATCAAGTGGAGTGCTAGCATGCTTACATGAAGTGAGACCAGCATCATCTAAGAGTTCAAGACAATATTTTCTATGAAACAAAGAAATGCCCTTGAGTTGTCCAAAATTCTTAATGCAAAAGGCTTGATGTAGAACATCTTTGAGTTCATCAAATTTTTCCAAAAATGTACCAGCTAAAATAATGTCATCCACATAGACAAAGATAACAGTGAAGAAGGTGGAAGTTGATTTGATGAAGAGAGTATGATCTGAAGCTGCTTGTGTGAATCCCTGTGTGAATAGACATGTAGTGAGCTTCTCAAACCATTGCTTACTAGCCTGTTTGAAACCATACAATAACTTTCTGAGCTTAAAACTTTCCCTGATTTTGGAGAAATCACACCTTGAGGTACTCTCATATAGACAGAATCATTGAGATCTCCATGAAGAAAAGCATTATTAACATCTAGCTGATGTAGATGACAACCATGAATAGATACCAATGTTAAGAGAACCCTAACAGTTGACAACTTAGTTGCTGGAGAAAAAGTCTCAAAGTAATTCAATCCTTCAGTTTGAGTGAAGCCTTATGCCACAAGTCTAGCTTTGAATCTTTCAATTGTACCATCATCATGCCTTTTAATTTTGTAAACCCATTTGCTTCCAATAGTGGTTGCATTGGGTGGTAAGCCAACAAACTCCCAAGTATTGTTATCATTGATGGCTTTTATCTCATTGTCCATAGCTGCTACTGTAACGCCCTCTTTATTTATTTAATTATTTTACTAGAGAATATAGTATATTATTATATAGTATATGATTTTTGGTGATTATGCGACGTATTTATGATGTTGTGACGTGATGATTATTTTATTGTTTAATAAAATAAGATATGTGGTGTTTATATATATTTATATGAAAAATAGAGATTTGTTATAAAAATATATTTTTGAGAGATGGGGTTATATTTATAAATAGAAAGAGTTGTGAGGGTTGAGATAGAATAAGATAAGTGAGAGGAGGTATATAAGGAAATTAGGTCAAGAAGATAGTCAGTACGCGTATCAGACTTTTGGGAAAAAGGGAGAGGAACGGTTGAAGAGAAGAGGTGAAGCTAGGCTGTGATTTCTGCAATTTTTCCAGGTAAGGGTGAGCCTAACTTCAGTAGTATTAACTGTAAAACATCTGTTTGTGATTAACTAAGAGATTGGGAAGAATTGGGAGAGAGTTCTTGAATTAGGTTTTTGATGGATTTTGATGAATTGACGTGAGATTGATGTAATTTGCTGTAGAAACGTGTTACAGAACCTAGGTTAATCACTAGAATAACATTGTTGATGAATTAGGGGCTTAACATGAGAGAATTGAGATGAGTTGGTGAGAATTGGAGCAAACCTGTAGTGGTTCTGACATCGCTCGCCTGCGCCGAGTGATCTACTCGCCGTGGCGAGTAAACCTATATCGCTCGCGAGGTGAGAAGCATAGCTCACCGTGGCGAGCATAACCTTGGAAACTTGAGTTTTTGCCAAACTTTAGATGGTTTTAAGTGCCTTATCATTTATAAGAAAGACCTGTGAAGTTATTAGGACCAAATTAGATTTAGGGAACCTTAAAACGAAGATTTTAGGCAAAAAATGTCAAAAAGGCCGAGAGCACCCAGTTTGCTCGCCTGTGACTCGCCCCCAACTCGCCTTTGGCAAGTAGCCTTTGAGGGAGCTCGCCTTCAGCGAGCAGATCACTCGCCGTGGCGAGTGAGTGCGTTCCTGAACTGTTGCTTCGTTTTGCGATCTGTTTCGCATGGGACTTTGAGAGTACACCTTTGGGTACTATTAGAGATGTTTTATGACCTGAGATAGAGTCTATAAGGATGATTAATGATGTTTCTCTTATGTTGATGCTAATGCGATGTATTGTTCATGTTTAAATGATTTATAAGCATGATGTTAAGCGACGTTATGATGATGTTTATGTGTTGTTGAATATGTGTTTAATATGTTGAACTTCTGCCATGTATTTATCATAATTGCATGTGTCAGCCTTGAGTTGTTAACGATGTTTGAGAAGTTGTGCTAACTTGTTTAAGATGTAAAGAGTCGAGTCCATGCATTTGCATAATTTGAGACGGTGGAGCTTTTGCTCAAAGCGACGGTGGAGCATTTGCTCAAAGCGACGGTGAAGCATATTAATGCTTATATATGGTACAACATGCATGATGTCAAGACATTAGGGTTGCATTTTGTCGAGTCAAATTGTTGACATATTATGAGACGTTGTTTTGAGACGATGTTGATGTGTTATTTGAGATGTTCATGATGATGACGTTATCCTTGTGTTTTCAATGATGTGATTTATGTGATGAGTTTATGTTGTTAATCATAAATGTTTGAATTATATGTTAATATTTCTGTTGTGAATCTCACCCCTTCTGTTGGAATTGCCGCCTTGTGGGCAAGTGCAGGTAACCAAGCTTAGGTCCGCCGATGTGAGGAGTCCTTGTGTGATGTCGTAGGGAGGCTCTGATACGTAACGGGATGGGGTCTTTTATGAGTCTATTCCTTTATGTATCATGTTGAAACTATTTTATGACTTAATTATTTGTCGATGAATTTTTGAGACGTTTATGAGGCCTAGAGCCAAGACCTTTTTGAAAGGATTTTGAGATATGATTTCCGCTGCTACAATTGAATATTTTGTGAAGGATAAATTATTATTTGTCTTGTTTTAAAGAATTTATTTTGAGAATGTGACACTCCTTTGTGATGAACTCTGATATGTGCATTTATTTAATGCAATTTTTATGTCGGGAAATGATGCTGCTCTTGCTGCTGCCTTGGAAGCAATGGCTAATGCTGTGGGTAATCAGAACAATGCTGGTGGAAACGACGGGACAAGGATGCTAGAGACTTTCCTGAGGAATCACCCGCCTACCTTCAAAGGGCGATATGATCCTGATGGGGCTCAGACATGGCTCAAGGAAGTTGAGAGGATCTTCAGAGTCATGCAGTGTGAAGATGCTCAGAAGGTGCGTTTTGGTACGCACATGCTAGCCGAGGAGGCTGATGATTGGTGGATTAGTCTTCTACCTATTCTGGAACAAGACGGAGCTGAGGTTACATGGGCTGTATTCAAGAGGGAATTCCTTGATAGATACTTTCCAGAAGATGTTCGTGGAAAGAAAGAGATTGAGTTCCTGGAGCTTAAGCAAGGGAACATGTCGGTGACTGAGTACGCGGCAAAGTTTGTGGAGTTGGCTAAATTTTATCCACACTATACCCCCGAGACTGCTGAATTTTCAAAATGTATTAAATTTGAGAATGGTTTGCGTGCTGATATTAAGCGAGCCATTGGTTACCAAAAGATCCGCAACTTTTCTGAGTTGGTGAGTAGCTGTAGAATCTATGAGGAGGATACCAAGGCTCACTACAAGGTAGTGAATGATAGGAAGGCTAAGGGCCAGCAGAGTCGTCCTAAACCTTATGATGCCCCAAGAGATAAGGGAAAGCAAAGAGTTAATGATGAGAGAAGACCTCAGAAGAAGAATGCTCCTGCTGAGATTACTTGTTTTACTTGTGGGGAGAAAGGCCACAAGAGTAATGTGTGTACTGCTGATGTGAAGAGATGCTATCGTTGTGGTCAGAAAGGGCATACTACTAATGACTGCAAGTTTGATGATGTCGTGTGCTTTAACTGTAATGAGCAAGGACATATTGGTTCGCAATGCAAGCAACCAAAGAAGACTAAGACTACTGAAAGGGTATTCGCGTTGACTGGCACACAGACTGAGAATGATGATCGTTTGATCAGAGGTACTTGTTATATTAATGATCAATCTTTAGTTGCTATTATTGATACTGGTGCTACGCATTGTTTTATTGCTCTTGATTGTGCTGCTAAGTTAAATCTTGTTGTATCTGATATGAACGGGGAGATGGTTGTCGAAACTCCAGCTAAGGGTTCGGTGACTACTTCCCTTGTGTGTTTGAGATGTCCTGTGTCTATGTTTGGTCGTGAATTTGAGATTGATCTAGTTTGTTTACCGCTGGTTGGCATGGACGTGATTTTGGGAATGAATTGGTTAGAATACAACCATGTGTTTATTAATTGTTTTAGCAAGACGGTACATTTTTCTTCTGCTGAAGAGGAAAGTGGTGCAGAGTTCTTATCTACTAAGCAGCTGAAGCAACTGGAACGTGATGGCATATTGATGTTTTCGTTAATGGCTTCCTTATCTATTGAGAATCAGGCGGTGATCGATAAGCTACTAGTGGTATGCGACTTCCCTGAAGTTTTCCCAGATGAAATTCCTGACGTGCCTCCAGAGAGGGAAGTTGAGTTTTCTATTGATCTTGTTCCTGGAACGAAGCCGGTGTCGATGGCACCTTATCGTATGTCGGCTTCCGAATTAGCTGAGTTAAAGAAACAGTTGGAAGATTTGCTCGAGAAGAAATTTGTTAGACCAAGTGTTTCACCTTGGGGAGCGCCAGTTTTGCTAGTAAAGAAGAAAGATGGTAGTATGAGGCTATGTATTGATTATCGACAGTTGAACAAGGTAACTATCAAGAATAGGTATCCACTTCCGAGGATTGATGATTTGATGGATCAGTTAGTAGGTGCACGTGTTTTCAGCAAGATTGATTTGAGGTCAGGTTATCACCAGATTAAAGTAAAAGATGAAGATATGCAGAAGACAGCTTTCAGAACGCGTTATGGTCACTATGAGTACAAGGTTATGCCTTTGGGAGTTACCAATGCCCCTGGAGTATTTATGGAGTATATGAATCGCATCTTCCATGCATTTTTGTATCGGTTTGTAGTTGTGTTTATTGACGATATTTTGATTTACTCCAAGACTGAAGAAGAACATGCTGATCATTTGAAGATTGTCTTGCAAGTGTTGAAGGAGAAGAAACTTTATGCCAAATTGTCTAAGTGTGAGTTCTGGTTAAAGGAAGTAAGTTTTCTTGGCCATGTTATTTTTGGTGATGGTATTGCAGTTGACCCGTCTAAAGTTGAAGCGGTATCACAATGGGAGACTCCTAAATCGGTTACTGAAATTAGAAGCTTTATGGGATTAGCAGGTTATTATCGAAGATTTATAGAAGGATTTTCTAAGTTGGCTCTTCCGTTAACGCAGTTGACGTGTAAAGGTAAAGCTTTTGTATGGGATGTTCAATGCGAGAACAGTTTTAATGAATTGAAGAAGCGTTTGACGACGGCTCCAGTCTTGATTTTGCCAAAGTCCGATGAACCTTTTATGGTGTATTGTGATGCGTCCAAGTTGGGTTTAGGAGGTGTGCTTATGCAAGATGGTAAAGTGGTAGCTTATGCTTCAAGACAGTTGAGAGTTCATGAGAAGAATTACTCGACGCATGATCTAGAATTGGCGGCCGTGGTCTTTGTATTGAAAATATGGAGACATTACTTGTATGGTTCGAGGTTTGAAGTGTTCAGTGATCACAAGAGCTTGAAGTATTTGTTTGATCAGAAGGAATTAAAGATGAGACAGCGAAGGTGGCTTGAACTATTGAAAGATTATGACTTTGGTTTGAATTACCATCCGGGAAAAGCTAATGTGAATGCAGATGCCTTAAGTAGGAAGACTTTGCATATGTCTGCTTTGATGGCGAAAGAATTCGAGTTGTTAGAACAGTTTAGAGATTTGAGCTTAGTTTGTGAAAGGACACCTCAGAGTGTAAAGCTGGGAATGTTGAGAATTGATAGTGATTTCTTGAAGAGTATTAAAGAGGCGCAGAGAGAAGATGTTAAGTTTGTAGACTTATTGGTTGCTAGTAATCAGACTGAAGATGGTGACTTTAAAGTCGATGATCAAGGAGTGTTAAGGTTCCGAGGTAGAATTTGCATTCCTGACAATGATGAAATGAAGAAGATGATTCTTGAAGAGAGTCACAGAAGTAGCTTGAGTATTCATCCGGGAGCTACGAAGATGTATCATGATTTGAAAAAGTTATTTTGGTGGTCTGGATTGAAACGTGACGTGGCACAGTTTGTTTATTCTTGTTTGATTTGTCAGAAATCGAAGGTTGAGTATCAGAAACCTGCTGGATTGATGACACCTTTAGATGTGCCAGAGTGGAAATGGGATAGTATATCCATGGACTTTGTGACGAGCTTGCCGAATACCCCTAGAGGAAACGACGCAATTTGGGTGATTGTTGATAGATTGACGAAGTCGGCTCATTTTATCCCGATTAATATTACTTTTCCTGTAGCTCAGTTGGCAGAGATTTATGTCTGAGACATAGTGAAGCTGCATGGTGTTCCTTCGATCATCGTATCAGATAGAGATCCAAGATTTACTTCTAGATTTTGGAAGAGTTTGCAAGAGGCTTTAGGTTCCCAGTTGAGGTTGAGTTCGGCTTATCATCCGCAGACAGATGGTCAGTCGGAGAGGACGATTCAGTCGTTGGAAGATTTGTTGAGAGTTTGTGTACTTGAGCAAGGAGGGACTTGGGATAGCCATCTTCCGTTGATAGAGTTCACGTACAACAACAGTTACCATTCGAGTATTGGAATGGCACCTTTTGAGGCTTTGTATGGTCGGAGATGCAGAACTCCGTTGTGTTGGTTTGAGTCAGGTGAAAACGTGGTGTTAGGACCGGAGATTGTTCAACAGACTACCGAAAAGGTAAGAATGATTCAAGAGAAGATGAAAGCGTCGCAGAGTCGACAAAAGAGTTATCATGACAAGCGTAGGAAGGACCTTGAGTTCCAAGAGGGAGATCATGTGTTCCTGAGGGTTACTCCTATGACCGGTGTAGGTCGTGCTTTGAAGTCAAAGAAGTTAACCTTGAAGTTTATTGGTCCGTATCAGATATCAGAGAGGATTGGGACGGTGGCATATCGTGTTGGATTACCACCACATTTATCGAATTTGCAAGATGTTTTTCATGTGTCGCAACTGAGGAAGTACGTTCCGGATCCATCTCATGTGATCCAATGTGATGATGTGCAAGTTAGAGACAACCTTACGGTTGAGACTTTACCAGTAAGGATTGATGATCGGAAAGTGAAGACGTTGAGAGGCAAGGAGATACCTCTCGTTAGAGTCGTTTGGGACGGAGCGACGGGTGAAAGCTTAACTTGGGAGCTAGAGAGTAAGATGCTGGAATCCTATCCAGAGTTGGTTAATCGAGGTAAATTTTCGAGGACGAAAATCCTTTAAGTGGGGGAGAGTTGTAATGCCCTATTTATTTATTTAATTATTTTACTAGAGAATATAGTATATTATTATATAGTATATGATTTTTGGTGATTATGCGACGTATTTATGATGTTGTGACGTGATGATTATTTTATTGTTTAATAAAATAAGATATGTGGTGTTTATATATATTTATATGAAAAATAGAGATTTGTTATAAAAATATATTTTTGAGAGATGGGGTTATATTTATAAATAGAAAGAGTTGTGAGGGTTGAGATAGAATAAGATAAGTGAGAGGAGGTATATAAGGAAATTAGGTCAAGAAGATAGTCAGTACGCGTATCAGACTTTTGGGAAAAAGGGAGAGGAACGGTTGAAGAGAAGAGGTGAAGCTAGGCTGTGATTTCTGCAATTTTTCCAGGTAAGGGTGAGCCTAACTTCAGTAGTATTAACTGTAAAACATCTGTTTGTGATTAACTAAGAGATTGGGAAGAATTGGGAGAGAGTTCTTGAATTAGGTTTTTGATGGATTTTGATGAATTGACGTGAGATTGATGTAATTTGTTGTAGAAACGTGTTACAGAACCTAGGTTAATCACTAGAATAACATTGTTGATGAATTAGGGGCTTAACATGAGAGAATTGAGACGAGTTGGTGAGAATTGGAGCAAACCCGTAGTGGTTCTGACATCGCTCGCCTGCGGCGAGTGATCTACTCGCCGTGGCGAGTAAACCTATATCGCTCGCGAGGCGAGCAGCATAGCTCGCCGTGGCGAGCATAACCTTGGAAACTTGAGTTTTTGCCAAACTTTAGATGGTTTTAAGTGCCTTATCATTTATAAGAAAGACCTGTGAAGTTGTTAGGACCAAATTAGATCTAGGGAACCTTAAAACGAAGATTTTAGGCGAAAAATGTCAAATAGGCCGAGAGCACCCAGTTTGCTCGCCTGTGACTCGCCCCCAACTCGCCTTTGGCGAGTATCCTTTGAGGGAGCTCGCCTTCAGCGAGCAGATCACTCGTCGTGGCGAGTGAGTGCGTTCTTGAACTGTTGCTTCGTTTTGCGATCTGTTTCGCATGGGACTTTGAGAGTACACCTTTGGGTAGTATTAGAGATGTTTTATGACCTGAGATAGAGTCAATAAGGATGATTAATGATGTTTCTCTTATGTTAATGCTAATGTGATGTATTGTTCATGTTTAAATGATTTATAAGCATGATGTTAAGCGACGTTATGATGATGTTTATGTGCTGTTGAATATGTGTTTAATATGTTGAACTTTTGCCATGTATTTATCATAATTGCATGTGTCAGCCTTGAGTTGTTAACGATGTTTGAGAAGTTGTGCTAACTTGTTTAAGATGTAAAGAGTCGAGTCCATGCATTTGCATAATTTGAGACGGTGGAGCTTTTTCTCAAAGCGACGGTGGAGCATTTGCTCAAAGCGACGGTGAAGCATATTAATGCTTATATATGGTACCACATGCATGATGTCAAGACGTTAGGGTTGCATTTTGTCGAGTCAAATTGTTGACATATTATGAGACGTTGTTTTGAGACGATGTTGATGTGTTATTTGAGATGTTCATGATGATGACGTTATCCTTGTGTTTTCAATGATGTGATTTATGTGATGAGTTTATGTTGTTAATCATAAATGTTTGAATTATATGTTAATATTTCTGTTGTAAATCTCACCCCTTCTGTTGGAATTGCCGCCTTGTGGGCAAGTGCAGGTAACCAAGCTTAGGTCCGCCGATGTGAGGAGTCCTTGTGTGATGTCGTAGGGAGGCTCTGATACGTAACGGGATGGGGTCTTTTATGAGTCTATTCCTTTATGTATCATGTTGAAACTATTTTATGACTTAATTATTTGTCGATGAATTTTTGAGACGTTTATGAGGCCTAGAGCCAAGACCTTTTTGAAAGGATTTTGAGATATGATTTCCGCTGCTACAATTGAATATTTTGTGAAGGATAAATTATTATTTGTCTTGTTTTAAAGAATTTATTTTGAGAATGTGACACTCCTTTGTGATGAACTCTGATATGTGCATTTATTTAATGCAATTTTTATGTCGGGAAATTGGGGTGTTACAGCTACCCATCTATAATCTTTGTTAGGAGCTTGAAAGTTAGCAGGTTCCACTTCATATGTGAGTGATAGTGCATAGGCTTGATCTTTAGGAGATAATTGTGAATATGAAGCATAATTGGCTATATGATATGTGGTAGAAGAACAAATGTAGTCTTGTAAATGTGTAAGAGGATTGCTAATTCTTTGTGATTTTCTAATGGGCTCAGGATGGACAATTTCATCATTTTGACCAATCACTGCATCAGGTTGCTCAACCTATGATGCAGTGTCGATATCAACTTATGGGTTTAATATACAATCATCATGCACTCCATGTTGTTGATTAGAGAAACAATGAAGTCTATTCTCTATGTGTATGTGTGTATTTCGAATAGTATGCACAATAGAAGATGTTGTAGTATGACTCAAAATTTGATGGATGGAGAATATTGTTGCTAAAAATATAAAAGATTTGTTTCAAATATATTTTGTGCTGAAAATATATTTATGGACAATAAATATATTTTTGTACCGTATGATGGACGATTTGATGCAAATATATTTTGAAAGGGAATATTATGTTTTTGATTCAAATATTCTTTCACTAAAGGAGAGAGAAAAAAAAACGTATCTTCAGTGTGATATTCGTTTCAAATTTTTGAGTTATATTTCTCTATAAATATAGATCATGTATCAGATAAACCTTGAGATAGAGGGGGCTGAAACAAGGTTTTAGAATAGCAACAACAAAACTAGGGTTTGTATATAGTTTGTCTCTTGGCAATAAACACTAGGGTTTGAGGGTTGATTCACCTTAGGAAACACTATTAGGATTGAGTTTCTTGGTTACGGGAAGAGATTGGGACTTTGGGTAGAATTAGGCGGGAGACTTATCCTTGTAACCCATTGATATCTCTCTTGTAAAGTTACTCATCATTATAGTGAAACGGAGGGTTGTTCTCTCCCTCAGACTATGTCAGTTTTGGACCGAACTAGGTAAACAAATTTCGTGTGTTCTGTAACAGCCCGATTTTCGTTATTCTTGTTTTTAATTATTTTATGTGTGTTTATTTATGCTTGTATGTGATTATTTACTCTTGGTTGTATTTTCGTGAGTTTAGTGATTAGAAGGGTATTTTGGTCTTTTGGTGAACAAGGGTAAAATAGTAATTTTAGTCGAGGATTTATTGTAGCGTTTTAGGTGAGGACCTATTGTTTAGTAATTTGTTAATTTGTTGTAGTAATTAGAATTAGTGCCGATAGTTTCTAATTATTTTAAATTCAGTAATGTTAGAAAACTAGTAAGTGGAATAATTAGAATTGAGCCCAATTAACATTTGGTGGGTTAGGCCCAATGGGGTGTGACTATGTAATCCAACCATTAGAGAAAAACTAGGGCTAGAAACATTTCTCATTTTTCACAAAGAGGCTAGAGGAGAGAAGAGGCTAGAGAAAGGGTTTGGAGAGGAAAAACTTGGAGAGGGGGAGATTTTTGGAGCAAAAGTGAAGCTTAGGACTTAATTGTTGAAGATTAGAGGTAAGAGGGCTAGTCTTCTATCATAATCTCTTTTCTACCCATTTCTCATAAGTGATTAAGTGAATAAGTGATTTTGAGAATAAGTGATTATTTGAATTTAAGTGAATGGTTTCATGCTTGATTGTTGATGATATGAATTATACATGTGAATTGAATGATTAATCGTTATTGATAATGAATTCATATGCCAAAAATTCATATATGAAGATATGTTGTGTTGTTGTGAAAAATTGATGAATAATGAAATTGTGGTTTGTTGAATTTGAATGGATTCATGATCAATTGTTGTTGATGATGTTGTGAAAACATGTTGCTGGTGAATTGGTGTAATGATTATGCCTTATGGTGAATTGATGATGAAAGTTGTTGTTGTTGTTGAATAATTATGGGAGTTTGGTGAATTATTGAATTTTTGACAAAATGATGTTTTGATCTTGAGTTTTGAGTATCATTTGGTATGTGTTCATGCATATGACCTATAAACATTATTTGGGACGTATTTTGAGTGTGGGAAGATCAAAATTGGAGTGTTTGGGAAAAAGAATTTTGAAATTCGAAGTTTTTTTTCTAAACACATGAGTGTTCGCCTAAGCGAGCCCTAAGAGAAGCTCAAGCGAGCGTGCCCAGGTCGCTTCTGGACACAGTTCGCTTGAGCGAACTGTGAGCGAACAAGAATGTTGCTTTTGGACAGAATTCGCATGAGCGAGCGGCAAGTGAACCCCAAGCGAACAAGCCTAGAATGCTACTGAGACTTGGTCGCTTAAGCGAACCAGCCTTCGCTTAAGCGAGCAGCACACTGTTCAGCCACACTT
This sequence comes from Medicago lupulina, assembly GCA_958299785.1. Taxonomy (NCBI): domain Eukaryota; kingdom Viridiplantae; phylum Streptophyta; class Magnoliopsida; order Fabales; family Fabaceae; genus Medicago; species Medicago lupulina. The sequence goes on along the minus strand of OY283145.1, from coordinate 21,376,529 downwards.
GATTTTTCGTTTCGTGTACTTGGGGGCCAATCCAAACTTTCTAAATTGTTTCTTTAGATTTGTTTAATCATTACTTATGTATGTAATCCTATGGAAACATCATTTGTGTGAATTGGGGCTTAATTTTATAAATCATTCCTAAAGTTTGGGAAAAACGTCCAAGAACATTAATTTTCCGAAAACTTGTTTCCTCGAGTGAATGATGTAGGATTATTTATGTATGCTGTTTATATGATTAACAAAATGGCCTTGAATTATTTCATCGAGAACTAGATTGTTTTGCTTTGGAAATGAACTATATTTGGAAAAGTGACTTTTGAGATGAACTTTGCGATTTTTGAGAATTCATTGTAATTGGCCGGTGAAACGCTCATGTAAGTACACCTACATACATATGTGACTTGTGTACTCGCTTAGTGGAGGCAATTGAGTTGTTTGGCTTTGTTTTAGTTCATTGATCTCAATTATTTAAGTTGTGAATTATACTATACAAACTTAGTTGGAAATATTCATTGAACTCATTTACTTTGAAATTCTTCCATGGATAGATGATATGCTTATATATGTTGTGTGCATTTATGTTGTTGGTGGTGATATATGTTATGTGCATATATGTTGTTGGCGAGTTCCTCGTGCATGCTATTGTTGGTGAATTGTTGGTGTAAGCATGTATCGGAATATGTTGGTGTGGACTTGTGATAGTTGTATGAAGTATGTTTTGTTGTTGTCGAGTCCTAGTTCACAAACACAGTTGTTGTTAGCTTTCATCTCCATGTTGGTGTTGAATACTTATGTATTCATTATGCGGGTTGTTATGATGTGTTTGTTGCATCAGAGGCGACGGCCTCAGAGATGAAGATTGGTACCACACGCACCTAGAGTTGGTCTAGACATGTTGCATGTTCTAAGAAGAGTTGTGTTCGCTTATGTGTTTGAGGTGAATGTGTTGTCGGTGCATTTGTGTGTTTTGTGATTGGTTGCAATTGACGACACTTATGCTTATATATTTATTGATGAGAATGATCTATGCCCATGTTTAATTATGAGAGATTAATTACTATTGCATGCTTAATCCTGTTGATTCTTTTGATTATGATTGATGTGAAACTAACCCCCAGTGGTCTGTGGTGGACCGTCTACCTATTTGTACGAATGGGTAGACGGCGAGCTGGGTAGACGGCGAGCAGGATTAGTTGATTGCTTTGCCTTGGTGAGTGCTCTAGGATAGCGGGAGCTTCCTCCATTTATTTTCGCTCGTTGTGTCTTAGAGGCTCTAATCTAAGACGGCGTCTATCTTTATGTCTTGGATTGATTTTTATTTGGAGTTGTATCTATGTTGAGATTATTTATGAGTTGGTTTCATCTTATGGTTGAGGACATGGCTATTGTTGAGATGTATTTGATTTTCCGCTGTGACTTTTATGTTGAGATATATTCATGCGTGATTATTGGTGATTTATTCGTAGGCGTGACGACTATTTCTTATTTGTTTATTGTAATTGCATGATTTATTGCTTAAATAGAAATAGGGTGTTACATGTTCTCTCTTATTTTCTCTCACTGTTTTCTACTTTTGCTTGTTTTTATAACTGTTACCCATTTGCTTTGGTTGCTTGATTATTTCTTGCTCCACACATCAAGTATTTTATTGGTGTGATTTTCCTCGAATTCAAAACAATTGGCGCCCAACGTGGGGCAAGGGTCAAAGGATAATCAAGTATCATGGGTTCGAAGTGGGATATTGAGAAGTTTACCGTAGATAACGATTTTTGAATATGGAAGGTACAGATTGAAGCGGTGCTAATACAACAAAAGTGTGAGAAAGCTTTGAAGGGTGAAGGTGTGTTACCGGTCACCATATCATGAGCGGAGAAGACCGAGATGGTGGACAAGGCCAGGAGTGCCATTGTCTTGTGCCTCAGGGATAATGTTTTGAGAGAAGTAGCGAAGGAACAAGGTCGAATATTTGTATATGACAAACTCTTTGCCTCATCGGCAAGTCCTAAAACAACAACTTTACTCATTCAAGATGGTAGAGTCAAAAGCCATCATGGAGCAACTTGTGGAGTTCAACAAAACCCTTGATGATTTGGAGATTATTGAGGTGCATCTTGAGGATGCGGGTGCTCTAGTGGTGTGGTGTTGTTTGGAGGATCAAGAAGGTGATGTTTCTCACCTTGGGAGTGATGCCTAGTGGAGAGGTGGTTGTTTGGAGAGATGTTAAACACTCAACATCGGCCTGGGGAGGCGGTGGTAAGAATACTCATGATCAGTCTGGAGAGGTGGAGGCAACAAAACTCAGGATCTCCATGTTGAGGTGGAGTTTCAAGGTTGAAGACATAGTGGGATGTACACATTTGCTAGTCGAGAGGAGTTGAACACACCGGGAATGGTACGACTATGGAGGACCTTGGGTGATATGCTCTATGGTAAGAAAGGGATTTCTTCATGAGGTTGAAGAATGTATAGCACGGCTTGCGGGATTACCCTAGAAAAAGGCCAAGGGTGATTGGTTGCAAGAAGATCTTCAAGGAAGCGGGATATGTCCTGTGTTGAAGAGGTTATGGCGAATGCTTGTGGAACTACCTAAAATTCCTAACGTAGTTGGCCTGCAAGGACCTTCGAGATGGCGGAAGACATTCCGATGGCTGAAGGGGTTAAGGTGTTGTTTACACTGAATTTCGGTAAACAACCGCTAGTTTAAAATTAATTACTTGCAATATCAACCAGTAAATCTTAAGGACATTTCGTGTTTGTTATTTTCCAGAAATTGGTAATTATCCTTGAAGAAAGTATTAAATGTATGAATGTAACTCACATATTCGATTTAATCAAATCTATCGAAGTTACTTCGCAATGAAGATAAAAGTAAAAGGTTTAAAAGAAACAAGTAAATGATAAAGACATTTAAAAAGACAAACCTAAATTGCATTGATTGAATGTAAATTGGTACACATGTTCATACATTGCAACTTGTGACTCGTTTGTCTCTTGCATACAGATAGTTTTAGCGTAAGTTTTGTGTATGATTGGATTATGACCTCTTTTTCCTAATAAAAACTACTATTTATAACTTAGAAATAACTATCTACATTAAGATTTGAAACTATAACTGCTGAAAACAGATAAGGACACCTCTTCGATTTGAATTTCAAACATTTGAATCTTTGAAGTATCCGTTGTCTGACCTCGTGTAGAATCAACTCCTCTTCGATGGTCCTTTCGCTTATCGAATTGAAAGTAACACTTTGAATTATGTCCATCGAACCATATTTTATTGACGAACCATCTGCATTAAGAATTAATGTTGACTCCTTTGATCATAAGGTCAACTGTGTTTGACTGCATTAATTATAGCCTGTCAAAATATAGGCTAGCAGGTGTGTACTTATGGATTGCCCTAAAAGCCAAGGGTGATTGGGCACAAGTGGATCTTCAAGGAAGCGGGAGATGTCATGTGTTGAAGAAGTATGGTATATTCTTGTAGAACTATCTAAAATTCCTAGTGTAGTTTGGATACAAGGATCTTCAAGAAGGCGGAAGACATTGCGATGGCTGAAGAGGTTAAGGTGTGTACTTGTGGAGCTACCTAAAATTCCTAGCGTAGTTGGAAGCAAGAATCTTCAAAAGGCGGAAGGCATTCCAATGGTTGAAGACGTAAGATGTAAACTTGTGGAGCTACTTGGTGTAGTGGGAAGCAAGGGAAAGAGCAGAATGGTAGTTGATGTTAAATTGGCATCATCACTAATTTAGAGTCAAGGTGGAGAATGTTGTAGAATGACTCAAAATTTGATGGATGGAGAATATTGTTGCTAAAAATATAAAAGATTTGTTTCAAATATATTTTGTGCTGAAAATATATTTATGGACAATAAATATATTTTTGTACCGTATGATTGACCATTTGATCCAAATATATTTTAAAAGGGAATATTAGATGTTTGATGCAAATATTCTTTCACTGAAGGAGAGAAAAAAAAACGTATCTTCAATGTGATATTCGTTCCAAATTTATGAGTTATATTTCTCTATAAATATAGATCATGTATCATACTAAACCTTGATATAGAGGGGGCAGAAACAAGGGTTTAGAATGGCAACAAGAAAACTAGGGTTTGTATAGAGTTTGTCTCTTGGCAACAAACACTAGGGTTTGAGGGTTGATTCACCTTGGGAATTACTATTAGGATTGAGTCTGTTGGTTACGGGAAGAGATTGAGATTTTGGGTAGAATTAGGCGGGAGACTTATTCTTGTAACCCATTGATATCTCTTTTGTAAAATTACTTATCATTATAGTGAAACGGAGGGCTGCCCTCTCCCCCAGACTAGGTGATGAGATCATGAGTTCATTAAACATGTGGAAGAAAACATATAAAGAAAATACTCACAAAAATATGTTTTATTCATTTTAATTTATTGTTTTCGAATTTAACTCCATGCATGCCTTTGAAATTTTGATTCACGTAGCCTACTAGTGGGAAATAAGTCATTGGTTTAAGTTTTGTTATTCATGATACTTGGAATTTTACAAGTCAAGAATTAATTCTATTTGGAATATGGGAGTTATTTTATAACTACCATTAGATGGAATTTCATTGCATGAATTCATTCAATCAAGTAAACGTTACTTTTGGCTTAGTGAAAGATTAATATATCATTGCAATTGGATCAGTTTGGAAGCTCACAAAATACTTGCTGATTTACTCTATGGAATGATGGCATCTGAATGGTGGTGTTTTGAGTTGGCATCTCGTTATAGCTTCATTTTAATAAATAATAATTGTAAGGTTAATAATAAGCCATTTAGATTAAGATTAATTTACAAGTTTTATTTGAATTAATTAGGGACTGTTGAGTTTATTAGAGCAAGAGCTCTATAAATTGTAAGTTTCATTATGAAATAAGATATGTAGAATTTGATTAAAAATTACACTTTGTGTATTTGGAGCGAGAGTTTTCTCCTTTTTGTGTTCTTGGATTAGAACTTGTCTATCGAATCTTATCAATGACTTCCTTACCATTGTGGCGATTCTTCTTGGCTTAGCAATTATTCTTGGATTAGAAGTGATTGTGAGACCTTCTTTACCATTTCTTTCCCCAAATCCATCTTTTTATTTTATTTTTATCCTATACGATTTCTGTCCTTCATCACTAGGTCAGTTTTGGACCGAACTGGGTAAACAAATTTCGTGTGTTCTCTTTTCTTTTCTCTCACTGTTTTCTACTTTTGCTTGTGTTTATAACTGTTACTCATTTGCTTTGGTTACTTGATTATTCCTTGCTTTGGTTGCTTGATTATTCCTTGCTCCACACAAACTATCAGAATCAACTTTAAACTTTGGCTGCTTTATTCTCATTCTTTTCAGCCTTCAAGTAATAAAGTCCATTCACCTCTTTAGCCAAACCAATCCTCCTCAAATGCTTCGTTTCCTGTATAATACACTAATCAGTCTCAAATGTAACAGTGCAGGCTTATTCGTTACACAACTTGGAAACAGATACGAGATTCACAACAAAATCTGGAAAATACAACACATCATCAATTTGCAAGTTCTCACTTATTTTCACTTTTCCTTTACAAAAAGCTTGCACTATATTACCATTAGGTAGATTAACACTAATTGGATTAATATCTCTGTAAGTGGTAAACCAATTTATGTCATAACAAGTATGATGTGTAGCACCAATATCCACTATCCAACTAGTGTCATCATAATTCTTGGAATGTTCATAGAAATTACCTCCTATGTTAGCAACTGAGCTGACTGCTTTCATCATGTTAGCAGATCCCTTGGCATCAATGTTATTCTTATCAATTAAAGCCATTAGATTCTGATATTGATCTCTTGTGAACATCATTCCACCTTCATCATTCTTAGAATCAGTACTTGCACTTTTAGAATCAAATTCCTCAGACTCCATCATATTTGCAGAAGCAGAACCAGATCCGTATGAGTTACCTCCTCCTCTACCCCAATTAGGAGGATATCCATGTTTCTTATAGCAAGTTTCTATAGTGTGGTTTGATCTTCCACATAAGCTGCAAACTCCTCCATTACCTCTTCCTCTTGCTTGAAAATTAGCATTTCCTTTGCCTCTTCCAAATTGTCTATGTGCATCAACAACATTCACTAATCTAGTGTTGGTATCATCTATAGCAGAAGTAGGTGCATCAATTATACCATACTGAGCCTTTCTTTCTTGCAACATAATCATAGAGAAAACTCTATTGATTTGAGGTAATAGATCCATCAACAGAACCTAAGATGCAACACTTTGATACTCTTCATTCAATCCAATTAGAAACTGAATGATTATATCTTTTGATCTAAAACCTTTCACATTACGCATAGCGAAACAAGTACAAGGGATTGGACATGTACACTGAGGCATATGCCTGTACTGGTCCAATTCTTACCATAATCCTCTTTATTCAGTGAAATACTCAATAATTTTCTTGTTTCCTTGCTTCATATCAGAGATTTGTTGTTGTAATTGAGCCACTCTAATATGATCCCCTCTCATAAAACGATCTTTAAGATCATTCCACATATCAATATCATTCTTAATGTAAACAACACTTTGCGCAATTGACGGTGAAATTGAGTTAATTATCCAAGTATGAACAATATTATTGCACCTTTCCCAAGTAGCGCGATTCATATCTTCTTCATCTGGAACCTCAATAGACCCATCAACAAACTTGAACTTGTTCTTCATTGCCAAAGCTCTACGCATCTTCATTGACCAAGAATGGTAGTTATCACCATTCAGTTGCGGTGTCACACTCACAATATTGGAATTGTTCGAAGGATGAACAAAATACGGATCCAAACTTTGATCTTGATTGTTGTTATTTCTCACCATGCAAAATCAAATCAATCACTGAAAAAGAACTTCAATTGAAACGAGAAATTGATTCAAAGATGAATCAATTGGAAAAAACGAAGAAAAGAAGAAATCAGTGAAGAAAATTGAAGAGAAAACGAATGAAATCGAAGAAGATAACAAGAACAAATCAAAGATTGTTTAATCTTCATGCAGCGGAAACAAAGCAGGAAGAACCTGCTCTGATACCATCTAATAACTTCATGCAGAGAAAAGGGAGAGAAATGTGAAGTAAAAGTGATTATTATTGAATGAGTGAAATTTAGTTACAATGAGTGTTTATATAGAAGTTAGTAATGACAACTAAGCCTAACTAACTCCTAACAAACCAAATGAAACTCAAATGTAAATGAAATAACTTGTGCCTTAATCTAACCATGAACCCTAGCTCTTATTTTCATATTGTCTTCTTTCTGAACTTTTTCTCCTAATATCCTACATTGAGCTCTCAGAGACATCTACTTTATGCCTTGCCTTTAAGAAATGGTATGAACTCTTCATAGAAAAAATAGTTGATTGTGAAACACCCCATACAAATTCATCTTGTATTTGAGAGAGAAATTTTACAATCGAAGAATTTGCTGAGCTTCAAGAAGGAGAAAAATTTCATTATTTAAAGAGGCATTCCAACATCGAATATCATGATAAATGAGGTCTAAGACAAACATAATATCACTGGTTTAAAGGACTAGATCTAGTGCCAATTTTGATCAGGGGTTTAGGGACCAAATTTAGTTCCCATTTTGATTAGGGAATATACGTTGTTCTCACTGTGCCTCATAATATATTTATCAAAATTGAATAACACGATAACATGCAAAAATTGTAAGGTCACAAACAACCCAAACCATAACATAACCATAATAACTTTCATTTCTCCAATTCAACTATAACCACCTTCATCATCTCATTCAAATTTTTCAAAAAACTTCGTTAAACCCAAAACCTTATAAAATGCGACTCCATATCTCAACAACACCAACTTCTCTATCATTTCCCTCATTTTTCATCCCAACTAACTCCTTCCTTTCCAACTCCCCAAACCGTGGTCGTCGCCGTCGTCGTTGCTACTCCGTCAAATGCACCACCACCGCCGCATCCCTCTCCGGCGGTGGTGGCGATGATTCGTTTACGGCGAAGTCAGGCTACTTATTTGATCTAAGCGCAACTGAAGCGGAAACGTTAGAGGAGTACAGTATATCAAAGATTGCGACTATTTATTATAGAAAACCGATTGTTGTTGCGAGGAGATTGATTCAAACTGGAATCGCGTTTGGGAAGTGGTTTGGATTGAGGTTTCTTGATAAGCAGTTTGATCGAGCTGATGAGATGTTTGAGGTAGAGAAACTCTTCGTATTTTCTTTGATTTTTCGAGTTTTCTGGTGGAATTTTGAATTCAGCGTTTTTTGTTGTTGTGAATTTCAGCTTATTTGAACTTATCACTTTGTTTGATTGAACTTAATAAAAAAGCTTATGAAATGTTCATAAGTTGTTTTCAGTTTATTTTCATAATAAGATCTTTCACGACAGCTTGAGATGTTTCAGGTATTATTGGAGCTTTTGTTCTTTCGTTGATTCTTGAGTTTTGTGGTGGAGTTTGAATTCAGCGTCTTTTTCGTTGTTTGAATTGTCTTATTTGAATTATCTACTTACATAAACACTTGTGACACTCTTTAGAAGAACTTATGGTATTAGCTAATGTTCATAAACTGTTTTGAGCATAATTCATAAGCTTTTGAGGATAGCTTATGAAAAAAGCTTATATATTATACAAAAACCTTTTGATTTTATTTTATCTTAAGTTGTAGATATAGCTTATTTGTAAGCACTTTTATGATAAGCACTTATGCAATAGGCTACCAGATAAGGTTTTTATCTATATAGTGACTGACTTCGATGCACGTTTTGATGATCTGATGATATGTTTGAGGTAGAGGTATAGAATCTCTTCTTGTTTTCTGCTACTCTAGTTTTTGGTTGAATTTAATAGCTTTTACATTTAATTTAGTATGTCTTTGAATTGACTTATTTGAACTTTTCTACTACTATAAGCACTTGTGAGTTGTGACACTGTTTGTGATAACATAGGAAAACAACTTATGACATGTTCCATAAACTGTTTTCCGCTTATTTTCATAATCTCTTCAAGATAGCTTTTGAAAACAACTTACAGATTTTACAAAAACAGTTTGACTTTGTGTTATAGAAAATAACCTATTCATAAGCATTTGTATGATTAGAGCTTAAACTATAAGCTGCAAATTAAGCTGTTTATCTAAACAACTATTTGGATTCGCTTATTTGAGTTTATCTAGTGGCATAAGTTTTGTGAGTCAGTTTGAGAGAACTTATGAAAACAGCTTCTGACATTGCTCACAAGCTATTTTCAGTTTATTTTCATAGTTTGTCCAAGATGGCTTATGAAAACAACTTATAGTTTATACGAAAGTAAATTAACTTTATTTGATATAGAAATAGATTATATAAAAGTGTTTTTCTATAAGCTGCAAATAAGCTGTTTATCCAAAAATTGGGAAAACTTAAGAAACAAGCTTATGACATGTTCATATGCTCTTTAGGATAGCTTATGAAAGCAAACTTAAGAATTTTTTAGGCATTTGATGGAAATGATTTGTTGCTGTTAGCATGGAGAGGATTTACAGAACCTACGAAAGTAGTGATTTGTTAGTATTAGAGTCCAGAGCCTTCAGACATTTGATTTGCCGTTTGCAATGAAAAGAACTGATTCATTCACCTTTTTACTGTTCGGTTTTGCAGGTTAGAGCTGCAGAGCTAAGGAAGATATTGGTGGAACTTGGTCCGGTATGTCATTCTGGTTATTTTATAATTGTTGGAACTCTAGTTTATAATGCACTCTATCCTTAAACTAGGTTTTATTTTATATCTTAGGATTGAGTTATGGTAATTGATAGGGCCATTGATGTTATTCCATCTCAGATATGTTACAGAATGTATTGATAAATTTTTTGATGTAATGTTAACTTTGTTGCCAAAATTTTAAATATGTCATTTGAATTTGTAACATTTAACTGGGAGCCAAAATTTCAGAAATGCGTTTTGAATTCTAAGTAGCAAACAAGCTTAAAATTTTTTACTCGCAGCTTTGAAGGGATACCAAATCGAATCTCACCATAGTTCCTTCCCTGCAAATTTCCCTTTTAGGTTCATGTAACTTTTGTACGAGTTATTTTCACTATCCTTGTTTGGTTTAGTGAGGATTTTGACGTTGAAAATTCAAGTGTCTTTAATATTACAAAGAACATTATAGATACTGGATTGTGTATATAATAGTTTAGTTTCTTAGTGTTTTTGTTATATCACCATGCCCGCAAACTAAAATATATATTTTTCATTACTGATGCATACTACTTTATTGCAGGCATATATCAAAATTGCTCAGGCTATATCGTCTCGTTCCGTAAGTTTTGATTTATTTGTAACATTATTTAAACATTATCTCTATTTCTTTTCCTTGTTTCTGGTCATTTGTGATTCTTCCTGTATGTTTTTCATTTCAACATATGTCAGCGCTTCCGTAGGAAGCCCATTCTGAGATATCAGCCACTGAATCTAATTCCATTTGATAAAAACCCAAGTTATGAAGAGGGAAGAACCAAACTACTGAAGTACCACGTTTTCAATTACAAATATTGGTCTAGTTAGTATTATTCTGGCGGTGGCGATCGAACCCCAAACCTACTTACTCCTTCACCCCAACCATCTAACCAACCTCACCAAGCGTCACATACTACTTGATGTGCCTATCATTATCAGTTTTCCTTTGGAGCACACTTTAAGAAGGGGAACAAGCGAAAAACAAGCTGAAAGTTAATTTTAAGCATTTAGAGTTCGACTGCCATATTTCCAAATATTTGTATTTCAAATCTTCTACATCTTGAATCAAATGTCCTAGACAAATATACCTAAAAATATTTGTAATTTTTTATCTGATCTGGTAGTTAATTGAATCTGGTTGATATTAAGGTTTGTTATTCGTTCAGTTTTTCCTTTCTGTCATTTATTTGAATCTGAAATTCCAAATCTTTTACCAATTGAGTTTTAAATGTTCATATGCTGTTAATGGCTAGCAGGTGGTTCGGCATGCCTGTATATGTTATGCTCAAATGTAACTTCATACGAATTTTCTGTTAAGATCATGTCAATTTAATTTTCGGTCATTAATTTAAGTAAGATATACAATTCCAACTTTTTTTTTGTAGGATTTGATACCACCGTCGTATCTAGATGAGCTCTCACAGCTGCAAGATCGAATAAGTCCATTTTCCACAGAAGTTGCTTTCAACATGATTGAACAAGAACTTGGTTTGTCCTTGGCTGAAATTTTCTCAGAGATTTCACCCGAGCCTGTTGCTGCTGCTTCTCTTGGGCAGGTTCATACTTTTGGCCTTATTGGTGTATTTTTCTAGCTGATGTTTTCTGAGTTTTGAGATGTCATATATTTATCTTCAATTTTAAATTTTATTAATTGAAATTAGAACTTCTGTCTCTGGATCATAGGTTTATCAAGCCAGGCTTCGCAGAACAGGACAGGTTGTTGCTGTTAAAGTGCAAAGACCAGGTGTTCAAGCTGCGATTTCCCTTGACATTTTAATCTTGCGTTTTATGGCTGGGCTGGCTAGGAGAGCAGGAAAATTGAATACTGATCTTCAGGTAATGTTGCAGCTTGCAATGTGAATAAGATTGCATTTAGAATTCAGAGTTTGTTAACACCAAAATGGTTATCGTTGCTGTTGAAGTTAGGGATTTTGGATAAAGAATGAGATTAGCTATTATATATTCACATATAATGTCAAACATATTATATTTTCTTATATAATGTGTAAGTTTCTATTACTTCGTTGGTGCATAACAATCAATCTCTAATTTTTATTGCCTATATCATTAACACTCATGTCATATCCATTAATCTTCATGCGGAAGCAACGCCCCCCAAGATCGGGAGCTCTGATACCATGTGAAAACTGAATATTATATTTCAGAGATATATAATTTACAACCACTAATGTGTTTATATAGGCTAATGTAACTTGATGGGCAAGACTAATAAACTAATTGGCCCAAAACAACTAATCACTAATAATAATTAAAATAAACTATTTACAACACTCCCCCTCAAGCTGGTGAATGAATATCAATCATTCCCTTTGTTAGAAGATCTGCAAGGTTGCCTTGGCAAGAGACATATGGAGTGCAAATTAGACCACTGTCTAACTTTTCTTTGATAAAGTGTTTGTCAACTTCAATATGTTTGGTTCTGTCATGCTGCACTGGATTATGGGCTATGCTAATAGCAGATTTATTATCACAATAGAATCTCATTGGTTCATCAATCTTTATCCTCAAGTCTTTCAAGATGCTTCTCAGCCATAGTAATTCACATATCCCCTGTGACATTGCCCTGAACTCTGCCTCAGCACTAGATCTGGATACCACACTTTGTTTTTTACTTTTCCAAGTCACAAGGTTCCCACCCAGGAAAGTGCAATATCCTGTAGTCGATCTTCTATCCACAATTGACCCTGCATAGTTCGCATCAGTGTATGCTTCAAGTCTCACACTTCCATTCCTTTCGAACAAAATTCCTCTACCCGGGGTTCCTTTCAAATATTTCACAATTCGAAGTGCAGCTTCTAAATGAATCTCCTTTGGTTGGTGCATGAATTGCCTGACTAAGCTTACAGCAAAAGCAACATCAGGTCTAGTATGTGAGAGGTATATAAGCTTGCCGACTAACCTTTGATACATTTCTTTATTAACTGCAACATCTTCTTCTGCATTCCCCAACTTCACATTTGGATCAATTGGTGTACTTGCAGGCTTGCATGCTGTCTTGCCGGTCTCTTGCAGAAGATCTGTAATGTATTTCTGTTGAGATATGAAAATTCCTTTCTTAGATGAGCCACTTCAATTCCCAAAAAATATTTTAATTTTCCCAAGGTCTTGATCTCGAGCTCTTTGGCTAAGTGTTGGCCTAACAGTTTTTGCTCCTCTTCATCATCACCTGTCACTATAATGTCATCCACATATACCAGCAACACTGTTACTCCCCCTGTTACGGAGTGTTTGACAAATAAAGTATGGTCTCCTTGGCTTTGTTTGAAGCCCAAACCTACCATAACTTTAGTGAATCTAGCAAACCATGCACGTGGTGATTGCTTTAGCCCATATGAAGCCTTTTTTAACTTGCACACGGTGTTGGCAGTAGTATGTTCACCGTATCTAGGGGGTACATTCATGTAGATCTCCTCTTCAAGTTCTCCATGAAGGAAGACATTTTTCACATCAAATTGGTGCAAGTTCCAGTTGTAGTTAGCTGCTAAAGATAATATCACCCTGACAGTATTCATTTTTGCAGCAGGAGCAAATGTCTCTAAGTAATCTACTCCATAAGTCTGAGTGAATCCTTTGGCTACCAATCTTGCCTTGTATCTCTCAATAGAACATCGGCCTTGTATTTTACAGTGTATACCCATTTGCACCCTACAGGTTTCTTTCCATTTGGTAAAGGAACCAATTCCCAAGTATTGTTCTTATCAAGTGCCTACATTTCCATGTCCATGGCTTGTTTCCATTTCGTGTCAGACAATGCCTCAGATAAAGAGGTAGGCATAATGGTAGTGTTTAGGTTGGTGAGGAAGGCTTTATAGGTAGGTGATAACTGTTCAAAGCATAGGTAGTTGGATAGAGGGTAGAGTGGTTTATTGGTACTAGTTCTAGGATCTTTTCTAAGGGAAATTGGAAGATGTAAGTCTTCAAAATTTATTGGTGGTACTTCTCTGGATTTTCGTTTCTTACGCTCTATTGGGTTGGATTCTAGCTCCTCAGGTGTGGATGAGTTAGATTCTGGTTCATGTGCATGAGAAAATTCAGAAATTGAATCACAAGAATTTGAAGGGTTAAGCAAAGTTACCTCATGTAATGTCGGATCAGATTCTTGGACATGAGTAGATTCAGGAATGGCCTTTCTTCGTGTATAAATCCTTATATTTTTCCCATCTTTTACATCAGCTTCAACATTTACATTTACATGATTTTCATAATCAACTTCCGTCTCAATATGGTCACCTCCAGTTTCAACCTCAATTTCTGTCCCGAAAGTAAGGTCAGGAAGTAGAAGAGACGCATCTTCCTTACTTATATTCTCCCCCTGAAGATGAGTTTGACCAAAATAACTTTCTTGTTCATGGAAGGTGACATCTCCAGAAACAAAATACTTATGAGATGAAGGATGATAACATCTGTAACCCTTTTGAGTGGAGGAATACCCTATAAAGACACACTTTAAGGCTCTAGGATCAAGTTTACTTCTACCATCACTATGGATATGGACAAACGACGTGCACCCAAATATTCTAGGAGTGAGATTATTGGAGGTGGGCATATAAGGATAGAACGACGATAAAACTTCTATAGGAGTTTTGGAGTCAAGGACACTAGAAGGTAAACGATTATTAGATAAGATGCAGTTAAAACCGCCTCCCCCCAAAATCTCTTAGGAACCTTATTTTGGAATAACATAGCTCGAGTTTGATCTAACAAATGACCATTTTTCCTCTCAGCAACCCCATTTTGATGGGGGGTTTTGACACATGAAGACTCATGAATAATACCTTCTTTTTGACATAAAGAATTAAACTCGTGATTAAAGTAATCTTTGGCATTATCAGACCTGACTCTCTTAATACTTACTCCAAACTGAGTTTTAACCATTGCAAAGAAATGTTGAAACACGGAGGTAACTTCAGACTTTTGTTTTAGTAAATAGACCCAAGTAACTTGACTACAATCATCAATGAATGTTACAGACCATCGACTACCTGATATATTTGCAACATTTGAGGGACCCCACAAAACTGTGAAGTACTAATTTTATTTCTGACAGGAAAAGAGACACGCTTGTGTTTAGCAAGTTCACACACCTCACAACAAAGACTCTCAACATCGAAATTTTTCAAAAGTGAAGGAAATAATTGTTTCATGACTCTAAATGAAGGATGACCCAGACGACAATGGTACAAAAAGACTTTCTCCTTGTTGGTCTTAATTGATTCAGAAAAAAAAGGAATTGTTGTTGGAAATGTTAGAGGAGCTGATGAGATTCTGGTTATCAAAATAATAAAGACCATTCCATTCTCTAGCATTTCCAATCGTCTTCCCCGAATCCTTGTCCTGAAAAACACAAGCATTGTCACAAAAAACAACATTACATAATAGGTCTTTTGTGGGTTTTTTAATGGAAATTAGGCTAGTGGACAATTTGGGAATATGAAGGACATTTTCTAGGATTATAGTTGGGCTTATTTGGACATTTCCTTGACCCGCTACGGTTATAAGGAACCATCTGCTATGGATATTTTCTTGTTGCTAAGACAAGGTGAATAAGTGGAAAAGTGTGTGGGTAAGGGTGTCATGTGGTCAGTGGCTCCAGACTCTAGTATCCAATATTGGTTAGATGGGTTATCTAAAGCATTAAATCCAACAGAAAATTGAGACTTACCAAGTGGAAGTGGAGAAAGAGATATACCTGTGTATCCCAGAGAAGTACATGTTGGTTTATCCAATTCCTTAAGAAAAGATCTCACCTTTTTTATTTCATCTTGAGTAAGGGGTTGAACCAATTCTCCTTTTGACATATTGACTGATGTCTTACAAAAGAACAAATAGCCAAGGATCAACGATAAAGAGCTTTCTGTGTGCTTGGATTAAAAAGAAAACACAACCAATTCAAAATATAATTTTTTTATGATGAACAGTACACGCAAGGAACAGTGTTCCCGGAGTGAACAGTATCTACGACATGAACAATACTGAGATGAACAGTGATTTCTGATGAACAGTGTTTTCAGGATCTCAAAGAGTCCGCAATTAAGGCGGAAACTCAATAAATCGCAATTAAGGCGAAAAAAGAAAAAGTAACCGCAAAACGGCGGCTAGGGTTTATGCGGAAGCAACGCCCCCCAAGATCGGGAGCCCTGCTACCATGTGAAAACTGAATATTATATTTCAGAGATATATAATTTACAACCACTAATGTGTTTATATAGGCTAATGTAACTTGATGGGCAAGACTAATAAACTAATGGGCCCAAAACAACTAATCACTAATAATAATTAAAATAAACTATTTACAACACTATCTGTATGTATGCATGTGTATTTATGCTCTACAGTTCCGTATCACATCACTTTGTTGAGCATGTTCTTGTATTTATGCAGGCAGTTGTCGATGAGTGGGCATCAAGCCTTTTTCGGGTATGCATTGGTTTTCTTGTATTTTCATAAAAAGTATGTTCTAGCGCTTACATGATTGCTTGGTGTAGTTATTCTGATTCTTCTGCACCCCAATCCAATTGATCAAAAAATAAAGTGAATGTATGGGACAATAGTATGTGTGATCATGGTCTTCTTGTTTTCTGGGTATGCATTGATTTTTTTTGTATTTATTACCGTAACTATTCATATAGTATGTTTGGTTTCATTTTTCAGTAATATGCAAACTCAGAAGTACTAATCAAGGACAAGGATATTAAAAAGCTTTAGAAATAAATGCTCACATTGAATTGTGTATATTTTATTTTTAGGTATTCTCACAGTTTAGTTAAATAGCATGACGGGATTTTTTATTTTAATCTGGAATCAACGGATATATTCTTTTTTCCTGATCAGAAATTTATGGAATGAATTAGTTGTGCTTCTGTCAGGATTGAAGTCCATTTTTTATGCAATAACAATTGTATTTTTATTTGATTTGGAGTCATTGTACAACATTTTATTGACATCCCATTCTTATATTATTGATTTTTTTTTTTCATTAAAATTTACCATTGATGCAAATTAGTCTATTAATTGATTCAGAAATGACCGAATAAGTTTTTACTCAGAAAATCTCTCCCCCTCTATCTCCTCTCTTTTTCTTCACCAATTTCTTGCTTTTACACTGCTGAACACTTAAAAAAAAAAATTCCTTTTAGAGATTATAAGATCTTCAACAAATTAATTTTATATATAATCTTTCAGCATTAAAAATCTTAGAAACTGAAATTGAATACAGGCTTGAATGCAGGAGATGGACTACAATAATGAAGCAAGCAATGGTATCAAGTTCAGGTAAGTGCATGCTATTAAGGTTTTGAATTTGAAGTTCTGTCCTTGAACGGTTGAACCAATTTTCAAAGTTGTACCACGTATGGTCTGAAAGTATGTGCAAATGGTTTGATTTACCTGTAGTTACTCTGTCCGTCCCTGCTCTTTGATCCTTTAAGATTTGGAGACACATATTAAGAAACAATAAATTTAAACAAGTATATAGACTTTTTGAAAGAAAGTATATAGAATTATTTTCCCTTAATCCATTTAGTGAAAATAAAATTCGATCAACGCATGTTTTTGGTTTTCATAAAAGTACAAAGGAAAAACCATGTTTAACTATATCATAGTTTCCTAAAGCAACTAAAGTTTGGAGACAAAAATACAAAGTCTAAAAGACTGAAGATTGGGGATAGAGACAGTAACTAGTTATAGAATTTAGAACGTATTTGATACAAGTTTTAGTAGTTTGAGACTGACTGGAATTGTCATGGCCAGAAACTACTTTTGTGTCGAAGGATGATATTTTCTTTTCATTTTACCCCATAGATTTTTTAACGCCAGCTATAAAAAAATGTTATAACATCATACTACCTCCGTGCCTCAATATAGGACCTCATTGATTAAATCACAATACTTAATAAATTTGGTAGTATTAATAATTTGTTAACAATTTTTCTTGTTTTCCCAAATTTATCCTTTAGAAGTGAGAATTAATTTATATTTCGGTCAGTGATTGCCAGTTACAGAAAAGGATGTACACTAGTTATAGATATTTTGGTGCAGAAATAATAAATACAGTTGAAATTTTCAAGAAAAATTCTGTTTTGAAGTATTCTCAAGAGGCTTGAAAAATGTGCATTTGTGTCTCCCGATGTTTCTATCCAATTACACACCCAACTTGAAAATGTGAAAGAGGTCCTATAAAAAGGGGCTAGAAAAATTCTCAAGAATCTTATATTTAGGGACGGAGGTAGTACAACTTTGAAAATAGGTTCAACCGTTCAAGGTAGTAATTCATAAAACCCATACCTAGAGATTCAGATTTGATGTATCATGCTTTCATTTAGTAAGAAACAAGAAATACTAATTTGTTGGGAATGCATTACTATTTGTTGTCTGTGGACAGGAACTTATATGGTTCTATACAAGATGTGGTGGTTCCTTTGATGTACACAGAGTACACAACTCGCAAGGTCCTTGTCATGGAATGGATTGAGGTATTATACCATTTACCGTTTGATTACTGTATTTTTGCAATTATGCTTCAATGTCCGCATAGATTCAATACCCTAGACAAATTCACTGTTTATCCCAGTGGCAATACATGAGATGGACGGCCCTGTAATTATTAGAAAATATCACAAATATCCTCTTCTGTAATGGTGTGAGCTAGAACATATGTTACTTACCTAGAGAAACAACTGTGTAATATATCCCCAGAAAATAATCTTCCAAATTGATACAGTGTGCCTTTTTGGGTCTATATCCTACATTCCATTATATCTTAACAGTTTCTTTTTGTTGCCTGTTGAAAGAAATTATGCCCTCTGCTGACACAAGTTTACTATTGCTATTGTAGGGGAGAAAGTTGTCAGAAGTAAAGGATCTTTACCTGATTGAGGTCTTCTTTGAAATAATTTCCAAACAAGTTATTCTAATTTTGAACTGTACAATTCTTATTTTTTGCATAATGGTGCCTGCTCTTATTTTGTATATTTCCTGATAATGACTAGGTAGGAGTTTACTGCTCATTCAATCAACTTCTTGAGTGTGGGTTCTATCATGCAGACCCACACCCTGGAAATCTTCTTAGGACATCTGATGGAAAATTAGCTTATTTAGGTAATTGACAAATTAAAATTTGATATTCCAAATCCTTGGATGTTTGCTAATTCATATTTTATCTTATTATCCATGGCATTTATTCTTTTTGCTTTTTATTTGATGTTTTCACCAATTTGCCTTGTTTTGAGGATTTAATGATTGAGATTAAGTTACACTCTGAATAGCTTGATCATTTCTTGATCTGTGGTACTCGACAGCATTAAAACAGATGATACAATTTTTTGACCCTTCACACTTACATTTCTCTTGACTTTAATAATTAATACTACCTCCGTCGCCAAGTATAGGACCATTTTTACCAAATCATGGGAATTAAAAAAGTTGGTATTAGTATTAAATTTGTATGTAATTACTATTGTTTATACATTTTTATCCTTTAAGAGAAAGAGTTAGTTTATGTTTTCAACATGATATTTCTTGTTGGTCGAAAAAAAATATGTAAAATAAATATGGGTATGTTGGTAAAGAAATAGATAATATATTTGGAAATACCAAAGAGGTCTTATAAAAAGGGACACAATTCTCAAAAGGCTCTTATAATTTGGGACGGAGGTAGTATCATGCATTGCTCAAGTTTGGACACAAATGAACGCCTGTTTGTGTCCTGTAAAGTGACAACTTTTCTTATCGAACAACTATAAGAGATTTTAAAGTGCATTGGGTGTGTCTCCCGATGTTTTGAAGTTTTCTTTTGTTTGGTAATGACTTGGGTAAGGGGGCTAAGATTTTGTTGCAAATTACACAATTTATGCATTTGTTTGGTGCAAATAGTTGGAGTGGAATGCTCACATTATGAAATAGGATTCTGTGACATCTCCATGATTTCCTTGTGGTACTCCACATCGTAAAATTCATCTCATAGCCTGATTTATGTCTGGTTTGTTCTATATTAGTTTATTTACAAGTTATGTTTATGTCTAGATTCTAGAAGATATATCTTAGGAGGTATATATATACTTTTTTAAAACAATTCCCCCTACTTTTTGGCTAGATTTTGGCATGACTGGTGAATTCAAACAAGAACTGCGTGATGGATTCATTGAAGCTTGTCTACATCTTGTAAATCGTGATTTCAGTGCGTTGGCTACAGACTTTGTCACTCTTGGGTATTTATGTTTATTTTTGTTCCATTTTAAGTTATCAAATTTAACATTTTCCATGCTAAAAGATTTGCCTGCTTGTAATTTTATCAGGCTTCTTCCACCAACTGCAGAGAAAGAAGCTGTTACACAGGCTTTGACAGGTTATTACTTTATTGTGTTTAGGTCAATTCTAAAATACTGTTTTTGGAATACATGTTCCAATTTTATAGTTAGAAATATATGCTGCAGTTAACATTCCTTTCCTTTCTTGAGGTTAATTTGTTGATTCTCTCGCTTGCATTGAACTTTGTAGGTGTCTTCCAAAATGCTGTTTCCAAAGGAGTTCGTAATATCAGCTTTGGAGACCTTATGGGAGACTTAGGAACAACCATGTAAGTTCTTCGTTGATACATTAATTATATAATTGTAAAACCTACAAGATATTTGAAAGTTCTTTCTGTCTGGTAATGAAAAAGCAGTATGTGAAATACCATAAGGTCTTTAGTTTATCATGCATAGCAGTCCAGCCTCTTTACTTATTAGGGAAAGTAATTCTGGAAAAAGCCATGGGCAAAACACCAAAGATATATTGCTTATTTATTATAGTCATATATTGACAACAGATGTGCATGCTTTTTGATGGAATTAAGGAAATCAATGAAAGAGAATTGTTGATTTATTGATAGAAAAGTGATGAGCAAAGCTCTACAATGGATGAAAACTGAAAAAGAAATGATAACCAGAGTCTGAGGAAATTACAATAAATGTTGTCCCAATAATTGGCACTCACTAATGGACTGAAATAAATACAAATGAAATCAAATCCTATAAAAATCAAGTACGACTGAACAAGATAAAATAAAATCAAGGAGAGTAAAATCATATCTCTCCTGATTTTTCCTACATAGTCATACGATGTTATCAAATGGTAGAAGGTTGATTGATTATTGCGGCCAGCCAAAAATCCACCTTCGTACCTTTCTAAATTTATTATTTCTTAAAATGTCTGCACTAACCTTAATGGAGCAAACATCAAGGATTGTGGGAGTAACATATTCTATTCTGTTTTTTGTTTTCCTCATGTTAGTCGTCTCATTGTTTGTATTTTGTTTTGACATACTATGTATAATCTTTTTTCTTATGTTTTTTTTAGGTATAAATTCAAATTTAGGATACCTTCATACTTCTCACTTGTTATCCGAAGGTAGAGCTTTCCGTACAAGACTTAATTTAATCTCTTGTATTTTATAAAATCCTAAACAAAATATTCCGTCTGTAGCCTTGCGGTACTGGAAGGAATTGCAATTGGCTTTAACCCGGACTACAAAGTCTTGGGTAGTACTTACCCATGGATTGCCAGAAAAGTGCTTACTGACAGCTCCCCTCAGCTTAGATCTTCTTTGGAGAATCTTCTTTATAAGGTAAACATAGGAAACCCTGCATTGAAATCCTTACCAGTGCGTGCAATCTCGATTCTTGTACCCATACATCTTTTCTTTCTGATTTTCTTCATTGTCAAATTTAATTATGTTGTAACATTTTTTAAATATTTTCACTTAATTTTGACGACATACCTATTTTGTTAGGACGGTGTTTTCGATATAGATCGACTTGAGTCTTTGCTGACAGAGGTAAAATTTTATAATTTTCTCTCTCTACTTTTTACTATTTTCCCTCTTTGCAAAATAGACCGACTCGAGTATTTTCTTCTTTTTACTTATTTTTTCCCCTCTTCATCTATTAACTGGTATATCTAAACAAAATACTTGGTTGATGTCATTGGTATTTTCAAGTAATCTGCTAAAGAATTGCCAATGGTTAAACCGACCTTCTGTTTGAAATGAGCAATTTTAGGGGATATTCAGTCCAAAGCATCATTTAAATGCTTTAAGCTACATTAAAATGAACATTAATCTTTTTGATTTTCGTCTCATTAATTCCAGTTTTTAGCATAGTTTCTTAAAAATCCTGTCCTAATACGGTTTCATGACAGTCTCTCCGTGCCAAAACAGATAAGACCTTAGTAAAGATACCATCTGAAGGTGCAGATTCGAAAATGGTTATGAAGGAAATCCTTTCATTTACACTAACAAAAAAGGTACATATTGTTCGCAATTAACAATTTAGATGCTTTTTTGCAACTGCATTTAACTTCTCCTTTCTAACATGCCTTTCATGATAATTGTTATAGGGTGGATTTGTGAGGAAAATAATTGTTCAAGAATTTGCTAAGGTATTTATTTTATTATCTTTTTTTTTATTTTTTATTTTTATAAGATATTAGTTAAACCTTTTCATCTTCATTAGATCCTTCTTCCTTCATTTCTGGTTTTCACCCCTCTTGAGTGTTAAAATTTGCTTTCAATCCAAATGTAGGGTTTAGATGCACTTGGGCTAGCTTCCTTGGAAACAGCTGCTGCAAGAGTTCCTTTCAGTAATTTCTTCTTTTCACCTTTAATGACTGAAGAAGATATAGTCAACTTAAGGACCTTCCAACGCCTTATGCTATTACTATCAGGGGCCAGAAGAAAAGAAGACTTCAATATTGTAAGTTTTGTAGTTTACACAAAAACTATATCTTTGCATTGTTATATTTTTTTATCATTATTGATAGATTTTTCTTTTAGGCCCCGAAAATATGGTACTTACATGATTACAGTGCTTGTGAATGCCCACTGAGCTTCATATATTATACAGAAACTAACTTTTACCAAAACAAAGGAAAAATCCTAAAACTGTTTCAAATTAAAATTTTGAACACACTCTTCCACTATAATCATAATGTAAACTTCTAAAGCTTCTAGGAAAGGCAGTAAAAACTTCAGGGAAGTCATGTTTTCGTTGATGAATCAGTTTCCATTGACTACATTGCTACATTGCGTAGGTGCTACGCAAAACCCCATTGCAATGTGTTTATGAGTATCAGCTGTAGTAGTCTAATGGTGGCTGCTACAGTGAGAGACAAAGATATGAAACATGAAATGATGATTGGATTTATTATTTAACTTGTTTATGACTAATTGCAAGTACTTTCCGTCAATGTCATAGGGAGAGACAAAGGCTAGTCCTGACCAGAATCAAATATTGTACTCGGAGGAGCTGTCACTAGTTTTAAATCAATTTGACTCCATTCAAGACATTCTTCCTGTTCTTTCCGTCATTCCTGAGGTAAATCTAAGCATTTGTGTATTATTTAAGATATGAAGCCGCTGAACCATGTTCGCTAATACAGACGAAACAAGTTCCAAGTCATAAGCAATTTCACATCTGGATATTCTTTATTACAGCTGATGCATGACTATATATGTAAATTTCAGCTCCCACCAGAATCCCAGCAGCAATTACTTCAATTGCCAGCTAACCTGGTTCAACAGTTAATATCCCGCGCTGCTGCGAGAACTATCAAAAGGGTGTTTTTGTGATACGGAAGTACTAGAGCAGCTGAAATATTTTTTTTGCTTCTCACTAAGGTGATTGCAAACATTGAGGAACTGTGACTTGAATTTGCAGAGTATATGTCACAGTGATTGATTTGGCAAAAAATTATGTCTTTAATTCCATCTTTTCTTAAGTTAATATAAGTGTAAGTCTTTGTAACTTTGCTTTTTCAGTTGGTTTTGATGTGATTAGGATTCTCTAGAACAGTAAATATCATAAAAGTATTTCTTGTTTCTACCAAAAAGTAATAAAGAATGGAAATCATTCATAGTAAAGGTATGTAATTTTTGGTTGATATATTTTAGTTATGTATGCAATGTTATTATATTAATATTAAGATTTGAGAAATGCCACAAAGTTAGGGTTTTGCGCAGCCTATAGGTTTTTGCGCGTCTTCTGCCGTGGCGGACAGGGCTTGCTTGCCATTTGTCCTTGGAGATTCATGGCCACCTCCTGTCCTTCTCCCTCTTGTATTGCTTGCATTACTCGACGCCTAATCAAACTCCGTAGAGAATGATCTTCACACAAGCATTGAGTAAGAAAATTGCTCTTTAGGCACCTAGTATTTGCTCATAGGCACATCGATCAACCAAACAGTAGTTAATTACTGTTCGCTTCGGAACGGGACTACCGTTCACTTCTGAACGATAATGAACTACCGTTCAATGACACACATCCCATTTTCCTGTATTCTTACGAACGGCAGCAAAGGGAGGCTTGAGGGAGTAGCCATGAAGCCAACAATGTTATGTTTGATATTGCTTATCTTTCTAGCACTAAAGATATCATTTGGAAGCAAGTTCATGAAAAAACCTGACACAGTCATGACAATCTTTCTGATCGTTCTTGTTTTCAAGTACGACTAAGTTGCAATACGATAATAGACCTAGTTAAAAGCAACATCTTCACAATCTCATACATACTGATACTGTCAAATGCAATATTGGTTATAATAGTGAGTTTTGTCTCGTGGATGGCTACTATCATCACTCAAAATATCTCCTGCACTCAAAATATCTCCACTCTTTTGTTATTTATAGATTTATCATAGTTAAGATGCGATTAACGGGTCCGACTACAAAAACTTACGTACGAGGGTTTGAGTATGGATATTGAAGTTGTTATTCACAAAGCTACAATTCTAGAACGTGCACAACAATGCCCTACTCAGACTCTCAATCAGGGGTGGCCCTGAAGGTGGGCGGGAGAGGTGGCAGCCCAGAACATCATTTTTCTAAGGGCACCAAAATTATTATTTTTACTTCGTAGTTAGTACCATATCTATATTTTTTTTAACTCGTTTTGATTAATTCTATTGAAAATATATTTGTAGAGAACTTTGATTTAAAATGAATCTTTTGCAGCAAATAATGTAAAAAAAAAATATTTGAATAATTAAAATGACACAATTTTATTGTTTTGTCTAGGGCATAAAAAATCTCAGGACCGACCCTACTAGCAATTATGATTAACATCTCTTCTACCTTAGTATGTATGCATCTGAACCGTTTAAATGTATATATACCAACACTTTTTGTTAGCATGCATGTGTAATAATAGGAGTGCTATGAACGCTAACATTTACTCTCATTAGATGAAATTAATATGGATCTTGCATTTTGGAAGTAGATCCCAGACAAAGTGATGGGATAGATACATTCATATTGGATCAAATGAGTGACCAAGGTGTAAAGGGAGTGTTGAAAACAAAAGACCCGTAGAGCAAATATTCCACGTTTGCAAAAACTTGTGAGCAAATGTGAACATGATGACTAAAGAGACACCATGAATATGACCTGACACCAAGTCATCGGTCTTCCCTTTTTGGAGTGAAGCAGATCACCTCTCTCTGACCCTAGTAAGTTAAACATCCTTATGTATGCATCATTATTTGCAGATATTATAGACAAAGACAACCCCTTCACAACAATTTAGTAAGATTTCATGGCAGACACTTCAGTGATGTAGGCTCACAGCAAGTCAAGGTTTGGGTAAGATTTTTTATTCTTAACTATGTTTGTATGGAGGGGATGAGAGGACTTATTTTATTTAAAAATAAATAAAAAAATCTAAGAAGATTATAAAATGTTTTACAAGTATGTTGAAGTATGATTGGAACGTTATATGATTAAACCAATTGATTGAACTTAAGTATTTAATGAGCTTCAGTTTAAGAGAAATCATTCACGCGAATTTGAGTTCAAATTTAATTTTGGTCAGAACAATTCTTGGTTAGACTTACCTTAATCAGACCACACTCAAGATTAAGGGGGCTTCTTCCCTGGAGCCGTAAGGTTAAGACCAAAAAATGTTAAAGGATTATAAATCATGTTAATTTTTCAATATTTAAAAATCTCACATATATAAGGTGATGTAGACTAAGTATACTTTGGTTTTCTGGTGACAACGATTGATGTAAACTTGTTTATGGTTGGATAAAATTTTACAGCATGTTTGAAGATTTCATGGAAGGCACTTCACTGCTGTAGGATCGCAAGAAGTCAAGGTAAATCATATAAACTTGTTTATGGTAAGATATTTTTATTCATAATATTAATGATGTGTTTGTATGAAGGGGAGAAAAGGGCCATAACATGTTAATAATAAATTTAAAAATGTTATAGGATTATCTATAATGTTACTTTTTCAATATACCAAAATATAAAGTAGTCTTCAAAACCTTCCCATCCAAACATACTCCAAAGAAGATATGAAAAGAATGAGACTTAATGGAAATTAAAGAAGTCAACTCTGCATTCTGTTATGTTTACAATATTCAAAGTTTTAATTAATGAAATTTATTTGAAAGTTGTTATTTGAATTACATGCGTGACAAGAAAAGCTTTTCCATTTGAGTACAGTGTGCAATCATGGCATCGATATCCTCATCTTCCTTTACCTATGGATGGAAATATGACGTCTTTCTAAGTTTCACAGGCCAAGATACTCGGCCTGGTTTTACTGGTTATCTTTACAAAGCACTGACTGATAGGGGAATTCACACCTTCATTGACGACGAAGAACTTCAACTAGGGGAACAGATTATGCCATCACTTGTCAAGGCAATTGCAGAGACCAGAATTGCTATTCTTGTGTTCTCTAAGAACTATGCTTTTTCATCATTCTGTTTAGACGAACTTGTTCACATCCTTGACTTCATTAAGGAGAAGGGTCGGTTGGTTTTTCCCATTTTTTATGACGTGGATCCTTCTGATGTTCGACATCAGAGAGGTAGTTATAAAGAAGCACTGGCAAGACATGAGCAAAGATTCCAAAATGACAAGGAGAAGGTACAAAAATGGAGGATAGCTTTGAGCCAAGCAGCTGATTTGTCAGGCTATCATTTCAAACATGGGTAGTGCTCTAACTTTGTATATTTTACTACTTCGGTTTTCATTTGTCTGTTAATTCAATCTGATTTTTGTGTGTGATGAAGGAATGAGAATGAATATGAGTTTATAGAGAAGATCATTAAAGGGATCTCCAACATTATTAATCGCATTCCTTTGCATATTGTGGATTATCCTGTTGGATTGGAGTCTCGAGTGCGTAAAGTAACCTCTCTTTTAAATGTTGGATCAGATGGAGTCCTGATGGTAGGAATCCACGGTATTGGTGGAATTGGTAAAACAACTGTTGCTCGTGCTGTATATAATTTGATTTGCTGATCAATTTGAAGGATTGTGTTTTCTTGATAATGTAAGGGAAAATTCAATCAAAAACGGACTAGTGCATCTCCAAGAAACAGTTCTTGGTGATATTATTGGAAAGAAGTATACGAAGATAGGAAGTGTCAATAAAGGAATTCCAATAATAAAACATAGGCTTCAACAAAAGAAGGTTCTTTTGGTTCTTGATGATGTCAATAAACTAGAGCAGTTGAGGGCCATAGTTGGAAAGTCTGGTTGGTTTGGTCCTGGCAGCAGAGTAATCATCACAACTAGGGACAAGCATTTGTTAACAGTTGAAAAATCGTATGAGCTAGATGGGTTGAATATGAAAGAAGCACTTGAATTGGTTTGTTGGAATGCTTTTGAAACTGACAAAGCTGATTCAAGTTACGAGAAAGTTTTAAGTCGTGCAGTAAGTTATGCTTCTGGCCTTCCATTGGCTTTGGAAGTAATGGGTTCCTACTTGATCGGAAAAAGTATAAAAGAATGGGAATCAGCAATAGATCGGTTTGAAAGAATTCCTGATAAAAAGATCTACGACATACTTAAAGTAAGTTTTGTTTGTTTGGATGAACATCAGCAGAAGATATTTCTTGATATTGCTTGTTTTTTCAAAGGATGTGATTTATCATACATCAGAAAAATACTTCAGTTTCATTATGGTTTCTGTCCAGAATATGGTATTGGAGTGCTGATAGAAAAATCTCTCATAAAGATAACTTCGAACGGTCATGTAACAATGCATGACTTGGTAGAGGACATGGGCAAAGAAATTGTTCGGCAAGAATCTCCGGAGGAGCCAGGAAAACGTAGTAGGTTATGGTTTCCTGAAGATATAGTTCATGTTTTCGAAGAAAATACTGTAAGACTGATATAGAAGGTTTTGGTTTTTTCGAAGTTTATCCTTTCTTTTTTACTTTTACATATATGCTAGACAACTAAATTAAAGTATGATTAGGTCGTTGTTTTCAATATTTTGTTGGTTGTGCTATTTAATTGTTGTTTTCCTTATCGAATATGTAATATTCTCCACATATGCATATCAATTTCCAAAATTATGTACATATATTGTGGTTGACCTGTGCTTTTGTGTTCAAAGGGAACTAGCAGTATTCAAGTCATAATTCTGGATTTCCCCGAGTTTGAAGAAGTGGTAGAATGGGCACTTATGGGTAGAAGTAGAAAAAGAGATTATACAAAAGATTATGAATGGAATCTAACCTTAATTTCTACAACGTCAAATCTAACAACAACTACAAGGTGAAACCCTTTTTCAGAATTATACAACCCATTATTAGAGAAAGCTAGTCCCACCCTTATCTTAGGATTAATTGACAGCAAGGTTCTACAGACTTCTCCTTCTCTGACTCTTCTCTTCTCTTCGTTTCTCCTCTTTCTCTAGGTTTCTCCTCTTTCTCCAAAACAGTTTTGCACCTAATATATTTTCTAACTCTAACTCTCCTTTTTATATAAACCTTAACCTATTTATTTTCTCTTAATTCCAATTCTGCCCCAAAGCCTCATTATTCTAAATAATTATATTTCTCCACTAAATATATTCTCCCACTAAATATATTCTAATAAATAATAAAATAAAGTCACTCAATAAAATATCAACATATCACATAATTAAATAAATCATATAATTCGACTCTATCTCAAGAAAAATAATTAAATAAACAAATATAGGCTACTAATATATATATCAACACATAACAAAATATCTCTACACCACATAACAAATATATTTCTATAAAAAATATATCTCTACACCACATAACAAATATATTTCTATAACAAATAACATAATATTTCTACACCAAATAACATATATATTTCTACACTAAATAACATAATATTTCTACACCAAATAACATATATATTTTCTACGCCAAATATTATAATATTTCTACACCAAATAACATATATATTTCTACACCAAATAACACATATATTATAATATAATATTCTACTAAAACACCAACACATAACACAAAAATAACACACATCACCATAAATCAAATGAATTATTCAAAAAGACTCTAAACTCAATCAAATAATTAAATAAATAAAATAAGGTGTTACATAAACGACATTGACAAACTACTTACAACTTTGAAGACATTGACGACAACTGTGGTAACGACAACGACATCGACTTCACATCATAATTTCATATTCATCAATCATAAACAACGTCATATAACATCGTATTTAAACATCAACAATTCATCATATAACATCGTATTCAAACATCAACCATTCATCATATAACACCGTATTCAAACATCAACAATTCATCATATAACATCGTATTCAAACATCAACAATTCATCATATAACATCGTATTCAAACATCAACAATTTATCATATAACATCGTATTCAAACATCAACAACTCATCATATAACATCGTATTCAAACATCAACAATTCATCATATAACATCGTATTCAAACATCAACAATTCATCATGCATCTTTGTAAAAACATAATAAATCATACATAACATATTTTCATGTCAAACCAAGGCTAATAGAAATATATCACAATTATCAACAACTTTCATGTTTATACCAAAGACCAATTTAAAACAGAAACGTGTGAAAAAGACGCAAAAACATGAAACAGAGAATATTGTCACCGTACAATTTCGCTAAGACCTCCTTGGAGTATTTTCATCATAACTCAAAAACTAAAAGTCATTTTCACGTCAAACCAAAGCCACTGGAAAGCTAACAAATTTATCTAAAACTTTCATGTTTACACCCAAGGCCAATTCTGTACCGATCAATACCAGGTTTTGTTTCAAATTCGAAAAAGTTGTGCAGAAAGTCCATAAAAATTCACTGTGATCTACGTGAAGTAATTTGACCATAACTCAAGTTCTATATATCGTTTTGACGTCAGACCAACAACATTAGAATTCTAACATCCATACCTACAACTTTCGTGTTTACACCTAAGACCAACTCCGCATTGATCAATACCAGTGTTCATTTCAAAATTCGGGGCAGAGATAAAAAAAATGAGAAAAAGCAACTTATATTATTCAAACTTCACATTCATTCAAAATCATCACAATCAACAACAACAACTCAACATAATTCATACCCAATTCATAATATGACATTAACAACAACAATCATTAGCAACCACAACTCATAATCATGAATCCAACCAGAAATCAACAACAACATAACATAAATCATCAATTGAGCATAATTCATCAAGTATCCAAATACATATACCAAGAGCATGCAATTTCATCATCAACAATTCATTTATCAACAAATTAACATACCCAAACATATCACTACAACTAGAGCACGAATTTCATCAATTAAATTGCAATTCAAAACCCTAACTTCTTTTCCAACCCTAACTTCTCTAATCGTCAAAATAAAACAACAACAAATATGTTACACCCTATTTCAGAACCATATACTTATGATTAAAGAAGGTTAGTCCCACCCTTACCTTAGATTAATTGACAACAAGGTTCTACAGACTTCTCCTTCTCTGACTCTTCTCTTCTCTTCGTTTCTCCTCTTTCTCTAAGCTTCTCCTCTTTCTCCAAAACAGTTTTGCACGTAATATATTTTCTAACTCTAGCTCTCCTTTTTATATAAACCTTAACCTATTTATTTTCTCTTAATTCCAATTGTGCCCCCAAAGTCTCAATATATATATATATATATATATATATATATATATATATATATATTTCTACACTAAATAACAAATATATTTCTATAACAAATATATCTCTACACCACATAACAAATATATTTCTATAACAAATAACATAATATTTCTACACCAAATAACATAATATCTCTACACCAAATAACATATATATTATAATATAATATGCTACTAAAACACCAACATATAACACAAAAATAACACACATCACTATAAATCAAATAAATTATTCAAAAAGACTCTAAAATCAATCAAATAATTAAATAAATAAAATAGGGCGTTACAGACACCATAAAAAATAATAAATTCAAAGCTTGTACAATATTTTGCCAAACAACATTTAACTTAAAAATAACTTTAAAACTAAAAAAACAAAGAAACCAAACAACTTTAACTTCTTTCTTAAAGGCCTTTATTTTAACTTTGTTTTGAAGTAACTTTTAGACCGTAAAAAACCTTGGCCAAAATAAATATGTTAGCTTCTTTCGATATCAGAATGAACAAAGGGAATAAAATTAAATGATGTATTATTGTATTTCTATATAGGACTTTCAATGTCAAGGGATTCATGATAACTCTTTTGTCGACTCTGCGACGCTTTCATCTTCTCTTCGATCAACTTAACCTTCTCAGTAGTTTGCTGAACAATATCCGGGCCCAAAACTACACTCTCGCCTGATTCGAACCTACACAACGGAGTTTTGCACCTCCGACCATACAAGGCTTCGAATGGTGTCATTCTGATACTAGAATGATAATTGTTATTGTACGTGAACTCTATCAACGGAAGATGACTATCCCAAGTTCCTCCTTGCTCAAGTACACAAACTCTCAACAAGTCCTCCAACGACTGAATTGTTCTTTCCGGCTGACCATCTGTCTGCGGATGATAGGCCGAACTCATCCTCAACTTAGAACCAAAAGCCTCATGCAAACTCTTCCAAATCTAGAAGTAAACCTTGGATTTCTATCTAACACAATGCTCGACGGAACGTCATGTAGCTTCACAATCTCGCGAATGTAAATCTCTGCCAACTGTGATACAGGAAAACTGATGTTAATCGGAACAAAATGAGCCGACTTCGTCAATCTATCTACAATCACCCAAACAGCGTCATGCCCTCTCGGAGTATTCAGAAAACTCGTCACAAAAACCATGGAAATACTATCCCATTTCCACTCTGGCACATCTAACGGTGTCATCAACCCAGCAGGTTTCTGATGCTCAACTTTTGACTTCTGACAAGTCAAACATGAATACACAAACCGTGCCACATCACGTTTCAACCCAGACCACCAAAACAACTTCTTCAAATCGTGATACATCTTTGTAGCTCCTGGATGAATACTCAAGCTACTTCTATGACTTTCTTCCAAAATCATCTTCTTCATCTCATCATTGTCAAGAATACAAATTCTTCCTCGAAAACGCAACACTTCCTGATCATTGACTTTAAAGCCACTATCCTCAGTCTGATTACTATCAATCAATAAATCTACAAACTTTACATCCGTTTTCTGTGCTTCTTTAATACTATTCAGAAATTCACTATTAATTTTCAGCATTCCCAACTTCACACTCTGAGGTGACAATTCACAAAATAAACTCAGGTCTCTAAACTGTTTTAGCAACTCAAACTCTTTAACCATCATAGCAGACATATGTAGAGTCTTCCTACTTAAAGCATCTGCAACAACATTAGCTTTACCTGGATGATAATTCAGCCCAAAATCATAATCTTTCAACAGTTCTAGCCACCTTCGCTGCCTCATATTCAATTCCTTCTGGTCAAACAAATACTTTAGACTTTTATGATCACTAAACACTTCAAATCTTGAACCATACAAATAATGTCTCCAAATCTTAAGCACAAACACCACTACGGCTAACTCAAGATCATGAGTAGGGTAATTCCGTTCATGAACCCTCAACTGCCTCGATGCATAAGCCACTACCTTGTTATCTTGCATAAGCACACCACCTAAACCCAACTTGGACGCATCACAATACACAACAAAAGGTTCATCGGACCTTGGTAGAATCAAAACCGGAGCCGTCGTCAACCGCTGCTTCAATTCAACCGCTGCTAACTTTGAAAATCCTTCTATAAACTTGCGATAATAACCTGCCAAACCCAAAAAGCTTCTAACCTCGGTAACTTACTTAGGAGTCTCCCATTGTGATACTGCATCAACTTTAGATGGATCTACAACAATACCATTACCAGAAATAATATGGCCAAGAAAACTCACTTCATTCAACCAAAATTCAAACTTTGATAACTTGGCATACAACTTTTTCTCCTTCAGCACTTGCAAAACAATCTTCAAATGCTCGACATGTTCTTCTTCAGACTTAGAGTATATCAGAATATCATCAATGAACACAACAACAAAGCGATCCAAATAAGCATGAAAAATACGATTCATGTACTCCATAAATACACCAGGTGCATTAGTAACACCGAAAGGCATCACGGTATACTCGTAAGATCCGTAACGTGTCCTAAAGGTCGTCTTCTGCATATCCTCATCTTTCACCTTAATTTGATGATAGCCCGATCTCAAATCAATCTTGCTAAACACACGTGCACCCACTAACTGATCCATCAAATCATCAATTCTTGGAAGTGGATATCTATTCTTTATCGTTACCTTGTTCAACTGTCGATAATCAATACACAACCTCATGCTACCAACTTTCTTCTTGACCAGCAACACCGGCGCTCCCCAAGGTGAAACACTCGGTCTTACAAACTTCTTATCAAGCAAATCCTCTAACTGTTTCTTCAACTCAGCCAACTCGGAAGCCAACATACGGTAAGGCGCCATAGACATAGGCTTCATACCCAGAACAAGATCAATCGAGAATTCAACTTTCCTTTCCGGCGGCACATCAGGAATCTCATCAGGAAAAACTTCTGGAAATTCACACACAACTTGCAACTTATCAATTACTGCTTGATTCTCAACAGACAAAGATGCCATCAAAGAAAACATTGGAACTCCATCACGAACTAACTGCTTCAGTTGCTTAGTAGTCAAAAACTCAGCTTCACTCTCTTCTTCAGCAGAAGAAAAATGCACCGTCTTACTAAAATAATTAATATGAACATGGTTATACTCCAACCAATTCATACCAAGTATTACATCCATTCCACTCAAAGGCAAACAAACTAAATCAACTGACACACAACACTACACGACTCAACTACTTGGCCGGACCTACCTGCTCTGATACCAATTGTAACACCCCGTATTCCCAAACAATATAAATCATACTTAAAATCAGAGTATCTCAACATATACGGAATGTCACACTTCTTTTCACAAAATCATAATGATAGAATATAATTACTATCTGTTATTCAACTTCAATAAACATGTCATTTAATACATCACAGCGGAAAAACATTCAACATTTAAACAACTTCGGCACAAGGCCTCAACGTAAAATTTCATAAAATTATTCCAACAACATGTTCATGAAAATTCGTAAAATAATACGTAAGGAATAGAAAGCAACAACAAAATTCCCATCCCGTTACGTATCAGAGCACCTAAGACACACGTGAGAGAGTCAACTCACTTCAACAGCTAGTCCTGGTTATCTGCACGTTACCCACATAGAGGCAACATTCAAACAGATGGGGTGAGATTCACATTCAATAATAATAAGCATATAATTTATCAACTGAATTCAACAACATAAATAACAACAATTAACAATGTTAATACTTCACATAATTCTTCAATAACCACTTATTAAATCATTGACAACTTGACGACAACGACAATGCATCAACAACGACACCAATACTTTGACAAATGCAACGACAACGACTTCAACAAGCATGTGGTACCAACCAGGGCATAAGCCCTCAACGTGTTAGAGTAATAACTCTTAGGGCATAAGCCCTCATCATTTAGAGCAAAGCTCTTAGGGCATAAGCCCTCATCATCTGGAGCAAGCTCCCAGGGCATAAGCCCTCAACAGTTAGAGTAATAACTCTCAGGGCATGAGCCCTCAACATTTAGAGAAAAGCTCTCAGGGCATGAGCCCTCATCTTTAATGACTATGCATGGACTCATCAACCAATGCAACTCAACAACTTAGACAACATCTTATAACTTCATCATCTTAGACAATTTCTTACAACTTGACATCTTAGACAACTTCTTACAACTTGACATCTTAGACAACTTCATCATAAATTTATATAAAATCAATCATAGGAGATTTGCATATCAAATCAAAGCTACTGGAAAGATAAGTCATATATCAACAATTCACATGTTCATAACTAAGCTCAACTCAAAACATAAACAACTGGAAACGGTACAAGAATTCAACATAGGCAGTCTGACACAGCAGAACTCACGAGGCGAGTATATCTACTCGCGGTAGCGAGCTCACAACAAAAGCAACTCGCGAGGCAAGGAAGGATACTCGCTTAAGGCGAGCAAAACTGGGTAGCTACGGCTTTGTGACCATTTTTCACCAAAAATCCCAATTTTAACTCCCCAATGCCCAAAAGTGATTCTGTAATTAGTCTAATAATTTTTAAACATCAAAAGGCACTCAAAATCATATAAAACTTGACCCAAAACATCTTTTTCCCAAAAATCACTATTTTCTACTGAACAGCTCACTAGGTGAGGAAAAAGCACTCGCTGTGGCGAGTTGGGACTACTCGCCGGGCGGGTAAACATTGCTCGCTAGGCGAGCTACTACGTCAGCTCGCTAGGCGAGGATAACCGCTCGCTGGGGCAAGCGATGAAAGAAGGGTCTGTGAACATACCTCTTTTCTCACTATAAAACTCAAAATTCAACCCACTAAACCCAAAAATTGTTAGGAAACAATACCTATGTGTAATCTACGACCTAGACATCACTTCCTTACATTAATTCATGCAATTACACACTTTCTACATCATTTTTTTGAAATTAAACCTAATTCCCAAAATCCCAAATTCACTACCTACAACATGTTAAATTCAATTTCAGAATTATATAACCCTTATTAGAGAAAGCTAGTCCCACCCGTACCTTGGATGATGAAATTGCAGACCTAGCTTGTAACATCCCGCCCGTCAGTTAATGGAATAACACTAATCAACGTATCAGATGGCGATGTGTTTAAGGAAATAAGTATGAAGAAGATGCTTATTACGTTTTGGCAGGCAAGCACTAGTTAAGTATCAGTGTCCGTGTAAACGCGAGAGAGACTAAGGGTATAATGGTAATTTCTCACAAGGAGTATTTAAGCATGTTGGGCTAGAAATGTTCATTTGAGCAAGGTTCTTTCTCTCTCTAACTTGTAAGAGCAAACATTTCTCTCCTCCTTCTCTCTACATTTTCGAACCCTAACCCTTCTAAACTCCATCAATCCTTTACAACAATAAATTATTGGTGAATCAAGCATGAACTATGGTATCTAGCAAGCAAGGAACAAATATAAAGAATGATGGAAGCTTGAGGAGCAAAGAGGCAAAATCTAGGGTTGGATTAGATTGAAGTCTTGGGGCTGTGATGTTGTTGCAGAAACATCTAGGTGAGTTTTATAGATAGAATACCTTACCTTGGGTTGTGTATGAGTTATGTGAGATGAATTGAAATGTAGAAATTTATGCATGTTTGATTTTAGTACCCCCTTTGCCATAGATTGTTGAAATTGTGTTGTTTGTTGCCATGCATTTGTTCTAAACTATTTTCTATGTGTTCTGGGTGTTTTGGGTGCATTAGAAACTTGATTTTGAGGTTTAGAAGTCAAAAACACGAATTCTGCATGTCTGTGACGATGAATGCTCGCTTAAGCGAGAAAGACCTCGCTCAAGCGAGATTCTCCAGGGTTGGGCTGTTGAAGGCTCGCTCAAGCGAGAAAATCTAGCTTGAAGCGAGATTTTGGCAGTAGCCAACTGGTGCATCTCGCTTGAAGCGAGATTCCACAGCACAACACTTTTTCTTAAAATTTCTTGTGGTGTAGTGGTCTCGACGAAGCTTTTCTTTGCAGTCTTTTATAACTTTAACAACCCCTCAAAGTCAAGTGGTTATGGCACATTACACCTAAAGTTTATTAATAATCAAATGCATGAAACGACATTACTAATTTCAATGACAAATGGCGTATAAGATGTAATGATACGATAATATTCGTAATTATGTTCGGGTAGGAAATTAGCCTAAGAATGGGAAAAGCATAGAACCTCGACATAGATCGTCGAGAACTAGATGTTAGCATGAGCCTAAGTATGATAAGTCATAATGGACAAGTATATGATATGAACAAGTATGCAAACCTTAGGATTAAGCTCTTTAAGTATAAGTTGCGTACGATTAAGTTTATGTGAATTGTTCCACCGCTTAAGCGAGTAGCTTACGGACTCGTGGTGGACATTCAAGCAAGATAAGGCTATGCTAGACTATGCTAGGCTATGCTATGTTTATGCTATGTATGCTATGCTAGATATGAGAAAAACTATGTTGATGCTAGGCCATGTCGTGTCTTTGACTATCCACGCTAGAGTGGACGTCAGAGGTTCACGTCTAGTGAACGATTTAGCTGCAAGGAAGCCGCACGACATGGTGGAGTTCGATGTTCCCTAGCTAGGTTCATCGATTATGCTAGAGGAATATACTCGGGGTTACTCCACTCGTTTATATTCCGTAAAATCAACTCAGATAATCATTCAGACCTTATTAAAGAATTGCATTTGTTTTGATAAATTATGTTTATGCTATGAGTTAGATACGCATAGCTTAGACTTTAGAATGTGATGATTATGTTACGTTACGAGATTAGCTATGTTTAGCTTAGACATCAAAAACAAGTTGAGTATGTTCACCGATGACGATCTTAGGATCCTCAATCGTCCGGTCTAGTTCCGTGTCATGAATATGCTAGGTTATATCTTGATGTGATTAGTGTATCTCGAATTAGCGGTCCTAGGATCCCTCGACCGCCATGACACGAAGGAAGCAAATAAGATGCCCCTATGACGGTTTTAGCTTTGCACGACCGTCTATGTAAGCCTCACGCACGACGCTCAACAGTCAGGTAGCGTCCTAGACACGTGGTGACCATAGGTTTTCCCCGAAGTCACCTATAGCCTAGGATTAGGAGAACTCACTGA
This sequence comes from Medicago lupulina, assembly GCA_958299785.1. Taxonomy (NCBI): domain Eukaryota; kingdom Viridiplantae; phylum Streptophyta; class Magnoliopsida; order Fabales; family Fabaceae; genus Medicago; species Medicago lupulina. The sequence continues at coordinate 21,338,631 of OY283145.1, read as the reverse complement.
GACATTATGTCTCATCCCAATCCTTATTTGTTTCAGATTAACAGAACGGTTGAGCAAGTTTGTCGCCGGATGGATACTCAGCAATGACTCGTTCGTACCCGCTGCAGGATGTTCGCATGGATTCAAGAATGTACTTTTATAATATTTGGATTGTTGTATGGTAACTCTGATGTACGAAAGTGAATTTGTTGTATACATTATTCATTCGAAGGAATCTAAGTTGTAAATTTTAATGTATCCAGTACTAAGTTAATGCACATGCTAAACTTTCTAGATACGTTTAGTATGGGTGTTACATAGCTCTTCTTCTTTGTCTTCTCACCTTTTCTCCCTTTTGCTTATTGAATATCATGTACAAACTCCGTATTCATTCGTTGGGTTGTGATAGCAATAAAAAAATCAACATGAATTGTCATAACATAAAAATAAAGAGAGACTTAGTTTTTAGAACCTCGTTATTTTCTTTATATATAGACAACTTAGTAAGACGTTGCAGAAGGAAAGGAAAAGTATCTCAAATGAAACCCCATCAACCAACACTCACACAATGGACTACATAAAAAACAAAAATAACTAAAATGAGGTTAACTAAAATGAGGTTAACTAAAATGAATCACATCAAAATAAATAGCATAAATTATTCTAAGAAAACATGGTTTTTCGTAATTTACATAAGGATGCATCCATCATAACGATATCTAGTAAGAACATATGCATGAGTCACAATTTACATCATGAATGAAAATTGTTGAACATGTACAACCCACATGACAATGCTCCATGATTCTTTGACTGGATCGATCTTAGCGATGTTATCGAATTTTAATGTGATTTTTGAATTTAGTAAGAATGTGTGAATGACATAAACATATGAAAATGATGTAAAACAAAACAAATATATATAGAGAAAAAGAAGCTAACAAATTATGTTTGAATCTCTAACTCTAATATAGTGATTTGATGATGAAAATATTACACATGTTAGAATCTGATTGACTTACAGATCAAACTATGACGCATGTTATAATTTGATTGGTTTACAATTTTAAAAGTGACTCATGATATAATTTTATTGGTTGAATTCAAGTAAGAAATTAAAATCTCTTGATGCAAAAAGTTGATGACATATAATTGACATGATTACATGATTACATGATATGTTGAAATAATTTATTTCTTTTTAATATTAATAATTTTTTAGAGTTCCTCTTAATATTAATTAGTCAATTGTAGTCTTGTGAATTAATAACAAAGTGATATCATATAAAAAAATTCAAGGATTAAATTTCAATAAAAATTAATAGCTTAAATAAAACAATGTTAAAATATTTGTGTATATTAATTCATTTATATTAATATGTAGTATTGTATAGAAGTAAAATATTAGCCCTTTTAAAAAAATATAAATTCAAAAATTATATAGATAATAATAATAAGATGATAGCTAAAATTTATGATATATATTATTTGTCAAAAAAATTGTTATATACTATTTATTTTTATTCTATTTGAACTCTTCTATTTATTTCAATTTATATTGTAAATCATATTAAGATACATAAAAAAAATCATATTATTTGTGACTATGTATCTATAATATTTATAAAAAAAAAATCAATAACATATGTAAAAGGTTATCATTCATAATATAAATTTTAAAAAATAAAATTAATTTTCCCTCAAAAAAAATTAATTTATAAATTATTGTATTTTTTAAAATCTAAAGTACAACCAAATATTTGTGCCCCTCATTTTAGGTCCTTATTCTTGTCAATATTTTCATAAAAGGAATCACCTTTTTTTTTTACAAATAAAAGGAATCACTTATAAGAGTATTTTTTTTTCACTTATTATGAATTTAAATTTAAATAATACTCTATAAATTAATTCTTAAAAATTTCATTTATATTCTATTTATTCAATTAAAATATTTATGAAATATTTCACTGATTCCTTTGTTGTATGACTATTATTACCTCATTCAAAAATTGTAATAAATGTTGCCTTTGAATTATAGGATTAATAGCTAGTAGTTAATGCTTGTATGAAAAAGAAATTGCCATGTGTACTATTACTCATAGAAGTAAGTTTTTGTATTATATAAAGATGACATATAATTTAGAACTAGAGAATAGTATAAAACAAGCTATCTAAATTGAAATTTAGATGGCAGCTATTTAAAAATAAAAATAAAAACAAAATTAGTCTACATAAATTGATACAGGAAGAATAAAACATGAGATCTTGAAAAGAGTATACTTCAACCAATGATGGATCCAGGAATTTTGAATAGTCAGGGCACTTTATATATAAATTTGTAGCACCCGCGAACCTATCTTAGTTGGTAGGGACATTGTAACATGAATTTTTCGTTACTAAGCTACTTTTCCGAAAAAAGAAATATAAATCATAATTGTCCTTTATAATTGTTGATATTCTCAAAAACATTGAATGATTTGTGATAATTTTATTTCATAATAACAAGTTACTGTTTTTTATTTTTAGAAACATAAAGGTTGTGTTGTTACTTGTCGTGTCAAGTGATTGTATGTGTGGGCCAAGAGAGAAAATATTTGTAATATGTGTGGGCTATATAGTCAAAATATCATTTTTTTTACTATATTATACTACTAAAAAATAAGAAATTAAGAACTTAGTGCAGGCTAAAGCTTACATAGCTTGCTACATGCATCCATCCCCGACTTCAACATTCCAAATTAACATCACCATTCCAAATTAACATCACCAGACCAACCCAAATTAGTTTAGATAGGATAAAATATTAAAAACTGAAACAAACAAATAAAATTAAGAGTTTAGATAGTATAAAATATTAAAAACTGAAATAAACAAATAAAATTAAAACAAATATTAGACAATAAAAAATATAACTTGAAGTTGAACAAATAATAAAAAGTGTGACAAATTATGGTAAATCTTTTTGAATCCTTTGGTCTATTTTTATTGATTTCATAACAAAATATAACTTCCACAGTGACAAATTACGTCATCATACTTCTCTGAACTGGTAATGAATTTAGAAGAACATACAAAGTGTTAATTTCCACCACATAGACGACAGCCATGAATTGCTTAAAAGTGCATACCAGAATTTTTTTTTTTATTGCGACACACTAATAACGGAACAAAGATCCGAGTTTAGCAGGGTGAAGACATATTCGAAACACTCATTCCTGAATCTGTACAGGCTCAAAACCCTTATCAATCGAAGCTTTCACGGCGTCCAATATCAGTTGTGTTTTCCTACTAATTGTCGGCCATTTCTTCTCTGGTTTCGCGTTTTTGAATTTGATTTCTGCCACCAAACGAGAAAATTCGGTTACCAAAAGAGCCTCTTGAGGTAGATCTATTTCTATTACGTGCTTACTCGGCTGCGAACCCCATCTAGTGACAAGATCATCAAAGCTTGATTCTGAAGCTGCATAAAATGATGCTTTCTTCTCTTCATAAGGGATGATAAAATCATGAACATGAAGTGTTCCTTTTGCTCCCACAGCAGTTATATCCATTGTTAGGTTCGATAAGAAAGAGCAATAGAATGTTGCTACTCTTCCATCTTCCCAATATAAAGAAGCACCACAAGATAATAATACTCCAGCTTTATTAAGCACTGGCTCGCGCGAGGCTAAGACCGTTTTAGGTAATTCGTAGTTGTTAGCCCACAGAATTGCTCTAACACAATACCATCCTTCGTCACCAAGAGAGCCAAGAGCGTCGAGATCCGGCTTCACACGAATGTCGTTCTCGAGAAAATCAGGATCAGCACCAAATGTAAAACAGGTGTGAATCTGTGCAATGTAAAATCAAACCATATGTCAGTGCAGACGTTGTATGCAAAGAATACAGCATTTCTAACATAACATAATCTTTAGAACATACTTAAGAATCATAACTGTTGGTTGAAAACTTAATGTTTAAGATTGTGATAGAAATATACACGCACATTCACATATACAACAAGTATGAAGTTGTTCAAATTTACATAAGGGTAAGGGACCCTGATACACTAACTGAAACTACATCAATAATGAAGACATGAGTATGATATAGCTTTCTGTTTTGGTTCTTAATTTTGGATCTAGCTTATGGAGTAGTTAATACTTGAATGTCTCATAAACAGTCATAATTTAGTTTATCTTATGTTCAGTAATGAATCATACATTTTTCTTTGCTTGAGCATGAATCTAATATTTCTTTAAACAACTCCAAGTTATTCAATAATGAACAACATATTTCTTTATGTTGGGGAAAGAAGACCAATGCATCTTCAACAAATACAATATGCACCATTTGATACAGAAAATCCAGGCACGCAACAGGGTTTCAGTGTCAGACAAACAACAAAGTATCAAGGAGAAGACAACTCTCAATATACACTAAGCCAACTTAAACTTGTAACTATTGTCCAAAAACAAAGAATTTGAAAAAGAGCATTTGGACATTTTGGATATCTAAATTCTATACCAAGACGATTTAATCCTCCAAATTTACGAATTGAAAAATTAGTCCATGAAGTTGATAACCGAAAATCAATTTAGTCCCTTCGTATCTAAGTGGCTCAGAAATGCTGAGTTTGGACATTCTTAAGAACATGCTCTGCTGAAGTATGTTCTCAGATAGTTGTTTTTAAACCTTCTGCTGATCTATTATGAGAGCTAAATTCATCAGAATTGATTCAATTGGCTAAAGGAAGGACTAAATTGATTGACGATTTTCAAATTCATTAAATAATTTGACCTTCATATACTTGCAGACTAAACCGTCTAATTCCTATAATTCCGATAGCTAAATCGACGATTCACTCATTTGATAAGCTCAGGTACGAGATTATGAATGGCTCTTACACCTATAAACCCCCCGAAATCAATAGTCCATTTCATGTGGTATAGAAACTCAATTGCTATGTCCTATAAGTGCAGCTCAGTCGATAAAAAGGCTACGAGGACATTTGATATGTTGGGGTGCGGATTCGAAACTGCATTGCCTTTTTTCTCTGCAATTAGTGTGTGTGAACTTTGCCGTTAAACTCTAACAAAACAAAAAACAATTCAACTGCTACATAGAACAGAGCGGCTGTAAGAGAAAACTAGTGACGACTGTTGCTCGTACAGACATTAATATAACAGACTATCGGCTCATGAGTGAATTTGAGCAAATCCTAATTCCAGTATCTCAAGTTTTTTTCCCAACATTCTCCTAGGTTATACAAATTTGTCATATTAGTACTTGATGTTATATAAACTTAAAAAGACTATTTACATTTATTGAGTATCAAACTCACTTTTTTATAATCCGTAACAAAAGTGCTATAATCTATAAAAATTAATCAATAAAATCAAAATCATGGTTCATTAATCCGTATAAAACAGACCCTAAATCACTTCAAGTTTCATACATCATTGTTCATAAAACATGAACACTTACTGTTTTAATCCCAGATCGCTTCTATTTTCTTATAATTATCATCAATATCTATGTGTCAGTGTCACTGTCGTGTCAGGTGTCTGCATCAGTAATTCATACATCAACATTATCATAACACAAACACATACCGAATTAACCTGCCCAAACTTAATCCGATCATCAAGAAACTCCTTCATAATTCCTAGGACTCTTAATCTCTAAAAAATACTCCCTCCGTCCCTTAATATAGCCACCTATTGCTTTTTTCACATTTCTTAAGAAATGTTGTTGGTGTAGTTAATGTGTCTGTTTTATAGTACAATTTTACAAAATTACCCTCATTAAAGAGATAATGTGAAAAGTCAATTTATTGTAATTTTAGAATTAGTAGTAGTATTAAATAAGGGTATATATGAAAAAAAATAATTAATGTGTGTTGTAATTTGAAAAGGGGGTTATATTTAGGGACAAATAAAAAAATAAAAGGGGGGTTATATTAAGGGACGGAGGGAGTAATCTAGAATAACAAAAACAGTTTTTATAATCCGTAACAAAAAATCCCTAAATCACTTATATTATATTAAATCATCATAAATATCTATGTGTCAGTGTCACTGTCGTGTCAGGTGTAGCATATCCGTGATCCATACATCAACATTATCAAAACAAAACAAAACACAAACACATACCAATTTAATTCCCAAAATGCTTATATTTTCTTAAAATTATCATCAATATCTACGTGTTTTCGCGCCAGTGTGTCGTGTCAGGTGTCTGCATTAGTAATTCATACATCAACATTATCAAAACAAAACACAAACACATACCGATTTAACCTTCCCAAACTTCTCCCCATCCTCCAAAAACCCCTTCATCACCTCTGTTCTAGGATGATGCATCCACATAGTCCCATCCATAAACTGCACCCCACACTCCTCACACACCCTCAAAATCTCATCAAACTCCTTAACACTCACCGCCACCGGCTTCTCTAACAAAACATGCTTCCCTTTCTTCGCCGCAGCCACCGCCCACTTCACATGCAACGTCGTCGGTAACGGCAGGTAAACAGCGTCAACATTAGGGTCGTCAAGAACTTCGTCGTAGGAGCCGTAGATTTTGGCGGTGGGAGGGAAGTTGTTGGAGTGTGCGAAGGTGGTTGCTTTGGAGAGAGTGCGGCTGCCGACTGCGGAGATGGTGGCCGTCGAACAGAGGAGAATGGCGCGTGAGAGTTTGCGGGCTATGTCGGCGCAACCGAGAATACCGAAACGGATTGGTTCGGTTTTTGACATTTTGTGGTGAGAAATGTTTTGCGGTTTGAGGGAGTGGTCAATAATACAGTGTAATACTTATGCTTGGACGATTGAAAATATGTACTAAGACCGTTTACAATGGTTTGAACATTACACATATATTATTGTTTTTTTAATACTTCGTGCTCGCTCCGTCACCCAATATTAGCTGTTTAAGGTTTGTGTACGATTATTAAGAAAAAGATTAAGTATGTTGATTTTAATAATAAAATTAGTTGCATTTACTAAAACACTCTTATTAATTGCAATTAGAGGAGTAATTAAGTTGGATAAAATTCAATAAATAAATGTATAATAGTGGAAAAAAATAAATAAATGCTACATTAGTATTGTAAAGTGACAATTATTTTAAAAAAAATAAAAAATGCTAAAGAGACAATAATTATGAGACGGAGGGAGTATCATTTTCTATCTTTTCCACCTAATATTTCAACACCTATTTATCTTTTACACTCTCCAATTGTCTTTTTTTTTTAACCTTTTAACACTCTACCCCACCATTTATTACTTTATACTCTTATTTAATTTTATATTTTTGTTTTTATGATTACATAAAATTACAATTATCGATTATAATTAAATTAAAATAATAAACATTTAACAATTTATCTTTTATATTTTTGTAAAAACAAAATTTATTTAAATAATTTTTATTTTTTTATCTTATATTATTAATAAAAAGGTTCATCTTTCAATTAAATAAACTCTAGAAATAGCAATAGTTATTATCAAAACAAACAAACAAACATTACAAATAACTAAATGAGTAGCTAAATGGGTAATTAGAAGAATTCTGGATGTTGAAAGGATTATTATTGGGATCTATTTCAGATTAAAAGTTCAAAAGAAAAGCAAATAGAAAGATAATAATATTAAGATAGTGAAAAACATCGTTTTTTTCTTTCTTTCTATGTCCAAATCAAATGAAACAAGATTCTATTTGTAGATGATCGTACCTGATCAGAAGGTGGCTGCCGATGCTTGGTTGAATGTGGTGGTTCACGATGGTGAATGGGCTCTGGAGAATGTTGGGCCGAATGGGGGGTGTGTTCCTGCCGACAATCCAACGCTCAAGTTAGTAGAGTTTTAGAGTGAGGGCGAGAGTGTGAAAGAGATTCTACCTTGGAGGCTGCGAGGATCCTCCTATTTATCGAGGTGGGTGAATACAGAGCCGTTGTGAGGCACGCGTGTGGCTGGCGGTTACGAAATCGTAAGAAGTGTAACCGCCGGTGAGATATTCCCAGGTACGTGGGTAAAGAGACGTTGTCGAACGTTGCAGGATGTTTGAACTATTCTCCTTTGCTTCGAGCACCCCCCTCGCTAGGAAGGGGTGTGCTGTGAGTAATTTCACCAAATGCAGCATTTGTGCTTGATTTGTTATTGGGCCTAAGCAGTTAAGCCCAGGTTTTTGACCAGTCAAGAACAGTAGCCCCCCCAAGTCGTTTCTCTTGGCAAAGAGTGATGACTTAAGCTTGGAGGGGGGGCTGATCGTGGCGGCCTTTGTGTGGTTTTGAACGTGCGTGTTAGGAGGACTAGATGATAGACTAGAGAAGTGTCGTATGTCATATGTAGGGCGATCTTTGTACCCGGCCTACGCGGGCGTTCCCCAAGACTTGGTACTTGTGATTATGTTGGCGTTTGAAGTTTTTAAGAACGATGTGCGCGAGGGCTAGTGCTCACTGATCTTTCTTATGTGTTCGTCTTATAATGCTGAAGTAATCTTGTCGCGGGCGTATGTTTGGAATTGTTGTGTTCGCCTACGTCATTTAGAAACAGAAAAGATTCCCTCGTCAGAGTTGTTCGTTTGTCATTCCACAATTAATGCCCATGTTGTTATACCCTCATTTTGGACCTAAAAATACTCATTCGAATTCCTCTGCTATTTTCTAATACTTTCAAATTCACCGTGCTTTCTACTGTGCTTCAGCTGCATACGTTACTGCTTCAGTCTTTTAATTTTTGCATAAAATCATACAAAAGGGTATTTTGGTCATTTCCCGCAATGGAACCCATTTTAGTCCTTACAATTTGTCCCTGAGTCTTTTCAATTTGTTTGCATGAATCATTAATCAAATTTTGTACAAAAATCATCTTAGTTTGCATCTGAGTCAGTCTGAGTCAGTTTGAGTCGTTTTTGGCCCCAGGGGCATTTTAGTCTTTTCACATTATTTGATTTTTGGGCAGAGAGGTATTTTAAAATACCTCATTTTGGTAGTTTGTTCGTTTTTAGTCCATTTTGCCAATTTTAACCGTTTCACTTTACGTTGCATTCAGATTACATTTTTTTAACCAATTTTATTATTATTGCATTTTAGTCCCAATACTTTCAAAAATTGCAATTTAGTCCAGATTTTACATTTTATTGCAGAAGTGTCCAATTCCAATTTCCAAAACAGTCCAGTTTCAGTTTTTATTATTTTCAAAACAGTCCCAAATTTTCCAAAATTGCATTTTAGTCCTTTTTTCCAGTTCAGTCCACAAGTGCCACGCAAGTGTTCAATTCCACGTGTCACGTCCCTATTGGATCAGGTACACACATGGCAGGCTATAAATAGTACACAGTGTCAGAATCAGAGCCAGATACACAGAATCACGCGCCACATCAACACAAACAGATTCAGTTTTCTCTCTCTTGGCAGTTAAGATCAAAACAAAATTCATCAAGAACAATTCACAGAACCCTAACCGTTTCAGAAGCAAGCTTGAACCAAAATCAATGGAGTTTTCGTGTGAACTCTCAGAGATTCAATTGAATCTTCATCATTGAGCTATAATCTCTGCAATTCAAGGTGCGAATTCCTCACCAGAAGCGAGAAACTCCAGCACCGATCACAGAAACAAAATTGAGAAGAAGAGGGAAAGAAATTCAAGGATTCCGAACTGTTCAAGAAGGAGAAGAAGCAATTACCAGTTTATTTCCGGATTTCAAAGAGAATCAACACAAAACAGAATCAATTCAAGGATTTCCGAAGAATCAAATCAAAGTTCCGGATAAAGCCAGGTAAAATCACAAACTTACCCCTTTGTTTCGTTCAAAAGCCACAACGAGTTCCTAAATAATGTAGAACAGTGCGAATCCGTGAAGTTTTGGTTCAGAACCGTAAACCCTAACCTTTTCCGAATTTTTTTTCAAGATTCCAAGGTTTACAACGTTGATTCATCGTTGTAAACCAACGAATCAACAGATAAAAACATATAGAAAGAAGATTTGAACCAAAAAAACTGAACCAAAACCGTACGAAATCCGCGAATGAAAATCACGATCTACATCGTTTCAGTGGACGTTTGTGAAATCCAATGGTTAATTCATGATTAGAACGACGAAACAAGACTTTTGAACCATGAATCGTACGTTTTTGGGTGAATTTGAGAGAGACTAGGGTTAGGGTTTCAGAGAACCAAACGGCGGAGAAGAGAGGTAGAGAGAGAAGAGAATGAAAGAAATGAAGGAATCCGGGTTCTTAGCCCTTTTATACATACACTGGGTCGGGTCGACCCAAAACCCGGTCCATTTCCTCTTTTTGTTGGCCGTTTGATTCAGATCCTGATGGATCTGGATCAATCCAACGCTCCTGGAGTGTTAGCTTGATCCGGATCCATCAGATCCGTGGGTTTGGGCCGTAGATCCATGGGCTTTAAGCTTTTTTGTGATTTCTTGAACTTTGTTGCTAATTGCGCCTTTTTCCTTGCTATCTGAACCCATATGCATGCCAAATTTCTTTACAAAAATTCCAAAAAAATTACTCTATGTTCTTGAAGCATTTCTTTATTGTTTTGTGATGTTGTTACATGTTAAAATGGATAAAAAAATATATGTGCATTTATTTTACATATTTGTGTATTTTTGTGTATTCTTTTGATGAGTTTCTTGCATAATTGTTGATCTAAATTCATGCCATATAATGTTGATTGGCACTTGATTGTATGATTTTATCCCCTCTGATTCCATGATAATACATTTGATCTTAGCAAGGTTAATTCTCTTTCGTTCTTGTGTAATATTTTCAACTTTGTTAAAACTTGAATTTTATGATATTTTGCAATCTTGTTTAGTTTGATTCTTGATAATCTTGTTTAGTTTGATTCTTGATACCAATTTTGTGATGTTTTGCAATTTTGTGTAGTTAATACTTTGATGCCAATTTTATGATGTTTTGCAATTTTGTGTAGTTAATACTTTGATGCCAATTTTGTGATATTTTGCAATTTTGTTTAGTGTGATTTTATGCTAATTTTGTGATAGTTTACCATTTTGTTTAGGATTAGTATTTCATTGCTATTTTTCTTTGTTTTACTAACCACTTTACTCTATGTTTCATGCATACTAAGCATCTCATCTCATTCCCATTTCTTCCTTTAACCCTTTCATGGAACGTTCAACTAATTCTCATGCAATGTTTAGGTAGTTTACTTTCCTTTTAAATTCTTGCAAGACCATAGAATGTAAATTAGGACCCGATGTAAAGGACTATGGACTATAATGATGTACACCGACACAAGCACCGACACGCACACACGTTGTATGTTTACCGCTAGGTGTATGTTTAGGAAGCGCGACACTTAGGAAAAACTCATGATTTCTTTCTCAAAAAACTAACTCTTCACTCAAATATTTTCACAATAATGCTGAAGTCAAAGCTTCACCCATTTTCCTTTTATTTTCTTAATCAAAAATCCAAATAAACACTAATTCTCAACTTTAACCGTTTTTGTAAATAAATTGGACTAACCTCACTTGTTTCCAAATCTCACGCCTTTACGGCCTCTCATCTTTTTCTTCAAAACCATTTTTCAAAATTAAAATTGAACCAACCCACAAGAAATATTTTGGAAGAGAACTACATGGAATTTTGATCCCTTAAAAGGGTATGTAGGCAAGAGATTCAAAATCTCTCCAAGTCCAATAAAAACAACACTCAAATTTTCTTTCTCTCATTCTTAAAATCAATCTTCTTTACAAATAGCAATAAAAGCAAAGCGTATACGTAAAGCATAGTAAAACGGTTCCTATAGGATACTATAGTCATTGCGGGTGCCTAACACCTTCCCGTAGTGAAATCAGCCCCGAACTTAGAATTTCTGAGGTTTTCTCTCGATTTTACCTTTCCCCAAAAAAAATAAAGATATCAATGATTGAAAGGTTCAAATCTAATCAATGATTTGACACCCGAAAATCGCGATAACAGAAATGGCGACTTCACTGGGGAATTTTTTTTTTAGGGCTACACCTAGTTTTACATGCTTTATGTTTATGCTTTGCTTTATTGTTACATGTAAAATTTTCTTATGTATGTGTCGGGTGAGAATATTAAAAGCCCTATACCCGGGCTAAGTGAACTTAAGATTAGGAAGAGATATAATCGACAATCCATTCCGGGGGTTGCCTCGTGCATTGGATTACGCGATCAATCTTACATAGCTGAGGCATTTTGGAGGTGATGTTGTCGGCGTGTGTTGTCATGCTTAGGCACTTTACTTCCAATTGACCGATGAAGGCTATGGACCGTAGTTACCAAACCCAACTTTGGCCTTTCTTAGGACGTAGTGCGGTGGCTAAACCGAGCGTTGTCTCGAAATTTAGTCGTCACGCGATACTACACCCAAACTAGACCTTCTTACGGATAATCATGGACAAGCGTTGCTTTGTACTACCATGATATACGCAAGAGAGATTGTGGTTTGGAAACTTTATAGAACCTTGGGTACTACTATCAAAGCCTTAGTTTCACTGGACACCGTGTCCACTTGTTACTTCAGCCCACCGTGCTTTCTTTGTGAAACAAAACCATGCATACATGCATTCATGCATAAACCTTTTTACATGCATTTATCAAAGGGTATAGACAAACTAAAATTCTTTGCAAATATAACCAGGCATGAAGAGGACTAAGTCTTACAAGTTCAAAGAAGTTGATTTGGCTAGCCTAAGGGAGTTGGCACTCAAGGTTAAGAATCCGACCGGGTTTCGTCTCCGATACGGTGGTTTGCTTGGTATTCTCCGGACTAATGTGGAAGAGAAGCTGGTGCACACTCTGGTGCAATTTTATGACCCGGTTTTCCGTTGCTTCACTTTCCCGGATTTTCAGTTGGTTCCTACACTTGAGGCTTATTCTTGTTTATTGGGTTTACCTATAGCCGAGAGGGTACCTTTCACAGGCCCAGGATCTTCTCTTACTCCTCTGGTTATTGCTAAGGATCTTTATCTCAAGAGTTCCGGTGTGTCTAAGAATCTCATTACTAAATCTCACATCTAGGGTTTCACTTCAAAGTACGTACTTGAGCAGGCTAATCTCGAATCTACTTGTCAGGACACTCTTGAGGCTATTCTTGCACTACTCATCTATGGGCTCGTCCTCTTTCCGAATCTCGACAACTTCGTGGACATGACTGCTATTGAGATCTTCCATTCCAAGAACCCGGTTCCTACTTTGTTAGCTGACACATACCATGCCATCCATGATCGAACTCTCAAGGGCCGTGGATTTATTCTTTGCTGCATACCTCTTCTTTATAGGTGGTTTATTTCTCACCTCCCGAGTTCTTTCCATGCCAACACGGAGAATTGGTCTTACTCGCAGCGGATTATGGCTCTTACTCCCGATGAGGTGGTTTGGATTACTCCAGCAGCTCGAGTCAAGGAGATTATCACTGATTGTGGAGATTTCCTCAATGTACCTCTTCTCGGTACCCGGGGGGGAATCAACTACAACCCCGAGTTAGCCATGAGACAGTTTGGTTTTCCTATGAGAGCGAAGCCCATTAACCTTGCTACATCACAAGAGTTCTTTTACTATTCCAATGCTCCCACCGGGCAAAGGAAAGCTTTTACAGATGCTTGGTCTAAGATCCGTAGGAAGGATGTGAAACACTTGGGTGTGAGATCCGGTATTGCTCATGAGGCCTATACTCAATGGGTGATAGACCGAGCTGAGGAGATTGGCATGCCTTACCCTGCTATGAGGCATGTATCTGCATCTACTCCGTTTAGACCATTACCGTTGCTTCCCGCGACTCAGGAGATGTATCAGGAGCATCTAGCTATGGAGAGTGAGGAGAAGCGAGCATGGAAAGCTCGTTACAGTGAGGCTGAGAACTTGATCATGACTTTGGATGGCAGAGACGAGCAGAAAGATCATGAGAACCGGATGCTGAAAAAGGAACTAGCCAGAGTTAGGAAAGAGCTTGAGGAGAAGGATGATCTGCTGAGGAGAGACTCCAGGAGAGTCAGAGGTCGTCGAGATTTCTTTGCCAGTTATTGTAGTTCAGCTTCGGACTCGGATTCCGAATACTACCCAGTCACCCCTTAGTTCTGGATGATAGGATTGCTATTGGTTATGTTGTTTGTTCAGCTTATGTTTCAGAAGCCTACTCCCTTGGCTCGATATATCAAAACAACTTGCTTTGAATAATTTGTTAGTCCAATAATGTTTGCAAAGAATTCTAATTTGTCTAAAAAACCCTTTGGTAATAAAAAGAGTCATTTTTGCATCTGCATTTGCACATATCATGCATCATATGCATCATTCGTCGATCATAAAAGACTTCCAAGTGCTCATTGCCTCCTGGTTCTTCTGCCGCAGTGTGAAAAGTTGCTCGTGCTCGAAGGACCGATCAACCTACCAGGGTACATCAGACTAGACAATACCGAAGGAGGAATCAAGTAGCTATGGAAGAAGAAAATGCACAGCTCCATACTGAACTAGCTTCTGTGAGAGAAGAGTTAGCTAAAGCTCTCGACGCCATGACTGCTCTGATAGCCGCTCAAGAACAACCAGTCGCGTCCACCAAGGCGACTACCGAAGCGATTCCCGCCGCATCTCTTGCTATGCCGAGGGGATACCCCTATGGGCTCCCATCTTATTACTCTCAGAGGATCAATTTGGTGGGATAGTGGCTAACATCACTGCTTGCAGTAACCTTTGGTTTGGTGAAGATGAACTTCCAGAGGCAGGGAAGCACCACAACTTGGCCATGCACATTTCCATGAACTGCAAAGCAGATATGCTGTCCAACGTGTTGGTAGACACTGGGTCGTCGTTGAATGTGATGCCTAAGTCGACTTTGGATCAGTTAAGTTGTCAAGGAGTCCCTTTGAGAAGGAGTACTTTTCTAGTCAAGGCTTTCGATGGTTCCCGTAAAACTGTGCTTGGAGAAGTAGATCTCCCCATGACTATTGGTCCTGAAACATTCATGATTACTTTCCAGGTCATGGACATAGATGCCTCTTACAGTTGCCTCCTCGGGAGACCGTGGATACATGAGGCCGGCGCAGTCACTTCTACCCTCCATCAGAAGCTGAAGTTCGTAAGGAATGGTAAACTCGTGACAGTGCATGGGGAAGAGGCTTATCTGGTCAGTCAGTTATCATCCTTCTCTTGCATCAAAGCTAAATCTGCCGAAGGAACTGCATTCCAGGGTTTGACTATCGAAGGTGCGGAGCCCAAGAGAGCTAGTGCTGCTATGGCTTCGTTGAAAGACGCGCAGAAGGCCGTTCAGGAGGGTCAGGCCGCCGGTTGGGGCCAATTGATACAGCTGCTGGACAACAAACGCAAAGAGGGTCTCGGTTTCTCTCCGACGTCAGGCGTGTCAACTGGAACGTTCCGTAGTGCTGGATTTGCCAATGCAATTCTTGACGGTGCTGCTGAAAGAGGGTCTAGGCCCACGTTTGTGATACCAGGAGGCATGGCAAAGAACTGGAACGTTATCAATCTCCCTGTGTCTGTGCATGATTCTAAGTAATATGTCTTGCTGTCTAGGCTTTTATTTTCAAAATAACAATCCTTCCGCCCTGCCCGAGGCGAAAGTGACGCTTTTGTAAAGGGCATGTTTGTTCCAACATCACCATTATCAATGAAAAACGTCGTTTCTTTCACGACTCCTTTTCTTTCTTTAATGCTTTTTCCCTTGGAAATAATGGTAATGCCAGAAAAAACCAAAACATCTATATTTTTTTATTAATTTCAAAGATCTGCATGAAAACTATTTTCTAAAAATCATCCAATCATGTCACGCAGATCGAACCAAAATGAACCCGTTGAACACAGTGACCCTATGTTTCTCCAAACTGTTGAATCCCCGGTGTTTGAGGCCGAAGATGAGGATGGTGGTGACATACCAGATGAGATTGCCCGATTGCTTGAGCAAGAAGAGAAAACCATTCGGCCTCATCAGGAGGAGATCGAGCTAATCAACTTGGGTACTGAGGATAACAAAAGAGAGATCAAAGTCGGTGCTGCATTGGAGGAAAGGGTCAAGGAAAGGATCTTCCAACTTCTCCGCGAATACTCGGACATCTTTGCATGGTCATATGAAGACATGCCGGGTTTGGATCCCCAGATTGTGGAACACCGGATACCGACAAAACCAGACTGTCCTCCTGTCAGACAAAAGTTGAGACGGACTCGGCCGGACATGGCTCTGAAGATCAAAGGTGAAGTGCAGAAACAGATCGATGCAGGTTTCCTCATGACAGTTGAATATCCCGAGTGGGTTGCTAACATTGTGCCAGTGCCAAAGAAGGACGGTAAAGTCCGGATGTGTGTTGATTACAGAGATTTGAATAGAGCAAGCTTGAATGACAATTTCCCACTACCTCACATCGATGTGCTTGTTGATAACACTGCCCAGTGCAAGGTGTTCTCCTTCATGGACGGATTTTTCTGGCTATAACCAAATCAAAATGTCACCCAAAGATAGGGAGAAGACGTCGTTCATCACTCCGTGGGGAACTTTCTGCTGTAAAGCAATGCCGTTCGGTCTAATAAATGCTGGTGCTACCTACCAAAGGGGGATGACCACTTTGTTCCATGACATGATTCACAAAGAGGTTGAAGTGTATGTAGACGACATGATTGTCAAGTCAAGCGATGAAGAGCAACACGTCGAATATTTGGCTAAGATGTTTGAAAGGTTGAGGAAATACAAGCTTCGGCTGAATCCAAACAAATGTACGTTCGGTGTTAGGTCTGGGAAGTTGTTAGGATTCATTGTCAGTCAGAGAGGCATTGAAGTAGATCCTGACAAAGTCCGAGCTATCCGCGAGATGCCGGCCCCGCAAACCGAGAAGCAAGTCAGAGGGTTCCTCGGGCGTTTGAACTACATTTCTAGATTTATATCCCACATGACTGCAACCTGCGGGCCGATTTTCAAGTTACTCAGGAAGAATCAACCTGTGGTATGGAATGATGAATGCCAAGAAGCTTTCGATAGCATAAAGAACTATTTGCTAGAACCACCGATCCTTGTCCCGCCCGTGGACGGAAGGCCTTTGATTATGTATCTGTCAGTGTTGGATGAATCCATGGGATGTGTGCTCGGTCAGCAAGATGAAACCGGAAAGAAAGAGCATGATATCTACTATTTGAGCAAGAAATTCACCGATTGTGAGACTCGGTATACAATGCTCGAGAAAACCTGTTGTGCACTAGCCTGGGCTGCCAAACGCCTGCGCCACTACTTGATAAATCATACAACTTGGTTGATATCCCGGATGGATCCAATCAAGTACATCTTTGAGAAACCGGCTGTCACTGGAAAAATCGCACGTTGGCAAATGTTACTGTCAGAGTATGATATTGTGTTTAAAGCTCAGAAAGCCATTAGAGGGAGTATCCTGGCTGACCATCTCGCTTGCCAACCACTTGATGATTATCAACCTTTGAAGTTCGATTTCCCCGACGAAGAGGTTATGTTCTTGAAGTCGAGAGACTGTGAAGAACCACTGATCGGTGAAGGTCCAGACCCTGATAGCAAGTGGGGGTTGGTCTTTGATGGTGCTGTTAATGCCTATGGCCGAGGAATTGGCGCAGTAATTGTGGCTCCGCAGGGGCATCACATCCCTTTCACAGCCCGGATTGTGTTTGAATGCACCAACAATGTGGCCGAGTACGAGGCGTGCATCTTGGGAATTGAAGAAGCCATCGATATGAGAATCAAGCATCTGGACGTCTATGGAGATTCTGCACTAGTCATCAACCAGATAAAGGGAGAATGGGAGACCCATCATGCCAATCTGATCCCTTACCGTGACTATGCGAGACGTCTGTTGACGTTCAAGATTGAACACCACAATTCTTCTCCTTACAGACCTCAGATGAATGGTGCAGTTGAGGCTGCCAATAAGAACATCAAGAAGATTGTGCAGAAAATGGTAACAACATACAAAGACTGGCATGAGATGTTACCCTATGCTTTACACGGCTACCGCACTACGGTCTGTAGTTCAACCGGGGCAACGCCTTTTTCTCTTGTATACGGCATGGAAGCAGTCCTCCCACTGGAAGTGGAGATTCCATCTCTTCGTGTGATTATGGAAGCAAAATTGTCTGAGGCTGAATGGTGCCAGAGTCGGTACGACCAGTTGAATTTGATTGAGGAAAGACGCCTGGATGCTTTGGCTCACGGTCAGATGTATCAAACAAGGATGAAAAATGCTTTTGACAAGAAAGTTCGTCCTCGGGAATTCAAAGAAGGTGAACTCGTATTGAAGAGAAGAATGAGTCAACAACCCGACCCAAGGGGCAAATGGACGCCTAACTATGAAGGACCTTAGGTTGTCAAGAAGGCTTTCTCTGGCGGTGCTCTGATTCTCACACACATGGATGGTGTAGAACTTTCGAATCCTGTGAATGCCGATGTAGTCAAGAAATATTTTGTCTAGATATGAAAAGAAAAGCGTGGTAGGTCGAAAACCCGAAAGGGCGGCCTAGGCAAAAATGCGCTTCCCGGTGGATCGAAAACCCGAAAGGGCGATCCAGGCAAAATAAGGGACAAGAAACAAAAATGTAAAAGCTCGCTGAGGTTACGTGTAACTCAGGCAAAAATGAGCGTCTCGATGAGCCGAAAACCCGAAAGGGCGGTTCATGCAAAAATGAGATTGAAATAAAAGACAATTGACTATATCTGGCAAGTTACCATTCCCCTTGGGATCTTTGCGACTGATGATTGGCTGTTCTCATCCGAGGTTCCGACGCCTGTGGATTCAAGAGTTTCAGATACCATAGTAGCTACTGTGTTCAATGTACCACCAACCAATAAAATTACCATTTTCCAAGCTTTGTAAATCCGTGGAGTCACGCCTTCGGCTGGTTACCACCCTTATACATCGATTTGAGCCTATGCTTTTGTTTGGCACTCTTTTTCTATTCTATTTTCAAAGCTTTGTACAAAAAGATTCTTTCTATGTTAATAATGATGTACGTCTGGAATAAACATTCTGAAAATTGAAATTTTTTGAGTATTTTGAGAACAAGCCTGGACAGCTATGTACATTCAAATGAACATGCATGAACAAATCAACATTGATAATCAGTTCCAATTCAAGTTACTAGCAAGCCTTCCCCCGGTGACAGTCTGTGGTCAATGGCAAGAATGAAAAAACAGAATGAAAAGCATGGAAAGATGAATATGCTCGCTAAGTCGAAAACCTGAAAGGGCGGCTTAGGCAAAAATGAGCACCCCGATGGATTGACAACCTTCAAAGGCAATTCAGGCAAAACAGGGGCAACAAAAAAAAAAAATTATTCCCCGGTGGGTCGAAAACCCGAAAGGGCGATCCAGGCAAAAATGGGATGATGAAAATAAAAATGAAAAAGAAATAAAAAAACAAACATGCAAAAGCATTGACCACAGATGCGATGTCCGAAGTATTTATGTGACTGTTCCAACAAGCAGCAATACCATTCAAACTGTTTTTCTCTACAATTTTACAGCTTCCCAGCCTCCAACAATGGCCTTGGTATGTCCTCAAGCAACGGCACCTCCAGAAGAGGAACTTTTGCAAATATATGCCGGAGCACGAGCCATTACGTGCCCAATATTCCAATGATTTGTCTGTCTCTGCGAAATTCTGCCTACAAATTGCCAATCATCATGCATTTCAAAGCATTCATACATGCATAATCATGCATCTTATGTGCTCATGCATTTGTTAAAATTGTCATGCTATTTATATGCATCTGCACTCTCAATTCCTATGTTAATCTCAATCAAAATCAATCGTGTCAACTTCAAATTTCTTCTGCTAACAACAAATGTCTACTGTCATGTCAATTTCAAAGTTCAACAGTCTTGTTCTAACATTCCTTTCAAATTCAAGCTCCTGCCGTCATGTCAAGTCAACTTCAATTTGTTTCTACAATACAATTCGTTTCCATTAAAACGGCCAAGTGGCTAGTTCGCGTCCAAGAACAGCTTGTGCCTGTCAATTCACTCTTGTTATCGGTCAAGTAGCAAGTTCACATCCAAGAACAGCTTGTACCTATCCTTTTGATATCCGCCGGGCGGCCAGTTCAGATCCAAGAACAGCTCGTGCTTTCTATTTTGTTTCCTGTCAGCCAAGTAACTAGTTCGTGTCCAAGAACGGCTTGTGCTTTCTACTTTGTTTTCTTTCAGCCAAGTAACTAGTTCGTGTCCAAGAACAACTTGTGCTTTCTATATTTGCTTTCAGCCAAGTAACCAGCTCAAATACAAGAGCAGCTTGCGCCCTTTGTTGTCAATATTCCCGGTCAAGTGGCTAGTTCGCATCCAAAGAACAACTTGTACCTGTCAAATTTGCTATCGAGTCTCCCCAGTGAGTCCTGTTATCTGTTATCTTGTTAATGTCAACCAGTCCCGCAAAGGATACGACATACCCTGTTTTTGTTATCTTGTTAATGTCAACCAGTCCCGCAATGGATACGACATATTTTTGTTAAAATCGATTCTCAGTTTGTCTTACATTCATAACACAAATGTTGCATGGCATACATAGCATTTACAAATGTATTTTTACGCCCAAAATCAGTGCTAATGTCGATATTTAAGTATCTTCGTCGCGTCAAGCCAAAGACTCTGTCTCTTGACTCTCCGAACGAAGAAACTTAAATAGGGGCAGCTGTTATACCCTCATTTTGGACCTAAAAATACTCATTCGAATTCCTCTGCTATTTTCTAATACTTTCAAATTCACCGTGCTTTCTACTGTGCTTCAGCTGCATACGTTACTGCTTCAGTCTTTTAATTTTTGCATAAAATCATACAAAAGGGTATTTTGGTCATTTCCCGCAATGGAACCCATTTTAGTCCCTACAATTTGTCCCTGAGTCTTTTCAATTTGTTTGCATGAATCATTAATCAAATTTTGTACAAAAATCATCTTAGTTTGCATCTGAGTCAGTCTGAGTCAGTTTGAGTCGTTTTTGGCCCCAGGGGCATTTTAGTCTTTTCACATTATTTGATTTTTGGGCAGAGAGGTATTTTAAAATACCTCATTTTGGTAGTTTGTTCGTTTTTAGTCCATTTTGCCAATTTTAACCGTTTCACTTTACGTTGCATTCATATTACATTTTTTTAACCAATTTTATTATTATTGCATTTTAGTCCCAATACTTTCAAAAATTGCAATTTAGTCCAGATTTTACATTTTATTGCAGAAGTGTCCAATTCCAATTTCCAAAACAGTCCAGTTTCAGTTTTTATTATTTTCAAAACAGTCCCAAATTTTCCAAAATTGCATTTTAGTCCTTTTTTCCAGTTCAGTCCACAAGTGCCACGCAAGTGTTCAATTCCACGTGTCACGTCCCTATTGGATCAGGTACACACATGGCAGGCTATAAATAGTACACAGTGTCAGAATCAGAGCCAGATACACAGAATCACGCGCCACATCAACACAAACAGATTCAGTTTTCTCTCTCTTGGCAGTTAAGATCAAAACAAAATTCATCAAGAACAATTCACAGAACCCTAACCGTTTCAGAAGCAAGCTTGAACCAAAATCAATGGAGTTTTCGTGTGAACTCTCAGAGATTAAATTGAATCTTCATCATTGAGCTATAATCTCTGCAATTCAAGGTGCGAATTCCTCACCAGAAGCGAGAAACTCCAACACCGATCACAGAAACAAAATTGAGAAGAAGAGGGAAAGAAATTCAAGGATTCCGAACTGTTCAAGAAGGAGAAGAAGCAATTACCAGTTTATTTCCGGATTTCAAAGAGAATCAACACAAAACAGAATCAATTCAAGGATTTCCGAAGAATCAAATCAAAGTTCCGGATAAAGCCAGGTAAAATCACAAACTTACCCCTTTGTTTCGTTCAAAAGCCACAACGAGTTCCTAAACAATGTAGAACAGTGCGAATCCGTGAAGTTTTGGTTCAGAACCGTAAATCCTAACCTTTTCCGAATTTTTTTTCAAGATTCCAAGGTTTACAACGTTGATTCATCGTTGTAAACCAACGAATCAACAGATAAAAACATATAGAAAGAAGATTTGAACCAAAAAAACTGAACCAAAACCGTACGAAATCCGCGAATGAAAATCACGATCTACATCGTTTCAGTGGACGTTTGTGAAATCCAATGGTTAATTCATGATTAGAACGACGAAACAAGACTTTTGAACCATGAATCGTACGTTTTTGGGTGAATTTGAGAGAGACTAGGGTTAGGGTTTCAGAGAACCAAACGGCGGAGAAGAGAGGTAGAGAGAGAAGAGAATGAAAGAAATGAAGGAATCCGGGTTCTTAGCCCTTTTATACATACACTGGGTCGGGTCGACCCAAAACCCGGTCCATTTCCTCTTTTTGTTGGCCGTTTGATTCAGATCCTGATGGATTTGGATCAATCCAACGCTCCTGGAGTGTTAGCTTGATCCGGATCCATCAGATCCGTGGGTTTGGGCCGTAGATCCATGGGCTTTAAGCTTTTTTGTGATTTCTTGAACTTTGTTGCTAATTGCGCCTTTTTCCTTGCTATCTGAACCCATATGCATGCCAAATTTCTTTACAAAAATTCCAAAAAAATTACTCTATGTTCTTGAAGCATTTCTTTATTGTTTTGTGATGTTGTTACATGTTAAAATGGATAAAAAAATATATGTGCATTTATTTTACATATTTGTGTATTTTTGTGTATTCTTTTGATGAGTTTCTTGCATAATTGTTGATCTAAATTCATGCCATATAATGTTGATTGGCACTTGATTGTATGATTTTATCCCCTCTGATTCCATGATAATACATTTGATCTTAGCAAGGTTAATTCTCTTTCGTTCTTGTGTAATATTTTCAACTTTGTTAAAACTTGAATTTTATGATATTTTGCAATCTTGTTTAGTTTGATTCTTGATAATCTTGTTTAGTTTGATTCTTGATACCAATTTTATGATGTTTTGCAATTTTGTGTAGTTAATACTTTGATGCCAATTTTATGATGTTTTAATACTTTGATGCCAATTTTGTGATATTTTGCAATTTTGTTTAGTGTGATTTTATGCTAATTTTGTGATAGTTTACCATTTTGTTTAGGATTAGTATTTCATTGCTATTTTTCTTTGTTTTACTAACCACTTTACTCTATGTTTCATGCGTACTAAGCATCTCATCTCATTCCCATTTCTTCCTTTAACCCTTTCATGGAACGTTCAACTAATTCTCATGCAATGTTTAGGTAGTTTACTTTCCTTTTAAATTCTTGCAAGACCATAGAATGTAAATTAGGACCCGATGTAAAGGACTATGGACTATAATGATGTACACCGACACAAGCACCGACACGCACACACGTTGTATGTTTACCGCTAGGTGTATGTTTAGGAAGCGCGACACTTAGGAAAAACTCATGATTTCTTTCTCAAAAAACTAACTCTTCACTCAAATATTTTCACAATAATGCTGAAGTCAAAGCTTCACCCATTTTCCTTTTATTTTCTTAATCAAAAATCCAAATAAACACTAATTCTCAACTTTAACCGTTTTTGTAAATAAATTGGACTAACCTCACTTGTTTCCAAATCTCACGCCTTTACGGCCTCTCATCTTTTTCTTCAAAACCATTTTTCAAAATTAAAATTGAACCAACCCACAAGAAATATTTTGGAAGAGAACTACATGGAATTTTGATCCCTTAAAAGGGTATGTAGGTAAGAGATTCAAAATCTCTCCAAGTCCAATAAAAACAACACTCAAATTTTCTTTCTCTCATTCTTAAAATCAATCTTCTTTACAAATAGCAATAAAAGCAAAGCGTATACGTAAAGCATAGTAAAACGGTTCCTATAGGATACTATAGTCATTGCGGGTGCCTAACACCTTCCCGTAGTGAAATCAGCCCCGAACTTAGAATTTCTGAGGTTTTCTCTCGATTTTACCTTTCCCCAAAAAAAATAGAGATATCAATGATTGAAAGGTTCAAATCTAATCAATGATTTGACACCCGAAAATCGCGATAACACATGTCTCGAGGGTGAGATTGAGGGGACATGACCTTTGGTTTCTGACTGCCACGTGCAAAGGCTATGGTGGTACTCGAGTACCTAGCACCTTGAGGGCGTCTTGGATCATGTTTCAAAGACGTTATCAGAACCGTTGATTTGATCATGACGTTTAATAACCAATGGAATTTGATCATAATCGTTAAGTGTTTTGATAGAGAAGATCCACACTGTTGCCTTCCTTTACTGATGTAGGGTCGTGTGTGGAGGGCTACACTGGATCTTGTTCGTTTGTTTTCTAAAAGGTTGCGAGAGGGAGTATAAATAGGTTTCAAACGCTTGTTTGGAACATTTTGCATTTCTCCGTTTTTGGCAACCTAAGTTTCTAGAACTCCTTGAAGATTCTAATGCATTTTAGTCCTTCTTCCCTGCAGCAAATGGTTTATCTTCTCAACTTTAACACAGGTTCGTTATTCCCGCATCTTACTTTCTGTTTTACTCCTTTGATCACCATAGTCTCTTGCTTAAAAAACTGTAATCTTGCATGTATGGTTTTAGGGTTACTCTGCTGCGGTGGTTTTCACTGCATGTTAGGAGTGTTAGGGTTCCAAATTTGTTGAATGTTTATGTTTTTCGAGTCTTTTGAAGGAGGGAAACTGGCGATGGGTTGAGTTTTGTTTAATAAAACCTTCGGCCCGTCGCTTTGATTAAAAAGGCTAACTCGATGTGGGGTGAATCACACTAGTGACGGTGCTTATCGCCTCGTAAAAAGTTTGTTGACCTTTTAAGTTTTTCCCCTTCTTTATTCATCCTCGTGGAGACGTTCAATCTCTTCCTCGCCATGGTCTAACTGATAGGTGTAGGAAGGGTGGATCTGAATGTTAGATTCACGTTTTCCCTTCCTCATCATTCAGTTTTGTCTATGGCTGATCTGTCCAAAATAGGGGTTGAACCTCTGAGAACAATCTCGTCCTTTACGTCGGATGGAGCGGCAAAGATTCTGTTTCGTACAATTGGGAACGGAGCGGATTGGGGGGTGGAACTTCCGAGTACTTTGGAAAGAGTTTGCTCGCACTTCCCCGACCATTCTTTCCCAATGTATGAGGTGGTTTTTGGAGATGTGGGTTTTCGGTTACCGTTATCCTCTTTCCAACGGGAAGTTCTCCGGTGGACGAAATTATCTCCGGCTCAAATCCATCCATACTCTTACGCGTTTATGAGAGCGTTTGAGTTGGTGTGTCAACACCTAGGGGTCACCCATTTAAAGAATTTTTTCTTTGCCCTCTTCTCCGTGCAGCGAGGAGGAGGTTTTGCCTGGGTCTCCTTCCGCCAGAAGGAAAAAATGATCGACATCTTTGTGGGTAAGGTCAGAAGCTGGAAAGAGCGTTACTTTTTGGTCAAACCAAGAAATGTTGCGGCTCTGAATAACCTTCTTAGGCCGACAATTGCACCTCGTTCGGCAAGCGACGAAGCTCCCACTCCGACCCCATATTTTCCGTTACGGTGGAGTAATGACCATTATAAGTTCAAGCCGAACGACTATGGCCGCACCGTTGAGCGGCTGTCTGAAGAGGAGAGAGTAGTTTTAGACAAATTGAGGGTTTACATGAGAGCTTTCACACCCTTGAGATCGGTGAGTACAGACGGGGAGGAGGTTTCGGTGACCCGTTTCATCGATACTGATGAATAATTGGCAAGTGCACCAAAAATTATCGAATTAATAAAATATCGATCCCACAAGGACTGTGTTAATCTCAACAATTGAAAGGCTTTATTAGTTTAAGATGTGTAAAGGTTATTTTGTTTTGCCACTAGGCAGTAGATTGGTTTGATTGCATAAAAGTAAAAACAGAAAATAAAGATTGGTTTTAAGAATAAGAGAGAGATGAGATCAGGTCTTTCGAATCATGTATGTTCCCCTAATTTGTATACTGCACCTATTTTTGTGAATGGTTCTCTAGTTTCACGATAGTTAACAAATTAGCCCTAATAAATAAATCCCTGGACTTAGGACCCTCTTCTCAAACTACAACCCCTAATCCCTTAGGTGGCCTAATAATCTTTGAAGGTTTTAAGCACGTTAACCTAATATCACTAACAAACGATTATCCATTCCTAGACTAACCATGTTTATTAGAATAATTCAATTCTATCTAAGTTGAACGCTATGGTCAGTAGTCATTCATTCTCATTAAATTATGTTTATATGTGATCAGGATATAAAAAGCATTAAGAACAATTGAATTGAATAAAAACTAGATTGTCATTCACAATAAATAGAGTTTCACAGCAACAGTTTCAATTAGGGTTACAAAGAATCATCTCACACATAATCTCTAAGAGATTTAGTTACTCATAATGAGGTTTACAAATAGTATAATCAATATAGGAATTAAAACATACATAAACTGGTAAAAGGATGAAGAAATCGCCCTCCTAGCCGTCTCTGGATGTGAAAATCGCACTTTGCTCTCCAAGATTTGTAACCCTTGTTTTTAGAATAGTCTTAAGCTTAAATAGGCACAAAAATTTGCTCAAATCGTGTCACGTTTTCACCTTGTGTAACAAGAAACTGAATTAGGGTTTCCTCAAATCGTGTCACGTTTTGCCCAATGTCGAAGCAATGCATTCTGCCTTGTAGAATCGTGTCACGTTTTAGACAAATCGTTACATGTTTTTACTCTTAGTATTTTCTTCAGTTTTCCTACTTTTCTTGCATCTTAAGTTGCCTTGTGAACTCCAAATGTGATAAAATTACATATAAAATTACGTAATGACAAGATGTCATCAGATACCCATGGTCTGTTGATAGCGGAAGATCCGATGGATCTGCTTGGTGTTTCACTTGTTTTATTTTTCTCGATCTCTTGCCTATTTTATTTTCTTTATTCTGATGTTCCGTACTTTTTGCTTATTTGCAGGAAAGATGGCCGATATTCGGGATCTTGTGAACAAGACTAGCCAAAAGCTTGCTTGGAATAACAAAAAGAAAGATGTTTGCTTCGTGAACAGGTCCGTTGCGGGGGAAATCTTAGGTTCTCCTTCGACTCTAGTGTTGGATCTGTCCGGGGATGATTGTGCTGAGGAGAGAGTTACGAAATCCTCGAAGAGAAAGAGAGTGGAGTCAGTTGGCAAAGGGGAAGGTTCGCCCCTAAATGTTATTACTCTTCACTCCGGGGAAAATGACTTGCTCTCACTGCCTAACGTATGGCCTGAGCCGAAGCTTTACGGGCCTTCCACCACCTTTTGCCTGAGCGACCCTGAATTGAAGGTGATTCAAGACCTAGGGACCGCTGGCCGGAGCAGAGCGATGACTGACGGAATCATCGGTGCGATGAAGGCCTTGAAAATTGCTGTAGTTGTGAACAACGCTTCCAAGGAGGGCCAAGTCATGGCAGAGGTGTTGTAAAAGGAGAGGGATACTCTCCTCGCAAAGGTAGGTGAGATGGAAGAGGCCGCGGTTAATGTGAAGAAGGAATCTGACCGCCGAATTGAGGAGCTGAAGAAGCAGGTGGCAGAGTCTCAGAAAGCCCTGAAGTTGGAGTCCAAAGCCAAGATGAAGCTTGTAGAGGAGAACAAATCTCTTGAGGAATTTTTGTAACGCCAATATGCCCAAGGAGGAAGAGTCTAAGGATACAGCTGCTCTTGACCGCGCTGATGGGACAAAACCGCAAGTGCACGGTCTTATTGGAGTAGTAATAAAGAGAGTATCGTTCTGTTATACCCTCATTTTGGACCTAAAAATACTCGTTCAAATTTCCTTTCTGTTTCTGATTATTTCAAATTCACTATGTCTATGTTACAGTTTTCTACTGTGCTTCAAATGCATATTGTACTGTTTCTGTCCCTAATTTTCTTGCATCTAAAACCATCTAAAGTGTTTTTCTTTCTATGCAAGCCATTTAAAAGGGTCTCTAAGACCATTGCATATTTTCCTGCATTTTATTCCAATTTTGTGCATAAAATCATACAAAAGGGTATTTTGGTCATTTCCTACAAAGGAACCCATTTTTGTCCCTACATTTGTCCCCGAGTCTTTTCAACTTGTCTGCATGAATCATTAGTCAAATTTTGTCCAAAAGTCATCCTAGTTTTGCATTTGAGTCAGTTTGAGTCAGTCTGAGTCGTTTTAGTCCCTAGGGGCATTTTGGTCTTTTCACATCAAAATTTTTGACAGAGAGGTATTTTAAAATACCTCATTTTGGTAATTTTTCCGTTTTAGTCCGTTTTGTCATTTTTAACTGTTTCACTTTACGTTTCTTCAAATTACATTTTTTTTTTACCAATTTTATTTTGTTTTTTACAAATAAGTCCAAATTTTATTTTAATTACAAATAAGTCCAAATTTTATTTTAATTGCAAATGAGTCCAATATCAAACTTCAAAACAGTCCAATTTCAGTTTTATTATTTTGAAAACAGTTCCAATTTCTTTTCCTTTTTTGCAGATTAGTCCAAGAATGCCACGCAAGCAAATACCAGTCCACATGTCATGTTCTTATTGGTCCATAGGCCACATGGCAGCCTATATAAGGCCGGTTACTGTACCAGTCAAGAAAAAGGTCCACAGAATC
Organism: Medicago lupulina; assembly: GCA_958299785.1. Taxonomy (NCBI): domain Eukaryota; kingdom Viridiplantae; phylum Streptophyta; class Magnoliopsida; order Fabales; family Fabaceae; genus Medicago; species Medicago lupulina. The sequence continues at coordinate 21,310,129 of OY283145.1, read as the reverse complement.
AGTGCCACATCACACAAACAGAATCAACATTCTCTCTCCTTTCAGTTACAGATCAAAATCCACAAATTCACAAAACCTCAAGAACCTTCATGAAACCCTAGCTCAATCCAGAACAATTTCAGCATCAATTCGTACAAAATCCACACAAATTCTTCGAATTCACCATTGAATCCAATTCACAGAGACAAACAAAAGCAAAATGCACACAAATTTTATGGAATTTCAAACGATTCTCAGAGATTCAGAGTGAATCTTCATCATCGAACCCTTGCACCTGCAATTCGAACACGAGCACGCCACCGGAGGTAGCGCGCTGCAAGTGTGATCGCAGGATCCGAACCAGAGAAGAAGAAGAAGAAAAGGTGAAGAATTCAAAGGTTCTGAATCGGTTAAGAAGAAGAAAGACGAATCACCGGTTTATTTCTGGATTTCAATCCCAAAATCAACAACAAAATCAAGATCGAAGAATTCTGAAGGTTCAAAATCGAATCTCCGAACAAAACCAGGTGAAAAATCAAAAAAAACTTACCTCTTTCTTACGCATGAACATCAGCGAGTCCGAATCAACGTAGATCCGTAAGAGTTCAAAAGGTCCGGTTCAAAAAGAATGAAACCCTAACCTTTTTTCAAAACCGTAAAGGATTTTAGGGTTTACAACGTGAATCAACCGTTGTAAACCTATGAATCCGTAAGAAGTTTCATCAGAACAAAGATTTGAATCAAGAAAGAACCAAAGAACCGATTGAAATCCGTGAGCAAGAATTCCAGATCTACGGTGATTCAGTTAATGCATGTGAATTTCAGTGTTAGATTCATGTTTAGAACAACAAATCGTAGGGATTAAGCCGTGATTCGTGTGATTCTGAGTTAGTTTGAGCAATTTAGGGTTAGGGTTTCATAGCTGCGCCGGCGTGAGAAGAGATAAGAGAGAAGAGAAGAAAGAGAAACCTTGTGTAAAAATGAAAGGAACCGGGTCTGAACCTTTTATATAAGGCGCTGGACCGGGTGGGTTCTGACCCGATCCAGCGCCCCATGTTCTAGGCCTTCAGATCTAGATCCATTGGATCCGGATCAATCCAACGCCCCTGATGCGTTCTGGAGATCCGGATCCATCTATTTGCGTGGGTTTGGGCCGGGTACCCTATGCATTTAATTTCTTCATAAAAATTCCAAGAAAATTACTATGTGTTCTTGATATGTTTTTTGACTGTTTGGTGATATTTTCACATGTTCAGGACTGATGAAAATAATACGTGTTAATTTCACTTTTGATTCGTATATTTTGTGTGTTTTCGCGTGAATTTTCTTGTATGATTTTCGATCCGAAATTTGTCATGTGATGTTGATGTTTGGCACTTAATTTTATGATGAATTTACCTCTGATTTTGTGCTAATTCATCCAATTGTGTTAGTTGATCTTTGTCTACAATTTTTGCAATATGTTCAATTGTGTTAGTTGATTTTTGTTTACAATTTTTGCAATATGTTCAATTGTGTTAGTTGATTTTTGTTTACAATTTTTGCAATATGTTCAATTGTGTTAGTTGATTTTTTGTTTACCATCTTTTGCAATACATTCAATTGTGTTAGTTGATTTTTTTCTTCTTTTGTTTAAAATTTTGGCACTATTTTCAATTCTTGTTAAGTTTGATCTTTGTTTACACTTTTGCAATATTTTCAATCTTGTTAGTTTAATTGATTAGCTTTTGCCTTGCAAGTTTATATGTTAGTTTCTAAGTTTGCAAAGATTATTCTTTTTTAGTTCCTTGCTTTGTAAATAATGTTAGTTTGCATGCATTTTTCTTTCCATCCTTTCATACCCTATCATTATCTTTCTTTGCCTAATATTTTACTACCATTTCATATTGCTTCACTAACCATTTTATGTTTCATGCATATTGAAAGCTCCATTTCATCTCCATTCTCTAAGTTTAGGTTCCATTCAATTTCTCAATGTTTAGGTAGTTTCTTTATTTTAATTTCTTGCAAGACCATAGAATGTAAACTAGGGCCAATGTAAAGGACAATGGACACTATAATGATGTACACCGACACACACACCGACACGCACACACGTTGTATGATCTAACGCTAGGTGTATGTTTAGGAAGCGCGAAACTTAGGAAAAAAATCATTTTTTCAAAAAGTGTTAACAATTCTATCACTTGAAAACCTTTTTTCAATAAACCTTGGAGTCAAAACTCCATTGTATTTTCTTTTCTTTTTCTTAATCAAACCCAAATGAAAATAATCCATACTTAGACTTTTTTGTAAATAATTGACCAACCTCACCGCTTTATTTTCTCAAGCCTTTACGGCCTCTTCCTCTTCTTCAAAACCTTTTTTCAAAAAACTAACTAAAATCAATCAAAACTCACAAAGCTTTTCGAGAGAGAACTACATGGAGTTTGATCCCTTAAAAGGGTATGTAGGCAAGAGGTCAAAACCTCTCCAAGTCCAATAAAAATAAATCCCAAACACTTCTTTCCCCCCATTCTTAAAAACAACCTTTTCAAAAATAGCCTTTAAAATAAAGCGTAAAAGATAAATCTAGAAAAACGGCTCCTATAGAGTACTATAGTCGTTGCGGGTGCCTAACACCTTCCCGTAGCAAAAATTGCCCCGAACTTAGAATTTCTAAGGGTTTTCTCAATTTTACCCTTCCCCAAAAAAAATAGAGACATCAATGATTGAAAGGTTCAAGCCTAATTAATGACTTGACACCCGAAAATCGCGATGACACGTTCCGTCAGGGAGTTGGTCAATTCAATCAACTTAGAGTTATGATTAGAAGAGAAGATAGTAATTTAGGGTTTTGAATGTTTGAAGAGAAAATAATATAAGAAGAGAGCCTTGGGATTATTGGTTCGTCATAATAACAAACCCTCCACAAACCGAAGCTTTAACCTTAAAACCTTATGATAGACCTAGTTTCATATGACCGGTTTCCCTTTAGCCCCTTACTTTTCCTCTCAATCCAGTAAGAGTTTACTCCTAGCAATTAATCTTATTTCGCTGACTTAATTACTAGGAGATGCATTAAGGCTGTGAAACTACTTCGTCCCAAGATTGCAAAGACTATTTCACTGCCTTTGCAATCTCTGTCTAATATTCACTTGTTCCAACATCTCATCGCAGCTTTCACTTGTAGATTTGACGTTTGGGATAATGGATTAATAATTATCATAACCTCAGCTTTCGCTTGTTGGTAGTTGATAATGATTAATCCATGTTTAACCGGTGAATTTAGATTAGAAACAAGATTACTTAAGAGTTTAAAGAAAAGGCTTGGTTTGCTTTGGATTACGTCATTAGACTATCCAACAATCCCAAGACAAGGGAAGTCTACTCACTCATGATCATAGAAGACAAGGGGAAGAAGAGAGAAGACATAAAGTAAATAAAATAAAGAGAAATTATTATTAGTAAACAACTGTCACTATTGTATTCCAAGAATAAGATCAATATTTGTGATGGAAGGCTCCTCTATTTATAGCTTACAATTGACTTAGAGCCTAAGAAACTATAATACTAGAGTGCCCCACAAGAAACTGTGGGCCTAAACTAAAAACAAAGTAGCTTGCACAGGAAGCAAAAGCAGCTAAAGAGATTCTGAGAGGTGGCACGGCCGTGCCACATTTGGCACGGGCCGTGCCAAGCTTTTGACTTGGGGGAGACTTATTTTTGGCTCTGAATCTTCGTATTCTTGCTCCGAATCAGCTCCGAATCCCTTTCTTCTGCTCCAAGGCTCTTTCCATCCAATATTCGTCCCTGAAATATAATAGATTGCATTCTAAAGTAAAATAGTGCTATAAAATAAACTTAAATCTAAATATAACGAGACATAATATTATATAAAATAAACTTAGATCTAAATAAAACTGAATATTATATATAAAATAAACCTATATCTAAATAAAACAAGACTGAATATTATAGAAAGTAAACTAATCACTAATCACTAATTCAGCCTGATGGATGGGGTTAAGCATGGTTTTGACAATGTTATTGCTCAACCGAAGGTGGCGAACCCTGGTGTAGAGTTGTGTGTCGATGGGACCGGCTTCCACAAGTGGGTAGAAGGCGGAGTGATTATGTCCCCTGCTGAAGAAATGGACGAAGATGCTCGTGAAGATGGGTATGCTGATAACGCCCCGACCGAAGAGGTCGTGTAATTTTCACTTTCTTCTTCGAACAATGTTCTTGTTTTGTGACCGGCCTGCGTGCCGAAGACATTGTGCGCCCCTTGTGGTTAGCACACCTTAAATATTTATATCCTTTTATTTTGCTCGTTCTTATCATGCTATCCTTGAAAATGTTTGTTTTATTTCCAGGTGTGATGCGTGAGGCTTTTAGAATTTATTCTGAAATCCTAAGTGTTTTGGAGCGATCTTTATCCTCGTAGGTTTTGAGAATAACGACCTGTATGCTCGCGTTTTCCCTGACTTAGATGCATGCTTTGTAGGTTTTCGTTACTTGAATGAGCTTAAGCATTGAATCAAAAGTATGTTTGATATGGTGGAGGTGAGGGTCTACCCCCCGACAGTCATTGCTTTGTAGCTTTTAAAGTGATGATTGGGGTGTACATCGATGATTGTGTAACACCCCGTTCTCCCAACATAAAATTTTCTCAAACAAATAATCAGAGTAATCACGACTTAAACGGAATGCTACATTTCTCAAAAATCTTAAATGGAATAATTGACTAATTATCCTTCAAAACATTTCAAAAATATAATCTCAAATACTTCGCAGCGGAATTTAATTCAAAATCTTAATCAAATTTGGCACGAAGGCCTCAACATAAAACCTCTTCGAATATCTCAACATCATATTCATAAAATGCCTCATAAAAATAATCCAACAACATATTCATGAAAATTCATAAGATTAATACGCAAGGAATAGAAAACATAAACAAGGTTCCCTATCTCGTTACGTATCAGAGCACCTAAGGACACAGTGAGGGATAGCCACTCACAACAGCAAATCAACAACTAATCTTGATCACCTGCAAGTTACCCATACAAAGAGAAACATTTTCAAGCAGAAGGGGTGATATTTCACAAACATTAAGTTAAGCATATAATTCATCAATTACAGCTAACAACTTAAACAACATCAAAATTAACATAATCTTCAATCATTATCTTCAAAAATATTCAACTACAAACATAGCACATCATCGATGCAACACATTCTTCACAATTATAATCATAAACAATTCATCACATTTCAAGTATAGAAAACATCTTAACATCATCAATTTTGTCATGTTAATCAACAAATGCATCCATAATTATTTCATCATAACACTTCATCAACAACTCAAGATCTTAGACAACTTAGACAACTCGACACGACTATGCAACTTTAACTTCTTAAACATCTTAAACATCTTATATGCATGTGGTACCAATCCAGGGCATAAGCACTCGTCTCTTTGAGCATAAATATACTCCCAGGGCATAAGCCCTCGTCGCTATTGAGCAAAAGCTGCAGGGCATAAGCCCTCATCTCTGTTGAGCAAAAGCTCCAGGGCATGAGCCCTCATCTTTAAATGAGTATGCATGGAGTCAACATCTTACAACTTAGAACATCTTTGACACTTCATACGACTTGACTTCTTAGACAACTCTTACATCATGACATCTTAAACAACTTCATTAAACAACTCGTGTGCAATCAATTAAAAGAGAATTGCATATCATATCACAAGTACTGGAAGATAATTCAAACACCAGTAAATCACATATTCAAATCACAGCTCAGTTCAGAAGCAAAACAGTTCAGGAACAAAAATAGTTCAGAAGCAAAACAGTTCAGCAGCAAAAATAGTTCAGAAGCTCAACTAGTTCAGAAGCAAAAATAGTTTAGAAACAAAACAGAACTGATTCAGAAAAACAGAGACTTCAAAATATACAGCCCTTTTTCCCAAACACACTAATTTTGATCTTTCCACCAAAAATCCCAATTTCCACCATGTTTAACCCTAAATTCGTCTGAAACGTTTGCACTAAGGTTAATCTATGATCTGTAAACAGTTTCTACATCAATTCTACGATTTCTCATCATTTAATCATCAATTCATCACTTTAACCTAGTTCTCAAATCCTTAAAAACTAATCCCTAACATGTTAATTGTAATCTCAACAATCATATACTTAATTTTAATGAGGCTTAGTCTCACCCTTACCTTAGAAAAGCAAAATCGCAGCTCTCCCTCTTGGCTTCTCCTCGTCTCTGGTTTTTCTCCTTTTTCCAAAAACGTACATACTGACAACTCTTGACCTAATTTTCTTTATTTATACTTCCATCAAATCTTATCTTATTTACTCTTTCTCCCCCAAAACTCTCTAAAATCTTAAAACAGCCCCTTATCTCTATATTCATTTTATTTTCATATCTTATTCTATTAAATAATAAAATAAGTCACCACATCATATAAAATCACTAAAAATCACATAAATCTCATAAATCATACTTCTTCACATCTCATAAATCATATAAATATATTCTAGACTCCTCAAATAAATCAAATAATTAAAATAATCTAAGTGGGCTTTACAACTCTCCCCAACTTATAAGATTTTCGTCCTCGAAAATTTACCTCATGCAAACAACTCTGGATAAGATTCCAACATCTTACTCTCAAGCTCCCACGTCAAGCTTTCACCAGTCGATCCTTCCCAAACGACTTTCACAAGAGGTATCTCTTTGCCTCTCAATCACTTCATCTCACGACCTTCAATCCTCACTGGTAAGGTCTCAACCGTAAGGTTATCTCTAACTTGCACATCATCTCTTTGGATCACATGAGATGGGTCCGGAACATACTTCCGAAGTTGCGACACATGAAACACATCGTGCAAATTCGAAAGATGCGGTGGTAAACCCACTCGATACGCCACTGTTCCAACTCTTTCCGATATATGATACGAACCAATAAATTTCGGAGTCAACTTCTTTGACTTCAAAGCACGACCAACACCGGTCATGGGAGTAACTCTTAGGAATACATGATCTCCTTGAAACTCAAGGTCTTTCCTTCGCTTATCATGATAACTCTTCTGTTGACTCTGCGACGCTTTCATCTTCTCTTGGATCATCTTCACCTTTTCAGTAGTCTGTTGAACAATCTCTGGTCCTAACACCACATTCTCACCTGACTCAAACCAACACAACGGAGTTCTGCATCTCCGACCATACAAAGCCTCAAAAGGTGCCATTCCAATACTAGAATGATAATTGTTGTTGTACGTGAAATCTATCAACGGAAGATGACTATCTCAAGTTCCTATTTGCTCAAGTACACAAACTCTCAACAAATCTTCCAATGACTGAATCGTTCTTTCTGACTGACCATCTGCCTACGGATGATACGCCGAACTCAACCTCAACTTAGATCCTAAAGCCTCTTGCAAACTCTTCCAAAATCTAGAAGTAAACCTTGGATCTCTATCTGATACGATGCTCGACGGAACACCATGTAGCTTCACGATATCTCGAATATAAATCTATGCCAACTGAGCTACGGGAAAACTGATGTTAATCGGAATAAAATGAGCCGACTTCATCAATATATCCACAATCACCCAAATAGCGTCATTCCCTTTAGAAGTATTAGGCAAACTCGTCACAAAGTCCATGGATATACTATCCCATTTCCAATCTGGTACATCTAAAGGTGTCATCAACCCTACAGGTTTCTGATGCTCAACTTTTGACTTCTGGCAAATCAAACAAGAATACACAAACTGCGCCACGTCGCGTTTCAATCTAGACCACCAAAACAACTTCTTCAAATCATGACACATCTTCGTAGCTCCCGGGTGAATACTCAAGCTACTTCTGTGACTCTCCTCAAGAATCTTCTTCTTCATCTCATCATCGTCTGGAATACAAATTCTACCTCGAAAACGCAACACTCCTCGATCATCAACTTTAAAGTCACTATCCTCAGTCTGATTACTATCAATCAACAAGTCCACAAACTTTACATCCTCTTTCTGTGCTTCTTTAATACTCATCAGAAATTCACTATCAATCTTCAACATTCCTAGCTTCACACTCTGAAGTGACAATTCGCAGACTAAACTCAAATCTCTAAACTGTTCAAGCAACTCAAACTCCTTCACCATCATGGCAGACATATGTAGAGTCTTCCTACTTAAGGCATCTGCAACAACATTTGCTTTACCCGGATGATAATTCAAACCAAAGTCATAATCTTTCAATAATTTGAGCCACCTTCGCTGTCTCATATCCAATTCCTTCTGATCAAACAAATACTTCAAACTCTTATGATCACTGAACACTTCAAATCTCGAACTGTACAAATAATGTCTCCAAATCTTAAGCACAAATACAACTGCAGCTAACTCAAGGTCATGAGTAGGATAATTTCGTTCATGAATTCTCAACTGTCTTGATGCATACGTAACCACTTTACCATCTTGCATAAGCACACCACCTAAGCCCAATTTGGACGCATCACAATATACAACAAAAGGTTCCTCAGACCTTGTCAAAATCAAAAGTGGAGTCGTCGTCAAACGCTTCTTCAACTCATTAAAACTGTTGTCACACTGCACATCCCACACAAAAGCTTTACCTTTACAAGTCAACTGCGTTAACGGAAGTGCCAACTTAGAAAATCCTTCTATAAATCTTCGGTAATAACCAGCCAAACCCAAAAAGCTTCTAATCTCTGTAACTGACTTAGGAGTCTCCCACTGTGATACCGCGTCAACTTTAGACGGATCAACTGCTATACCACTTCCAAAAGTAACATGGCCAAGAAAACTCACCTCTTTCAACCAGAACTCTCACTTTGATAACTTGGCAAATAGCTTCTTCTCTTTCAACACTTGCGAAACAATCTTCAAATGCTCAGTATGTTCTTCTTCGGACTTGGAATAAATCAAAATATCGTCAATGAATACCACCACAAAGTGATCCAAATAAGCATGAAAGATCCTTGTCATGTACTCCATAAATACACGAGGTGCATTAGTCACACCGAAAGGCATCACCGTATACTCATAATGCCTATAATGCGTCCTGAACGCAGTCTTCTGCATATCCTCATCTTTCACTTTAATTTGGTGATAACCTGACCTCAAATCAATCTTGCTAAACACACGTGCACCCACTAACTGATCCATCAAGTCGTCAATTCTCGGAAGTGGATACCTATTCTTTATCGTTACTTTATTCAACTAACGGTAATCAATACATAATCTCATGCTACCATCCTTCTTCTTAACCAACAACACCGGCCCTCCCCAAGGTGAAACACTCGGTCTTACAAACTTCTTATCAAGCAAATCCTCCAACTGTTTCTTCAGCTCAGCCAACTCAGAAGCTGACATACGATAAGGCGCCATAGACACAGGCTTCGTTCCAGGAACAAGATCAATCGAAAATTCAACTCCTCTTTCTGGAGGCACATCAGGAATTTCATCAGGAAAAACTTCTGGAAAATCGCATACCACCTGTAGCTTATCAATCACTGCTTGATTCTCAATAGATAAGGACGCCATCAAAGAAAACATCAACATTCCATCACGTTCTATTTGCTTCGGCTGCTTAGTAGACAAAAACTCTGCTCCACTTTCTTCTTCAGCAGAAGAGAAATACACCGACTTGCTAAAACAATTAATATGAACATGGTTATACTCCAACCAGTTCTCTAGATAACACACAACAATCAATATGACATATAACAATACATCAACTAATACTCGACACAACAAAACTCAACTACTTGGCCGGACGGACCAACCTGCTCTGATACCAATTGTAACACCCCGTTTTCCCAACATAAAATTTTCTCAAACAAATAATCAGAGTAATCATGACTTAAACGGAATGCTACATTTCTCAAAAATCTTAAATGGAATAATTGACTAATTATCCTCCAAAGCATTTCAAAAATATAATCTCAAATACTTCGCAGTGGAATTTAATTCAAAATGCCTCATAAAAATAATCCAACAACATATTCATGAAAATTCATAAGATTAACACGCAAGGAATAAAAAACATAAACAAGGTTCCCCATCCCGTTACGTATCAGTGCACCTAAGGACACAGTGAGGGTTAGCCACTCACAACAGCAAATCAATAGCTAATCTTGATCACCTGCAAGTTACCCATACGAAGAGAAACATTTTCAAGCAGAAAGGGTGAGATTTCACAAACATTAAGTTAAGCATATAATTCATCAATTACAGCTAACAACTTAAACAACATCAAAATTAACATAATCTTCAATCATTATCTTCAAAAATATTCAACTACAAACATAGCACATCATCGATGCAACACATTCTTCACAATTATAATCATAAACAATTCATCACATTTCAAGTATAGAAAATATCTTAACATCATCAATTTCGTCATGTTAATCAACAAATGCATCCATAATTATTTCATCACAACACTTCATCAACAACTCAACATCTTAGACAACTTAGACAACTCGACACGACTATGCAACTTTAACTTCTTAAACATCTTATATGCATGTGGTACCAATCCAGGACATAACCCCTCGTCTCTTTGAGCATAAATATACTCCTATGGCATAAGCCCTCGTCGCTATTGATCAAAAGTTCCAGGGCATAAGCCCTCATCTCTGTTGAGGAATAGCTCCAGGGCATGAGCCCTCATCTTTAAATGAGTATGCATGGACTCAACATCTTACAACTTAGAACATCTTAGACACTTCATACGACTTGACTTCTTAGACAACTCTTACATCATGACATCTTAAACAACTTCATTAAACAACTTGTGTGCAATCAATTAAAAGAGAATTGCATATCATATCACAATTACTGGAAGATAATTCAAACACCAGTAAATCACATATTCAAATCACAGCTCAATTCAGAAGCAAAACAGTTCAGATGCAAAACAATTCAGGAATAGAAATAGTTCAGAAGCAAAATAGTTCAGAAGCGAAAATAATTTAGAAGTAAAACAGTTCAGGAACAAAAATAGTTCAGAAGCTCAACTAGTTCAGAAGCAAAAATAGTTCAGAAGCAAAAATAGTTCAGAAACGAAACAGAACTGGTTCAGTAAAACAAAGACTTCGAAATATACAACCCTTTTTCCCAAACACACTAATTTTGATCTTTCCACCAAAAATCCCAATTTCCACCATGCTTAACCCCAAATTCGTCTGAAACGTTTGCATTAAGGTTAATCTATGATCTGTAAACAGTTTCTACATCAATTCTACGATTTCTCATCATTTAATCATCAATTCATCACTTTAACCTAGTTCTCAAATCCTCAAAAACTAATCCCTAACATGTTAATTGTAATCTCAGCAATCATATACTTAATTTTAATGAGAGTTAGTCTCACCCTTACCTTAGAAAAGCAAAATCGCAGCTCTCCTTCTTGGCTTCTCCTCTTCTTTGGTTTTTCTCCTTTTTCCAAAAACGTATGTACTAACAACTCTTGACCTAATTTCCTTTATTTATTCACCCATCAAATCTTATCTTATTTACTCTTTCTCCCCCAAAACTCTCTAAAACCTTAAAACATCCCCTTATCTCTATATTTATTTTATTTTCATATCTTATTCTATTAAATAATAAAATAAGTCACCGCATCATATAAAATCACTAAAAATCACATAAATCTCATAAATCATACTTCTTCACATCGCATAAATCATATAAATATATTCTAGACTCCTCAAATAAATTAAATAATTAAAATAATCTAAGTAGGCGTTACAGATTGTGCCTGCCTTGTAGGTTGTTTCCATTCTTTGTATGTTTGAATGAATGTTGTGCCCTTCCTCCCCCAAGTGTCGTTTTTGTCTGTTTTAAAAACGAACACTTGTGAGCTGTTATGAGTGGGGATCCGAGCGTGATGGTTCTAACTTTGACGCGGGGTACTTGTGTTAAAAGCTTCTCACATTCGAGTGTTGTTTACTTGAACGTGTGTTTGGAGTTGTGTTCCAAACTAGAAACGGTGAATGAACGAAAATAAATTGAGTTCAATTCCCCTAGGCGTGAATCGCCCATCGCGAGCTGGGGTTCTGCCTAACAATGTCGAACAGTGATGCCGCAGTTGTGAGCGAACATACTGAGGAGTCGAAGAATCTGTTTGCATTAGATTTCTAGGATCTTTAAGGTTTTTTGGATTTGGAGTGGCATGAATTTCCTCCTCCGTTGTAGGTGCTTATTTTGTAAGAGCTTTTAGTTCGTTAGTTTGAACTGATTGCTAGCGAATTGTTCGTTGAGTCTTTACTTAAGTGTAGTATTACTTAAGTTTTTCGGCATTCCAAGTTCTGGGAATTGCCCCCTTTTGAGGTATTCTAAGTCGTACGGTCCCTTCCAGGTTTTCATCAAAATTTTGTAGGGTCCCTCCCAGTTGCAAGCGAGTTTTCCTTCCTCAAAATCCTTTTGACTTCGTCGTAGGACAAGGTCGTCGACTTCGAATTATCGTTTTATTACCCTTTTGTTGTGTCGGGAAGCTATCTTTTGCTTTAGAGCAATTTTACTTAGGGATGCTTCAGTTCTAACTTCGTCAATGAACTCGAGTTTTTCGCGTAGGTTTTCCGCGTCGGTATCAAAGTCCGTATCGGTGCTTGTCCGCCAACTGAGTTCGTTCGCCTCAATGGGGATGACCGCTTCCGTACCGTAGGTGATTCGGAAGGGAGACTTGCCCGTCGTGGAGTGAGACGTTGTTCAGGAAGCCCAGAGGACCTTATGAAGCTCCCCAACCCAACTGGTTTTGATTTCGTCAAGTCTCCTTTGTATTATGCGCAGGATTACTCTGTTTGCGGCTTCGCAGACTCCGTTCGATTGAGGATGCTTGACAGAAGTCAAGCTTTGCTTTATGTTCAAGTTTCTTAAGTATTCTTGAAACTTATGATCTGTGAACTGAGTTCCGTTGTCGGAGATTACGAGTGCTGGGATTGCGAATCTTGCTAAGATATTTCTTTTGAAGAATCGGAGCACATTTTTTGCCGTAATCTTCGCTAGGGGTTGTTAGCCTGTGTTTTCAACAGACTATAATAAATGTGGTCAATGAGGTTTGACCTAGAGTTCAAAGAGAATGAAGTGAGTTTGATTCTCAAGTTCGATTGTCGAAGCGAAGTCAGAAGATATGCTGATCAAGAGGATGGCTCGACAGAGTGAAGAAGGTCTCAAAGAGAAGTTGGCATCGAAACGAGGAGTTGAGTAGCGGTTTCTTGTCGAAGAAACGTTATTTGAAATTCAGATGATGTTTGTAGTAGTTAATAGCAGTTACGTTTCGAACGTGTCTGTAGGTAGTTACTTAGTATAAAAAGCATTTTCCTCTATGGATAACGGGTCACAATTCAACCATACTGAAAACTTATGCTCAAACTATCCGCCCGCACAAGGAGAAACAAGCAACAAGTCCTAATGTATGAATTGGTCATTCGAATAAGGGAACGCTCATTCGAATATATCAGTTATTCGAATATATCAGTTATTTGTAACAACTAGTTCAATTTTACCAACAATAAAAACACACAACATCATGACAAGAAAATTCGAAATGAGGCCAATATAAATAACAAAATTCCCCACCTGAATGGCATCATAAAAATCATTCAAAGGGAACTAATTGAACTATACTTGCAAAACAAACTTCAAAACATAATTCAATCAGAGCAATTGAACCAGAACAATTGTTACAGAACAATTAAAATTGAATAAGCAAGTCCAATTTTATGTCACAATCAGAACATAATTCGGAACAATTAAAACAGAACAATTGATCCAGTTTCAATTCTTACGGTCATAATTCAATTTTATACAACATTCAATTTTATACAACAGACGGGGATCCAATTTCATTGATTTAACATATTGTTTCAGTATAAGTTATAGAATCAAAAAAGGTATGAACGAAAGAAAGTCTTACTATAAATCTTGCAGCATGTTCATTAACAATTGAACCATCTTTACGAGTACGTGTATCAATGTAAATCTCTTTGCATGTGAGCGACACTCCTTTGGCTTTTTCTTTCTAATACCAAACAAATGAAATTATAAGTAATTTGTTTTATAAATACAATTTATTCAATTACAAGTTCAAATATTAACTAACTTTCTCATTGATCAATTTCGGGAGACTTTTTGTACCCATGCAATGAATATCTTCATATCTTTTACGATTCTGACTATTCTTTTTACTTTCTTTCTACAATTGATACAACATAATGTTAGTCGAAAGAAGAAACCAAGTTAAAATGTAACACCCATACTAAACGTATCTAGAAAGTTTAGCATGTGCATTAACTTAGTACTGGATACATTAAAATTTACAACTTAAATTACTTCGAATGAATATTGTATACAACAAATTCATGCTCGTACATCAGAGTTATCATACAACTATCCAAATAATATAAAAGTACATTCTTGAATCCATGCGAACATCCTGCAGCGAGTACGAACGAGTCCTTGCTGAATATCCATCCGGCGATAAACTTGCTCAACTGCTATACTAATCTGAAACAAATAAGGATTGGGATGAGACATAATGTCTTAGTGAGTTCTCCTAATCCTAGGCTATAGGTGACCTCGGGGAAACCTATGGTCACCACGTGTCTAAGACGCTACCTGACAGTCGGGCGTCGTGCGTGAGGCTTACATAGACGGCCGTGCAAGGCTAAAACCGTCATAAGGTCATCTTATTTGCTTCCTTCGTGTCATGGCGGTCAAGGGATCCTAGGACCGCTAACTCTAGACGCACTAAACGCATCAAGACATAGCCTAACATATTCATGACACGGAACTAGATCGAACGATTAGGGGAAACTAATATCGTCGTCGGTAAACATACATAACATTCTATAGTCTAAGCTATACGTATCTAATCTCATAGCATAAACATAATCGTACATAATCATCATAATCAAATGCAATTCATTTTATAAGGTCTGAATGATTATCTGAGTTGATTTTACGGAATATAGTCGAGTGGAGTAACCCCGAGTATGTTCCCATACATAGCCGATGAACCTAGCTAGGGAACATTGGACTCCTACTTGTCGTGCGGATTCCTTACGGCTAAATCGTTCACTAGGTATGAACCTCTGGTATCCCATTCTAGCATGGATAGTCAGAGACACGACAGGTCATAGCATAAGTTGTAGTTACTCAGTGACATGCGGCCCCCTTGCGGGGCTTACCCCGTTCCCATGAAGAGAACCCCTTGAATCCAACCTAGCGGGATTGCAAGAGACATGTCACCTACATTAGTCTTATCATAACATACATAGGTCATAAACATAACATAGCATAGTACAATCATAACTTGTTTGAATGTTCACCACGAGTCCGTAAAGCTACTCGCTTAAGCGGTGGAACAATTCACATAAACTTAGTCGTACGTGACTTATACCTAGTAAGCTTAGCTCTTAAGATTGTAAACTTATTCTCGACTACCTAAGTCGAGGCTCTAGGGTTCACCCATTCTTATACTTGATTACCTCCCCCATAAACCATATTAGACTCGCAGGCCTTTGACCGTTTAGTTTGTTAATAATTCCCATGCCTTTTCTTTGGTAAAACCTTAATGGGTAATGTACATTAGACTCCTTAATCTTGAGGGGTTAAACGTTAGAAAAGGGCTGCAAGAGACGGGCCTCGAATGGCCACTTCTGAACTTCAGAACAGGGTCAACACGTGCTGTGCTGACCCAGTTCGCTTAAGCGAAGGCTAAGCGAACTCTGAGCGAACTGCCCAGATTTGGTTCTGTCATCCGTTCGCTTAAGCAAACGTATGTTCTCTTAAGCGAACATTCATCAGTTCAGACCTGCAGAATTCGAATCTCTGATCCAAAAACCTCAAAATCAAGTTCCTAATACTCATACTACACCCAGAAGACATGGAAAACAGTTTAGCATGTTTGCATGGCAACGATTAACATAATTACAACGAATCAAGGACTCAAGGGAACTAAATTCACATATTCATAACCTAACATAATAATTCTACCTCACATGGATAAACACAAACCCAAGGTTGGAAAACTATCTAAAGAACTCACCTAGATGTTTCTGCAACAACATCACAACCCCAAGACTTCAATCTACTCCAACCCTAGCTTTTGCCTCTTTGCTTCTCAAGCTTCCATCATTCTTTATGTTTGCTCCTTGCTTGCTAGATACCATAGTTCATGCTTGATTCACCAATAATTTAATGTTGTAAAGGATTGATGGAGTTTAGAAGGGTTAGGGTTCGAAAATGTAGAAAGAAGGAGGAGATAAATGTTTGCTCTTACAAGTTAGAGAGAGAAAGAACCTTACTCCAATGAACATTTCTAGCCCAACATGCTTAAATACTCCTAGTGAGCAATTACCATTATACCCTTAGTCTCTCTCGCGTTTATACGGACACTGATACTTAACTCGTGCTTGCCTGCCAAAACGTAATAAGCCTCTTCTTCATACTTATTTCCTTGAACACATCGCCATCTGATACGTTGATTAGTGTTATTCCATTAACTGACGGGCGAGATGTTACATAAAAGATTTTTATAGTATGATAATATCTTTTTTAAATTTGACTTACTTGTGCCTCTTCAGAAAACCAATGATCAATCCTATCACATATTGAGATTGTAAGCAAAAGTGATCAATCCTATCGCAAAATTCTCTGGTAAGGTAAAAATTTCTTGTAATGTTAGTCAAACATCACTTTTTTTTTATTAAAAAAACAACAAATTATATAACAAGCTAATTGCATACGCACAACAGAAACGGCGAGAAAACAGGACTACAATACTGCCCAGTGCATACACATAGGCGCTCCACAAAGCCAAACGGAAAAAACAGCACCAAACATACACATAGGTGAAAGTTTTTGGTGATGTCATGACGAAGAGATGACAGTCTATAAGCTGGTGTGTGGAAGAGAGCTGAGCTCCAAGTAGCAGCTCTCTTTCCCAATATAAAAGTTTTGTTTTCTTCTTTCCGGTCAATGGATTCTAAAGGTAAATAGTTCAATTGATGTATTACACCTCTTAGTGCTTGTGATGTTTTTTAAGGCTGAATTTGTGTTTGTTACTACTCACAATGGTTAATCAATTGTTACCTAACAACAAATTTAGGCCATGTTTGGTTTTTCTAAAGCCTAATTAGAGCAATACACCACAAGCTACTGAATAGGGCACTTAAGTTCATGTTTCTACTTTTATCAACAATGCACAATTGCAAAGTGAACTCCATCTAAAATTAAGTAACACTACTATAGAAATTTTGTATGCTCTACAAACAACAATATGAAGCAAAGAACACAAAGAAGGGGATTCAACTGTAAAAGACAGCCAAAAAATCATCACTAACTAAAACATATAAATCTATAAAAACAACCCAAATCACAAACAAATTGACAAAATCCAAGAAAGAAAAATCAAAACCTTAACAGATAGGCATTCAAATTGTGCATACATAAAAACAAGAGAAGGAGAGAAAAAGAGTCTTGAACCTGTTTGCAGCAGCCAAGTGACATGAGCTAAGTGAGCAACGGGCTGAGCGAAGTGAAGGATTTAGGAACCTGTTTGCGGCAGCAAAGTAAGATTAGCGATAAGCTGATCGAAGTGAACTGATGAGTGAAGGTTTTGGGAATTGGATTGATGAAGTGAAGATTTAGGGCAAATGAATTTGGAAATTAGAGAGGGGAAATTAGATTAGGAACCGATTAGGGGACCTGTTTGGGAGTTAGATTGATGAACGATGAATGAATTTTTGGTATGAGCGATTGCTGATTGATGGGTGAATGAGGAAAAACTTGAGTTTTGTTATGTATCTGTTTGTTATAACAATAATGAACGATGTGAGGGAGAAAGTGGTGTTTTGTTATTTATATTTTTTTGAGAGGCGTTATTTTTTTGAGAAAGTGGTGTTTGTTATTTATATTTATATAATAATAATAATAATAATAATAATAATCTATCACAGGTATATAATTGGGAGCAAGAATGTTCTATTGTTTTTGTTATTGAAAAGATAAAAAAATTATTTTTTTAATAAAGAATTTTTATTATATTTGTTATTATTTTTTTTAATAAATGTTATATTTGTTATATTATTGTTAAAAGATTAACATATTTGTTACTTATAATAATGAAACAGTCGTATCTGAAAAATTAAAGTTTGTTTTTTTTAATAACAAACTTTTGCTACATATAAGTGAGAGTAGAAATTATATAAATAAGTATGTAATGTTGTTGCAAATTTAAGTGCAAATTAGAATAACAAATCTGATGGCAAAAATAAAAGACTCTATGAATATTCAAAAAGAAGAAAGAGTGGAAGATTCTTTTGAAAAAAGTGAAGGAGAAGGAGAAATAGTTGAAGAAAGAGTGTTTCTTAACCTATAACAACGGGGTATTGAAACATCAGTTGCTAAATTTTATCTATATCAACTATTTTTTCTGCAGTTGCTAAAAGTGACCGTTGCTATATGGCAAATTTCTTTTAGTGTTTTCTACCTGTTCTTGTTATCATGGTGAAGTCCATTTTCACATCACATAGAAACAGGAAAAATGCATATCCAATTAGGGATATTACACTCAATACATCTTCAGTACCATATGGAAACAAGATGTTTTTGAATTCAATCCATGTATTTGAAATCTTCAAAGCTGGTCCTAGAAATAAACCATCCTGCAAAATTTATGTATCATTAATTTCGACGCCATGAAAACAATTATATTTTTAAATAACAACTAAAATGTAACAAGTATCTCATCAAATCATTTCTTTTAGATAAAGTTGAATTAACAACGAAAATTAGATAATAATAATTTGAGGTTTTCTCATCAATATGTACATATGACCTCAATTCTCTTCTTACATCTCTTTCTCGATCATGTCTTGTGGTGTGGGTGGTGCGGGGCCAAGGAGGTCCATTATTGACAGAAGCACGTCCGGAAACGAAGGGGGAGATGGTTTAAGAGCCGGTGGGAGAGACAGGGTCCCGAGAAGATTCGATATGATTTTTTTTTGGAATCAGAAAACTACAAAATAGAATTGTCTTGGAAAGTGAAGATGATGAGATAGGTATTCATATCCCACCCATATGCGCGCATTAGGCTTTGATTTGACGTGGAGATAATTTGGGATGGTGATTGGTTGGTTTGAAAAGCATATTTAGTTCAAAGTGGTATGTGGAAGGTCAAGTTAAATGCTTCAAGTTCAGAGTTTAGTGAGTAGTTAGAAGTTGAGGGTCTAGCTAAGGAGGGAAATTCTAACTTGATTAATGACAAGTCTAGCTTTTATAATAATAAAGGATGTAACTTTTTAGTAAACGATTATTATTTTCTTTCCAAAAAAAATGATTGTTATTTTTTAATAAGTAAGCTACACGTTCTTTAAAAAAAAAGTAAGCTGCACGTATTTTTTTATAATAAATATATAATATAAAAATAGATAAGTTTCTATAAATAGATTTTCTAAAGCAAACAAGGGTCTGTTTGTTACTCCCTCCGTTTCAAAATATAAGCAAAAATCACTTTTTAGGTTCATTCATTTAATGATGTATGTGGTCCATCTAAAAAGTGATTTTTGCTTATATTTTGAAACGGAGGGAGTATTTAGAAATTTTTATATTCATTGTTAGAGATTTTACATAGTAAAAGTCACATAGTTTTTTAAAAGACATTTTAAATACTGATTTTTATGAAAAAAATATTTGAAAGAGCTTTTTATTAAGATAAGCGATTCAAACAAATTTTTTTCATTTGAAATTTTGTTAAAAAAAATTGTGTTAAAAAATTATAGCAAAAGATGTTACACTATAAAAATCTATTTAAAAAAAATAATGTAACAAATACCTTAGATAATGAATTCTCTCAACACACCTAACTCTGGATAATCATGATATTTTAAAATATGTAGAAAAATTCACACAACTTATAATGCGAAGACGAGCTCTTCATAGTGCATACTGCAGACTTATCACCCTTCACTCTGAGCATTTTAACTTTTTTTTATTGTTTTGAGGGAAGCATCTTAACTTTTGGTGAGTCGTTTTTACATTTTAAGAGAAAAGTTATTCAAACAAACTTTTAATTTGAAGTTTTCTTTAAAAAATACTTTGTTAAAAAGTTGTAGAATATTTTTCTAACAAATGGCTCATACTAGATATTCTCATCAAACATGCTATATATCGGAGCTTGCTCTTATTCCATATTCTCAAATCTCAATCATCATTATTATATTTAATTTAAGAGAAATGTTAACAAGTGTCCTTAGAGCATTAGTTAATAAATTTAAATAAGTAACTTTGTTTTGGAAATGATGCATTCAACACATTAAAATTTTAAATGGTTTTTCTAACATGTGCAAGATTGCACATGATAAGGGGTGATTAATGCATCACTTTATGAGTTTCTCTAAATCTCATTAATTATGGGTTTTTCTTGAAAATTGATTTTTTTTTTCTTCTTCTTTCCTCTCTTAACTATTGCAGTGCCACTAAATACAAAACAAGTCAAAAGTCACCTTCTACAACACAGACTAAAACTAAACATTTTATTTTTCTTTCACGTCACTTTCTCCTTCAAATTTGAATAAGTTTTTCAAGGTTATGGCAAGTGAAAAAAGACCACACATTTGTACGAATAGTTTTCTTTTTCACGACAGGGGTCACAAGACAACAAATAACTATATGATGGTCCATGATTGTCTGAAGGTCGACAATGTGATCTTCAGTCTGTATGATGATCATCGCGAGACACGTCCCTTCGAGGAGATATGCCGCTACTCAGGATGAATTATATGCGGTCGAGGGAAGGTTTATCGTCACGTGTCAGAGAGGGTGAAAAGATAGTACATGCATGTTCAGGATATTCCGAGACATCCTTCAATGGTAGCTCATGTTAATGAGTTTGGTGTCGATCAACATTTTTATGATTTATTGCTGCACGTTACGCATGAGGATGATCGAGGTCTAGAGGTGGAGTCATCTTCGAGCACATAGAGGGATACGTTGGTTGGTTCTATAGGATATCTCACCTCCCTAAAAACTTTAGTTCAGCCTGCCAAAAATAGATGGTGTTGTTCTTTTTCTATATAGATAATTATCGAAAGACATTTTTTAAATTTTAACACCTTCAATGAATAATTTCAGGGGACAATTTTCAGGCAAAACAAATAATGACGAGCTTAAAATAAAATCTCTAAAATAATGAATAACTTTTTATCTTGAAAATTTGTTAACTTAATTTGGTTAAAATTGACTTTAAGGTGAAGCGATTTTTTCTCATAAATAAGGGCATTTTTTCTGCTATCACAGTAAAATTTAATAATTGTAACAAATGGACTCTGGTATGTGAATAACTGATTGTCACAATTGCATTCAAAAGAATTTTCACATTATAGGACAAATAATTTCAGGAAGTATCTACACAATATTAAATGTTGAAGAAAAATATGATCTACAACATTAGAATATGTACAGAAAACTAAAATGTTACATACAAGAAAACTGTTGTGTGTATGTAGTATGTACATGTATGAAAATGTTCATCACGCCTTAGGCATTACTTGTTGCTGCACAACTAAAATTGAAGCTTTGGTATAAGTATCTGATGAAGCAAGCAAATCTCCCAACACACCTAACTCTGGATACTCAGTCCAAGTTTCAAGTGCCTTTGTCTGAGGCGATTTGATGCCATTGCGCCTCCCAACTATAATGAAATCATGTTGGTTCGCTATACCTGAGATGAATGCCGTGGTATCAGAAGTGTTTTCGACTTCTACTTTTTCATATGTCACGTTATCTACACTGCCATAAACTCCCTTAACACCCTTTAGTAAGTCATCATCAAGCACAACATCCCAACTAGTGAACTCGTCATTCTTGATTGAAACCAAGTGATACACAACCAAGTGATAAGTATCTTCTTTAATTGTCCTTTTAGCCAAACACAATGCTTCTCTATCATCTGGACCTCCTAAGAAAATCATGGCAATTTGCTTTGAATTATCATTGTGGTTGAATGGAGAAGAGTTTCCTCTATTCACATGGATCGCTACCGAACAAGGTGCTCTTTCAAGAACTTTGGTGTTCAAAGACCTTGTGTTCTTGTCCACTGATTCAACAGAACCATCCTTTGACCATCTCAGATGAAAAGGAAGAATGATGATTGACGCAAGTTTGTCCAATGCAAGATAACAAATATCATCGTGCATGAAACGCAATGGCGATATAGCTGTGTAGGTACTTACCGATGCAGTACCAGCATTGTCATGTTCAAAAAGATCAAAATTAACAATGACAACTTCAGAGAAAGTGTGGTAACTTGAACCAACTCTTTCTTGAAGACGGTGCGAGATGAAAACAGGAGAAGACCTTCCAACAAGCTCCAAAAGATGTAAGATATGAATTACCAATGGATTGCTTGATGTTGGACTGCAAATGTCAAGAACATTCTTCATGGGAATTATGTGACTTGGTTTGAGGATGCATGAAACTATCCTTAGTTCTGAGTTTGGTTTCAAGCTCAAGATGTTCCGCTTTTGATAACCTGCATATTTCCTTGAAGTGTCATACAAGTACTTCACACCAATGCGCGCCATGGTTCCCATCACTAACACATTTATACTCAAAACGGATAGTGCTTCACTGCTCAAAAGCTGTACATGTGTTATATATAGTGGGCAACAATTAGATAACTTTTATTTCACAAATAAATCAGAAGAAACCACTTAGAAATTACTATTTTGAGTTCATTATGTTTTTAGCCCCTCTAACTAGTGCTACAACTTACTATGTTTTTGAATGGATTATTAGTTAAAGAAATTACCATGGAATCATGAAGAAACACATTGTTGCAAAAATCCACAACACCTTTACAGCTTAACATGAGAGCAAGACACAAACCATCAGTCATAGGCATCTTACAATACCAACAAATTCCAATGGTCACCAACATCTTAAACAAATGAATAGCAACAATAAAACCAACCCAAACATAAATATAGTTGCTTTTAACAGGTGTACTAAGATCAACCTTCATAGCACAACTTGTGACAAAAATAGGAAAAAGGAACCAACTACAAAACAATTCCAATTGCTTAATCATTTCAGTTCCTAATGGAGGACCTTCAGGTACAATAAGACCAAGCAAACAAATTCCACCTAGAACACTTTGCTTTGTCAATAATCCCAACATTCCAACTGCAAGAGCAATAATGAACACAATATACGTGTATACTTTCTTCATCGGTCTACCTTCTGGTGTCTTTCTAACAAACCACTTCAATATAGGACGCAACACAAGAGGAGTCACTACCAAAAAACATAAGTAGTAGAAAACATTTAAAAGGGCATTACCAGGTCCTTCTCCATTCTCAATATCATGTGAATCTGTTTTGATGCTGCTAATAAAAGCTGTGCCAATTCCTGTAACAATTGAGTTGAAAGAATCCATAACCATAGCTGTTGAGAGTGCTAAACGTCCGAGTTCTGAGTTAAGAATCTCAAGGTCAGAGAGCAAAGAAGCTATGACAGCAAAGTAACAGCCACTTTGTCCTATAACTATAACAGGAAGGTTTTTTGCTTCGAAATCTCCCATCTCGAGTCCCCAAAATTCTCGAAATCTGTAACACGCTACGAGACCAAAAAAGATTGGAATCAGAAAGGAACAAAAAGCTATTGTCCATGCTTTTCTACCTGTTCTTGTTATCATGGTGAAGTCCATTTTCACAGCACATAGAAACAGGAAAAATGCATATCCAATTAGGGATATTACACTCAATACATCTTCAGTACCGTATGGAAACAAGATGTTTTTGAATTCAGTCCATGTATTTGAAATCTTCAAAGATGGTCCTAGAAATAAACCAGCCTGTAAAATTTATGTATCATTAATTTCGACGCCATGAAAACAAATATATTTTTAAATAACAACTAAAATGTAACAAGTATCTCATCAAATCATTTCTTTTAGAAAAATTTGAATTAACAACGAAAATTAGATAATAATAATTTGAGGTTTTCTCAAAAAAAAAAAAAACTTGGTAACAAAATTATAGATGAATTTCATGTTTCTATGTCTTTAATTTGTTTTCTTTGCTACTCCAACCTTTCAAATAAGTACATAGATTGAAAAAAACTAATGCTATCATATATTTTAAAAAACAAAGAAAAAGTTATGTTTAATTAGTTTTGATATTCATTCAAACGAACTTCCCTTTAAGAGCTATGCCATGAAAATTGTGTTTATACATCTCAAACTAGCTAGAGAAAAAAAGAAGTGTGAAATGCATAAGAATATTATTACCATGATTTGTGAAACGAAATAAGGGACCCCAAGATGCTTAAGTACCAAATGAAAGCATTGAGTAATGGCAAAGATTGTGAGAATTTGAAGCTCTAACAATGGCAAAGTGGATTCCATAGGTTTTGTAGCTTGAAGATGATTAGCCCAAATGCCATCAGATCCAACCTTGGGGGGCATGTCAATACAAACATTTAAGATTACAAATTTTCCGTCACGATCTGAGGCTGTTGTATTAATATATGAATGTGGGAAAATTGTTTGGTCTAATATCATATTTGTAAAGTTTTTTGCACTGGTCTGATTCATTATGTCTCCAAAAACACAAGGAGAATGGAATGATGAATTGAATTGAAGAGTTCAAGATTGTAAACAAATCTTTATATAATATAAAAGCATACATTTATAAGCAATAGTACACAAGGCATCTTCATATTCTTCATTTCATTAATGCTTTTCTATCAACCAATAAAAATGGATCTTGAATCATTTATTTTTTATTAGCCAATCTAAATGGATCATGACTCATTTATTTTTCATGAGTCAATCAAAATTGATCATGTCATAATTTTTTTCCTATATATAGACAATTTGTTTTTCATTATTTTCATCTACATCTTCCTACCATAAAAAGTCATTGCTTTCAGCCCATTCTCTTTTCTTTTATTTGTTTATTTCTTATTTTTTATTGTTTTATTGTTTGTTTAACATTTCTTATTCTTATGTTAATTTTTATTGTCATTTCTTTTGTTTCTATTTTCTTATTCTTATTCTCTTTAAATTTTCTTTTGGTGTTTATATGTTCTTTGTTTTCAACTAAATCTTTAATTTAGGCATGGAGGCTAATCAAGAGAAAAGAAGAAATACATGATGTATCAATTAGAATATATATCAAAGATTTATATTACCACGTTTAAATATAACCAATTTCATCTCCCCTTTTGTTTTATTTCAATCCCTAAATATTCACAACTTTTTTCCATATTTTTATTCTTCTTTGTTTAACATTTCTTATGTTTCTTATATTGCTATTTTACTTTTAAATTGCTCTTTTATATTTTATTTTGGTGATTATAATTGATTTTTCTTTATTTTTCGTAATTTATATACTTGAGATGGAAACTAGTCGATAGACAAGAAGAAATGCATCATATTTTCACAAAATTGGTTGAATCGATAACTTTGGAGTGGAAAATGATAAAAAAAATGATAGATTTTCTATTATATTTGATAAATCGTGGTGAATCATTCTTCAAATTACACTTCGAACCGGAGGGTTAACACTAAAATTAAGAAAAATCGATTTCAAATTTTTTTCTTGCAACTTTTATTCATATTTCTTTTTATGTGATGCGAAATCATATATGCGTCATAATATTTTTTTTGGAAAATGATCGGTGCGAGTATCAACCAAAAACTTTTAATTTGAAATCGAGTGAGGTCAAATATGTCACCCTTTATGATCAATTTTAAATTATTCCCTTCCATTTAATTTGAGTAATAAACAGGAGAATTCAATCATAAATGCAATTTAAATTTCAATTATGTTGATTTATCATCTCATTTATTTTGTGTTTCATGATAAAAAGATCCTTAAAAGGAATATGACTATATGACTCTCCTCACTCTTTCAAAAAAATTATATTTCCTCACTTTAAAAAGTAAAAGTTAACAAGTCACTGAGATTATGAGTATTTTAAAAAGTTTCTCAATATGTTAAATTGTGAAATTGGTCTATATGTTTGACAACTTACTATCAATTAAGTCTCTATATTTTAACAATTTGGTTATCTGTATCAACTTATTATACTATCAATTTGGTTTTATGTTTATCCACTTACAATCAAATTAGTCGTTAGCATATTCTTTTAGGGTTAAGATCCCCTCCATTCTATTTCTTAAAAGAAATGAAGAGCTCCATTACTATAGTTTTATGTGTATAAATCACATAAATGCTTAACAAATGTCACATGTTTTAGAAATATGCATGAACAACAACAAACCCAATCACGAAACCATATTCATCAAGATCCGAATGTCATTAACTGAATGAAGGAAGGATGTTCTCTCACAATTTAAAAATAATAATAAAATTGTTTAAATAATAAATCAAATAGTAATAGAAATAGTAATAATAATGTACCCAAAAAAAATAGTAATAATGAAACATTTTAAAGGAGAATTAAATGATATTAATATTATTAATATGTGCTAGCATGTGTTCTATTTTTAAGTATGATAACATTTCTTTGAGTCACTCTTTCTGCTATTATTACTAATAATAACATTGCCAATGAAAGCCGAATCAATTGGTAATGAGTTGAGTCAACCACAAGGTTGTGGATTCAATTTCCGTTGTAAGTGTGATGACCTCTTTGGTGTGTGATCTACAAAGACCTTGGTAATCACTAATTGACGCATGAAGACTTTCATGACTCTGGTGACTTCACGGGGTTCAACTCACTTAAAAAATTTATCATAAAAAATGATTTTATTTAAAGTATAAATTCTAAAAATATCATTTAAATACCTCAATTTCTTATTCAAAATGAAAGTCTTAATTTTGGTATTTCTTAAAAGAAAAAAAAATTATTCACAAACATGGAAAACAATATCTTTATATTCACAAACATGAGTATCTAAGTTTGTTTAGGCTAGGTTTCTAAGATGAATCTCGATTTAATTTGTTGGATAATTATTTAATTTAAAACCATTTATTCAGTTATTTTATATTCTTCATTTAGTTTTACTGTAGTGTGTAAGATTTGTCTCCTCTTGTGCATACCCGTGATTTAGGCACTTACGTAGTTACAGGGCCTAATATTGATATTAATATCCTGATATTTATATCTTTCTAACCAGGAAGTAATTAGTTTGTAACTAGTGAAACAATCTGAAACCGAGTGTACCTTGATAGTAAGTACTTAGTGTAACGCCCTATTTCTGATTAAGCAATAAATCATGCAATTTAAATAAATACATAAGAAATAGTCGTCACGTCTACAATTAACCACCAAGTAATCATGCATAAATGACTCAACATAAAAATCACACAGCAGAAAATCAACTACATCCCAACATAAAAGCCATGTCATCAACATACGATGAATCCAACACAAATAATCTCAACACAATACATCTCAAGATAAAAGAAAATCTGAAATATAAAATGACGTCGTCCTAGATCAGAGCCTCTAAGACACGACGAGCAACATAAAAGGATGAAGCTCCACTACCACGAGCACTCACCAAAAGCAATGCGATCACTAATCTTGCACGTCGTCTACCCATTCATACAAATAGGTAGGCGGTCCACCACAGACCACTGGGGGTTAGTTTTACATTAATCATAATAAAAAATAAACAGGATTAAGCATGCAATATTAATAATATCTTGCATAAATATTCATGAACACAAACATTCTCATCAATGAATATACAAGCATAAGGTTCCAACTACAACAATCATCAAGCATACAAATATACCAACACGTATTCACACCAAACTCATAAAAAACATGACTCTTCCTAGAAACATACAATGTGTCTAGACCGACTCAACTACGTGTGGTACCAATTTCCTTTCATCTCCGAGGCCGTCGCCCCTGATGCAACAAAAACATCATATCACCCCGAATAAACACCCCGAATAATGAATACATAAGTATTCAACACCAACATGGAGATGAAAGCCACCAAACCAACTGTGTGTGAACTAGGACTCGACAACAACAATACATACTTCATGTAATTTCACAAGTCCACACCAAATATATTCCAATACATGCGTACACCAACAATTCACCACCAATAGCATGTAAAAGATTTCACCAACAACATATATGCACACAACATATATAATCACCATCAACATATATGCACACAACATATATAATCACCAACAACATATATGCACACAACATATATAATCACCAACAACATATATTCACATAACATATATAATCACCAACAACATATATTCACATTCAATCTTGTTTACGGAAGGATTTCTAGGTAGAAAAGCTCAATGAATATATTTTCAACTAGGTTCGTATGATATGATCCACCACTTTAATAATTTAGACCAATGAATCAAAACGAAGCCAAAACGACTCAATTGCCTCCACTAAGGAAGTATACTAATCACATATGAATGAAGGTATACTCACATGAGCGTTTCACCGGCCCGATACTATAAATTCTCAAAATTTGCAAAGTTCGTCTCAAAATATTACTTTTCCAAACATAGTCCATTTTTAAAGCAAAACATTCTAGTTCTCAAGGAATTAATTCAAGACTATGCTCGTGATTTTCGGGTATCAATCCATTTATTGGTTTTGAACCTTCAATCTTTGAACTCTCAATTTTTATTCGTGGGAAGGGAAAAAAGGAGTAAAAACCCTTTAAGAGATCAAGGTCCGGGGGTTGGTTTCGATTAGGGAAGGTGTTAAGCACCCTAAACGACTTCGGTATTTCGAAGGAGCCTCTTACCTAAATTATCTTGTGCTAATTATATTGCTTAATTATTTGTAAAATATTGCCTAAAGTCTAAGTGGAAGAAATGGAGGGAGAAGAAGTATGTTTTGGTTGTTTTTATTGATTTGGAAAGATAGAAATCTCTTGCCTACATACCTTGAAAATTTCTCTAACGAGTTAGGTTAATTTTAAAGCTTTGGAAAATATTTTTGAGAGGATAAGAGGCCGAAAGGCAGAGAAGAAATAAAAAGTGAGGTTGTTTGATTTTATTTGCAAAAATATAAGTTTAAGTGTAAATTAAAGTTGTCTAAAGATTTGATTAAGAAAATAAAGGGAAAATTCTCTTGGGTTAAAATTCAAGGTTTCTTAAGAAAAATATTTTTGGTGTTTTTTGATTATTTGATTTTTTAGGAAAATGATTTTTTTACTAACGGTAAAAACTAAGCGTAAAAACGTAAAGGAAAGCGTAAAAAAGTAAAAATCGGGGATATTGGATCCCAAAGTAAAAACTCAAACCTAAAATTACTAATTGTTCAATTTTAAGGCAATTATATGTCAAGTTTTTAGCCCTAGTTTGTCACTAATTCATTTTTCGCCTCTGTCACGGTTACGATATAATGCGGTAAATAAAGTGTGGTATCGGTGCATATTCTCATTATTTTGATATTTACATAATTCCCTAAATACATTCTAAAGTATTGCGTAAAATAACTGACAAGAAATAAAGACATAGAAAATTAAATTACATCAATCCCTAAATACACACTAACAATGATAATAAATAAGAAATGACAAGAAACAAATAATTATGCATAGGATGATGGAGGAAAATAAAATAATAAGACAAAGCAAAAATAAATAAATAAATGATGACAAGAAAATAAATAAACAAGTATCAAGTAGTAAAAAAAAAAATTTTGGTGAATTTTTGAGGAAAAAAGTTTGAGTGAAAAAAAAATGTACAAGTGGTAAAAATAGTGGTGTAAATAGTAAAAAGGTAGTAAAAAAACAAATGGTTCAGGCTGGATAGATCTGAACTGTCTGATAGATCAGAGAGTTCAGATCTGATCACAGAAAGTTCATCACAGCCGCATAATCACAATCAGACGGTTTTAAAAACTATGAGTAAAAAGAGAAGCCACAGTGGCCGTTGGATCTACGATCCAACGGCTAGAGGAAGCAGTGTACGCTAAAGGAAAAGCAGGCACGCTCAGAAGGAAAGCCGGTGTTGAGAAAAGAAATAAATGAATCGGTTCGGTTCATGCGGTCTATAAAAGTGAGAGACCGGTTCTCTATTTCATTTCCAAACCCTCTTTCTCTCTCTAGCGCGAAAATGCTCTCTCCTCTCTCTAACTTAAATCTGGAAATGGTGAAGAACAGAGGCGTCGGAGAAGATGAACATTCATCTTCTCCGGTGGGTTATGGAGTTTCCGGCGCGGTGGCCGGTGAGCCACCACGCTGGCGCCGCCGCACCAAAAACTTTTAACTCTTTTTTTTAAAAAATTTTTTTATGTCAAACTCTTCCTCTCCTTCTCCCACTTACAGATCCGTGGTTAGTTTTTACAAAAAGTCGCACAACCGTCCTAGATCTACACTTTAAACTTTCTGAGATTTTGAAAAAAGGAAAAGAGCAACCGAGTCACGACGAAGAGGTTTTACCTCTGTGTTAAATCGGAGAAAATGAAAAGGAAAGGAACGAAAAACTTCTGTTCTTTAGATGCGAGTTTGACTGCGATTTGCTACTATTGAGTCTTATAGTTGTTATAGAGTCTGGGTTCGAATCTGTTGTGTTTGTGGTGTTACTGGATTATTGTGTGAACATTCATAAGGTGTTCATGATGTTCATGCAAATTTTGTGATAATTTTTGTGGTTTGATCCAATATTGGAAGAGAGAGAAAACAAAATTGTGTTTGTAAAAAAACTGCCGCTACAGTAAAAGAAATCTGACCTCTGACCACTGCAATGATTGCAGCTATTTATAGGGCTGGAATCTAGGGTTATCTCTGACGCGGACAAAAGACTAAAATACTCCTAAAAAGTCTCTGGTACAAAAGGGACAACAAGGCATAGAAACTTGGGGATAAAGTTTGACAAAGGACCAATAGGATAGTGACATGTGGACACAAAAAGGACAAAAGACTTAAGGACCTAAAATAATATTTAAAAGGAAAAAATAATTAATAAAATACTAAAAAATAAAAATTGAAAATAAAAAATAAAAAAAATAAAAATTTAAAACTAAAAAAAATAAAAGGTAACAATAATAAAAGATTTAAAATTTGTCCCTTCGGAACCAAAATGAGGTATTTTAAAATACCTCTCTGCCGAAATTTCGTCTGAAACGAGGGAAAATAAACATTTTGAAAATGCGAACGAAAACCTCGAGCGCGACTAAAAATTGACAATGAAAAGTAAATACGAATGACGAGTTTTAAAATGCCAACAAAACTTTGAGAAATACAGTACTAACGTAACGAGCATTAAAAATAAATGAGTAAAAATACTACGACGACTATCATAACGTTAAAAATTGAGAGAAAAGTGAATAAACGAAAAAACGACGAATAAAACAAAATTAAAAATAAAATATAAAAAACAGTTAAAAAGAGGGACCCCGGTCAAAATTTGGGGTATGACAAAAACCATTTATTTAATCATATAGATAGCATACATATGTAATCCCACATCATTCTCTTTGAGAAAATAAGTTTTCGGAAAATTGATGTTCTTGGACGATTTTCCAAACATTATGAACAATTTATGAAACTAAGTCCAAGTCCATACCAATGATGTTTCCATAGGATTAGATACATAAGTAATGATTAAACAAGTCAAGGAAATCGTTTAGAAAGTTAGGATTGGTTCCCAAGTACACGAAACGAAAAATCAAGTGTGGCTGAACAGGGTGTTGTTCACTTAAGCAAAGTCTGGTTCGCTTAAGGGACCAGGTCTCAGTAGCGTTCTGGGCGTGTTCGCTTGGAGTTCGCTTACGGCTCGCTCAAGCGAACTTTTGACAGAACCTACATTGTTGTTCGCTTACACTTCGCTCACGGTTTGCTCAAGCGAACTGTGTCCAGAACTGAACTGGGCACACTCGCTTGAGGTTCGCTTAGGTGTCGCTTAAGCAAACACTCTTCAATCTAGAAAAAAAACCTCGAATTTCAAAACCCTTTTTCCCAAATACTCCAATTTTGATCCTTCCACACTCATAACTCGTCCCAAATGATATTTATAGGTCAAATACATAAACACATACTCAAGAATACTCAAAACTCAAAAATCAAACACCAATTTATTCAAATTCAAAAATTCACTAAACTTTCATAATTATTCAACATCAACAATAACTTTCATCACCAAATCACCAATGGGGATAATCATCATACCAATTCATCAACAACATGTTTTCAAACATCATCAACCAGAATTTATCATGAATTCATTCCGAGTTCAACAAAATGCAACTTCATCATTCATCACTTTTTCACAAAAACACAACATATTCACATATATGATTTTTGACACATGAATTCAATATCAACAACAATTAATCATTCAATTCACATGTACAAACATATTACCAACATCAAAACATGAATTCATTCACTTAATTTCAAATAATCACTTATTCCCAAAATCACTTAATTAATTAATCACTTATGAGAAAGGGGTAGGAAAAGAGATTATGATCAAAGACTAGCCCCCTTACCTCTAATCTTCTACAATCAATTCCTAGGCTTCACTTTAGCTCCAAATTCTTCTCCTCTCCAAGTTTTCTCTTCAACCCTCTTCTAGCCTCTTAGCCTCTATGTGTGAATGAACAAAAGTTTCTAACCCTAGCTTTCTCTTTAAAGTTGGAATATATAGTCATACCCATTGGGCCTAACCCATCAAATGTTAATTGGGCTCAATTCTAATTACGCCACTTAATAGGTTTCTAACTCACTAAAGATAAAATAATTAGCAACTACCGACACTAATTCTAATTACTACAACCAACTAATAAATTGCTAAACAATTGGATCTTACTAAAACGCTACGATTAATTCTCAACCAAAATTACTATTTTACCCTTACTCTCCAAAAGACCAAAATACCCTCCTAATCACTAAACTCAAGAGAATACATCAAAGGGTAAATAATCACATGCAAGCATACATAAATACACATAAATTAATTAAAAACTAAATAACGAAAAATCGGGCTGTTACAACTCTCCCCCCTAAAAGAATTTCCGTCCTCGAAAATTACCTGAAGGAAACAACTCCGGATACGAATCCTTCATCTTACTCTCTGATTCCTAAGTAGCACTCTCGCCAGTTGGTCCAACCCAAATCACCTTCACCAAAATGATCTCCTTGCCCCTCAAACGCTACACCTTGCGATCTTCAACTCTAACAGGCCAAGTCTCAACCGTCAAATTATCTCTTACTTCCAACTCATCCACTTGAATCACATGAGACTCATCATACACATACTTCCGCAACTTAGACACATAAAATACATCATGAAGATTCGACAACGACGGCGGTAACACAATCTGATACGCTACAACTTCAATCTTTTCCACAATCTCAAACGGTCCAACAAAACGCGGTGTCAACTTCCGACACTTCAAAGCACGACCGACACCGGTTACAGGATTCACCCTTAAGAACACGTGATCACCAACCTGAAACTCAATGTCCTTTCTCCTCTTGTCATGATAGCTCTTCTGCCTACTCTAAGACGCTTTCATCTTCTCTTGAATCATCTTGACTTTCACAGTCGTCTCTTGCACAACATCCGGTCCTAACAAAGCACTTTCCCCTGACTCAAACCAACACAACGACGTCCTATACCTCCGCCCATACAAAGCCTCAAACGATGCCATTCCGATACTAGAATGAAAATTGTTGTTATAAGTAAACTCAATCAACGGTAAACATTCTATCCAACTGACACCTTGCTCCAAAACACAAGCTCTCAACAAGTCTTCCAAACTCTAAATAGTCCTCTCCGTCTGACCATCAGTTTGAGGATGATAAGCAGAACTCAACCTCAACTTAGTTTCCAATGAAGCTTGCAAACTCTCCCAAAACTTAGAAGTAAACCTCGGATCCCGATCTGACACAATGCTAGAAGGAATACCATGCAACCTGACAACCTGCTCAATGTAGATCTCAGCTAACTTCGCCACAGTCATACCGGTCTTGATAGGAATAAAATGTGATGATTTCGTCAACCGATCAACAACCACCCAAATCGAATCAAAACCCTTCACAGTCTTCGGCAAAGCCCCAACAAAATCCATAGAGATACTATCCCACATCCACTCAGGCACAAACAACGGTTGCATCAAACCCGACGGTTTCTGATGTTCAATCTTCAACTTCTGACAAACTAAACAAGCATACACAAACTCGGCTATATCCTTCTTCATTCCAGGCTCTCGGATGAATACTCAAACTACTCTGATGACCTTCGTCCAAAATATGCTTCTTAAGTTCAGGCACATCTGGCACACACACACGATCACGAAACATCAAGACACCATTCTGATCCAATCTGAAATCTGCACCTTTACCTTGGTTAACCAACACCACACGATCTACAAGTTCCAAATCTTCTTTTTGACCACCCTTGATCTTTTCCAAGATGTTACTTGTCAAGTTCAACATTCCCAACTTCACACTTCCAGGTGCTAACTCGCAAACCAAACTCAAATCTCGAAACTGCTTGATTAACTCTAATTCCATAACCATCAATGGCGACATATGCAAAGACTTCCTACTCAAAGCATCGGCCACCACATTTACCTTTCCCGGATGCTAGCTTAACTGAAAATCATAATCCTTAAGAAATTCCAACCACCGCCTTTGCCTCATATTCAACTCTTTCTGGTCAAACAAATACTTCAAACTCTTGTGATCACTAAACACCTTAAATCTAGAACCAAGCAAATAGTGCCTCCAAATCTTCAACTCTTGTGATCACATAACGACCACCAATTCCAAATCATGAGTCGGATAATTCTTCTCATGTACTTTCAACTGCCTCGATGCATAAGCCACAACCTAACGATTCTGCATTAACACACCGCCAAGACCCATCTTCGAAGCATCACAATACACAACAAACGATACCTTCGGATTCGGCAAAATCAACACCGGCGCTGAAGACAACCTCTTCTTCAACTCGAGGAAACTATTCTCACACTTAGAATGCCAAACATAAGCTTGCCCTTTCCAAGTCTATTGCGTCAATGGCAACGCCAACTTAGAAAATCCCTCAATGAACCTCTGATAGTAACCTGCGAAACCAATAAAACTTCTAACTTCAAAAACAGACTTTGGCGATTCCCACTGCATCACCGCATCAATCTTCACCGGATCTACCGCAATGCCACCTCTCGAAATCACATGACCAAGAAAGCTCACTTCTCGCAACCAAAACTCACACTTCAACAACTTAGCAAACAACCGCTTCTCCTTCAGGACTTGCAACACAATCCTCAAATGCTCGGCATGCTCCTCCTCTGACTTCGAATACACCAAAATATCATCTATGAACACCACCACAAACTGATCCAAATAAGGATGGAAAATCTGATTCATATACTCGATGAAAACACCTGGCGCATTAGTCACACCAAATGGCATCACAGAATACTCATAATGACCATACCTCGTCCTGAATGCAGTTTTAGATATATCTTCTGCCTTCACTCTTATCTGATGATATCCTGATCTCAAATCAATCTTGCTAAACACTTCCGCACCAACCAACTGATCCATCAAATCATCAATCCTCGGAAGCGGATACCGATTCTTGATAGTCACCTTGTTCAACTTCCGATAATCCACACATAACCTCATACTACCATCCTTCTTCTTCACCAACAAAACATGAGCACCCCACGGAGAAACACTCGGCCTAATGAACGGCTTCTCGAGCAACTATTCCAACTGCTTCTTCAATTCTCCCAACTCTGATGCAGACATCCAAATCAATTGCAAACTCAACTTCCCTCTCTGACAGTAAGTCGATAATGTCGTCCGGAAACACTTTTGGAAACTCTTGCACTACCGGCAAATCGCCAACATCTTTTTCACCACTTTCCTTCAAAGAAGCAAAAATCATAAACACACTAGCTTCACCATCTAAGGACTTCTTCACTTGTTCAGCGGTCAAGAACTTCCCACTTACATCTTCTACCGGCTTAGAGAATGTCACACTCTTGGTTAAACAATTGATGTTAACACCAAAAGTCAACAACCAATCCATTCCAAAAATCACATCCATATGCTTCAACGGTAAACAAACCAAATCTAGCCAAAGTCAACACAACCAAAATTAACGGGACACTTAGCACACACCAAGGAAGTAGTCACCGAACCATTGGCTGGGGTATCAATGACCATCCCACGCAACAACAGAGTTACAACCAAACCCAAACGCTCAACACAACAACTCGAGATAAAAGAATGTGTAGCACAAATATCAATAATTGCAATCAAAGGAGTACTGTTGATAAAACACATACCTCAGATGAGATTATCCGGCTGCTCCACTTCCTCCGCATTTAAACCAAACACCTTACTCGCAGCCTTCTTCGGCTTAGTACTCAAATGACCCGCTTCACCACAATTGTTACAAGTAATCTCCCTCTTGCACTCATAAGAGTACCACACTTGTAGCACTTGACTTCCGCCACTTGTAGCACTTGACTTCCGCCACATTTGCCTTGGAGCCTCCACCCACATCTTTCTTCTTGTTCTTATCCTTGTTATACGGTTTCCCAATTCCATGACCTTTCCCTTTCTTGTCATTCACAGTTTTGTAGTAATTCAACTTAGCCTTCCCAGCATCATCAAACATACAACACTTGTGCACCAAAGTGTCAAAATCTATAATCTCATGGAAACAGATGTACTGATAGATCTGTGACCTCAAACCATTCTCAAACTTCACACACTTAGAAACAATAGTATCTTCCGCATTGATGTAAGGACAAAACCTCGAAAGCTCCTCACACTTAGCAGCATACTCAGCAACAGACATGCTTCCTTGCTTCAAGTTCAAGAACTCAGCTTCCTTCTTGTTTCTCAAATCTTTCGGAAAGTACTTCTTCAAGAACTCATTCTTGAACCTCACCCAAGTGATAGCATCACCACTAGCCTCAATCCTCCTCTTGGTACTAGTCCACCAATACTCGGCCTCCTCAGCAAGCATATGATTAGCCAACCTCACCTCCTGGTCATCATTAGTCACCATAGCACGAAAGATCCTCTCAATGCCTTCCATCCAGGTCAAAGCTCCTTCCGGATTGAACCTTCCCTTGAACGTCGGCGGTTTGTTCCTCATGAAACGATCAAGCCTCCGCTTCTCAGCTTCTCCTTGGTCTTCCTGACCATGACCACCATTCCCTTGATTTTGAGCCAAAGCTTGAGCCACTGCAAACAAAGCCGCTGCAATCGCATCATCATTCCTACCACTTCCGCCAGCCATCTCACTTCTAATCAACAAAACCAAGCAACAAGTAAGAACAACAACAAAACAGCACAACAAGCATCAAAGGTAACTCATCATACCATTCGAATACAACAGGTAATTCACCAGGTTTTGGTGCGGACAAGACCAACATGGCTCTGATACCACCTTGTAACGCCCTATTTCTGATTAAGCAATAAATCATGCAATTTAAATAAATACATAAGAAATAGTCGTCACGTCTACAATTAACCACCAAGTAATCATGCATAAATGTCTCAACATAAAAATCACACAGCGGAAAATCAACTACATCTCAACATAAAAGCCATGTCATCAACATACGATGAATCCAACACATAAATAATCTCAACACAATACATCTCAAGATAAAAGAAAATCTGAAATATAAAACGACGCCGTCCTAGATCAGAGCCTCTAAGACACGACGAGCAACACAAAAGGATGAAGCTCCACTACCACGAGCACTCACCAAAAGCAATGCGATCACTAATCCTGAACGTCGTCTACCCATTCATACAAATAGGTAGGCGGTCCACCACAGACCACTTGGGGTTAGTTTTACATTAATCATAATAAAAAATAAACAGGATTAAGCATGCATCATTAATAATATCTTGCATAAATATTCATGAACACAAACATTCTAATCAATGAATATACAAGCATAAGGTTCCAACTACAACAATGATCAAGCATACAAATATACCAACACGTATTCACACCAAGCTCATAACAAACATGACTCTTCCTAGAAACATCAAATGTGTCTAGACCGACTCAACTACGTGTGGTACCGATTTCCTTTCATCTCCGAGGCCGTCGCCCCTGATACAAAAAAAACATCATATCACCCCGAATAAAAACACCGAATAATAAATACATAAGTATTCAACACCAACATGGAGATGAAATCCACCAAACCAACTGTGTGTGAACTAGGACTCGACAACAACAATACATACTTCATGTAATTTCACAAGTCCACACCAAATATATTCCAATACATGCGTACACCAACAATTCACCACCAATAGCATGTAAAAGATTTCACCAACAACACATATGCACACAACATATATAATCACCATCAACATATATGCACACAACATATATAATCACCAACAACATATATGCACACAACATATATAATCACCAACAACATATATTCACATAACATATATAATCACCAACAACATATATTCACATTCAATCTCATTTACGGAAGGATTTCAAGGTAGAAAAGTTCAATGAATATATTTTCAACTAGGTTCGTATGATATGATCCACCACTTTAATAATTTAGACCAATGAATCAAAACGAAACCAAAACGACTCAATTGCCTCCACTAAGGAAGTGTACTAATCACATATGAATGAAGGTATACTCACATGAGCGTTTCACTGGCCCAATACTATAAATTCTCAAAATTTGCAAAGTTCGTCTCAAAATATTACTTTTCCAAACATTGTCCATTTTTAAAGCAAAACATTCTAGTTCTCAAGGAATTAATTCAAGACCATTTATTTAATCATATAGATAGCATACATATGTAATCCCACATCATTCTCTTTGAGAAAATAAGTGTCATACCCTCATTTTGGACCTAAAAATACTCGTTCAAACTTCTTTTTCGTTTCGATCATTTCAAATTCACGGTGTCTATTTTACAACTTTTATTGTGCCACAAACGCGCATTTTACTGTATTATCTCCAATTTTATTACATTCAAAGCCATTCAAAGTGTTTTCTTGCCAAAGACTCCGTCTCTTGACTCTCCAGACGAAGAAACTTAAATAGGGGCAGCTGTCATACCCTCATTTTGGACCTAAAAATACTCATTCAAATTTCTCTGCTATTTTCTGATACTTTCAAATTCACCGTGTTTTCTACTGTGCTTCAACCGCACATTTTACTGTTATTATCTCCAATCTTCATACATCCAAAGCCATTCAAAGTGTTTTCTTGCATTACAAGTCTTCAAAAAGGGTCTCTAGGACCATTGCATGTTTTCCTGCATTTTATTCCAATTTTTGCATAAAATCACACAAAAGGGTATTTTGGTCATTTCCTACAAAGGAACCCATTTTAGTCCCTACAATTTGTCCCTGAGTCTTTTCAACTTATCTGCATGAGTCATTAATCAAATTTTGTCCAAAAATCATCCTAGTTTTGCATCTGAATCAGTCTGAGTCGTTTTGGTCCCTAGGGGCATTTTAGTCTTTTCACATCAAAATTTTGACAGAGAGGTATTTTAAAATACCTCATTTTTCGTAGATTGTTCGTTTTATTCCGTTTTGTTGTTTTTATTGTTGCACTTTACGTTTTTGCAAATTTCATTTCTTTTACCAATTTTATTTCACTTTTTGCAAATAAGTCCAAACTTTGTTTTAAATTGCAAAAGTGCCCAAATTCTATTTTCAAAACAGTCCAAATGCCTTTTAAATTTCAAAGTCAGTCCTATTTCTTTTTATTGCAGTTCTGTCCTTAAGTTTGTTTTAATTGCAGTTCAGTCCTGCAATTTTACAAAATTGCATTTTTAGTCCTTTTTTTTCAGTTCAGTCCACAAGTGCCACGCAAGCTGTCCAGATCCAGGTGTCTCATTTCCATTGGCTCAACGCACACATGGCACCCTATATAAGGTCAGGTACTGTGCAAGTCAGAAAAAGATCCACAAACTTAATGCCACCTCACAAACACATCAGAAAATTCTCTCTCCAGTCAGTTGGATCAAATTCACGAAATTCAGAAGAGAACTTGAAGAACATTTCACGAACCCTAACCGTTTTCTCAGAAGCAAATTCGAACAAATCAATGGAGTTTTCTTTCATCAGCTCTCAGAGGTGCGATTGAACCTTCATCACTGAGCCTAATCCTCTGCAATTCAAGCACAAGGTTCATCGCAAAAAGCAATAAACCCTAAATGCGATCACAGAGGCACGGATTTGAGAAGAAGAAGGAAAAATTCAAAGGTTTTTGAACCGAAGAAGAAGAAGAAAGAAATTCGCCGATTTATTTTCGGAATTCAAGCCAGAAATCGATAAAACAGAATCAGATTCAAGAATTCCCAAGAATTTCAGTTCAAATCTCCGAAATAAACACAGGTGAAAATTGGAACTTACCTCTTTCTTGCTTAAAAACATCATTGAATCCAAATCGACGTAAATCCGTGGCAGATTCAAAGAGTTTTGGTTCAAATCAACAAACCCTAAAAATAAAAAACCTTTGAAAAAGCGTAAGAATCCAAAGGTTTACAACGAGTAACAACCATTGTAATCCAACGGATTCATAAACGAAGTGATTCAGAAAGATTCAAACCAGAAACGAAGAACCAAAACCTTTTGAATCCGCAAACAAAATTCAAGATCTACGTCGATCCAACGGACGCGTGTGATTACCAACGGTTAATTCATACTCAGAACGATGAGACGAAGCTTTTAAGCTATGATTCATAGGATTATGGGTTGGATTGGCCGGATTAGGGTTTAGCGTTTCACCGGTGAGAAGAGAGAACGGCGAAGAGGTGAGAAGAAGAAAGAGAAAGGTCTTGAGAAAATGAGCAAAAACGGGCTAAAACCCTTTTATATAAGTGCTGGACCGGGTGGGCTTTGGCCCGACCCAGCACCTTGCGCTCTGAGCCGTTTGATCAAGATCCAGATGGATCTGGATCAATCCAACGTCCCTGAAGCGTTGGGTTGATCCGGACCCATCAGTGTCCGCGGGTTGGGCTTTGTGACTATGGGCCCTGAGCTTTCTGGCGTTTTCTTGATTTTTTTTGCTAACTGCGCTTTTTTCTTGCTAGTTTGAACCCCTGTGCATGCTAAAATTTCTTGCAAAAATTCCTAGAAAATTACAGTGTGTTCTTGATATATTTTTGATTGTTTTGGTGATATTCCCACACATATAAAGCTGATAAAAAAATATGTGCTAATTTCTTCTATGGTTTTGAGTACTAGGTGTGTTTGTGAGAATCTCTTGCATAATTTTAGATCCAATTTTTGCCACATGATGTTGATATTTGATGCATGATTTTGAGATGTGTTTGGTTCTGAGTTCATTGCTGATCCTTGCTTTTCACAAGCTTAATTGATTGTTTCCAAATTCTTTTTTTGCAAATTTAGTTGTTAATTTCCAAATCTTTGCAAATTTAGTGGTAGTTACTTGTCTTACAAGCTTAATCGTTAAGTTTCCAATTTCTTGCAAATTTAGAAGTAATTTCTTGTTTTACAAGTTCAATAGTTAGTTTCTTGTTTTTGCAAGTAATGTGAATTTTTGTTCGGAAATAAGGTGTGAAATATGCATAAAATGTGTATGTGCTAAATATGAATGCATGGCTTGTAGTTTCCTCATAATTCTTGAAATATTCCCCTTGAAAGTGCTGTTTTGGTGAGGGTTATAGGTCATGGGATTTGGTTTAAGTTTTAGGCTTTTGTTTCGTGTTATTTGCACTATTCTTGGCACTTGTTTCTTTTGCAATTTGCTTAATACTCTTTGTTATGATCATTTCATCTACTATGCATTGCTACTCATACTATCACTTCTCTATTCATCACTAACCATTTCACTTCATGCCTTATTCATATTGCAAGCATTGCATCATTTTCATCTTTTTCTTTCTTTTAGCCATTTTATGCAATTTCCTACTAATTCATGTAATATTTTTAGGTTAGTTTTAGTTTTCTTTTAAATTTTCATGCAAGACCATAGAATGTAAATTAGGACCCGATGTAAAGGACAATGGACACTATGATGATGTACACCGACACAAGCACCGACACGCACACACGTTGTATGTTTACCGCTAGATGTATGTTTAGGAAACGCGACACTTAGAAAATATGCATTTTTCAAAGCAAACTAACTCTTCACTCAAATCTTTTCACAATAATGTTGGAGTCAAAACTCCACAATTTTTCCCTTTATTTTCTTAATCAAAATACAAATGAATCGTAAATTCCAACGTTAACCTTTTGTTTAATAAGTGATCAATCTCATCTTCTTTCAAATCTCATGCCTTTAAGGCTTCTCATCTCTTCTTCAAAAATCATTTTCAAAATTAAAAGCAAAACTAACCCACAAAAAATCGTTTTCTGGAAGAGAACTACATGGAATTTTGATCCCTTAAAAGGGTATGTAGGCAAGAGACCAAAATCTCTCCAAGTCCACTAAAAATAAACACCCAAATTCTTCCTCTCCCCATTCTTAAAATCAACCTCTTCTTTAAAAAATAGCATAAAAATAAAGCGTAAAACATAGACTTAGAAAAACGGCTCCTATAGAGTACTATAGTCGTCGCGGGTGCCTAACACCTTCCCGTAGCGAAAATTGCCCCGAACTTAGGATTTCTAAGGGTTTTCTCAATTTTACCCTTCCCCAAAAAAAATAGAGACATCAATGATTGAAAGGTTCAAGCCTAATTAATGACTTGACACCTGAAAATCGCGATGACAGAAATGGCGACTTCACTGAGGACTTTAGGGCTACGCCTAGTTTTTCATGCTTTATGTTTTACGCTTTGCTTTATTGTTGTTATTTTCATGCAACGTGTGAGGTGAGAATATCAAAAGTCCTATACCTGGGCTGAGTGAACTTAGGATTAGGAAGAGATATAATCGACAATCCAATCCGGGGGTTGCCTCGTGTATTGGGTTACGCGATCAATCTCACATAGTTGAGGCATTTTGGGGGTGATGTTGTCGGCGTGTGTTGTCATGCTTAGGCACTTTACTTCCAATTGACCGATGAAGGCTATGGACCGTAGTTACCAAACCCATCTTTGGCCTTTTCTTAGGACGTAGTGCGGTGGCTAAACCGAGCGTCGCCTCGGAATTTAGTCGTCACGCGATACTACACTCAAACTAGACCTTCTTACGAATAATCATGGGACGAGCGTCACCTCGTGCTACTATGATATACGTAAGAGAGGTTGCAGTTTGGGAACCTTATTAGAACCATGGTTACTACTATCAAAGCCCTAGTTTCACCGGGCACCGGGTCCACTTGCAACCTTAACTCACCATGTTCTCTTTGTAATCAAAATCATGCATACATGCATTCATGCATAAACCTTTTCTCATGCATTTATCGAAAGGTCTAGACAAATTGAAAACTTTGTAAACATTCCAGGTATGAAGAGGACTAAATCTTACAAATTCAAGGAAGTCGATCTGGTTAGCTTAAGGGAGATGGCACTCAAGGTCAAGAATCCGACTGGGTTTCGTCTCCGATACGGTGGTTTGCTTACTATTCTCCGGACCAATGTAGAAGAGAAGTTGGTGCACACTTTGGTGCAATTCTATAATCCGGCCTTCCGTTGCTTCACTTTCCCGGATTTCCAGCTGGTTCCTACACTTGAGGCTTATTCTGGTTTATTGGGTTTACCTATAGCCGAGAGGACGCCTTTCACGGGCCCCGGAGCTCCCCTTACTCCTTTGGTGATTGCTAAGGATCTTTATCTCAAGACCTCCGATGTATCCAAGAATCTCGTTACTAAATCTCACATTCAGGGTTTCACTTCGAAGTACTTACTTGAGCGGGCTAATCTCGAATCTACCTATCAGGACACTCTTGAGGCTATTCTTGCACTACTTATCTACGGGCTCATTCTCTTCCCGAATCTTGACAACTTTGTGGACATGAGTGCTATTGAGATTTTCCACTCGAAGAACCCGGTTCCCACTTTGTTAGCTGACACGTACCACGCCATCCATGATCGGACTCTCAAGGGTCGTGGATATATTCTTTGTTGTGTGCCTCTCCTGTATAGGTGGTTTATTTCTCACCTCCCGAGCTTTTTCCATGCCAACTCGGAGAATTGGTCTTATTCGCAGCGGATTATGGCTCTCACTCCCAGGAGTTCTTTTACTATTCCAATGC
This sequence comes from Medicago lupulina, assembly GCA_958299785.1. Lineage (NCBI taxonomy): Eukaryota > Viridiplantae > Streptophyta > Magnoliopsida > Fabales > Fabaceae > Medicago > Medicago lupulina. Next base: position 21,265,982 of record OY283145.1, on the reverse strand, counting down.
CCCCACCGGGCAAAGGAAAGCTTTTACAGATGCTTGGTCTAAGGTTCGAAGGAAGGATGTGAAGCATTTGGGTGTGAGATCCGGTATAGCTCATGAGGCCTATACTCAGTGGGTGATAGATCGAGCTGCAGAGATTGGCATGCCTTATCCTACTATGAGGCATGTATCTGCATCTGCCTCATCTAGGCCATTACCTTTGCTTCCCGCAACCCGGGAGGTGTATCAAGAGCATCTAGCTATGGAGAGTCAGGAGAAACGGGCATGGAAAGCCCGATACAATGAAGCCGAGAACTTGATTTTGACTTTGGACGGTAGAGATGAGCAGAAGGATCATGAGAATCGGATGTTGAAGAAAGAGCTGGCCAAAGCTAGGAAAGAACTCGAGGAAAAGGATAAGCTGCTTATGAGGGATTCCAAGAGAGCTAGAGGCCGTCGGGAATTCTATGCCAGATACTGCGGTTCGGTTCTAGAGTCTGATTCTGAGGAGTACCCTGTCACTCCATAGATTTAGATGATTATGTTGTTTGTATTATGTTTTAGGGCCCACTCCCTTTGGCTCGACATTTCAAAAGAGTTAACTCTACAACTTTCTAGTCTCTTCATTCGTTCCTAAAAATGTTTACAAAATTTCTAATTTGTCTAAGAGATCCTTTCGATAACCAAAAAGAGTCGTTTTTGCATCTGCATTTGTACATATCATGCATCATATGCATCATTCATCGGTCACGAAAAAACTTCCAAGTGCTCATTGCCTCCTGGTTCTTCTGCCGCAGTGTGAAAAGTGGCTCGTGCTCGAAAGACTGATCAACCTACCAGAGTACATCAGACTAGACAATACAGGAGGAGGAATCAGGTAGCCATGGAAGAAGAAAACGCACAGCTCCGTACCGAATTGGCATCCTTAAGGGAAGAGTTGGCTAAAGCTCATGATGTTATGACTGCTCTGTTGGCTGCCCAGGAGCAACCAGCCTCGTCTGCTCTAGAGACCACTGAGCCAATTCCAACAGCATCTCTTGATGACCGCTTTGCTATGCCGAGGGGATACCCATATGGACTCCCACCTTACTACGCACCCGGTACCGCAGCCGGTCTTTCAGGCGCCGGCACATCTGGTGCTGCCAATAGTAACCAAATCCCCGTCCCAGGGCATGCTTCTCTCCGCACTACTTTGCCTCAGTCAACGGTCTTCACCGATCCTATCGTACATTCTATGCCTCAAGACATCAGCACCAGTACCAACACCCACCGGGGGGAGTCACCCATGACCAGAACTATGGAAGAAAGAATGGAGGAGCTTGCTAGAGAACTCCGTCGTGAAATCAAAGCCAACCGCGGAAGTGGCGACCTCGTCAATACTCACGATCTCTGCCTAGTACCAAGGGTAGACGTCCCTAAAAAGTTCAAAGTCCAAAAATTCGACCGATACAATGGGCTGACTTGTCCTCAGAATCATATCATCAAATATGTCCGGAAGATGGCCAACTACTCAGACAATGATTCGCTCATGATCCACTGTTTCCAAGACAGTTTGATGGAAGACGCTGTAGAATGGTATACTGGTCTGAGTAAGGATGACATTCACACCTTCGATGATCTGGCTGCCGCTTTCAAGAGTCATTACGGGTTTAACACCAGGTTGAAGCCAAACAGGGAATTTCTCAGATCCCTCTCTCAGAAGAAAGATGAAAGTTTCCGTGAGTATGCGCAAAGGTGGAGGGGCGCAGCCGCCCGTATCACCCCTACTCTAGACGAAGAGGAGATGACACAGACGTTTCTGAAAACGCTGAAAAAAGACTATGTTGAAAGGATGATCGTTGCTGCTCCGAGTAACTTCTCCGAGATGGTCACCATGGGAACCCGCCTAGAAGAAGCAGTTAGAGAAGGCATCATTGTGTTTGAAAAAGGTGAGTCCTCGAATGCACCAAAGAAGTATGGCAATGGCCATCACAAGAAGAAGGAACCAGAAGTTGGAATGGTGTCCGCCGGGACCAATCAATCTGTTATTGTCGCTCCCGTTAATGCTACACAACTGCCTCAACCGTACCAGTACCTACAGTATGCCCAGCACCCGTTCTATCCGTCGTTCTACCATCAATACCCCCCACTACCGGGCCAGCCTCAGGTCCCTGTTAATGCCATCGCTCAACGAGCGCAGCAACAACCGCTGGCTCAGCAACAACCATAGCAACAACAACAAGGTCCTCAGGCAAGACCATCTTTCCCTCTGATACCAATGTTATATGCTGAATTACTCCCAACTCTATTACACAAAGGATATTGCACCACTAGACCCGGCAAACCTCCGCCGAATCCATTGCCTCCTAGATTCCGTTCTGATCTCAGGTGCGACTTTCACCAAGGCGCCCTAGGTCACGATGTAGAAGGTTGTTACGCTCTGAAATATATCGTGAAGAAACTGATTGATCAGGGAAAGCTATCCTTCGAAAACAACGCCCCGCATGTGCTCGACAATCCGCTCCCCAACCATGCCGCTGTAAATATGATTGAAGTGTATGAAGAGACTTTTGGCCTCGCTGTCCGCAATATTGCAACCCCTCTAGTACCGCTACATATCAAGCTGTGCCAAGCTTCCCTGTTTAGCCACGACCACGCTGCTTGCTGTGAATGTCTTCAGAACCCTATGGGTTGCAGCATAGTTCAGACTGATATCCAAAGCTTGATGAATGACAACTACCTGACTGCCAGTGATGTTTGTACGATTGTACCAATCTTCCACGATACTCCCGTCAAGAGCACGCCCGCCATGGAGGATGTTGAACCGTTGGTTATACGGTTGCCTGGTCCAGTGCCGTATGTTTCCGCGAAAGCTATCCCTTATAAGTACAATGCAACTATGGTGGAGAACGGGAAGGAAGTACCCTTGGTGTCCCCGAGCACAGTAGGCAGTATCGCCGAAATGACGGCTTTGAGAAGCGGTAAAGTCCGTCCCCTCTTGTTTCAAAAGAAAGATGATGTGCCAGTTGCGATTCCTGCTGATAAGACTACTCCATTGCCAATCCCCCCTGTTGTTGAAAATACCAGCCGTCCAGGCCAGTCCATTGAGGATGCTAATCTGGACGAGATTCTGAAGATAATCAAGAGAAGTGATTATAAGATCGTTGACCAGCTGTTACAGACCCCTTTGAAGATATCTATCTTGTCTCTACTCCTTAGTTCGGAGGCTCACAGGAACGTCTTGTTGAAAGTGTTGGAGCAAGCATACGTCGACCACGAAGTCACAGAAGATCAATTTGGTGGGATAGTGGCTAACATCACCGCTTGCAGTAACCTCTGGTTTGGTGAGGATGAACTTCCAGAAGCAGGGAGGCACCACAACTTGGCCCTGCACATCTCCATGGACTGCAAAGCAGATATGCTGTCCAACGTGTTGGTAGATACTGGGTCGTCGCTGAATGTGATGCCTAAGTCAACTTTGGACCAGTTAAGTTGTCAGGGAGTTCCTTTGAGAAGAAGTACTTTTCTAGTCAAGGCTTTCGATGGTTCCCGTAAAACTGTGCTTGGAGAAGTAGATCTCCCCATGACTATTGGCCCTGAAACATTCATGATTACTTTCCAGGTTATGGACATAGATGCCTCTTACAGTTGCCTCCTCGGAAGACCGTGGATACATGAGGCTGGCGCAGTCACTTCTACCCTCCATCAGAAGCTAAAATTTGTAAAGAATGGCAAGCTTGTGACAGTGCATGGGGAAGAGGCTTATCTGGTCAGTCAGTTATCATCCTTCTCTTGCATCGAAGCTAAATCCGCCGAAGGAACTGCATTCCAGGGTTTGATTATCGAGGGTACGGAGCCCAAGAAGGCTAGTGCTGCCATGGCTTCTTTGAAGGACGCACAGAAGGCCGTTCAGGAAGGTCAGGCCGCCGGTTGGGGCCAGTTGATACAGATGCTGGACAACAAACACAAAGAGGGTCTCGATTTCTCTCCGACGTCAGGCGTGTCAACTGGAACGTTTCATAGTGCTGGATTTGCCAACGCAATTCTTGAAGGTGCTGCTGAAAAAGGGTCTAGGCCCACATTTGTGATACCAGGAGGCATTGCAAAGAACTGGAACGTTGTCAATCTCCCTGTGTGTGTGCATGATTCTAAGTAATGTGTCTTGCTGTCTAGGCTTTTGTTTTCAAAATAACAATCCTTCCGCCCTGCCCGAGGCGGAAGTGACACTTTTGCAAAGGGCATGTTTGTTCCGACATCACCATTATCAATAAAAAACGTCGTTTCTTTCACGACTCTTTTTCTTTCTTTAATGCTTTTCCCTTGGAAATAATGGTAATGCCAGAAAAAACCAAAACATCTGTATTTTCTTATTAATTTCAAAGGTCTGCATGAAAATTATTTTCTAAAAATCATCCAATCACGTCACGCAGATCGAACCAAAATAAACCCGTTGAACACAGTGACCCTATGTTTCTTCCAACTGTTGAATCCCCGGTGTTTGAAGCCGAGGATGAGGATGGTGATGACATACCAGATGAGATTGCTCGACTGCTTGAACAAGAGGAGAAAGTCATTCTGCCTCACCAGGAAGAGATTGAGTTGATCAACTTGGGTACCGAAGACAATAAACGAGAGATCAAAGTCGGTGCTGCACTGGAGGAAGGAATTAAGAGGAGGATCTTCCAACTTCTCCGGGAGTATTCAAATATTTTTGCATGGTCGTATGAAGACATGCCGGGTTTGGATCCCCAAATCGTGGAACACCAGATACCGACAAAAGCAGATTGTCCTCCTGTCAGACAAAAGTTGAGACGGACTCGGCCGGACATGGCTCTGAAGATCAAAGGTGAGGTGCAGAAACAGATTGATGCGGGTTTTCTCATGACAGTTGAGTATCCCGAGTGGGTTGCTAACATTGTGCCAGTGCCGAAGAAGGATGGTAAGGTCCGGATGTGTGTTGATTACAGAGATTTGAATAGAGCAAGCTTGAAGGACAATTTCCCACTACCTCACATCGTGCTTGTTGATAATACTGCCCAGTGCAAGGTGTTCTCCTTCATGGACGGTTTTTCTGGCTATAACCAAATCAAAATGTCACCCAAAGACAGAGAAAAGACATCGTTCATCACTCAGTGGGGAACTTTCTGTTGCAAAGCAATGTCGTTCGGTCTAATAAATGTTGGTGCCACTTATCAAAGGGGGATGACTACATTGTTCCATGACATGATTCACAAAGAAGTCGAAGTGTATGTGGATGACATGATTGTCAAGTCAAGCAATGAAGAGCAACACGTTGAATATTTGGCAAAGATGTTTGAAAGGTTGAGGAAGTACAAACTTCGGCTGAATCCAAACAAATGCACGTTCGGCGTTAGGTCTGGGAAGTTGCTAGGCTTCATTGTCAGTCAAAGAGGCATTGAAGTAGATCCCGACAAAGTCCGAGCAATCCGTGAAATGCTGGCCCCGCAAACCGAGAAGCAAGTTAGAGGGTTCCTCGGGCGTCTGAACTATATCTCCCGATTCATATCTCACATGACTGCGACCTGCGGGCCGATCTTCAAGCTACTCAGGAAGAATCAACCCATTGTGTGGAACGATGAATGCCAAGAAGCTTTTGACAACATAAAGAACTATTTGCTAGAGCCACCTATCCTTGTCCCGCCGGTGGAAGGAAGGCCATTGATTATGTATCTGTCAGTGTTAGATGAATCCATGGGATGTGTGCTCGGTCAACAGGACGAGGCTGGAAAGAAAGAGCATGCCATCTACTATCTAAGCAAGAAATTCACTGACTGTGAGACTCGGTATACGATGCTTGAAAAGACTTGTTGTGCTTTGGCCTGGGCCGCCAAACGCCTGCGCCACTACTTGATGAACCATACAACTTGGTTGATATCCAGGATGGATCCGATCAAATACATCTTTGAGAAGCCTGCAGTCACTGGAAAGATTGCGCGTTGGCAGATGCTGCTGTCTGAATATGACATTGTGTTCAAAGCTCAGAAAGCCGTTAGAGGAAGTGTTATAGCTGATCACCTTGCTTGCCAACCACTGGATGACTATCAGCCCATCAAGTTCGATTTCCCCGACGAAGAGGTCATGTATTTGAAGTCAAGAGATTGTGAAGAACCATTGATCGGTGAAGGTCCGGACCCCGATAGCAAGTGGGGATTGGTCTTTGATGGCGCTTTCAATGCTTATGGCAAAGGAATTGGGGCAGTGATCGTATCTCCGCAGGGGCATCACATTCCCTTTACCGCCCGGATTGTATTTGAATGCATGAACAACATGGCTGAGTATGAAGCATGTATCTTGGGGATCGAGGAAGCAATTGACATGAGAATCAAGCACCTCGACATCTATGGAGATTCTGCGCTCGTTATTAACCAGATAAAGGGAGAATGGGAGACTCATCATGCTAATATGATCCCTTACCGTGACTACTCGAGGCGTCTGCTGACGTACTTTACAAAAGTCGAATTGCACCACATTCCCTGTGAGGAAAATCAGATGGCCGACGCTCTTGCCACTTTATCCTCCATGTTTCAAGTAAACCATTGGAACCACGTGCCAGTAATCAAAGTGTAGCGCCTCGACCGGCCTTCTCATGTGTTTGCCATCAGTGATGTGACTGTTCAAACAAATGCGGATATAATTGACAGCAAACCCTGGTATGGTGGTATCAAGCAGTTTTTGCAAAGCCGCGAGTACCCGCCGAATGCTTCCAATAAGAACAATAAAACCTTGCGCAGGTTGGCTAGCAAGTTCGTGTTGGATGGGGATGTTCTGTACAAGAGAAACTTCGATATGATATTATTGAGATGTGTTGACGAGCATGAAGCAGAGCAACTGATGCACGACGTGCACGATGGCACTTTCGGGACCCATGCCTCGGGGCATGCCATGTCTAGAAAATTGTTGAGAGCAGGCTACTATTGGATGTCTATGGAACACGATTGCTACCAATATGCCAGGAAATGTCATAAATGTCAAATCTATGTTGATAAGATTCATGTACCTCCGCATGCCCTCAATGTCATTACCTCTCCGTGGCCTTTCTCTATGTGGGGCATCGATGTGATCGGGAGAATTGAACCAAAGGCTTCGAATGGCCATCGTTTCATTTTGGTAGCAATCGATTACTTCACCAAATGGGTCGAAGCTGCATCTTATGCCAATGTAACCAAGCAAGTGGTGGTTAAGTTCATCAAGAACAATATCATCTGTCGATATGGTGTGCCCGGCAAGATTATCACTGACAACGGTACCAATCTGAACAATGACATGGTGCAAGCCCTGTGTGAGAAATTCAAGATTGAACATCATAACTCTTCTCCTTACAGACCTCAGATGAATGGTGCAGTTGAGGCCGCCAGTAAGAATATCAAAAAGATTGTGCAGAAGATGGTAACTACGTACAAAGACTGGCATGAGATGTTGCCCTACGCTTTACACGGCTATCGCACTACAGTACGTAGTTCAACTGGGGCGACGCCTTTTTCCCTTGTGTACGGCATGGAAGCAGTCCTCCCCTTGGAGGTGGAGATTCCATCTCTCCGCGTGATTATGGAAGCCAAGTTGTCTGAGGCTGAATGGTGCCAGAGTCGGTATGATCAGTTGAATTTGATTGAGGAAAGACGTCTAGATGCCTTGACTCGTGGACGGCTGTATCAAACAAGAATGAAAACTGCTTTTGACAAGAAAGTCCGTCCTCGGGAATTCAAGGAGGGTGAAATTGTATTGAAAAGAAGAGTAAGTCAACAACCTGACCCAAGGGGCAAGTGGACGCCTAACTACGAAGGACCGTATGTTGTCAAGAAGGCCTTCTCCAGCGGAGCCTTGATTCTTACACACATGGATGGTGTGGAACTTCCTAATCATGTGAATGCCGATATAGTCAAGAAATATTTTGTCTAGATATGAAAAGAACAGCGTGGTAGGTCGAAAACCCGAAAGGGCGGCCTAGGCAAAAATGCGCTTCCCGGTGGATCGAAAACCCGAAAGGGCGATCCAGGCAAAATAAGGGACAAAAAAAAAAGAAAAAAAAAAGAAGAAAATATAAAAGCTCGCTGAGATTACATGTAACTCAGGCAAAAAGGAGCGTCTCGATGAGCCGAAAACCCGAAAGGGCGGTTCATGCAAAAATGAGATTGAAATGAAAGACAATTGACTATATCTGGCAAACTACCATTCCCTTTGGGATCTCTGCAACTGATAATTGGCTGTTTTCATCCGAGGTTCCGACACTTGTGGATTCAAGAGTTCTAGGGACTGTGATGGTCACTGTGTTCAATGTACCACCAACCAATAAAATTACCATTTTCCAAGCTTTGTAAATCCGTGGAGTCACGCCTTTGGCTGATTACCACCCTTATACAGCGATTTGAACCTATGCTTTTGATTGGCACTCTATATTTTTTCCATTCTATTTTCAAAGCTTTATACAAAAAGTTTTTTTTCTATGTTAATAATGATGTGTGTCTGGAATAAACATTCTGAAAACTGAAAACCTTTTATGTGTATTTTGAAAGCAAGCCTAAGCAGCTAGGTATATTCAAATGAAACATGCATGAACAAATATACATTGATATCAGTTCCAATGCAGGTTACCAGCATGTCCTCTCCCCAGTAACGGTCTGTGGTCAATGGCAAGAATGAAAAAACAGAATGGAAAGCATGAAAAAGCGAATATGCTCGCTAAGTCGAAAACCCGAAAGGGCGGCTTAGGCAAAAATGAGCACCCCGATGGATTGACAACCTTCAAAGGCAATTCAGGCAAAAACAGGGGCATGTGAAAAGGATTTATTTCCCGGTGGATTGAAAACCCGAAAGGGTGATCCAGGCAAAAATGGGATGATGAAAAAAAAAACAAACAAACAAAAGCGAACATACAAAAAAGCATTGACCACAGATGCGATATCCAAAGTGCGCTCGACAGTAGAGCGTCCAGCAATAGCAGTACCATCAAAAGGTCTTACTCCCCGCAAGTCTATGAACGGGATTTGACTCCCTGTCCTCAACAATGGTCTTGATGTGTCTTCAAACGACAGCATCCAAGAAGAGGAAATTTTGCAAGTGTATGTCAGAACACGAGCCATTACGTGCCCAATATTCCAATGTTTTGTCTGTCTCTGCGAAATCATGTCTGCAAATTGCCAATCATCATGCATTTCAAAGCATTCATACATGCATAATCATGCATCCTATATGTTCATGCATTTGATAAAATTGTTATGCTATTCATACACATTTACATTCTCAATTCCTATGTTAACCTCTGTCAAAATCAATCATGCCAATTTCAGAATCCAACAGTCTTGTCAAACTTCAAAATTTAGCAGTCCTTTCAAATTTAAGCTCATGCAGTCATGTCAAGTCAATTTCAATTTGTTTCTACGATACAATTTGTTTCTGTTAGCGGCCAAGTGGCTAGTTCGCATCCAAGAACATCTTGTGCCTATCAATCCATCCTTGCTTTCGGTCAAGTGGCTAGTTCGTATCCAAGAACAGCTTGTACCTGTCAATTTGCCTTTGCTATCGGTCAAGCGGCCAGTTCAAATACAAGAACAGCTTGTACCTGTGCTTTGTTTCTTTCAGCCAAGTAACCAGTTCAAATACAAGAACAGCTTGTGCTCCCTACTTTTCTTTCAGCCGAGTAACCAGCTCAAATACAAGAGCAGCTTGCGCCCTTTTACCTGTCAGCATTCCTGGTCAAGTTCCCAGTTCGAGCCAAAAGAACAACTTGCACCTGTCAATTTGCTACTTAGTCTCCCCAGTGAGTCTTGTTTTTGCTATCTTGTTAATGTCTACCAATCCCGCAATGGATACGACATATTCTGTTATTTGCTATTCTGTTGATGTCTACCAATCCCGCAATGGATACGACATATTCTGTTATTTGCTATTCTGTTGATGTCTACCAATCCCGCAATGGATACGACATATTTTGTTATTTGCTATTCTGTTAATGTCTACCAATCCCGCAATGGATACGACATATTTTGTTAAATTCAATTCTCAGTCTGTCTTGCATTCATAACCAAATGTTGCATGGCATACATGACATTTACAAACGTATTTTTACGCCCAAAATCAGTGCTAATGTCGATATTTAAGTATCTTCGTCACGTCAAGCCAAAGACTCTGTCTCTTGACCCTCCAGACGAAGAAACTTAAATAGGGGCAGCTGTCATACCCTCATTTTGGACCTAAAAATACTCCTTCAAACTTCTTTTTCGTTTCCGATCATTTCAACTTCACGGTGTCTATTTTACAACTTTTATTGTGCCACAAACGCGCATTTTACTGTATTATCTCCAATTTTATTACATTCAAAGCCATTCAAAGTGTTTTCTTGCATTACAAGCCATTTGAAAGGGTCTCTAGGACCATTGCATACTTTCCTGCATTTTATTCCAACTTTTTGCATAAAATCATACAAAAGGGTATTTTGGTCATTTCCTACAAAGGAACCCATTTTAGTCCCTACAATTTGTCCCTGAGTCTTTTCAACTTATCTGCATGAGTCATTAATCAAATTTTGTCCAAAAATCATCCTAGTTTTGCATCTGAATCAGTCTGAGTCGTTTTGGTCCCTAGGGGCATTTTAGTCTTTTCACATCAAAATTTTGACTGAGAGGTATTTTAAAATACCTCATTTTTGGTAGTTTGTTCGTTTTAGTCCGTTTTGTTGTTTTTATTGTTGCACTTTACGTTTTTGCAAATTTCATTTCTTTTACCAATTTTATTTCACTTTTTGCAAATAAGTCCAAACTTTGTTTTAAATTGCAAAAGTGCCCAAATTCTATTTTCAAAACAGTCCAAATGCCTTTTAAATTTCAAAGTCAGTCCTATTTCTTTTTATTGCAGTTCTGTCCTTAAGTTTATTTTAATTGCAGTTCAGTCCTGCAATTTTACAAAATTGCATTTTTAGTCCTTTTTTTTTCAGTTCAGTCCACAAGTGCCACGCAAGCTGTCCAGATCCAGGTGTCTCATTTCCATTGGCTCAGCGCACACATGGCACCCTATATAAGGTCAGGTACTGTGCAAGTCAGAAAAGGATCCACAAACTCAATGCCACCTCACAAACACATCAGAAAATTCTCTCTCCATTCAGTTGGATCAAATTCACGAAATTCAGAAGAGAACTCGAAGAACATTTCACGAACCCTAACCGTTTTCTCAGAAGCAAATTCGAACAAATCAATGGAGTTTTCTTTCATCAGCTCTCAGAGGTGCGATTGAACCTTCATCACTGAGCCTAATCCTCTGCAATTCAAGCACAAGGTTCATCGCAGAAAGCAATAAACCCTAAATGCGATCACAGAGGCACGGATTTGAGAAGAAGAAGGAAAAATTCAAAGGTTTTTGAACCGAAGAAGAAGAAGAAAGAAATTCACCGATTTATTTTCGGAATTCAAGCCAGAAATCGATAAAACAGAATCAGATTCAAGAATTCCCAAGAATTTCAGTTCAAATCTCCGAAATAAACACAGGTGAAAATTGGAACTTACCTCTTTCTTGCTTAAAAACATCATTGAATCCAAATCGACGTAAATCCATGGCAGATTCAAAGAGTTTTGGTTCAAATCAACAAACCCTAAAAATAAAAAACCTTTGAAAAAGCGTAAGAATCCAAAGGTTTACAACGAGTAACAACCGTTGTAATCCAACGGATTCATAAACGAAGTGATTCAGAAAGATTCAAACCAGAAACGAAGAACCAAAACCTTTTGAATCCGCAAACAAAATTCAAGATCTACGTCGATCCAACGGATGTGTGTGATTACCAACGGTTAATTCATACTCAGAACGATGAGACGAAGCTTTTAAGCTATGATTCATAGGATTCTGGGTTGGATTAGCCGGATTAGGGTTTAGGGTTTCACCGTTGAGAAGAGAGAACGGTGAAGAGGTGAGAAGAAGAAAGAGAAAGGTCTTGAGAAAATGAGCAAAAACGGGCTAAAACCCTTTTATATAAGTGCTGGACCGGGTGGGCTTTGACCCGACCCAGCACCTTGCGCTCTGAGCCGTTTGATCAAGATCCAGATGGATCTGGATCAATCCAACGTTCCTGAAGCGTTGGGTTGATCCGGACCCATCAGTGTCCGCGGGTTGGGCTTTGTGACTATGGGCCCTGAGCTTTCTGGCATTTTCTTGATTTTTTTTTGCTAACTGCACTTTTTTTTTGCTGTTTGAACCCCTGTGCATGCTAAAATTTCTTGCAAAAATTCCTAGAAAATTACAGTGTGTTCTTGATATATTTTTGATTGTTTTGGTGATATTTCCACACATATAAAGCTGATAAAAAAATATGTGCTAATTTCTTCTATGGTTTTGAGTACTAGGTGTGTTTGTGAGAGTTTCTTGCATAATTTTAGATCCAATTTTTGCCACATGATGTTGATATTTGATGCATGATTTTGAGATGTGTTTGGTTCTGAGTTCATTGCTGATCCTTGCTTTTCACAAGCTTAATTGATTATTTCCAAATTCTTTTTTGCAAATTTAGTGTTAATTTCTTGTATTTTTGCAAATTTAGTTGTTAATTTCCAAATCTTTGCAAATTTAGTGGTAGTTACTTGTCTTACAAGCTTAATCGTTAAGTTTCCAATTTCTTGCAAATTTAGAAGTAATTTCTTGTTTTACAAGTTCAATAGTTAGTTTCTTGTTTTTGCAAGTAATGTGAATTTTTGTTCGGAAATAAGGTGTGAAATATGCATAAAATGTGTATGTGCTAAATATGAATGCATGGCTTGTAGTTTCCTCATAATTCTTGAAATATTCCCCTTGAAAGTGCTGTTTTGGTGAGGGTTATAGGTCATGGGATTTGGTTTAAGTTTTAGGCTTTTGTTTCGTGTTATTTGCACTATTCTTGGCACTTGTTTCTTTTGCAATTTGCTTAATACTCTTTGTTATGATCATTTCATCTACTATGCATTGCTACTCATACTATCACTTCTCTATTCATCACTAACCATTTCACTTCATGCCTTATTCATATTGCAAGCATTGCATCATTTTCATCTTTTTCTTTCTTTTAGCCATTTTATGCAATTTCCTACTAATTCATGTAATATTTTTAGGTTAGTTTTAGTTTTCTTTTAAATTTTCATGCAAGACCATAGAATGTAAATTAGGACCCGATGTAAAGGACAATGGACACTATGATGATGTACACCGACATAAGCACCGACACGCACACACGTTGTATGTTTACCGCTAGATGTATGTTTAGGAAACGCGACACTTAGAAAATATGCATTTTTCAAAGCAAACTAACTCTTCACTCAAATCTTTTCACAATAATGTTGGAGTCAAAACTCCACAATTTTTCCCTTTATTTTCTTAATCAAAATACAAATGAATCGTAAATTCCAACATTAACCTTTTGTTTAATAAGTGATCAATCTCATCTTCTTTCAAATCTCATGCCTTTAAGGCTTCTCATCTCTTCTTCAAAAATCATTTTCAAAATTAAAAGCAAAACTAACCCACAAAAAATCGTTTTCTGGAAGAGAACTACATGGAATTTTGATCCCTTAAAAGGGTATGTAGGCAAGAGACCAAAATCTCTCCAAGTCCACTAAAAATAAACACCCAAATTCTTCCTCTCCCCATTCTTAAAATCAACCTCTTCTTTCAAAAATAGCATACAAATAAAGCGTAAAACATAGAATTAGAAAAACGGCTCCTATAGAGTACGATAGTCGTCGCGGGTGCCTAACACCTTCCCGTAGCGAAAATTGCCCCGAACTTAGGATTTCTAAGGGTTTTCTCAATTTTACCCTTCCCCAAAAAAAATAGAGACATCAATGATTGAAAGGTTCAAGCCTAATTAATGACTTGACACCCGAAAATCGCGATGACAATATGTTTTCGGAAAATTGATGTTCTTGGACGATTTTCCAAATATTATGAACAATTTATGAAACTAAGTCCAAGTTCATAACAATGATGTTTCCATAGGATTAGATACATAAGTAATGATTAAACAAGTCAAGGAAATCATTTAGAAAGTTAGGATTGGTTCCCAAGTACACGAAACGAAAAATCAAGTGTGGCTGAACAGGGTGTTGTTCGCTTAAGCGAAGTCTGGTTCGCTTAAGCGACCAGGTCTCAGTAGCGTTCTGGGCGTGTTCGCTTGGAGTTCGCTTACGGCTCGCTCAAGCGACCTCTTGACAGAACCTACATTGTTTTTCGCTTACGCGTCGGTCACAGTTCGCTCAAGCGAACTTTGTCCAGAACTGAACTGGGCACGCTCAGTTGAGGTTCGCTTAGGCGTCGCTTAAGCGAACATTCTTCAGTCTAGAAAAAAAACTTCAAAAGCTCATCATGCCAGATAAAGGGAGAATGGGAGACTCATCATGCCAATCTGATCCCTTACCGTGACTACGCGAGGCGTCTGCTGACGTACTTTACAAAAGTCGAATTGCACCATATTACCCGCGAGGAAAATCAGATGGCCGATGCTCTTGCCACTTTATCCTCCATGTTTCAAGTGAACCATTGGAACCACGTGCCAGTAATCAAAGTGCAACGCCTCGACCGGCCTTCTCATGTGTTCGTCATCAGTGATGTGACCGTTCGAACAAATGCGGATATAGTTGACAACAGACCCTGGTATCATGATATCAAGCAGTTTTTACAAAGCCACGAGTACCCGCCGAATCCTTCCAACAAAGACAAGAAGACTTTGCGCAGATTGGCTAGCAAGTTCGTGTTAGATGGGGATGTTCTATACAAGAAGAATTTCGATATGATATTATTGAGATGTGTGGATGAGCGTGAAGCGGAGCAACTGATGCACGACGTGCACGACGGCACTTTCGGGACCCATGCTTCGGGGTACACCATGTCTAGGAAATTGTTAAGGGCCGGCTACTATTGGATGACCATGGAACGCGATTGCTACCAATATGCCAGGAAATGTCATAAATGCCAAATCTATGCTGATAAAATTCATGTGCCTCCGCATGCCCTCAACATCATTTCCTCTCCGTGGCCTTTCTCTATGTGGGGCATCGACATGATTGGAAGAATTGAACCAAAGGCTTCGAATGGTCATCGTTTTATTTTAGTAGCGATCGATTACTTCACCAAGTGGGTCGAAGCTGCATCTTATGCCAATGTAACCAAGCAAGTGGTGGTCAAGTTCATCAAAAACAACATCATTTGTCGATATGGTGTCCCCAGCATGATTATCACTAACAATGGTACCAATCTGAACAATGACATGGTGCAGACCCTGTGTGAGAGATTCAAGATTGAACATCACAACTCCTCTCCTTATAGGCCCCAAATGAATGGTGCAGTTGAGGCCGCCAACAAGAATATCAAGAAGATCGTGCAGAAGATGGTGACTACATACAAAGACTGGCATGAGATGTTGCCTTATGCCCTGCACGGCTATCGCACTACAGTACGCAGTTCGACCGGGGCAACGCCTTTCTCCCTTGTATATGGCATGGAAGCAGTTCTCCCCTTGGAAGTAGAAATCCCGTCTCTCCGCGTGATCATGGAAGCAAAATTGTCTGAGGCTGTAACGCCCTCTTTAATTATTTAATTATTTTATTAGATGATATGGTATATGTTTATATATTATATGGATTTTGATGATTTTGTGATGTATATGTGACATATTTGTGACGTATTTGTGACGTGTGATGTGTTATTATTTTATTGTTTGATAAAATAATATAAGTGATGTTTATATGGATGTTTATTTGATAAATAAATAGATTTGGTGGAAAATTATAGAATTTTAAGAGATGGGGTTATATTCATAATTAAGAAGAGTTGTGTGGGTTAAGAGGAAATTAATTAAGTTGGGAGGGAGTATATAAGAGAAGTAGGTTAAGAGAGGAAAGTTTTAGAAACGCGTTATCAGACTTTTGGTTTTGCAGAGAAAGAACGGTTGAACAGAGGAAGAAGCTAGGCTGCGATTTTCTGCACAATTTCCAAGTAAGGGTGAGCCTAACTTCAGTAATATTAATCATGAATCATCTGTTTTGATTAGCTTAGGGTTTGAGAGGAATTGAGATGGGTTCTATGAACTAGGGTTATGATGAATTTTGTGAATTTGATGTGAGATGACTGTGAATTGGAGTAGAGATGTGTTACAGAACCTAGATTATCCCTTAGGATGATATTGCAGATGAATTAGAGGCTTCACATGAGAGTTTTGGGATGATTTGGTGTGAATAGGGCTAAACCCGTAGTGATTCTGAGATCGCTCGCCTGTGGCGAGTGATCACTCGCCGTGGCGAGTAACCCTTGGTTGCTCGCGAGGCGAGCAGTATAGCTCGCCGTGGCGAGCTTGACCCTTAAACTTAGGATTTTTGCCAAACTTTAGATGGTTTTGAGTGCCCTTATATTTATAGAGATGACCTGTGAAGTTGGTTTGGTCAAATTGGATTTAGAGAGCTTAAAAATGAGGATTTTTGGTGAAAATGTCAAAAAGGCCGAAGCACCCAGGATTTCTCGCCTCCAGCTCGCCCCAACTCACCTTTGGCGAGTGAGCTGATGTGAGTACTCGCCTGTGGCGAGCAGATCCACTCGCCGTGGCGAGTTAGTGCCTCCCTGAACTGTTTGTTGTTTCGCGATCTGTTTCGCATGGGACTTTGAGAGGAGCCTTTTGGGTAGTGTTGGTGAGGTTTTATACCCTTTAATGTATTCTGTAAAGATGAATGCTGATGATTTACTTGAGCTGTTGATAAATGATATATGGTTGAATATAAGTGATGGTTAAATATGATGATATGTGATTATGATGAAGATACGTGTTGCGATGTATATGATTAATGAGATGATGTTTTGCCATGTAACTATTATACCTGCATGTGTCAGTTTTGTATTATGAATGATGGTCTTGAGACGGTGTAGTAAGTTGTTAAACGACGAGTCCATGCATTTGCATATATATATATATGAGACGGTGGGCTTTATGCTCAAAGCGACGGTGGAGCATTTGCTCAAAGCGACGGTGAAGCATATTAATGCTATAATCATATGGTACCACATGCATGATGTTGAGACGTTAGGTGTTGTATTAGTCGAGTCATTTGTGACATATATGAGATGATGTTTTGAGACGTTGATGCTTGATGTGATGTTGTTATGATGATGCTTATGATGATGTGATGATGTGCTAAAATTTATATGTGATGAGTTGGATTTATGATTGTTAATCTTGACGTTTGATTTATACATTAATATTATTGTTGTGAATCTCACCCCTTCTGCTGGAATTGCCGCCTTGTGGGCAAGTGCAGGTACCCAGTCTTAGATGCGTTGATGCGAGGAGTCTGTGTGAAGTAGGGTTGCTCTGATACGTAACGGGATGGGGTCTTTTGTAGAGTCTATTCCTTTATGTATCATGTTTGATTAAATGTTGACTTTCAGTGATGTTGAAACATTAATGTTTTTGAGACGTTTGATGGCTTTTAAGCCAAGACTATTTAAGAGATGAGACTATTTGAATTCCGCTGCTTAACTGAATGTTTTTGTAATTTGATAAATTATTATCTAAGTTGTTTTTAAAGAAGAAATGTGACACTCCTTTGAGAAGCACTCTGATTTTTGTGATTTATTTAATGAAATTTTTAAGACGGGAAATTGGGGTGTTACAATTGGTATCAGAGCAGGTTGGTCCGTCCGGCCAAGTAGAGAGTCGAGTGACGTTGTCTTAAAGTTAGAATAGTATTATTGTATTATTCTGACTTATGTTTGTTTCCAGAGAACTAAGATGGCTGGTAGAAACGATGCTGCTCTTGCTGCTGCTTTGGAAGCAATGGCTAGTGCTGTAGGCAATCAGAACAATGCTGGTGGAAATGACGGGACTAGGATGTTGGAGACCTTTCTGAGGAATCACCCGCCTACCTTCAAGGGGCGTTATGATCCTGATGGAGCTCAGACGTGGCTCAAGGAAGTTGAGAGAATCTTCAGGGTCATGCAATGTGACGATGTTCAGAAGGTGCGGTTTGGTACGCACATGCTAGCGGAGGAGGCTGATGATTGGTGGGTTAGTCTCCTACCTATCTTGGAGCAAGATGGAGCCGTAGTGACGTGGGCTGTTTTCACGAGGGAGTTCCTTAATAGATACTTTCCAGAA
The DNA here is from genome assembly GCA_958299785.1 of Medicago lupulina. Lineage (NCBI taxonomy): Eukaryota > Viridiplantae > Streptophyta > Magnoliopsida > Fabales > Fabaceae > Medicago > Medicago lupulina. The sequence continues at coordinate 21,247,915 of OY283145.1, read as the reverse complement.
GATGTTCGTGGAAAGAAAGAGATCGAGTTCCTGGAGCTTAAGCAAGGGAACATGTCGGTGACCGAGTATGCGGCCAAGTTTGTGGAGTTGGCTAAGTTCTATCCGCATTATGCACCCGAGACTACTGAGTTTTCAAAATGCATCAAGTTTGAGAACGGGTTGCACGCTGATATCAAGAGGGCTATCGGTTATCAGAAGATCCGCGACTTTTCTGAGTTGGTGAGTAGCTGTCGGATATATGAAGAGGATACTAAGGCTCACTACAAGGTAGTGAATGATAGGAAAGCTAAGGGCCAGCAGAGTCGCCCTAAACCTTATGATGCCCCTAGAGATAAAGGGAAGCAAAGAGTGAATGATGAGAGGAGGCCCCAGAAGAAGGCTGCTCCTGCTGAGATTACTTGTTACACCTGTGGCGAAAAAGGCCATAAGAGCAATGCATGTACTGTTGAGGTGAAGAGGTGCTACCGTTGTGGTCAAAAAGGACATATCACTAGTGACTGCAAGTTTGATGATGTTGTGTGTTTCAACTGCAATGAGCAAGGACACATTGGTTCGCAGTGTAAGCAACCCAAGAGGACTAAGACTACCGGGAGAGTGTTTGCATTAAATGGCACTCAGACTGAGAATGATGATCGTTTGATCAGAGCTACTTGCTATATTAATAATACTCCTTTAGTTGCTATTATTGATACTGGTGCTACGCACAGTTTTGTTGCTTTAGATTGTGTTTCTGCTTTGGGTCTTGATGTTTCTGATATGAATGGAGAGATGGTTGTCGAGACTCCAGCTAAGGGTTCGGTGACCACTTCTCTCGTATGTGTAAATTGTCCTTTATCTATGTTTGGCCGTGACTTTGTGATGGATTTAGTGTGCCTACCTTTAAGTGGTATGGATGTGATTCTGGGTATGAACTGGCTAGAGTACAACCGAGTTCTTATCAACTGTTTTAGAAAGACGGTGCATTTTTCTTCTGTCGAAGAAGAGTGGGGCGCAGAGTTTCTATCTACTAAGCAGCTGAAGCAACTAGAACGTGATAGGATGTTGATGTTTTCGTTGATGGCTTCGTTATCTTTAGAGAACCAAGCTGTAATTGATGGGCTGCCTGTTGTGAAAGAATTTCCTGAAGTTTTCCCTGATGAGATTCCAGATGTGCCTCCGGAGAGAGAAGTTGAGTTCTCTATTGACCTTGTTCCTGGAACAAAGCCGGTGTCGATGGCACCTTATCGTATGTCTGCTTCTGAGTTAGCAGAGTTGAAGAAACAGTTGGAAGACTTGCTTGAGAAGAAGTTTGTGAGACCTAGTGTTTCACCATGGGGAGCTCCAGTGTTACTTGTGAAGAAGAAGGACGGCAGTATGAGATTGTGCATTGATTACAGACAGCTGAACAAAGTGACGATCAAGAATAGGTATCCACTTCCGAGGATTGACGACTTGATGGATCAATTAGTGGGTGCAAAGGTATTCAGCAAGATTGACTTGAGGTCAGGTTACCATCAGATTAAGGTGAAGGATGAAGATATGCAGAAGACGGCCTTTAGGACGCGTTATGGTCATTATGAATATAAGGTGATGCCTTTCGGTGTTACTAATGCGCCTGGTGTGTTTATGGAATATATGAACAGAATTTTTCATGAGTACTTGGATCAATTTGTTGTGGTTTTTATTGATGATATACTGATCTATTCTAAGACTGAAGCTGAGCATGCAGAGCATTTGAAGATTGTATTGCAAGTGTTGAAGGAAAAGAAGTTGTATGCTAAATTGTCTAAGTGTGAGTTCTGGCTAAACGAAGTAAGTTTTCTTGGCCATGTTATTTCTGGCGAAGGTATTGCGGTTGACCCGTCTAAAGTTGAAGCGGTATCGCAATGGGAGACCCCTAAGTCGGTTACGGAGATTAGAAGCTTTTTGGGACTAGCTGGTTATTACAGGAGGTTTATAGAAGGATTTTCTAAATTGGCTCTTCCGTTAACGCAGTTGACGTGTAAGGGTAAGTCTTTTGTGTGGGATGTACATTGTGAGAATAGTTTCAATGAATTGAAGAAGCGCCTGACGACGGCTCCAGTTTTGATTTTGCCAAAGCCCGATGAACCTTTTATGGTGTATTGTGATGCGTCTAAGTTGGGTTTAGGAGGTGTGCTTATGCAAGAAGGTAAGGTAGTGGCATATGCTTCAAGACAATTGAGAATTCATGAGAAGAATTACCCGACGCATGACTTAGAGTTGGCAGCAGTGGTCTTCGTATTGAAAATATGGAGACATTATTTGTATGGTTCAAGGTTTGAAGTATTCAGTGATCATAAGAGTTTGAGATATTTATTTGATCAGAAGGAGTTGAATATGAGGCAGAGAAGGTGGCTTGAGTTACTTAAAGATTATGATTTTGGTTTGAATTACCATCCTGGTAAAGCAAATGTGGTTGCAGACGCCTTGAGTAGGAAAACTGTGCATATGTCCGCGTTGATGGTGAAAGAATTTGAGTTGTTAGAACAATTTAGAGACTTGAGCTTGGTGTGTGAAAGAATACCTCAGAGCATAAAACTGGGAATGTTGAGAATTGATAATGATTTCTGAAGCATATCAAAGAAGCACAAAAAGAAGATGTCAAGTTTGTAGACTTTTTGATCGCTAATAATGAGACTGTGGATGGTGACTTTAAGGTCGATGATCAAGGAGTGTTGAGATTCCGAGGTAGGATTTGCATTCCTGACAATGAAGAGATTAAGAAGATGATTCTTGAAGAGAGTCATAGAAGTAGCTTGAGTATTCACCCGGGAGCTACGAAGATGTATCATGACTTAAAGAGGCTGTTTTGGTGGTCTGGTTTGAAACGCGATGTGGCACAATTTGTGTATTCTTGCTTGGTTTGTCAAAAGTCGAAGATTGAACATCAGAAGCCGACTGGTATGATGGTACCTTTAGATGTGCCAGAATGGAAATGGGATAGGATATCCATGGATTTTGTGACGAGTTTGCCCAATACTCCTAGAGGGAATGATGTTACATGGGTTATTGTTGATAGATTGACGAAGTCTGCTCACTTTCTACCGATTAACATTACCTTTCTTGTGGCTCAGTTGGCGGAGATTTATGTTAGAGAGATAGTTAAGCTGCATGGTGTTCCTTCGAGCATCGTATCTGATAGAGATCCAAGATTTACTTCTAGATTTTGGAAGAGTTTGCAAGAGGCGTTAAGGTCTCAGTTGAGGTTGAGTTTGGCTTATCATCCGCAAACAGATGGTCAGTCGGAGAGGACGATTCAGTCGTTGGAGGACTTGTTGAGGGTTTGTGTACTTGAGCAGGGAGGAGCTTGGGATAGTCATCTTCCATTGATAGAGTTCACGTACAACAACAGTTACCATTCAAGTATTGGAATGGCACCGTTTGAGGCTTTGTATGGTCGGAGATGTAGGACTCCGTTGTGCTGGTTGGAGTCGGGTGAAAGAGTGGTCTTAGGACCAGAGATCGTTCAACAGACTACTGAAAAGGTGAGAATGATCCAAGAAAAGATGAAAGCGTCGCAGAGTCGACAAAAGAGTTATCATGATAAGCGTAGAAAGGACCTTGAGTTCCAAGAGGGGGATCATGTGTTCCTGAGAGTGACTCCTATGACGGGTGTTGGACGTGCTTTGAAATCGAAGAAGTTGACTCCGAGGTTTATTGGACCGTATCAGATTTCAGAGAGGATTGGACCGGTGGCGTATCGTGTTGGATTACCACCGCACTTGTCGAATTTACATGATGTTTTTCATGTATCTCAGCTGAGGAAGTATGTTCCGGATCCGTCTCATGTGATCCAAAGCGATGATGTGCAAGTTAGGGACAACCTTACGGTTGAGACCCTACCCGTGAGGATTGATGATCGAAAGACAAAGACGTTGAGAGGCAAGGAGATACCTCTTGTGAGAGTTGTTTGGGACGGAGCAACAGGTGAAAGTTTGACTTGGGAGCTAGAAAGTAAGATGCTGGAATCCTATCCAGAGTTGTTTGAGCGAGGTAAATTTTCGAGGACGAAAATCCTTTAAGAGGGGGAGAGTTGTAACGCCCTCTTTAATTATTTAATTATTTTATTAGATGATATGGTATATGTTTATATATTATATGGATTTTGATGATTTTGTGATGTATATGTGACGTATTTGTGACGTGTGATGTGTTATTATTTTATTGTTTAATAAAATAATATAAGTGATGTTTATATGGATGTTTATTTGATAAATAAATAGATTTGGTGGAAAATTATAGAATTTTAAGAGATGGGGTTATATTCATAATTAAGAAGAGTTGTGTGGGTTAAGAGGAAATTAATTAAGTTGGGAGGGAGTATATAAGAGAAGTAGGTTAAGAGAGGAAAGTTTTAGAAACGCGTTATCAGACTTTTGGTTTTGGAGAGAAAGAACGGTTGAACAGAGGAAGAAGCTAGGCTGCGATTTTCTGCACAATTTCCAGGTAAGGGTGAGCCTAACTTCAGTAATATTAATCATGAATCATCTGTTTTGATTAGCTTAGGGTTTGAGAGGAATTGAGATGGGTTCTATGAACTAGGGTTATGATGAATTTTGTGAATTTGATGTGAGATGACTGTGAATTGGAGTAGAGATGTGTTACAGAACCTAGATTATCCCTTAGGATGATATTGCAGATGAATTAGAGGCTTCACATGAGAGTTTTGGGATGATTTGGTGTGAATAGGGCTGAACCCGTAGTGATTCTGAGATCGCTCGCCTGTGGCGAGTGATCACTCGCCGTGGCGAGTAACCCTTGGTTGCTCGCGAGGCGAGCAGTATAGCTCGCCGTGGCGAGCTTGACCCTTAAACTTAGGATTTTTGCCAAACTTTAGATGGTTTTGAGTGCCCTTATATTTATAGAGATGACCTGTGAAGTTGGTTTGGTCAAATTGGATTTAGAGAGCTTAAAAATGAGGATTTTTGGTGAAAATGTCAAAAAGGCCGAAGCACCCAGGATTTCTCGCCTCCAGCTCGCCCCAACTCGCCTTTGGCGAGTGAGCTGATGTGAGTACTCGCCTGTGGCGAGCAGATGCACTCGCCGTGGCGAGTTAGTGCCTCCCTGAACTGTTTGTTGTTTCGCGATCTGTTTCGCATGGGACTTTGAGAGGAGCCTTTTGGGTAGTGTTGGTGAGGTTTTATACCCTTTAATGTATTCTGTAAAGATGATTGCTGATGATTTACTTGAGCTGTTGATAAATGATATATGGTTGAATATAAGTGATGGTTAAATATGATGATATGTGATTATGATGAAGATACGTGTTGCGATGTATATGATTAATGAGATGATGTTCTGCCATGTAACTATTATACCTGCATGTGTCAGTTTTGTATTATGAATGATGGTCTTGAGACGGTGTATTAAGTTGTTAAACGACGAGTCCATGCATTTGCATATATATATATATGAGACGGTGGGCTTTATGCTCAAAGCGACGGTGGAGCATTTGCTCAAAGCGACGGTGAAGCATATTAATGCTATAATCATATGGTACCACATGCATGATGTTGCGACGTTAGGTGTTGCATTAGTCGAGTCATTTGTGACATATATGAGATGATGTTTTGAGACGTTGATGCTTGATGTGATGTTGTTATGATGATGCTTATGATGATGTGATGATGTGCTAAAATGTATATGTGATGAGTTGGATTTATGATTGTTAATCTTGACGTTTGATTTATATATTAATATTATTGTTGTGAATCTCACCCCTTCTGCTGGAATTGCCGCCTTGTGGGCAAGTGCAGGTACCCAGTCTTAGATGCGTTGATGCGAGGAGTCTGTGTGAAGTAGGGTTGCTCTGATACGTAACGGGATGGGGTCTTTTGTAGAGTCTATTCCTTTATGTATCATGTTTGATTAAATGTTGACTTTCAGTGATGTTGAAACATTAATGTTTTTGAGACGTTTGATGGCTTTTAAGCCAAGACTATTTAAGAGATGAGACTATTTGAATTCCGCTGCTTAACTGAATGTTTTTGTAATTTGATAAATTATTATCTAAGTTGTTTTTAAAGAAGAAATGTGACACTCCTTTGAGAAGCACTCTGATTTTTGTGATTTATTTAATGAAATTTTTAAGACGGGAAATTGGGGTGTTACAGAGGCTGAATGGTGCCAGAGTCGGTATAATCAGTTGAATTTGATTGAGGAAAGACGTCTGGATTCTTTGGCTCGTGGACGACTATATCAAACGAGAATGAAAACTGCTTTTGACAAGAAAGTCCGTCCTTGGGAATTCAAGGAAGGTGAACTTGTTTTGAAAAGAAGAGTAAGTCAACAACCCGACCCAAGGGGCAAGTGGACGCCAAACTATGAGGGACCTTATGTCGTCAAGAAGGCCTTTTCCGGCGGTGCTTTAATTCTTACACATATGGATGGTGTGGAACTCCCAAACCCTGTGAATGCCGATATAGTCAAGAAATACTTTGTCTAGATATATGAAAAGAACAGCGTGGTAGGTCGAAAACCCGAAAGGGCGGTCCAGGCAAAATAAGGGATAAAAAACAAATGTAAATATGAAAAAGCTCGCTGAGACTACACGTAACTCAGGCAAAAATGAGCGTCTCGATGAGCCGAAAACCCGAAAGGGCGGTTCATGCAAAAATGAGATTGAAACGAAAGGCAATTGACTATATCTGGCAAACCACCATCCCCTTGGGGCACGAGCAACTGGTGAATGGCCGCTCTCATCTGAAGTTGCTGTACCTATGAATTCAAAATTTCTGGGAAGTTTAGTGGTCACTGTGTTCAATGTACCACCAACCGATAAAATTACCATTTTCCAAGCTTTGTAAATCCGTGGGGTCACGCCTTTGGCTGACTACTACTCTTATACGTCAATTTGAGCCTATGCTTTTGTTTGAAACTCTATTTCTTCATTCTATTTTCAAGGCCTTATACAAAAAATCTTCTTTCTATTTTGATAATGACAGTGTCTGAAACAAACATTTTTGAAATTGAAAATTTTTGTGTGTATTTTGAAAACCAACCTAAGCAACTAGGTGCATTCAAACGAAACATGCATGAACAAACGTGGGTGGATATCCATTTCGATGCAGGTTACCAGCAGGCTCTCTCCCCAGTACGGTCTGTGGTCAATGGCAAGAATGAAAAAACAGAATGAAAAGCACAAAAATGAATAAGCTCGCTAAGTTGAAAACCCGAAAGGGCGGCTTAGGCAAAAATGAGCACCCCGATGGATTGACAACCTACAGAGGCAATTCAGGCAAAAACAGGGGCAATGAAAAGAATTTATTCCCCGGTGGATTTAAAACCCGAAAGGGCGATCCAAGCAAAAATGGGATGATGAAAAAACAAACAAAAACAAACATGCAAAAAGCATTGACCACAGATGCGATATCCGAAGCGTACTCAGCATTAAAGCGTCTAGCGATGGCAGTACCATCAAAAGGTTTTACTTTCTACAAGTCTATGAATGGGATATGGCTCCCTGCCCTCAACAATGGTCTTGATGCGTCTTTCAACGACGGCATCCCCAGGGGAACTTTCGCAAGTATCTGTTAGAGCACGAGCCATTACGTGCCCAATATTCCAATGTTTTGTCTGTCTCTGCGAAATTATGTCTGCAAATTGCCAATCATCATGCATTTCAAAGCATTCATACATGCATAATCATGCATCTTATACGCTCATGCATCTGATAAAATTGTTATGCCGTTCATACACATTGCATCTTCAATTCCTATGTTAATCTCTGTCAAAGTCTCAAGTCAATTTCAAACCTTTACGGTCGTGTCAATTTCAAACTTCTACAACCATGTCAATTTCAAACTTCTACAATCATGTCAATTTCAAACTTCTACAATCATGTCAATTTCAAACTTCTACAGTCCTGTAAATTTCAAGACTCCTGCAGTCATGTCAGCCAATTTCAATTTGTCTTTGCAATACAATCCGTCTCTGTTATCGGCCAAGTGACTAGTTCGCATCCAAGAACAGCTTGTGCCTGTCAATTTACTCTTGTTATCGGCCAAGTGACTAGTTCGCATCCAAGAACAACTTGTGCCTGTCAATTTACTCTTGCTATCGGTCAAGTGGCTAGTTCGCATACCAGGACAGCTTGTACCTGTCGATTTGCTTCCATTCTTGTTATAGGTCAAGCCGCTGGTTCAAATACAAGAACAGCTTGCACCTACGCTTTGTTTCTGTCATCGGCCAAGCGGCTAGTTCGAATTCAAAAACAGCTTGTGCCCGTCTATTTTCGTTGTCCTCGGTCAAGTTCCCAGTTCGAACCAAAAGAACAACTTGCACCTGTCAATTTGCTATTTAGTCTCCCCGGTGAGTCTTGTTATTTACTATCTTGTTAATGTCTACCAATCCCGCAATGGATACGACATATTTTGTTAAACTTAATTTTCAGTTTGTCTTGCATTCATAATTCAAATGTTGCATGGCATACACAACATTTACAAACGTATTTTTATGCCCAAAAATCAGTGCTAATGTCGATATTTAAGTGTCTTCGTCATGTCAAGCCAAAGACTCCGTCTCTTGACTCTCCAGACGAAGAAACTTAAATAGGGGCAGCTGTTATACCCTCATTTTGGACCTAAAAATACTCGTTCAATTTTTTCTGCTATTTTCTGATACTCTCAAATCCACCGTGTTTTCTACTGTGCTCCAGACGCATATTGTGCTATTACTATCTCCAATTTTCTTGCATTTAAAACCATCCAAAATGTTTTTTTGCATTACTAGCCATTTAAAGGGGTCTCTAAGACCATTGCATACTTTCTGACATTTTATTCCAAATTTTTGCATAAAACCATACAAAAAGGTATTTTGGTCATTTCCTACAAAGGGACCCATTTTAGTCCCTACAATTTGTCCCTGAGTCTTTTCAACTTGTCTGCATGAATCATCAATCAAATTTTATCCTAAAATCATCTTAGTTTTGCATCTTAGTCAGTCCGAGTCGTTTTAGTCCTTAGGGGCATTTTGGTCTTTTCACATCAAACAATTTTTTGACAGAGAGGTATTTTGAAATGCCTCATTTTGGTAGTTTGTCCGTTTTAGTCCGTTTTGTCATTTTTAACTGTTTCACTTTACGTTTTTTCAAATTACATTTTTTACCAATTTTATTTTGGTTTTTACAAATAAGTCCAAATTTTGTTTTAATTGCAAATGAGTCCAATTTTATTTTCAAAACAGTCCCAATTTCTTTTCTTTTTTGCAGTTTAGTCCCCAATATCTTTCAAATTGCAGATTAGTCCAAGAATGCCACGCAAACAGTACCAGCCCAGGTGTCATAATCTCATTGGTCCGGAGGCCACATGACAGCCTATGTAAGGCCACGCACTGTGCAAGTCAGAAAGAGGTCCACAGAATCAGTGCCACATCACAAACAGAGTCAGATTTTTCTCTCTCATGTCAGTTAGATCAAAATCACAACAAACTCAGAAAAGCTCAAGAACACGAAGAACAAACCCTAATCTTCCAGAATCAAAATTCAAGTGCAATGCAGTGAAATTCACCACAGTTCTCAGAGATTCATCATTGAATCATCATCATTGAACCGTTTCTCTGCAATTCAAGCGCCAAATCCATTGCCAGAAGCAACGAATCCGGCGCGATCACAAAATTATAGAGTTTGAGAAGAAGAAGGTGAAGAATTCAAGGGTTCTGAACCGGTTAAGAAGAAGAAAGAAGAATCACGGTTTATTTTCGGATTTCAATCCCAAAATCAACAACAGAATCAAGATCGAAGAATTCTGAAGGTTCAAAATCGAATCTCCGAACAAAACCAGGTGAAAATCAAAAAAAACTTACCTCTTTCATACGCATGAACATCAGCGAGTCCGAATCAACGTAGATCCGTAACAGTTCAAAAGGTCCGGTTCAAAAAGAATGAAACCCTAACTTTTTTTCAAAACCGTAAAGGATTTTAGGGTTTACAACGTGAATCAACCGTTGTAAACCTATGAATCCGTAAGAATTTTCATCAGAACAAAGATTTGAATCAAGAAAGAACCAAAGAACCGATTGAAATCCGTGAGCAAGAATTCTAGATCTACAGTGATTCAGTTAATGCATGTGAATTTCAGTGTCAGATTCATGTTTAGAACAACAAATCGTAGGGATTAAGCCGTGATTCATGAGTATCTGAGTTAGTTTGAACAATTTAGGGTTAGGGTTTCATAGTTGCGCCGGCGTGAGAAGAGAGAAGAGAGAAGAGAAGAAAGAGAAACATTGTGTAAAAATGAGCAAGAATCGGGTTAGGACCTTTTATATAAGGCGCTGGACCGGGTGGGTTCTGACCCGATCCAGCGCCCCACGCTGTAGACCCTTGGATCTAGATTCTAATGGATCCAGATCAATCCAACGCCCCAGAGGTGTTCTAGAGATCCGGATCCCTCAACCGTGTGGGTTTGGGCCGGGTACCCTAGGTTTTTTGCTTTCTTTTCAGTTTTTTTTTATTTTCTCGCTACGTGCACCCCTGTTCTCGCTGTTTGGACCACCTGTGCGTTTAATTTCTTCACAAAAAATCCAAAAAAATTGCCATGAGTTCTTGATATGTTTTTTGACTGTTTTGTGATATTTTCACATGTTTGAGATTGATAAAACTAATATGCGTTAATTTCTCTTTTGACTCGTATATTTTGTGCGTTTTGTGTAAATCTTCTTGTTGATTTTTGATCCGAAATTTGTCATGTGATGTTGATACTTGACACTTAATTTTATGATGCATCTACCTCTGATTTCGCGCTAATACGTTCAATTGTGTTAGTTGATTTTTGTTTACAATCTTTTGCAATATGTTCAATTGTGTTAGTTGATTTTTGTTTACAATCTTTTGCAATATGTTCAATTGTGTTAGTTGATTTTTGTTTACAATCTTTTGCAATATGTTCAATTGTGTTAGTTGATTTTTGTTTACAATCTTTTGCAATATGTTCAATTGTGATAGTTGATTCTTTTTTCTTCTTTTGTTTAAAATTTTGGCACTATTTTCAGTTTTTGTTAAAGTTTGATCCTTGTTTACAATCTTGCAATATTCGCAATCTTATTAGTTTAATTGGTTAGTTTACCTTACAAGTTGGCATGCTAGCTTCTAATTTTGCAAAGATTATTCTTTTAGTTTCTCGTTTTATAGATAGCGTTAGTTTGCATGCATTTTCCTTTTCATCTTTTCATACTTTATCATTACCTTTCCTCGCCTAATATTTTACTATCATTGCATATTGCTTTACTAAACATCTTATGTTTCATGCATATTGAAAGCTCCATTATCTCCATTCCTTTAAGTTTAGGTTCCATTCAATTTCTCAATGTTTAGGTAGTTTCTTTATTTTTAATTTATTGCAAGACCATAGAATGTAAACTAGGGCCAATGTAAAGGACAATGAACTCTATAATGATGTACACCGACACACGCACCGACACGCACACACGTTGTATGATCTGACGCTAGGTGTATGCTTAGGAAGCGCGAAACATAGAAAATCATTTTCCAAAAAGTGTTAACAATCCTATCACTTGAAAACCTTTTTCAATAAACCTTGGAGCCAAGACTCCATTGTATTTTCTTTCTTTTCTTAATCAAACCCAAATGAAAATAATCCATACTTAGAATCTTTTTTTAATAATTGGCCAACCTCACCGCTTTATTTTCTCAAGCCTTTACGGCCTCTTTTCTCTGCTTAAAAACCTTTTTTCAAAAAACTAAAATGAATCAAAACTCACAAAGCTTTTCGAGAGAGAACTACATGGAGTTTGATCCCTTAAAAGGGTATGTAGGCAAGAGGTCAAAACCTCTCCAAGTCCAATAAAAAATAAATCCAAACACTTCTTCTCCCCATTCTTAAAAACAACTTTTTCAATAAATAGCATTAAAAATAAAGCGTAAAAGATAAATCTAGAAAAACGGCTCCTATAGAGTACTATAGTCGTTGCGGGTGCCTAACACCTTCCCGTAGCGAAAATTGCCCCGAACTTAGAATTTCTAAGGGTTTTCTCAATTTTACCCTTCCCCAAAAAAAATAGAGACATCAATGATTGAAAGGTTCAAGCCTAATTAATGACTTGACACCCGAAAATCGCGATGACATTCACTAATAATGCTATAATAAACCACTAATAAACACCCACACCTAATATAAAAGTCACACATCGCAATTATTCGAATAAAAATATACAAAAAGACAATAAACTCGATAAATAAATAAATAATAAAAATAGGGCATTCCAACTCTCCCCCACTTTGAATATTTTCGTCCTCGAAAATGTACTTCATTCTCTGTTCACTACATAACGAACAATAATAAGAAAACACGACGACAATATTCAACAATAAGAAAACACAACGACATTATTCAACCGTCACACGACACTAACGACTCAACTACTTGGCCGGACGGACCGACCTGCTCTGTTACCAATTGTAACACCCCGTTTTCCCATCATATAAATAATATATAATAAATCAGAGTTCATCATAAACAAGATGTCACATTTCGTTTTTCAAAAATATAAATAGAGTTAAATTCACTATTTATTTAAACAACTGCTTTCAATAATTCAAAATAATGTCGCAGCGGAAAATATTCAATGTTTTAAAAAGAAACTCGGCACTAAGGCCTCAACATCAGGAACATAATTAGTTTCAAATCCAAAAGTGGTTCAACAACAACAACATAAAGGTAATACGTAACAAGGAAAACAAAACATAGAAATATCCTCATCGCATTACGTATCAGAGCATGACTCCTAAGACGACACGAGGAATCAACTCACATCAGCAGTTACTCCTGGTTATCTGCCCATGTAGAGGCAACATTCAAACAGAAGGGGTGAGATTTCACATTCAATAATAATAAGCAACGATTCAAGTAAAGAATTAATCAACTAAAACAACAACTTTTCATCATTAATAATACTTCACATATTTCCAACAACAATCATCATTTAACTTCATGCAAATAATGCCACAGCAATGTAACGCCCTATTTATTTGTTTAATTATTTTATTGGGTTTAGAGTCTAATTATATGATTTACTTGATTATGTGGTATGTTGTTATTTTTTTAAGTGGCTTTATCTTATTATTTAGTAGAATATGATTAAAAATAAAATAATTAGAGTTGAGGGGCTGAATTGGAATTTAGAGGAGTTTATTGGAAATAAGTAGGTTAAGGATATAAATAAAGGGGAGAGTCAGAATTAGAAAAAAAAATTTAGAATACGTGAAGACAGTTTTTGGGAGAAATCAAGAGAAAAGAAGAGTCAGAGAAGAGAAAGCGGTAGAACCTTGCGATTAATCAATCTAAGGTAAGGGTGAGACTAACTTTCTATAATCTTAAATATATAACTCTATAGAGATTAATCATGTTGTTGTTGTTGCGTTTTAGGGTTATTGAAATTAGGTTAAAATTCAATAAAAATTGTAGAAAGGGTATGAATTTCATGAAATAATGTGAGGAAGTGATGTCTAGGTCGTAGAATATTAGTAGGTAATGATTCCTAACAAATTTGGGGTTTGGGATGTCAAATTTTGGGTTTAGGAGTGAGAACAGAGGTTTGTTCGCAGACCCTTCTGTCATCGCTTGCCTCAGCGAGTGATTATCCTCATCTAGCGAGTTGAAGTTATCGCTCGCCTAGCGAGCAAGTCTTGTCGCCCCGCGAGTAGTCCCAACTCGCCACAGCGAGTGCTTTTCCTCGCTTAGCGAGCTGTTCAGTAGAAAATAGTGATTTTTGTAGAAATGATGTTTTGGGTCAAGTTGTATATGTATTTAAGTGCCTTTTTATGTTTAGAAATGATTGGACAAATTTCAGAATCAAATTTGGGCATTGGGAAGTTAAAATTGGGATTTTTTGGTGAAAAAGGTCTAAATGTGGTAGCTACCCATTTTTGCTCGCCTTCGGCGAGTAGTCTTCCTCGCCACGCTAGTTGTCCTTGAAGTGCGCTCTGTAACGCCCCATTTTTATTTAATTATTTTTAGTTGATGTTTGAGTATTTTTATATGATTTTATATGACTATATTTGACATATATGATTTAGATATGATTTTATGTGAAATATATGACTTCGTATGAATTGTGTGATATTTGGTGTGATGATAATTTATTATATGATTTATGGTGTTGTGTTTTATTTAAATAAATGTTGTATGATTATTTTATTTATTTAATAAAAAGGTAGAAAATAGTATTATTTGGTTTAAAGGGAATTAAGTATAATTATAAGGAAATAAGAGGGGGTTATAGTTTACAATAAAAAAGAAAAGGAGAGTCAGAAAGAGTTTTACGTACAATTGAAAAAAAAAAGAGAAAGTGAGTTTTTGAGAGAAGAAGAGGAGAAAACCTAGAACCAAGAGAAGAGGTTAGAAGAAGAGAGAAGAACGTAGCTTAATTCAGGAGTCATAATCTAAGGTAAGGGTGGGATTCCTTCAATAATATGTATATATAATTTTGATTGTTGATGAAATTGTGTTCTAGGTTTAAGGTTTAGAAAGTTTATGATAATTGATATGATGTGATGAATTGTGTTGTTTAATGCATGTTTCTGTGTTGTTTTGATTGTTATGTTGTATATAGAACCTGTAAACATTGTTCTCTATCAAATTTGGGATTTGGGTAGATGAAATTTGGGTTTTTGAGTGAAAAATAGAGTTTTCCCGAGAGCTACCTTTGACAGCATACCCTGTTTCATGTTGTTGCGTCTTTTGCATCAGTTTCTGTTTCGAACTAGCTTTCGGTGTAAACACGAAAGTTGTAGGTATGAATGTTAGCTTTCTAATGCCGTTGGTCTGACGTCAAAATGATTTATAGAACGTGAGTTATGGTCAAATTACTGAACGTAGGTCACAGTGAATTTTTATGAATTTCAGCACAACTTTGTCCGAATTTGAAATAAAAACTGGTATTGATTGGTACATAATTGGTCTTAGGTGTAAACATGAAAGTCGTAGATAATTGAGTTAGATTTCTAATGGCACTGGTTTGACTCGAAAATGTTTTGTAAATCTCGAGTTATAATAAAAATAGTCCAAGTAGGTCTTCAGAAAATTTTAAGAAAACTTAGCTTAACTAATCCCAAGTTAGTCCAAAACTTATGGTTGGTTTCACAACTTCAAACTTAAGTATTAGGGATTTAGTCGGAGTGTTTTATGAGTATTTGGCTTATGTTTTATTGATCAACTTGCTTTATTTTTGAAGAATGTTTTGGTTTGATATGGATGTAGTTGATTAATGTATATGTGCTTTCCGGAGATGTGTGATTTAAATATGTGTTATATCAAGATGTGTTGTTTGTAGATGTGTGACTTAAATATGTGCTATATAAAGATGTCATATTTAAATATGTGATATTTGACGATGATGCTATTTAAAGATGTGTATTTGTCGAGTCATCTAAAGATGTGCATTGTTGAGTTTTTACTCGTGTCGTTGCATTTGAGTCGTGTCATTGCATAGCATAGTCAGCGATGGGGGCTTAATGCCTGACAGGTCCTCTATGACCTTAGCGATGGGGGCTTAATGCCTGACAGGTCCTATTTGACCTTAGCGATGGGGGCTTAATGCCCTGATAGTACCACATGCATGAGGTCTAAGTGTTGCATAGTCGTGTCGTGTCGTTTGTGAAGTGATGATGTAATTTGCAAAGTGATGATGTATTCGTGATGGTGTAATTGTGACTTGTTGATGTATTTATGACGTGTTGAAGTATTTGTGATGTTATGATGTACTTGTGAATGTTTGAGATGTTTTCGTTATATGTGATGATTTGTTGATGTTGTTGATATTGTTGTTGTTGATTGTTTATTGTTGTTGTATCTTGCTAAATGTCGTTGATGTTGATAACGTTGCTGTTGCTATATATATATGTATACATACATATATGAACTTGTTGATACTTGTGGTATAATTTGTTGTTGTTTCATCGATTTGATGAATTATATATTATTATTATTGAATGTGTTTCTCACCCCTTCTGTTGGAATTGCCGCCTTGTGGGCAAGTGCAGATTTCCAAGGCTAGTAGGATGTTGGCTCAAGTGTCTTAGGGCTCTGATACGTAACGGGATGGGAGTTAATTGTTGAATTTTCATTCCTTTATGTATCAATTTTGGAACTATATTGTTGGAACATTTATTTATTATTAAGAGGATTATTGAAATGATTATTTATGTTGGGGCCTTTGTGCCAAGATTTTGTTGAAGTTGATTATATTTTAAAAAAGACTTTTCCGCTGCAATTATTTATGAGATTAAAGTTGTTGAAGTTAAATAGTTTTATTTTCTATTTAACAAATTTTGAAAAGTAATGTGACATGCCCGTTTGTTGACTACTCTGATCAAATATATTATTATTACGTTGTTTTGGGAAACGGAGTGTTACAATTGGTATCAGAGCAGGTCGGTCCGTCCGACCAATTAGTAGAGTCGTGTCGAGCCTAGTAGTGTTGTGTGATAGCTTTATACTGTCTTTTGTTGTCCTGATTTGTTGTTTGTTGTGTAGAGAACTAACATGCAGGAGTCTTATCCAGAATTGTTGCATGAGGTTCATTTTCGAGGACGAAAATTCTTTAAGTTGGGGAGAGTTGTAACGCCCCATTTTTATTTAATTATTTTTAGTTGATGTTTGAGTATTTTTATATGATTTTATATGACTATATTTGACATATATGATTTAGATATGATTTTATGTGAAATATATGACTTCGTATGAATTGTGTGATATTTGGTGTGATGATAATTTATTATATGATTTATGGTGTTGTGTTTTATTTAAATAAATGTTGTATGATTATTTTATTTATTTAATAAAAAGGTAGAAAATAGTATTATTTGGTTTAAAGGGAATTAAGTATAATTATAAGGAAATAAGAGGGGGTTATAGTTTACAATAAAAAAAAAAAAAAAGGAGAGTCAGAAAGAGTTTTACGTACAATTGAAGAAAAAAAAAGAGAAAGTGAGTTTTTGAGAGAAGAAGAGGAGAAAACCAAGAACCAAAAGAAGAGGTTAGAAGAAGAGAGAAGAACGTAGTTTAATTCAGGAGTCATAATCTAAGGTAAGGGTGGGATTCCTTCAATAATATGTATATATAATTTTGATTGTTGATGAAATTGTGTTCTAGGTTTAAGGTTTAGAAAGTTTATGATAATTGATATGATGTGATGAATTGTGTTGTTTAATGCATGTTTCTGTGTTGTTTTGATTCTTATGTTGTATATAGAACCTGTAAACATTGTTCTCTATCAAATTTGGGATTTGGGTAGATGAAATTTGGGTTTTTGAGTGAAAAATAGAGTTTTCCCGAGAGCTACCTTTAACAGCATACCCTGTTTCATGTTGTTGCGTCTTTTGCATCAGTTTCTGTTTCGAACTAGCTTTTGGTGTAAACACGGAAGTTGTAGGTATGAATGTTAGCTTTCTAATTCTGTTGGTCTGACGTCAAAATGATTTATAGAACGTGAGTTATGGTCAAATTACTGAACGTAGGTCACAGTGAATTTTTATGAATTTCAGCACAACTTTGTCCGAATTTGAAATACAAACTGGTATTGATTGGTACATAATTGGTCTTAGGTGTAAACATAAAAGTTGTAGATAATTGAGTTAGCTTTCTAATGGCACTGGTTTGACTCGAAAATGTTTTGTAAATCTCGAGTTATGATAAAAATAGTCCAAGTAGGTCTTCAGAAAATTTTAAGAAAACTTAGCTTAACTAATCCCAAGTTAGTCCAAAACTTATGGTTGGTTTCCCAACTTCAAACTTAAGTATTAGGGATTTAGTCGGAGTGTTTTATGAGTATTTGGCTTATCTTTTATTGATCAACTTGCTTTATTTTTGAAGAATGTTTTGGTTTGATATGGATGTAGTTGATTAATGTATATGTGCTTTCCGGAGATGTGTGATTTAAATATGTGTTATATCAAGATGTGTTGTTTGTAGATGTGTGACTTAAATATGTGCTATATAAAGATGTCATATTTAAATATGTGATATTTGACGATGATGCTATTTAAAGATGTGTATTTGTCGAGTCATCTAAAGATGTGCATTGTTGAGTTTTTACTCGTGTCGATGCATAGCATAGTCAGCGATGGGGGCTTAATGCCTGACAGGTCCTCTATGACCTTAGCGATGGGGGCTTAATGTCTGACAGGTCCTATTTGACCTTAGCGATGGGGGCTTAATGCCCTGATGGTACCACATGCATGAGGTCTAAGTGTTGCATAGTCGTGTCGTGTCGTTTGTGAAGTGATGATGTAATTGTGAAGTGATGATGTAATTTGCAAAGTGATGATGTATTCGTGATGGTGTAATTGTGACTTGTTGATGTATTTATGACGTGTTGAAGTATTTGTGATGTTATGATGTACTTGTGAATGTTTGAGATGTTTTCGTTATATGTGATGATTTGTTGATGTTGTTGATATTGTTGTTGTTGATTGTTTATTGTTGTTGTATCTTTCTAAATGTCGTTGATGTTGATAACGTTGCTGTTGCTATATATATATGTATACATACATATATGAACTTGTTGATACTTGTGGTATAATTTGTTGTTGTTTCATCGATTTGATGAATTATATATTATTATTATTGAATGTGTTTCTCACCCCTTCTGTTGGAATTGCCGCCTTGTGGGCAAGTGCAGATTTCCAAGGCTAGTAGGATGTTGGCTCAAGTGTCTTAGGGCTCTGATACGTAACGGGATGGGAGTTAATTGTTGAATTTTCATTCCTTTATGTATCAATTTTGGAACTATATTGTTGGAACATTTATTTATTATTAAGAGGATTATTGAAATGATTATTTATGTTGGGGCCTTTGTGCCAAGATTTTGTTGAAGTTGATTATATTTTAAAAAAGACTTTTCCGCTGCAATTATTTATGAGATTAAAGTTGTTGAAGTTAAATAGTTTTATTTTCTATTTAACAAATTTTGAAAAGTAATGTGACATGCCCGTTTGTTGACTACTCTGATCAAATATATTATTATTACGTTGTTTTGGGAAACGGAGTGTTACAATTGGTATCAGAGCAGGTCGGTCCGTCCGACCAATTAGTAGAGTCGTGTCGAGCCTAGTAGTGTTGTGTGATAGCTTTATACTGTCTTTTGTTGTCCTGATTTGTTGTTTGTTGTGTAGAGAACTAACATGCAGGAGTCTTATCCAGAATTGTTGCATGAGGTTCATTTTCGAGGACGAAAATTCTTTAAGTTGGGGAGAGTTGTAACGCCCCATTTTTATTTAATTATTTTTAGTTGATGTTTGAGTATTTTTATATGATTTTATATGACTATATTTGACATATATGATTTAGATATGATTTTATGTGAAATATATGACTTCGTATGAATTGTGTGATATTTGGTGTGATGATAATTTATTATATGATTTATGGTGTTGTGTTTTATTTAAATAAATGTTGTATGATTATTTTATTTATTTAATAAAAAGGTAGAAAATAGTATTATTTGGTTTAAAGGGAATTAAGTATAATTATAAGGAAATAAGAGGGGGTTATAGTTTACAATAAAAAAAAAAAAAAAAAGGAGAGTCAGAAAGAGTTTTATGTACAATTGAAAAAAAAAGAGAAAGTGAGTTTTTGAGAGAAGAAGAGGAGAAAACCTAGAACCAAGAGAAGAGGTTAGAAGAAGAGAGAAGAACGTAGCTTAATTCAGGAGTCATAATCTAAGGTAAGGGTGGGATTCCTTCAATAATATGTATATATAATTTTGATTGTTGATGAAATTGTGTTCTAGGTTTAAGGTTTAGAAAGTTTATGATAATTGATATGATGTGATGAATTGTGTTGTTTAATGCATGTTTCTGTGTTGTTTTGATTGCTATGTTGTATATAGAACCTGTAAACATTGTTCTCTATCAAATTTGGGATTTGGGTAGATGAAATTTGGGTTTTTGAGTGAAAAATAGAGTTTTCCCGAGAGCTACCTTTGACAGCATACCCTGTTTCATGTTGTTGCGTCTTTTGCATCAGTTTCTGTTTCGAACTAGCTTTTGGTGTAAACACGGAAGTTGTAGGTATGAATGTTAGCTTTCTAATTCCGTTGGTCTGACGTCAAAATGATTTATAGAACGTGAGTTATGGTCAAATTACTAAACGTAGGTCACAGTGAATTTTTATGAATTTCAGCACAAGTTTGTCCGAATTTGAAATACAAACTGGTATTGATTGGTACATAATTGGTCTTAGGTGTAAACATAAAAGTTGTAGATAATTGAGTTAGCTTTCTAATGGCACTGGTTTGACTCGAAAATGTTTTGTAAATCTCGAGTTATGATAAAAATAGTCCAAGTAGGTCTTCAGAAAATTTTAAGAAAACTTAGCTTAACTAATCCCAAGTTAGTCCAAAACTTATGGTTGGTTTCCCAACTTCAAACTTAAGTATTAGGGATTTAGTCGGAGTGTTTTATGAGTATTTGGCTTATCTTTTATTGATCAACTTGCTTTATTTTTGAAGAATGTTTTGGTTTGATATGGATGTAGTTGATTAATGTATATGTGCTTTCCGGAGATGTGTGATTTAAATATGTGTTATATCAAGATGTGTTGTTTGTAGATGTGTGACTTAAATATGTGCTATATAAAGATGTCATATTTAAATATGTGATATTTGACGATGATGCTATTTAAAGATGTGTATTTGTCGAGTCATCTAAAGATGTGCATTGTTGAGTTTTTACTCGTGTCGTTGCATTTGAGTCGTGTCGTTGCATAGCATAGTCAGCGATGGGGGCTTAATGCCTGACAGGTCCTCTATGACCTTAGCGATGGGGGCTTAATGCCTGACAGGTCCTGTTTGACCTTAGCGATGGGGGCTTAATGCCCTGATGGTACCACATGCATGAGGTCTAAGTGTTGCATAGTCGTGTCGTGTCGTTTGTGAAGTGATGATGTAATTGTGAAGTGATGATGTAATTTGCAAAGTGATGATGTATTCGTGATGGTGTAATTGTGACTTGTTGATGTATTTATGACGTGTTGAAGTATTTGTGATGTTATGATGTACTTGTGAATGTTTGAGATGTTTTCGGTATATGTGATGATTTGTTGATGTTGTTGATATTGTTGTTGTTGATTGTTTATTGTTGTTGTATCTTGCTAAATGTCGTTGATGTTGATAACGTTGCTGTTGCTATATATATATGTATACATACATATATGAACTTGTTGATACTTGTGGTATAATTTGTTGTTGTTTCATCGATTTGATGAATTATATATTATTATTATTGAATGTGTTTCTCACCCCTTCTGTTGGAATTGCCGCCTTGTGGGCAAGTGCAGATTTCCAAGGCTAGTAGGATGTTGGCTCAAGTGTCTTAGGGCTCTGATACGTAACGGGATGGGAGTTAATTGTTGAATTTTCATTCCTTTATGTATCAATTTTGGAACTATATTGTTGGAACATTTATTTATTATTAAGAGGATTATTGAAATGATTATTTATGTTGGGGCCTTTGTGCCAAGATTTTGTTGAAGTTGATTATATTTTAAAAAAGACTTTTCCGCTGCAATTATTTATGAGATTAAAGTTGTTGAAGTTAAATAGTTTTATTTTCTATTTAACAAATTTTGAAAAGTAATGTGACATGCCCGTTTGTTGACTACTCTGATCAAATATATTATTATTACGTTGTTTTGGGAAACGGGGTGTTACACGCTCGCCACCGTGAGTAGCTGCTCTCGCCTCGCGAGCTGTGCAGTAGCAAATTGCCCGTTTATGTTCTTGTGTCTTTTTCACATGTTTCCGTTTTGATTTGGACTTTGATATGAACATAAAATTTGTTGATAGTTGTGCTCGCGATTTTCGGGTATCAATCCATTTATTGGTTTTGAACCGTCAATCTTTGAACTCTCAATTTTTATCCGCGGGAAGGGAAAAAACGAGTAAAAAACCCTTTTTTAGAGATTAAGGTCCGGGGGTTGGTTTCGACTAGGGAAGGTGTTAAGCACCCTAACCGACTTCGGTACTCCGAAGGAGCCTCTCACCTAAATTAAACTTGTGCTAATTATTCGCTTAATTATTTGTGAAAAATGTTGCCTAAAATCTAAATGAAAGAATGGAGGGAGAAGAAGTATGTTTTTTGTTGTTTTTATTGATTTGGAAAGACATAAGCCTTTTGCCTACATACCCGAAGACGGGATCAAAATCATGTAGTTCACCTCAAAAATTTCGTTTGGTGAGTTGTGTTAATTTTAACAATTTTGAAAAAAAGGTTTTAAGAAGGAGATTAGAGGCCTCAAGGCATAAGGAAGAAAAATAATGTGAGGTTGGTTCAATTTTAATTATGAAAATAAAGTCTAAAATGAGAATTAAATTCATTAAGCATTTGACCAAGAAAATAAAAGGAAAAAGATCACTTGGTTTGTTTCCAAGGTTTGTTAAGAAATTTTTTTTGGAGTTTTGATTATTTGATTTTTTTGGAAATTTGATTTTTCTAAGTTAAGCGTAAACTAAAAACTATACGTAACGGCGTGAGGTAATAAAGAGCGAGAAGTTTACAAAGGACGTTGGATCCTAAGCAAATCCTCGAGTTTGAAATGAACCTAAAATTACTAATAGTTTGATTTTAAGAAAATAATTAAAGTCCAATTATTAACCTAATTTTGTCCCTAATTCTTTTTTTGGTCCTTGATCGCGGTAACGACATAAAGCGGTAAAATAAATAAATAAAGTGTGTGATAGTGTCGGTGTGTGTGTCGGTGCATATTTTATTTGCATAATTTACATGGTCCCTAGATACATGCTAAAGTCTTGCGAAAAATAAAAATGCAAAAATAAATTAAATTACATTTAATCCTAAGTACCTACTAAAATGAAAGCGACAAATAACTATGAATGATAGAAAATAAATAAATATGTATGCAAACATAACAAAAATAAATATGCAAGAGAAATATGCAATAATAAAAAATGAGCTAAAATGTCATGGTTAACAAGAGCATAAACACATATCAAAATAAAGGACATAAACAAATAATAATAATTTTTGTGGATTTTAGAGAAAATATAGAAATTAAAACAAAGTTATGGAAAATAAAGAAAATATTTAAAAGAGCTAAAAATAAAAAAAAAGTGGCTCAAATGTCCAGATTGAATCTGAGCCATAAGATTGATCATGATGCTCAAATTCAATCATAGAGACTTTGATCATAGCCTCTAGATCAATCAAAAGGTGCAACAAATATAGAACACAAGGCAGTACTGTAGCTTAAAAACACATGAATCCTCCCAACAGCATCCTGGGACGTTGGATCTAAGATCCAACGGCCTAGTCTTGAGGTCACATGGCTACACAATAAATAAATGCACAGGATTTAAAAAAAGAGAATAAAACACAGCCACATGATGAAGATCAAAGGGTAGAGAGGAAAGGGAGAGAGAAAACGCGTGAACCGGTCCGGTTCAGGAGAACCGACCAGTTCTCGTACATCTATAAAAGGACCAAAGGTCTGGTTTTGAGTCATTTGTAACACCACCTTCTCTCTCTAAGTTTAACTTAGAGAGAGAAGCTCTCCCTTCTCTCTAAAAGCCAGTTCACCGGAGGTAAAGGGAAGGAGAAGACCGGAGCTTCTCCGGCGCGGCGGTTGGCCGTAGCGTCGCCGTGCCGGAGTTTTTTTACCTTTTTTTTTTTGAAATTTTTTTCACGAAAAGGTCCCTCTTTTCCTCCTCTTTACGGATCTATGGTCTAAATTCAACAAAACACAACCATAAAGCCTAGATCTACAAAAAAGGGTTCGAAATTTTATCTCTTTTTACCTCTTCTCTCTTCCTTTCTCGAGTTCGGTTTCGTTTGTGTTGTTGGGAGATGAATCCGGTTGCTGTTATTCCTGTTCGGATTCGTTTGAGTCCGTGTTGCTGGGTTTGGTTCCGTTCGTCACTGTTCACGTTGTGTTGTAGTTCGGATTTGTGTTGTTCTTGTGGAAAAAATGAAACGTGATTGTTGTTGGAATCTGTTTGAGTTTTTGTTCTTGTGTTCTTATTTTTTTAATTTCTACTATTTGATTCTGGGTTGGTGAATGTGAAAAGGAAATTAGGGTTTGTGTGTATGAATCATGGATTGCGGCTGCTGTTGCTACAGTTCTTGGGCAGTGTGTCTGAGACATTCAATGATTAGACAGCCTATAAATAGTGACCCACTAGGTTGTGCCTGAGGAAAAAAAATCTAGACCAAAATGCCCTTGGGTTGGACAGTTACATGTACCAAAACAAAAGACCAAGACTTAACAAAAATAATAATAAAATAACAAATAAAATTTATATAAAGAAAAAAAACAATGTCACTCACGTGACATATAAATGCTAAAATGAAAATGAAAATACAAATGAAAGATAAACTAATAAAAATAACAAAATAATAAAATGGAACAAAATAAAAAGATAAAATTAAAATTGTCCCTTCGGAACCAAATGAGGTACTTCAAAGTAACCTCTCTGCCAGAATTTCGTCTGAAATGACGAGACTTCTCAGTCTATAAAGCGAGTAAAAATGAGAAAATAGCAGCGAAATGTTGTAAAAAGACAAGACAAAAATGAGATTTAAGCGGATAAAAGTTTGAGAAAAGATGAGTAAAAGGTTTGCAAAGCGTACAGATAAAATGCTGAGATATATATATGTAGAATGTTGAGAAAAAACTGATAAAATACCGTGAAATAAAATGTAGAAATTGGAGAAAACAACTCGATAAAACGAGCTTAAATGACGAGTAAAAAGAAAACAAACGGTCAAAAATTGGGGTATGACAGATGCCCCTATTTAAATTTCTTCGCCACAGAGGTTTGAAAACGAAAGTTTCAGACTGATGGGTCGAGGAGACTTAAATATCAGAGTACACCATTTTTGATCTGTATTAACTACAAAATGTTATGAATGCAATGTTGTGAATGCAATGTTAAGTGCGGTGTTGTGAATGCAAGATGATAAGATGACCTGACTGGGGACAAGAGTTCATTGGGGAATAAAAGCTTGAAAATGATAAAGGTAAATGCGATGTTGGTGTTTGCTGTCATTGTTGGAGAGCAAGACACGGGTAAAAAGCATTAAATGTAGGGTTGTGTTTGCTGTCATTGTTGGAGAGCAAGACACGGGAAAAACAGTAAATGTAGGGTTGTGTTTGCTGTCATTGTTGGAGAGCAAGACACGGGTAAAAAGCAGTAAATGTAGGGTTGTGTTTGCTGTCATTGTTGGAGAGCAAGACACAGGAAAAGCAGTAAATGTAGGGTTGTGTTTGCTGTCATTGTTGGAGAGCAAGACACGGGAAAAGCAGTAAATGTAGGGTTGTGTTTGCTGTCATTGTTGGAGAGCAAGACACGGGAAAAGCGGTAAATGTAGTGTTGTGTTTGCTGTCATTGTTGGAGAGCAAGACACGGGTAAAAAGCAGTAAATGTAGTGTTGGAGAGGTAAAACTTGAGAAAACACTGTGGAAAAATGAAATGTGTATTTTGTAAACTGATGGTTTGTAGAACCTGCCACTTGAAGTGTATACTTGGTGATATCTTTGGGTTAGACACACTGGGGATGACATTTTGTTGTTTTGTTTGTTTCTTGGATTATGTTGAATCAACACTCAAGGTGGTCGATGCAATTGCGTGTAGATGACTTCTGTATGTATGTACGTGCATGAAAGTGAACGTGTGTGCTTGTGAATGCATGAATATATGAATGTATGTGACTGCGCATGCATGTAGGTATAAATGTATGTATGTATGCATGTATGAGCATTGGTGACGGTAGACAACTTGATGAGACAAAACTGGACGGTTAGGGTGAGAGTCGGACCCAAGTCGCAAACACAAACACTTGGCAAACTTCCTTGAAGATAGTAACACTGGAGAGAGATCAAGTCATCGCCAAGGTGAAGCCCAGTATGAAGTAAACATCCTCGTAGGAATAAAATCCGCTAATCAAAAGTCTGGCAGAAGTCGCCATTTCCGAACCAATCTTAAGCTCTCCCTCATGGGTACATTTCACTAGTCATGCTTTTCTCTTTTCCTTTCTTTCTTTTGAATCCCTAACTTTTGCCTGGACCGCCCTTTTGGGTTTTCAATCCACCGGGATGCTCATTCTTGCCTAAGCCGCCTTTTTAGGTTTTCGACTTAGCGAGCTCTTCTTTTTTTTTTTTTTTACATGTATACATATTTTTTGAAGCGATGACTAGGTTCGTACTGCTGAATCTAACTGCTCTTAAGAAGCAAACCGACACCCGTTCCTGTGATAAAAGAGTTTTAAGATAACATGCTTGTCATTTTGTTTGTTTTTTTTCTTTAAGAAAATGTAAAAAGGGGTTTTTTCAAAGTATTTTCAAAGTTTTTTGCTTCAAGTATTAATATTAACAATAGAAGAGAAAACTACACATAGAAATAACTAGGAATTCCAAAAAAAACATAGGCTCAAATTGATTTAGAAGAGTGGTAACCGGCCAAAGGCATGGCTCCACGGATTACAAAGTTTTGGAAAATGGTAATTATATTGTGAGATACGTTGAACATGAATAACTGCTACATTCCCTAACAACTTCAAGTTCCGCCGCCTAGATGCTTCGCTTTGGAGAAATTGTGACAGCTACAGTGCCTTGAACGGGTAGTGCTCGTTCTGATGCAGTTACTTTGTCATAAATCCTTAACTTTTGCATAGATCGCCCTTGCGGGTTTTTAACCTATCAGGATAACTTTTTTTTTTTTATATTTGTCTCTAATTTTTGCCTGGACCGCCCTTTCGGGTTTTCAGTCCACCGAGACGCTCATTTTTGGTTCAAGCCGCCCTTTCGGGTTTTCGACCTGCCGAGCTGTTCTTTTTACATATTTTTAGACAAAGTATTTCTTGACTGCATCAGAATTCACAGGACGAGGGAGTTCATCACTGTCCATAGTTGTAAGAATCAAAGCACCACCGGAGAAAGCTCTCTTGACCACATAAGGACCTTCGTAATTAGGTGCCCACTTGCCCCTGGGATCTGGTTGAAAGGATTTGATACTCTTGACCACAAGATCTCCTTCTCGGAACTCGCGAGGGCGAACCTTTTTATCAAACGCTTGTTTCATCCTTGTTTGGTATAGCTGTCCATGGCACAGGGCAGTCATGCGTTTTTCTTCAATCAAATTCAACTGGTCGTACCGCTGCTGACACCATTCTGCTTCTGATAATTTGGCTTCCATCAAGACTCTCAAAGACGGGATTTCAACTTCCACAGGGAGCACAGCTTCTGTGCCATATACCAAAGAGAAGGGGGTTGCCCCTGTTGATGTGCGCACAGAGGTGCGATACCCATATAGAGCATAGGGCAACATCTCATGCCAATCCTTGTAAGTGACTACCATCTTCTGAATGATCTTCTTAATGTTCTTGTTCGCAGCCTCAACTGTACCATTCATCTGAGGACGATAAGGAGAAGAGTTGTGATGTTCAATCTTGAATTCGCTGCATAGCTCCTTCATCATGTTGTTATTCAGATTTGTACCATTATCCGTGATGATCTTATTAGGAACACCGTAGCGAGAAATGATGTTGTTCTTGATAAAACGGACCACCACTTGCTTGGTCACATTAGCATAAGATGCGGCTTCAACCCACTTAGTGAAGTAATCAATAGCCACTAGTATGAAACGATGCCCATTAGAAGCTTTTGGTTCAATTCAGCCAATCATGTCAATGCCCCACATAGAGAAAGGCCAAGGGGAAGAAATGACATTGAGCATAGACGGGGGTACATGAATCTTGTCCGCATAAATCTGGCACTTGTGGCACCTTTTGGCATAAAGATGACAATCTGCATGCATAGTGATCCAGTAATAGCCTGCTCTCAACGCTTTCTTAGCCATTGCATATCCACTGGAATGAGTTCCGCACGAGCCTTCATGGATCTCGTACATCAATAAGTCTGCTTCTCGTCGATCTACACACCTGAGTAGCACTGCATCAAAGTTTCTTTTATACAACACTTCCCCATTCAGGAAAAAATTATCAGATAATCTTCTTAGGGTTCTCTTGTCTTTGCGAGAGGGTCCAGGAGGGTACTCTTGAGTTTGAAGAAACACTTTGATATCATGAAACCACGGCTTATCATCAAAAACTGCTTCAGCTGCAAACACATAGGCCGGCCTTTCAAGGAAACGGATGCTGATCGAAGGCACCCGATTGTGGCGACTCACTTTGATCATTGAGGACAAAGTTGCTAAAGCGTCAGCCATCTGATTCTCATCACGAGGAATGTGATGTAACTCCACCTTGTTGAAGAAAGTCAATAATCGTCTAGCATAATCTCGATAAGGAATCAGACCAGCGTGGTGAGTCTCCCACTTTCCTTTGATTTGGTTAATTACCAAAGCTGAATCACCATATATGTCGATGTTCTTGATCCTCAAGTCGATAGCTTCTTCAATACCCATGATGCAAGCTTCATATTCTGCAATGTTATTTGTGCACTCGAAACGCAGTCTTGCAGAAAAAGGGATGTGATCTCCCTTGGGAGTGATGATGACTGCTCCAATTCCATTCCCGTAAACATTAACGACTCCGTCGAAAATCAAACCCCATTGAGATTCAGGATCAGGGCCTTCACCGAACAAGGGTTCATCACAGTCTTTCATCTTTAAATACATAATCTCTTCATCAGGAAAGTCAAACTTAATCTGTTGGTAGTCGTCAATCGGTTGATGGGCCAGATGGTCAGCGAGGATACTACCTTTGATTGCTTTTTGAGTGCGGTACACAATGTAATATTCAGACAACAACATTTGCCATCGTGCAATTCTACCAGTCAAGGCCAGTTTCTCAAAGATGTACTTGATTGGGTCCATTTTATATATCAACCAAGTGGTGTGATTGACCATATAATGACGAAGACGCTTGGCAGCCCAGGCTAGAGCACAACAGGTCTTTTCAAGTACAGAGTCTCGGGTCTCACAATCAGTGAACTTCTTGCTCAAATAGTAAATTGCATGCTCTTTCTTACCAGTCTCGTCTTGCTGCCCAAGTACACAACCCATGGAGTCTTATAACACGGTCAGGTACATAATCAAAGGTCTCCCTTCGACTGGAGGAACAAGAATCGGAGGTTCTGACAAATACTCTTTGATGCTGTTGAAAGCTTTCTGACAGTCTTCTGTCCAAACAATCCTTTGATCTTTACGGAGCAACATGAATATGGGCCCACACGTAGCAGTCATGTGAGAGATGAACCTGGAGATATAATTCAACCTTCCGAGAAAACCTCTAACTTGTTTTTCGGTTTGCGGAGCAGGCATATCTTGAATGGCTTTGACTTTGTCGGGATCAACTTCAATGCCCTTCTGAATGACAATAAAACCCAAAAGCTTTCCGGATCTTACACCAAAAGTACACTTGTTTGGATTCAGACGGAGCTTGTACTTCCTCAGCCGCTGAAACATCTTCAATAAGTACTCGACATGCTCTTCTTCAGTTCCTGACTTGACGATCATGTCATCTACATAGACTTCAATTTCCCTATGCATCATGTCATGAAAAATCTTGGTCATGCCTCTCTGGTAAGTGGCACCAGCATTTATCAATCCAAACGGCATCACCAGATAGCAAAAAGCACCCCACGGTGTGATAAAAGACGTCTTCTCCCTATCTTCTGGAGCCATTTTGATTTGATTGTAACCGGAGAAACCATCCATGAAGGAGAACACCTTGCATCTAGCAGTACTGTCCACCAATACATCAATGTGAGGTAAAGGGAAGTCATCCTTAGGGCTTGCCTTGTTCAAATCTCGGTAATCTACGCACATTCTGACCTTACCATCCTTCTTCGGAACAGGTACTATGTTGGCCAACCACTGTGGATATTCTGACGTGATCAACAAACCTGCATCAATTTGCTTCCGTACTTCTTCTTTGATCTTCAGGGCCATCTCGGGATGGGATCTTCTCAACTTTTGCTTGACTGGAGGACACTCAGGCTTCAACGGTAGGCGGTGCTCCACAACTTCGTGGTCTAGACCCGGCATGTCTTTGTACGTCCATGCAAATATGTCAGCATATTCCTTGAGAAGCGCAATTATTCTTTCCTTAACAGTCACATCCAGTAATGCACCGATCTTGATTTCTTTCTTATCCTCCTATGTACCCAAGTTGATAATTTCCACTTCTTCCTGATGCGGTTGAATGGCCTTCCTTTCTTGCTCTAGCATCCATCTAATCTCATCAGGTATCTCTTCATCCTCTTCCACCATAGCCTCATAGACGGGGAATTCAAAGTTGGGAGAGGGCGTAGAGTTACCATGTTCAACGGGTTCAGTTATGTTCAGTCTGCATATGAATTATGATTGATTTTAGCTAAAAAGTGAATGCAAACTTTTGAAAATTGATAAAAATAATAATGAAGAAGAAAAGTTTTTTTTTTTTTTTGGGTTTTTTGGTGTTACCATTTTTCCAAAAAAAGCAAAAAATGAAAACGAAAGTATGGATATTTATGTAAAAAGAGTAAAAAGGTCGTGATAGAGACGACCCTTTTCATTGATTAATATAAGTTCTTGAAGCAAAAAAAAACAACAGCCCTACATGATTTCACTTTCGCTCTGGGCAAAGCGAAAGGATTTTCTTTAAAGATAAAAAACAAACAAAGGACAAACATATTACTCAGACAATGATGTCACAGAAGGGATATCGGCTGCGATCCAATTGCAACATATTCCTCTAGGTATGACGAAAGGAGAAACTTCCTCTTGGGATTGGCCTTCCACAATTACATTGATTTCCGGCGGAACATTGATGAACCCGGCACTGTGGAATGTACCTCCTGCTGGACTGGTTACTTTTGTCTTGTGGGTAGAGAAACCCAAACCTTCTTTCCTTTGATTCTCTGGCAACTGTACAAGCTGACCCCATCCTGTACCAATCTTTGAGCATCCTTCAGGGAAGCCATGCATGTCCCTCCTTTCTTAGCATTTTCTTTGACAGAGAAACCTTGAACTGATGCCTCATCTACATCACCCCCACTGATATACGAGAAGGCCGACTGATAAACTTTTAGCAAGTGTACTAAAAATGCATCGAAGTAATAAAATAAGTTCGTATCCACGAGGACTGCGTTAATCTCAATTTGGCAATAAAGTTAATATTTAGGATGTATAAATTATTTTCTAAAAGTATATTTGATTTGATTGAATAAAATTAAATAACAGAAAATATAGATTCAGTTAGAAAATATAAATTCGTTTAGAAGATATAGATTCAATTAGAAAATATAGATTCTGTTAGAAAATATATATTCGGTTAGAAAATAAAGATTTGATTAGAAAATATAGAGAGATGAGATCAGGTCCTTCGAATCCTCTAATGTTCCCCTAATTGGTATACTGCACTCTATTCTTATGGATGATTCTCTAGTCCCACGATAGTTAACAAATTAGTCCTAATCAATCCCTTGAGTTAGGACCCTCTTCTTAAACTACAGCCCCTAATTCCTTAGGTGGTCTATGTAACAGCCCGTTTTTTCGCGTTTGTTTTATTTTAATTATTTTATTTTGTGTATTATTTTAATTGTGTGCATTTTCATATGTTTGTGCATTTGAGGGGTAATTAGTAATTGGGAGGATAGCGTTTTATCGTTTTTCTAAGATAGGACCGTTTTATTAATTAAGTTGTCGGAGCGCGTTAATTAATTAGTTATCGTTGGTGTGTATTTAGTAGATTGGTGTGAGCCCATTCATTTATTCATTTGTGTGTTTAAGGCCCATTAAGGGAGAGGGAGTATATAAGCTTAGTTTTTAGTAACTAGGTTAGAAACTTGTTCATTTTCACACAAACACAAGAGGAGGCAAATTGGGGCTAGAGAGAAGAACAAGAGAAAGGGTTGAAGAGCTAGAAGAGGGTTTCACACCTAGGAGCTAAATTGAAGCTAGAATTGTTGATTCTTGGTGCTAGATGTAACACTCTAAATTCTATTTTATGATTTGTGGTGATTTTAGTATGTTTTGGTGCATTTTATATAAGATATTGATTTATATGATAATTGTGGTGTGTTTAATTGTTTTTACAAAATTATTTATGTAATTTAAGAAATTAGAGGAATAATATTATTTTGGAGGATTTATGAAAATAGTAGAAAATACTAATATTTGACAAAGGGGTTTAATTGGAGTTAATAGGAATTAGGAAGGATTAATGAGAAATTAAAAGGGGTTTTAGTGTGGGAGTAAAGAGTAAAAAGAAGTTACTTTTGAGGAGGGAGAGAATTAGTCAGTAAAGGAAAGAAAGAAAAGGAATACGTATCAGTAAGAAAACAAGAACAGACCTTTGAAAATATCACCAAAACAGTCAAAAATACATCAAGAACACACTATAATTTTCCAGGAATTTTGCAAGAAATTTTGGCATGCATAGGGGTTCAAATAACAAGAATTAAAGGTGTATATAGCAAGAAAATTCAAAAAAATCACAGAAAAAGCTTAAAGCCCATGGATCTACGGCCCAAACCCACGGATCTGATGGATCCGGATCAAGCTAACGCTCCAGGAGCGTTGGATTGATCCAGATCCATCAGGATCTGAATCAAACGGTCAGTAAAGAGAGGAGATGGACCGGGTTTTGGGTCGACCCGACCCAGCACATGTATAAAAAGGCAAAAAACCCGGATTCTTTCATTTCTTTCATTCTTTTTCTCCCTCTCTTCTCCGCCGCTCTCTCTGAAACCCTAGACCTAAACCATTGAATCTAAACCTAAACCCGTTCGAATCATGCTTCAATTGGTTCAATTCTCTATCCTAAACATGAATCTGCCATACGAAATTACATACGAACAAGTAATCGGTGTAAATCTTGAGATTTCTTACGGTTTTGGACTTTTGTTCTTCCGTTTTTGCATCGAAACTTCGTGATGCTTCGTAGATCCACTCCGGTTTGGTTCCGTTATGAATCTTGAAGTTTTCACGTCCTTTTTAAAGTTTGTTAGGGTTTCACCCCTTTTCTGAATGAAACGTTTTGAAACCTCATTGATTTACACCGGTTAAGACCTATTGATGCTTTTCAACACGAAGAAGATGAAGTTCGAGTATTACCTGAGTTTTAAACGGAGATTTGAGTCGAAATCTTCGGAAAACTTTGAATCTTGATTCTGTTTCGTTGATTTCTTGGTTTGAATTTGGAAATAAACCGGTAATTCTCTTCTTTTTCTCTTAACTGGTTCGGATCCTGTGAAATTTCCCTTTCTTCCTCTTCTCAGTAGCTTCTGTGATCGCGTTTAGGGTTTGTGGCCTCGTGCTACGGATCTTGAATTGCTTGAATTGCAGAAGCTCACTGCTCAGTGATGAAGGTTCTGGTGAATCTCTGAGAGCAGTTGCGAAAACTCCATTGATTCACCTTGAATTGCTTGCAAGAAACAGTTAGGGTTTGTGAAAACTCCTTTGTGTTCTTCTGATTTTCTGGATTGATTGCAATTTTGATCTAACTGAATCAGAGAGAGAAAAATTATTCTGTTTGTGTTGATGTGGCGTGATTCTGTGTATCTGTGTACTATTTATAGCCTGCCATGTGTGCCTGCGAGCCAATAGGGATGTGACACGTGGAATTGAACCCTTGCGTGGCACCTGTGAACTGATTTTAACTCAAAGGACCTTTCTGCAAAAAATAAGACTAAGAGGCCTAATCTGCAATTTTAAAATTGAAGGACTGAACTGCAAAAAAAAAGGAATTTGGACTGCTTTTGAAAAATGAAAGGAATTGGACTGTTTTAGGAAATAAAATTTGGACACTTTTGCAATTTAAAACAAAGTTTGGACTGAATTGCAATTTTTGAAAGTATTGGGACTAAAATGCAATAATGATAAAATTGGTTAAAAATGTAATCTGAAATACAACGTAAAGTGAAACGGTTAAAATTGACAAAATGGACTAAAAACGAACAAACTACCAAAATGAGGTATTCTAAAATACCTCTCTGCCCAAAATTTGTTTGATGTGAAAAGACTAAAATGCCCCTGGGGCAAAAACGACTCAAACTGACTCAGATGCAAAACTAAGACGATTTTTGTACAAAATTTGATTACTGATTCATGCAAACAAATTGATAAGACTCAGGGACAAATTGCAGGGACTAAAATGGGTTCCTTTGTAGGAAATGACCAAAATACCCTTTTGTATGATCTTATGCAAAAATTTAAAAGACTGAAGCAGTAACGTATGCAGCTGAAGCATAGTAGAAAACACGGTGGATTTGAAAGTATTAGAAAATAGCAGAGGAATTTGAATGAGTATTTTTAGGTCCAAAATGAGGGTATAACAGCTGCCCCTATTTAAGTTTCTTCGTTTGGAGAGTCAAGAGATAGAGTCTTTGGCTTGACGCGACGAAGATACTTAAATATCGACATTAGCACTGATTTTGGGCGTAAAAATACATTTGTAAATGCTATGTATGCCATGCAACATTTGTGTTATGAATGCAAGACAAACTGAGAATCGACTTTAACAAAATATGTCGTATCCATTGCGGGACTGGTAGACATTAACAGAATAGCAAAAAATGAAGTATGTCGTATCCATTGCGGGACTGGTTGACATTAACAGAATAACAAGACTCACTGGGGAGACTTAATAGCACATTTGACAGGTACAAGTTGTTCTTGGATGCGAACTAGCCACTTGACCGGGAATGTTGACAACAAAAGGGCACAAGCTGCTCTTGTACTTGAGCTGGTCACTTGGCTGAAAGAAAATATAGAAAGCACAAGCTGTTCTTGGACACGAACTAGTTACTTGGCTGAAGGAAAACAAAGTAGAAAGCACAAGCCGTTCTTGGACATGAACTAGTTACTTGGCTGACAGGAAACAAAATAGAAAGCATGAGCTGTTCTTGGATCTGAACTAGTCGCTCGGCGGATATCAAAAGGATAGGTACAAGCTGTTCTGGGACGCGAACTTGCTGCTTGACCGAAAACAGGGACAAATTGATAGGCACAAGCTGTTCTTGGGTGCGAACTAGCCACTTGGCCGTTAACAGAAACAAATTGTATTTGAAAAAGAATTGAATTTGATTGACATAACTGCAGGAGCTTGAATTTGACAGGAATGTTAGAACAAGACTGTTGAATCTTGGAATTGACAAGACAGTAGACATTTGTTGTTAGAATAAATTTGAAATTGACATGATTGATTTTGATTGAGATTAACATAGGGATTGGGAATGCAGATGCGTATGAATAGCATGACAATTTTATCAAATGCATGAACACATAGGATGCATGATTATGCATGTATGAATGCTTGGGAATGCATGATGATTGGCAGTTTGTAGACAGAATTCCGCAGAGACAGACAAATCATTGGAATATTGGGCACGTAATGGCTCGCGCTCGGACATGTACTTGCAAAAGTTCCTGTTCTGGGGATACCGTCGCTTGAAGATACATCGAGACCATCACTTGAAGGCAAGAAGTAGTAAAATCGTAGAAAAAAACAGTCTGAATGGTATTGCCGCTTGTTGGAACAGTCACGTAGGTGCTTCGGACATCGCATCTGTGGTCAATGCTTTTGCATGTTTTTTATTTCTTTTTCATTTTTATTTTCATCATCCCATTTTTGCCTGGATCGCCCTTTCGGGTTTTCGACCCACCGGGGAATAGTTTTTTTTTCAAATGCCCCTGTTTTTGCCTGAATTGCCTTTGAAGGTTGTCAATCCATCGGGGTGCTCATTTTTGCCTAAGCCGCCCTTTCGGGTTTTCGACTTAGCGAGCATACTCATTTTTCATGCTTTTCATTCTGTTTTTTCATTCTTGCCATTGACCACAGACCGTCACTGGGGGGAAAGCTTGCTAGCAACTTGAATTGGAACTGATATCAATGTGGATTTGTTCATGCATGTTCATTTGAATGTACCTAGCTGTTCAGGCTTGTTTTCAAAATGCTCGAAAATTTTCAATTTTCAGAATGTTTATTCCAGACATGCATCATTATTAACATAGAAAAAATCTTTTGTACAAAGCTTTGAAAATAGAATAGAAAAAGAGTGCCAAACAAAAGCATAGGCTCAAATCGATGTATAAGGGTGGTAATCAGCCGAAGGCGTGACTCCACGGATTTACAAAGCTTGGAAAATGGTAATTTTATTGGTTGGTGGTACATTGAACACAGTAACTACTATGGTATCTGAAACTCTTGAATCCACAGGCGTCGGAACCTCGGATGAGAACCGCCAATCATCAGTCGCAAAGATCCCAAGGGGAATGGTAACTTGCCAGATATAGTCAATTGTCTTTTATTTCAATCTCATTTTTGCATGAACCGCCCTTTCAGGTTTTCGGCTCATCGAGACGCTCATTTTTGCCTGAGTTAGATGTAATCTCAGCGAGCTTTTACATTTTTGTTTCTTGTCCCTTATTTTGCCTGGATCGCCCTTTCGGGTTTTCGATCCACCGGGAAGCGCATTTTTGCCTAGGCCGCCCTTTCGGGTTTTCGACCTACCACGCTGTTCTTTTCATATCTAGACAAAATATGTCTTGACTATATCAGCATTCACAGGATTCGGAAGTTCTACACCATCCATGTGTGTGAGTATCAAAGCACCGCCAAAGAAAGCCTTCTTGACAACATAAGGTCCCTCATAGTTAGGCGTCCATTTGCCCCTTGGATCGGGTTGCTGACTCATTCTTCTCTTCAACACGAGGTCACCCTCTTTGAATTCTCGAGGACGGACTTTCTTGTCAAAAGCATTTTTCATCCTTGTTTGATACATCTGACCGTGAGCCAAAGCATCAAGGCGTCTTTCTTCAATCAAATTCAACTGGTCGTACCGACTCTGGCACCATTCAGCCTCAGACAACTTTGCTTCCATAATCACACGGAGAGATGGAATCTCCACTTCCAATGGGAGGACTGCTTCCATGCCGTATACAAGAGAAAAAGGCGTTGCCCCGGTTGAACTACGGACTGTAGTGCGGTAGCCGTGTAAAGCATAGGGCAACATCTCATGCCAGTCTTTGTATGTTGTTACCATCTTCTGCACAATCTTCTTGATGTTCTTATTGGCAGCCTCAACTGCACCATTCATCTGAGGTCTGTAAGGAGAAGAATTGTGGTGTTCAATCTTGAATTTCTCGCATAAGGCCTACACCATGTCATTGTTCAGGTTGGTACCGTTGTCAGTGATGATCTTGCTAGGGACACCATACCGACAGATGATGTTGTTCTTGATGAATCTGACTACCACTTGCTTAGTCACGTTGGCATATGATGCAGCTTCAACCCATTTGGTGAAATAATCGATTGCTACCAGGATAAAACGATGACCGTTCGAAGCTTTTGGTTTAATTCTTCCGATCATATCAATGCCCCACATAGAGAAAGGCCATGGAGAAGACATAACATTGAGGGTGTGCGGAGGCACATGGATCTTATCAGCATATATTTGACATTTGTGGCACTTCCTGGCATATTGATAGCAATCGCGCTCCATGGTCATCCAGTAGTAACCAGCTCTCAACAGCTTTCTAGACATAGCATGCCCCGATGCGTGGGTCCCAAAGGTGCCATCGTGCACATCGTGCATTAGCTGTTCTGCTTCACATTCATCAACACATCTTAACAACACCATATCGAAATTCCTTTTGTACAGGATATCACCGTCCAGCAGGAACTTGCTAGCCAACCTGCGCAAGGTCTTTTTGTCTTTGTTGGAAGCATCCGGCGGATATTCACTGCTCTGTAAAAACTGCTTGATATCATAATACCAGGGTTTGTTGTCGACTCCGCCTGAACTCGTCTGTACAATTGCATCACTGACAGTAAACACATGAGCGGGCCGGTCTAAGCGTTGTACTTTGATCATCGGCACATGATTCCAATGGTTCACTCGGAACATGGAGGATAAGGTAGCAAGAGCATCTGCCATTTGGTTCTCCTCTCGGGGAATATGGTGCAACTCGACCTTTGTAAAATACGTCAACAGACGCCTTGCATAATCACGGTAAGGGATCAAATTAGCATGATGGGTCTCCCATTCTCCCTTTATCTGGTTGATGACTAGTGCAGAGTCTCCATAGATGTCGAGATGCTTGATTCTCATATCGATGGCTTCTTCAATTCCCAGGATGCACGCTTCATATTCGGCCACGTTGTTGGTGCATTCAAACACAATCCGGGCTGTGAAAGGGATGTGATGCCCCTGCGGAGCCACAATTACTACGCCAATTCCTCGGCCATAGGCATTAACAGCACCATCAAAGACCAATCCCCACTTGCTATCAGGGTCTGGACCTTCACCGATCAGTGGTTCTTCACAGTCTCTTGACTTTAAAAACATAACCTCTTCGTCGGGGAAATCGAACTTCAAAGGTTGATAGTCATCGAGCGGTTGGCAAGCAAGATGGTCA
The DNA here is from genome assembly GCA_958299785.1 of Medicago lupulina. Classification (NCBI taxonomy): domain Eukaryota; kingdom Viridiplantae; phylum Streptophyta; class Magnoliopsida; order Fabales; family Fabaceae; genus Medicago; species Medicago lupulina. The sequence goes on along the minus strand of OY283145.1, from coordinate 21,209,584 downwards.
GCCAGGATACTCCCTCTAATGGCTTTCTGAGCTTTAAACACAATATCATACTCTGACAGTAACATTTGCCAGCGTGCTATTTTTCCAGTGACGGCCGGTTTCTCAAAGATGTACTTGATTGGATCCATCCGGGATATCAACCAAGTTGTATGATTTATCAAGTAATGACGCAGGCGTTTGGCAGCCCAGGCTAGTGCACAACAGGTTTTCTCGAGCATTGTGTACCGAGTCTCACAATCGGTGAATTTCTTGCTCAAATAGTAGATTGCATGCTCTTTCTTTCCAGTTTCATCTTGCTGACCGAGCACACATCCCATGGATTCATCCAACACTGACAAATACATAATCAGAGGCCTTCCGTCCACGGGAGGGACAAGGATAGGAGGTTCTAGCAAATAACTCTTGATGTTGTCGAAAGCTTCTTGGCATTCATCATTCCATACCACAGGTTGATTCTTCCTGAGTAACTTGAAAATCGGCCCGCAGGTCGCAGTCATGTGAGATATAAATCTGGAAATGTAGTTCAAACGCCCGAGGAACCCTCTGACCTGCTTCTCGGTTTGCGGAGCCGGCATCTCACGGATAGCTCGGACTTTATCAGGATCTACTTCAATGCCTCTCTGACTGACAATGTAGCCTAGCAACTTCCCGGACCTAACACCGAACGTACATTTGTTTGGATTCAGCCGAAGCTTGTACTTCCTCAACCTTTCAAACATCTTAGCCAAATATTCGACGTGTTGCTCTTCATCGCTTGACTTGACAATCATGTCGTCTACATACACTTCAACCTCTTTGTGAATCATGTCATGGAACAAAGTGGTCATCCCCCTTTGGTAGGTAGCACCAGCATTTATTAGACCGAACGACATTGCTTTGCAATAGAAAGTTCCCCACGGAGTGATGAACGACGTCTTCTCTCTATCTTTGGGTGACATTTTGATTTGGTTATAACCAGAAAAACCGTCCATGAAGGAGAACACCTTGCACTGGGCAGTATTGTCAACAAGCACATCGATGTGAGGTAATGGGAAATTGTCCTTCAAGCTTGCTCTATTCAAATCTCTGTAATCAACACACATCCGGACCTTACCGTCCTTCTTTGGCACTGGCACAATGTTAGCAACCCACTCGGGATACTCAACTGTCATGAGAAAACCCGCGTCGATCTGCTTCTGCACTTCACCTTTGATCTTCAGAGCCATGTCCGGCCGAGTCCGTCTCAACTTTTGTCTGACGGGAGGACAGTCTGGTTTTGTCGGTATCCGGTGTTCCACAATCTGGGGATCCAAACCTGGCATATCCTCGTATGACCATGCAAAAATGTCCGAGTATTCGCGGAGAAGCTGGAAGATCCTCTTCTTGACCCCTTCCTCCAATGCAGCACCGACTTTGATCTCTCTTTTGTTATCCTCAGTACCCAAGTTGATTAGCTCGATCTCCTCCTGATGAGGCCGAATGGTTTTCTCTTCTTGTTCAAGCAATCGGGCAATCTCGTCTGGTATATCGTCACTATCCTCATCTTCGGCCTCAAACACCGGGGATTCAACAGTTTGGAGAAACATAGGGTCACTGTGTTCAACGGGTTTATTTTGGTTCGATCTGCGTGACATGATTGGATGATTTTTTAGAAAATAGTTTTCATGCAGATCTTTGAAATTAATAAGAAAATACAAATGTTTTGGTTTTTTCTGGCATTACCATTATTTCCAAGGGAAAAGCATTAAAGAAAGAAAAAGAGTCGTGAAAGAAACGACGTTTTTTATTGATAATGGTGATGTCGGAAAAAACATGCCCTTTACAAAAGTGTCGCTTCCGTCTTGGGCAGGACGGAAGGATTGTTATTTTGAAACAAGAGCCTAGACAGCAAGACATATTACTTAGAATCATGCACAAACACAGGGAGATTGATAACGTTCCAGTTCTTTGCAATGCCTCCTGGTGTCACAAACGTGGGTCTAGCCCCTCTTTCAGCAGCACCGTCGAGAATTGCATTGGCAAATCCAGTACTACGGAACGTTCCAGTTGACACGCCTGACGTCGGAGAGAAACCGAGACCCTCTTTGTGTTTGTTGTCCAGCAGCTGTATCAATTGGCCCCAACCGGCGGCCTGACCCTCCTGAACGGCTTTCTGCGCATCTTTCAACGAAGCCATAGCAGCACTAGCTCTCTTGGGCTCTACACCTTCGATAGTCAAACCCTGGAATGCAGTTCCCTCGGCGGATTTAGCTTCGATGCAAGAGAAGGATGATAACTGACTGACCAGATAAGCTTCTTCCCCATGCACTGTCACAAGTTTACCATTCCTTACGAACTTTAGCTTCTGATGGAGGGTAGAAGTAACTGCTCCGGCCTCGTGTATCCACGGTCTCCCGAGAAGGCAACTGTATGAGGCATCTATGTCCATAACCTGGAAAGTAATCATGAATGTTTCAGGACCAATAGTCATGGGGAGATCTACTTCTCCAAGCACAGTTTTGCGGGAACCATCGAAAGCCTTGACTAGGAAAGTACTCCTTCTCAAAGGAACTCCTTGACAACTCAACTGATCCAAAGTCGACTTAGGCATCACATTCAACGACGACCCAGTGTCTACCAACACGTTGGACAGCATATCTGCTTTGCAGTTAATGGAAATGTGCAGGGCCAAGTTGTGGTGCCTCCCTGCCTCTGGAAGTTCATCTTCACCAAACCAAAGGTTACTGCAAGCAGTGATGTTAGCCACTATCCCACCAAATTGATCCTCTGTGACTTCGTGGTCGACATATGCTTGTTCCAACACCTTCAACAATACGTTCCTGTGAGCCTCCGAACTAAGGAGTAGGGACAAAATGGATATCTTCGAAGGGGTTTGTAACAACTGGTCAACGATCTTATAATCGCTTTTCTTGATTATCTTCAAAATCTCATCCAGATTGGAATCTTCAATGGAATGGCCTGGACGGCTGGTACTTTCAACAACAGGAGGGATTGTCAATGGAGTAGTCTTATCGGCAGGAATCGTAACTGGCGCATCATCTTTCTTTTGGAACAAAAGGGGTCGGACCTTGCCGCTCCTCAAAGCCGTCACTTCAGCGATACTGCCTACTGTGCTTGAGGACACCAAAGGTACTTCTTTCCTGTTTTCCAACATAGTCGCACTGTACTTGTACGGGATAGCTTTCGCAGAAGTATATGGCACTAGACCAGGCAACCGTATGACCAACGGTTCAACGTCCTTCCTGGCGGGTGCGCTCTTGACCGGAGTATCGTGGAAGATCGGCACTATCATGCAAACATCACTGGTAGTCAGGTAGTTGTCATTCATCAAGCTTTGGATATCAGTCTGGACTACGCTGCAACCCATAGGGTTCTGGAGGCATTCATAGCAGGTGGCATGATCGTGGCTGAACAGAGCAGCTTGGCGCAATTTGATATGCAGCGGCACTAGAGGAGTAGCAACATTACGGACATTGAGACGAGGGATTTCTTCACATACTCCGATCATATTCACGGCGGCATGGTTGGGGAGTGGATTGTCGAGCACATGTGGGACATTGTTTTCAAAAGATAGCTTTCCCTGGTCGATCAACTTCTTCACAATGTATTTCAGAGCGTAGCAACCTTCTACATCATGACCTAGGGCGCCTTGGTGGAAATCACATCTGAGATCGGAGCGGAACCTGGGAGGCAATGGGTTTGGCGGAGGCTTGCCAGGTCTAGTGGTGCAATACCCCTTATGTAACAGAGTTGGGAGTAGTTCAGCATACACCATTGGTATCGGCGGGAAAGATGGTCTAGATTGAGGGCCTTGTTGTTGTTGTTGCGGTTGTTGTTGAGCTAGTGGTTGTTGTTGCATTTGTTGGGCGATGGCATTAATAGGGACCTGAGGCTGGCCCGGTAGTGGAGGGTATTGATGGTAAAACGGCGGATAGAACGGATGCTGGGCATACTGTAGGTACTGATACGGTTGAGGCAGTTGTGTAGCATTGACGGGAGCGGCAGTGGCAGACTGATTGGTTCCGGCAGACACCATTCCAACTTCTGATTCCTTTTTCTTATGGTGACCATTGCCGTATTTCTTCGGTGCATTCGAGGACTCACCCTTCTCAAACACGATAATCCCCTCTCGGACAGCTTCCTCCAAGCGGGTCCCCATAGTGACCATCTCAGAGAAGTTGCTTGGGGCAGCGATAATCATTCTCTCAACATAATCTTTCTTCAGGGTTTTCAAGAATGTTTGAGTCATTTCTTCCTCGTCCAAAGCAGGAGTGATACGGGCAGCTGCCCCTCTCCACCTCTATGCATATTCGCGAAAGCTTTCGTCCTTTTTCTGAGAAAGAGACCGGAGGAATTCTCTATTCGGCTTGAGCCTGGTGTTGAATCCATAGTGGCTCTTAAAAGCAGTAGCCAGATCATCAAAAGTGTGAATATCATCCTTGCTCAAACCGGTGTACCACTCCGCGGCATCTTCCATTAGGCTGTCCTGGAAGCAATGGATCATAAGCGAATCATTGTCTGCATGGTTAGCCATCTTCCGGACGTACTTGATGATATGGTTCTGGGGGCAAGTCAGCCCATTGTAGCGGTCAAATTCCGGGACCTTGAATTTCTTGGGGACATCCACCCTCGGCACTAAACAAAGGTTGTGGGTTCTGACGAGGTCACTGCTCCCGCGGTTGGCCTTAATCTCGCGACGGAGTTCTCTGGAAAGTTCCTCCATTCTTTCTTCCATAGTTCCCAACACAGGGGTCTTTCCACGGTAATCATTAGCATTGGCGCCTTGAGGCGTAGAGTGCACAATCGGATCTGTGTAGAGGGTTGACTGAGGCAAGGTAGTATGAAGAGATGCGGGATCTGGTGGGGGTATTTGACCAACATTAGCAGCACCTGAAGTCGCGGTCCCCGAAACACCGGCTGCGGTATTGGGAGAGTAATAAGATGGGAGCCCATAGGGGTATCCCCTCGGCATAGCAAGAGATGCGGCGGGAATCGCTTCGGTAGTTGCCTGGGTGGAAACGACCGATTGTTCTTGAGCTGCTATCAAGGCGGTCATGGCGTCGAGAGCTTTAGCTAACTCTTCTCTCACAGAAGCTAGTTCAGTACGGAGCTGCGCATTTTCTTCTTCCATAGCTACTTGATTTCTCCTTCTGTATTGTCTAGTCTGATGTACTCTGGTAGGTTGATCGGTCCTTCGAGCACGAGCCACTTTTCACACTGCGGCAGCAGAACCAGGAGGCAATGAGCACTTGGAAGTTTTTTGTGACTGATGAATGATGCATATGATGCATGATATGTGCAAATGCAGATGCAAAAATGACTCTTTTTATTACCAAAGGGTTTTTTAGACGAATTAGAATTCTTTGCAAACATTATTGGACTAACAAATTATTCAAAGCAAGTTGTTTTGATAAATCGAGCCAAGGGAGTAGGCTTCTGAAACATAAGCTGAACAAACAACATAATCAATAATCCATCCTATCATCCAGAACTAAGGAGTGACTGGGTAGTATTCGGAATCCGAGTCCGAAGCTAAACCACAATAACTGGCGAAGAAATCTCGACGACCTCTGACTCTCCTGGAGTCTCTCCTCAATAGATCATCCTTCTCCTCAAGCTCCTTCCTAACTCTGGCTAGTTCCTTCTTCAGCATTCGGTTCTCATGATCCTTCTGCTCATCTCTGCCATCCAAAGTCATGATCAAGTTCTCAGCCTCACTGTAACGGGCTTTCCATGCTCGCTTCTCCTCACTCTCCATAGCTAGATGCTCCTGATACATCTCCTGGGTCGCGGGAAGCAACGATAATGGTCTAGATGGAGTAGCTGCAGACACATGCCTCATAGCAGGGTAAGGCATGCCAATCTCTTCGGCTCGATCTATCACCCATTGAGTATAGGCTTCATGAGCAATGCCGGATCTCACACCCAAATGCTTCACATCCTTCCTTCGAACCTTAGACCAAGCATCTGTAAAAGCTTTCCTTTGCCCGGTGGGAGCATTGGAATAATAGAAGAACTCCTGAGATGTAGCAAGGTTGATGGGCTTCGCTCTCATAGGAAAACCAAACTGTCTCATGGCTAACTCGGGATTGTAGTTGATTCCTCCCCGGGTACCGAGAAGAGGTACATTGAGGAAATCTCCACAACCAGTGATAATCTCCTTGACTCGAGCTGCTGGAGTGATCCAAACCACCTCATCGGGAGTAAGAGCCATAATCCGCTGCGAATAAGACCAATTCTCCGTGTTGGCATGGAAGGAACTCGGGAGGTGAGAAATAAACCACCTATAAAGAAGAGGTATGCAGCAAAGAATAAATCCACGACGCTTGAGAGTCCGATCATGGATGGCGTGGTATGTGTCAGCTAACAAAGTAGGAACCGGATTCCTGGAATGGAAGATCTCAATGGTATTCATGTCCACGAAGTTGTCGAGATTCGGAAAGAGAACGAGCCCGTAGATGAGTAGTGCAAGAATAGCCTCAAGAGTGTCCTGACAAGTAGATTCGAGATTAGCCTGCTCAAGTAAGTACTTTGAAGTGAAACCCTGAATGTGAGACTTGGTGATAAGAGAAGATCCTTAGCAATAACCAGAGGAGTAAGAGAAGATCCTGGGCCCGTGAATGGTACCCTCTCAGCTATCGGCAGACCCAACAAACTAGAATAAGCCTCAAGTGTAGGAACCAACTGAAAATCCGGGAAAGTGAAGCAACGGAAAACCGGGTCATAGAATTGCACCAGAGTGTGCACCAACTTCTCTTCTACATTAGTCCGGAGAATACCAAGCAAACCACCGTATCGGAGACGAAACCCAGTCGGATTCTTAACCTTGAGTGCCAACTCCCTTAGGCTAGCCAAATCAACTTCTTTGAACCTGTAAGACTTAGTCCTCTTCATGCCTGGTTATATTTGCGAAGAATTTTAGTTTGTCTATACCCTTTGATAAATGCATGTAGAAAATTTATGCATGAATGCATGTATGCATGGTTTTAACAAGGAAAGCACGGTGGGCTAAAGTAACAAGTGGACACGGTGTCCGGTGAAACTAAGGCTCTGATAGTAGTACCCAAGGTTCTATAAAGTTCCCAAACCACAACCTCTCTTGCGTATATCATGGTAGTACAAAGCAACGCTTGTCCATGATTATTCGTAAGAAGGTTTAGTTTGGGTGTAGTATCGCGTGACGACTAAATTTCGAGACAACGCTCGGTTTAGCCACCGCACTACGTCCTAAGAAAGGCCAAAGATGGGTTTGGTAACTACGGTTCATAGCCTTCATCGGTCAATTGGGAGTAAAGTGTCTAAGCATGACAACACACGCCGACAACATTACCTCCAAAATGCCTCAACTATGTGAGATTGATCGCGTAATCCAATGCACGAGGCAACCCCCAGAATGGATTGTCGATTATATCTCTTCCTAATCTTAGGTTCACTCAGCCCGGGTATAGAGCTTTTGATATTCTCACCCCACACGTACACAAGAAAATTTTACATGTAACAATAAAGCAAAGCATAAACATAAAGCGTGTAAAACTAGGTGTAGCCCTAAAGTATTCCCCAGTGAAGTCGCCATTTCTGTCATCGCGATTTTCGGGTGTCAAATCATTGATTAGATTCGAACCTTTCAATCATTGATGTCTCTATTTTTTTTGGGGAAGGTAAAATCGAGAGAAAACCTTAGAAATTCTAAGTTCGGGGCTGATTTCACTACGGGAAGGTGTTAGGCACCCGCAATGACTATAGTATCCTATAGGAACCGTTTTACTATGCTTTACGTATACGCTTTGCTTTTATTGCTATTTGTAAAAAATATTGATTTTAAGAATGAGAGAAAGAAGTTTGGTTTTATTTTATTGGACTTGGAGAGATTTTGAGTCTCTTGCCTACATACCCTTTTAAGGGATCAAAATTCCATGTAGTTCTCTTCCAAAATGTTTTTGTGGGTTTAATTTGTTTTTTAAGTTGGAAAAAGATTTTGAAGAAGGGAAGGGGGCCGTATAGGCATTAGAATTGAAAAGAAGAAAAAGCATTCGGTTGGTTCAATTGTTAATGAAAACGATTAAAGTTTGGAAATTAATTGCATTTTGATTTGATTAAGAAAATAAAGGGAAAATCCTTTGGAGTTTTGACTCCAAGGTTTATTTGGAAAATATTTGAAGTGATGGAAGTTATTTGTTTTTTTTTTAAAAAAGATTAATTTTCTCTAAGTATCGCGCATCCTAAACATACACCTAGCGTTAGCTCATGCAATGTGTGTGCGTGTCGGTGCGTGTGTCGGTGTACATCATTATAGTCCATAGTCCTTTACATCGGGTCCTAATTTACATTCTATGGTCTTGCATGAATTTAAAGAAAACTAAAAACTAACCTAAAAATATTACATGAATTAATGGAAACCTACACAAAATGGTTAAAAGGAAGAAAATGATGAAAATAATGCAATGCTTGCAATATGAATAAGACATGAAATGAAATGGTTAGTGGCGAATAGAGAAATGATAGTATGAGTAGCAATGCATGGTAGATGAAATGATCATAACAAAGAGTATTAAGCAAATTGCAAGAGGAACAAGTGCCAAAAATAGTGCGAACGACATAAAACAAAAACCTAAAACTTAGACCAAATCCCATGACCTATAATCCCCCCCCAAAACAGCATTTTCGAGGGAAATATTTCGAGAATTATGAGGAAATTACAAGCCATGCATTCATATTTAGCACACACACATTTTATGCATGTTTCACACCTTATTTCCAAACAAAGATTCACACTACTTGCAAAACAAGAAACTGACTATTGAATTTGTAAAACAAGAAATTATTTCTAAATTTGCAAGAAATTGGAAACTTAACGGTTAAGCTTGTAAGACAAGTAATTACCACTAAATTTGCAAAGATTTGGAAATTAACAACTATATTTGCAAAAACACAAGGAATTAACACTAGGTTTGCAAAAAAAGAATTTGGAAATAATCAATTAAGCAATGAACTCAGAACCAAACACATCACAAGATCATGTATCAAATATCAACATTAGGTGGCAAGAATTGGATCTAAAATTATGCAAGAAACTCTCACAAACACACCTAGTACTCAAAACCATCGAAGAAATTAGCACCTATTTTTTGATCAGCTTTACATGTATGGAAATATCACCAAAACAGTCAAAAATACATCAAGAACACACTATAATTTTCCAGGAATTTTGCAAGAAATTTTGGCATGCATAGGGGTTCAAATAACAAGAATTAAAGGTGTATATAGCAAGAAAATTCAAAAAAATCACAGAAAAAGCTTAAAGCCCATGGATCTACGGCCCAAACCCACGGATCTGATGGATCCGGATCAAGCTAACGCTCCAGGAGCGTTGGATTGATCCAGATCCATCAGGATCTGAATCAAACGGTCAGTAAAGAGAGGAGATGGACCGGGTTTTGGGTCGACCCGACCCAGCACATGTATAAAAAGGCAAAAAACCCGGATTCTTTCATTTCTTTCATTCTTTTTCTCCCTCTCTTCTCCGCCGCTCTCTCTGAAACCCTAGACCTAAACCATTGAATCTAAACCTAAACCCGTTCGAATCATGCTTCAATTGGTTCAATTCTCTATCCTAAACATGAATCTGCCATACGAAATTACATACGAACAAGTAATCGGTGTAAATCTTGAGATTTCTTACGGTTTTGGACTTTTGTTCTTCCGTTTTTGCATCGAAACTTCGTGATGCTTCGTAGATCCACTCCGGTTTGGTTCCGTTATGAATCTTGAAGTTTTCACGTCCTTTTTAAAGTTTGTTAGGGTTTCACCCCTTTTCTGAATGAAACGTTTTGAAACCTCATTGATTTACACCGGTTAAGACCTATTGATGCTTTTCAACACGAAGAAGATGAAGTTCGAGTATTACCTGAGTTTTAAACGGAGATTTGAGTCGAAATCTTCGGAAAACTTTGAATCTTGATTCTGTTTCGTTGATTTCTTGGTTTGAATTTGGAAATAAACCGGTAATTCTCTTCTTTTTCTCTTAACTGGTTCGGATCCTGTGAAATTTCCCTTTCTTCCTCTTCTCAGTAGCTTCTGTGATCGCGTTTAGGGTTTGTGGCCTCGTGCTACGGATCTTGAATTGCTTGAATTGCAGAAGCTCACTGCTCAGTGATGAAGGTTCTGGTGAATCTCTGAGAGCAGTTGCGAAAACTCCATTGATTCACCTTGAATTGCTTGCAAGAAACAGTTAGGGTTTGTGAAAACTCCTTTGTGTTCTTCTGATTTTCTGGATTGATTGCAATTTTGATCTAACTGAATCAGAGAGAGAAAAATTATTCTGTTTGTGTTGATGTGGCGTGATTCTGTGTATCTGTGTACTATTTATAGCCTACCATGTGTGCCTGCGAGCCAATAGGGATGTGACACGTGGAATTGAACCCTTGCGTGGCACCTGTGAACTGATTTTAACTCAAAGGACCTTTCTGCAAAAAATAAGACTAAGAGGCCTAATCTGCAATTTTAAAATTGAAGGACTGAACTGCAAAAAAAAAAGGAATTTGGACTGCTTTTGAAAAATGAAAGGAATTGGACTGTTTTAGGAAATAAAATTTGGACACTTTTGCAATTTAAAACAAAGTTTGGACTGAATTGCAATTTTTGAAAGTATTGGGACTAAAATGCAATAATGATAAAATTGGTTAAAAATGTAATCTGAAATACAACGTAAAGTGAAACGGTTAAAATTGACAAAATGGACTAAAAACGAACAAACTACCAAAATGAGGTATTCTAAAATACCTCTCTGCCCAAAATTTGTTTGATGTGAAAAGACTAAAATGCCCCTGGGGCAAAAACGACTCAAACTGACTCAGATGCAAAACTAAGACGATTTTTGTACAAAATTTGATTACTAATTCATGCAAACAAATTGATAAGACTCAGGGACAAATTGCAGGGACTAAAATGGGTTCCTTTGTAGGAAATGACCAAAATACCCTTTTGTATGATCTTATGCAAAAATTTAAAAGACTGAAGCAGTAACGTATGCAGCTGAAGCATAGTAGAAAACACGGTGGATTTGAAAGTATTAGAAAATAGCAGAGGAATTTGAATGAGTATTTTTAGGTCCAAAATGAGGGTATAACATACTCCTTGTTCGAAAATACTAAAATTCCCCTGGTCTCGGTCGTTCTATCTCTGACATTGCATAATGACATCCTTTAACGTACTTGAATTCCATAAACATTGTTCTCTGGCGCACCTTCGACTGATGTAATTCCAAAGTGACGAGCGGGATATTACACTCTACCCCCCTTAAAAGAAATTTCGTCCTCGAAATTTAGAGACCACTTAACAATTACCGAGTCCAAACGTAGCATCCTGGGATAATTCTCCATATCACCAGAACTGGTTTCCTCAGAGTCTAGTTTAACTTAAAACATCGGGTCGATGCTTATCCTTAAACATATTCTAGCATTTTCACTATATCCGCAAAATTTCAATTCATAGACTGATGAATCAATTTGCTGGAACATCTGAAAGGCTAATGTAACTTGTACCCAATTCTCTTAAGCATTGTTGTTAATGAAAGACGTTCGTATGTCCCATGCATTTAACTTGAAAAGCTTGGTTGTGATGTCCCCTTATGTTGTTAGAGATCGAGAGTTTCAATCCGTATTAAACAAGTGGTACTATAAGCCCAGAAGTTAGACAATAATAAAACTTGGTGTGTCAATTTCGCCAAAATTTCGTCGATAGCGAAATGGCTCTGTCTTGGCCACCAAAGTTCCATTATTTGCTAACTGACTTCGGGGAATTTCGCCGATAGCGAAATCATCTAGCTATTAGCAAAATTTTCTTCGTACCGAAAATGAAGAATTAAAATTTTCATATCCGTCTTCGACCTCTAACAACTTAAGACATCAGGATCATCCAGAAAACATAACTTAATTAAAATAATTTGCACGGTCATAAGAACATCATCCAAATAACAATTCATATACACAAGGGTTTAAACAAGCATACTCATAACCCAAGTTCTTTCAAATTCTTCAAAGTCTCAAGAAACTCTCCATACAAAAGGACTCCATTGAGCATACATATAACCGACATTCCTCAAGACCACTGTTCGTGCGCTGCTTACACGGTCACAAGATCTTTCTTACTGGACTTCTATACAAAACTCTTGTCTTCTATCAAAATCCCTTAAAACTTTCTTCCTTGTCTCAAATCCAGTGCAACCGAACTCACGGTAACCCATGGAATCTGACATGAGAGACGAAGTCGAAATTGCCGATACACTTAACATTCAAAGGTAGTCTTGGTCCACATACCCCTCTAGCGTCGTATCCTGATAGATAATGACGATACTTGTCTTGAGGTCTCTTTTTAGAAATTTTAAACATGAAAATTCGGATCCTTGGAACGAAGTAATATAAACCTTAAAAGAGTATTTCAACCTGAATCCAATGACTGTACTCCAGAACCATAGGACGAATCATTACATTGTTTTTAAAAGAAAAGTCGTACAATTCGCCCCAAGCTCGCCATTGATGAGTTGGTTTCGAAGTTTGCACGTCTCAAGTGAGTTTACTCGCTTATGACGTGCGTCATTGGTCTGAGAAATGTGTAGTCGTCACATATATTTATTTATTTATTTTAAAACAACTTCGTTTCCAAGTTCCTTGATACATTTCAACTCTAAGAGCCGTAAAAATTCATGGTTTACATAATAATAGCAAATATCGTCATTACTTATCAAGCATGGCGTAAGGCGTACGAGTTACTCCATATAAAATCTGATATCTGAATCTTGCTTGTAACCATTCCCATACCTATGTATTCATCGCCAACCGCACACAACTTATCCGGCTCTCTCATGTCGTTCACCGTTAGAAATATGTCATTGTCATTCATGCTTCTTACATATAAAACCTTATTATGCATTGTACATTATTTCCTTGACCTTGAGGGTTCATCGAAGTTATAAAAGTTGCAAAGAATCACGCTGGACGGCATTCTGGGCTTCAAATTTTTTTTTTTTCAAAATGTGCTGTCCAGACGTCGTTCGCTCAAGCGAACTTCTAAGCGTACAGTTTGCTCATGAGTTCGCTCAGGCGAACTGCTAAGCGTACAAACCTGTCAATTCTGTCAAGAACTCGCTTAAGCGAACAGGGACTCGCTTAAGCGAAGTTCATCAGTGCAGAATGCAGAAAATCATAATTTTAACATATAAACTTCAATTGTCAAGTCTAATATGTACAATACATTTCCAGTGCTTGAAAAACAGTTTTGAATCCATGCATGACAACAATCTACATATTTCTAACGATATCTGACACAAAGAGTACTGGAATACCGAAACATAACATACACAAGTCGCACAATCATCAATTCCGTCAAACCTTTACCACATTCTGCTACGCTACTCTGATTCCTCATTCTAGTTCAACCATAACTGTTCACCCATCGAAACGAGTGGATCTTAGCATTTCTCTTACTACGCGTTTCTCATTTACATGAATCCTTCTTACAAATCTCCACCGAAAGCTTCATCAAGTACTCGTACATGCTCCCCTTGAACATTCCACATAGCATCTTCGTATCCTCGCATTCTATGTTTTGCTTAATCGTACCATTGCTTGCTCGTTGAATTCTTTCTCAAGGAAGTCTTCATAGTACTAGCAAACGGGTCATTGGCGTTAACGACTCTTCATCATATAATGAATCTGGGCCCCAGAGGGAAACTAACTTCGGCTGCATTATTCCTCGGGCACCTTCTGGCACAACTTACTTCTTACTTATACTTGCTCCGTGACCATACTCGCCAGTTCATCTCCATCGCATACTTCGTTCCTCCTAGGTCCTATTCAGCTCTCAGGTATCTGTCCTAACCGTCGAATGCTAAATTGAGTTGATCAGGCTCAACTAACAACGACAATTAGAACGTTTACCCGGAACCCAATGGTCCCACTACCTTAGTTGAAACTTAATGACCCAAGGCACGATCTGAATCGACCAGCTCTGATACCAAATGTAACACCCATACTAAACGTATCTAGAAAGTTTAGCATGTGCATTAACTTAGTACTGGATACATTAAAATTTACAACTTAAATTACTTCGAATGAATATTGAATACAGCAAATTCACGTTCGTACATCAGAGTTACCATACAACCATCCAAAAAAATAAAGTACAATCTTGAAATCCTGCAAACATCCTGTAGTGGGTACGAACGGGTCCGTGCTGAATATCCACCGGCGATAAGCTTGCTCAACTGCTCTGCTAATCTGAAACAAATAAGGATTGGGATGAGACATAATGTCTCAGTGAGTTCTCCTAATCCTAGGCTATAGGTGACTTCGGGGGAAACCTATGGTCACCACGTGTCTAGGATGCTACCTGACTGCTGGGCGTCGTGCGTGAGGCTTACATAGACGGTCGTGCAAAGCTAAAGCCGTCATAGGGTCATCTTATTTGCTTCCTTCGTGTCATGGCGGTCAAGGGATCCTAGGACCGCTAACTCGAGATGCACTAAACGCATCAAGACATAACCTAACATATCCATGACACGGAACTAGACCGGACGATTAGGGGAAAACTAAGATCGTCATCGGTACACATACTTAACTAGTTCTATAGCCTAAGCTATACGTATCTAACCTCTTAGCATAAACATAATCGTAACATAATCATGTGCAATACATTAATAAGGTCTGAAAGATTATCTAAGTTGATTTTACGGAAATATAGTCGAGTGGAGTAACCCCGAGTATATCCCAAAACATAACCGATGAACCTAGCTAGGGAACATCGGACTCCACCATGTCGTGCGGCTTCCTTACGGCTAAATCATTCACCTGGTGTGAACCTCTGGTATCCCATTCTAGCATGGATAGTCAGAGACACGACATGGCCTAGCATAAAACATAGTTTTGTTCATAGCCCAACATATCATAAACATAGGCATAGCATAACATAAACATATGGACCATAAACTAGCTCGCCGCTCGGCGTCGTATCATAAGATACTTAGGGACTTCATTCTTTAAGATTGCATACTAATTCTCGACTACCTAAGTCGAGGCTCTAAAGTTCACTCATTCTAGACTTGTATTTCTCCCCAAAGCTCATTGTGAACTTAACATAACATAGCATAATCTTAACTTGATTGAATGTTCACCACGAGTCTGTAAGCTACTCGCTTAAGCGGTGAAACAGTTCACATAAAGCTAATTGTATGCAACTTAAGCCTAAAGAGCATAATCCTAAGGTTTGCATACTTATCCATAAAACATACTTGACCATTATGACTTATCATACTTAGGGTCATGCTAATATCTAGTTCTCGACGATCTATGTCGAGGTTCTATGCTTACCCATTCTTAGGCTAATTTCCTACCCGAGTATAATTATGAATATTGTAACACTCTAATTTCTATTTTATCATTTTTGATATGTTTTATGTATTTTATATAATTTATGTGATTTATGTGATGTTATTATTTGAATTATATTTTATTGTATGATTTAATAAAATAGGAGGAGAAATATTATTTATTTGGTTAAAGAGAATTATTTATAATAATTATTAGAATTAAGGGGGGTAATGAAAATTAATTGAAATTAAGGAAGGGAGTTAAGAGTAAAGGGAGGTTACACTTTGTTAGTAAGGAAATAGAAAAGTCAGTAAGGAAAGAAACACAATTGTACGTATCAGAGGAAAAACCAGAGTTTTGGGGAAAAGAGAGAAGAACCAAGAGCAAAGAGGGATTAGCCAAGAGGAGAGAATTTCTGTAGCAATTGTTCATCTAATCAGGTAAGGGTGGGCTAACATTTCAATTGTTAATATATATGTATGTATGTTTTCATGAAATTGGATGGAAAATGGTGAATGTTGATTTAGGGTTAAGAACATGAAAATCCCATTGTTGATGAATTATGTATGATTGATGATGTTGCTATGAGTTGTTTCTGATGCTTTGTTGTGTATTGAACCCATAAACATGTTTGTAACTCATTTTGGGTAATCAGGGGATCAAAATTGGGTTTTTGAGGTGAAAAATGGTGAAAAAATCGTAACAGCCTGTGCTAGATCGTGCTCCGATTTTGTCAAATCGTGCTCCGATTATTCCAGAATGAAAATGCAATTTTTGACCCAGAAAATCGTACTCCGATTTTCCAAATCGTACTCCAATTTGACAGCATCCCCTGTTTCGCATTCTTGCGTCTTTTTCACCCATTTCTGTTCCGAACTGGCTTTTGGTGTAAACAGTAAAGTTGTAGATAATTGAGTTAGTTTTCTAATGGATTTGGTTTGACTTGAAAATGATTTTTAGAATTTGAGTTATGATGGAAATAGTCCAGGTGGGTATTGAGAAAACTTTAAGAAAACTTAGCATAACTTATTCCAAGTTAGTCCAAAAACTTATGGTTGGTTTCCCAACTTCAAACTTAAGTATTAGAGATTTAGTTGAGGTGTTTTATGAGTATTTGGCTTATGTCTTATTGATCAAACTTGATTTGCTTTTGAAGGATGTTTTGGACTTTGATATGAATGTAATTGATTAATGTATATGTTGCTATTGTTGTTGATATGTTGGAATATATATGTTTATAAATGTACAACTATATACGGTGTATCGTTGTTCCCGTTGTTGATGTTGTTGAGTCGTGTTGTCCAAGTTAGGGAGTGTGTCATAAGTATTAGGCACAAATGTTGATGTCGTAGTAGGTGTTGTTGTTGTTGTCTGGTTGTATGCTGATATACACCATTGAGTTGTTGATGTTGTATGTTGATATACACAAGTGGAGTTCATTGCATAATGCATAAAAGCGGGAGGGCTTTGCCCTGGAATGCTCGTCATTCAAAAGCGGTGAGGACCTCGGTCCTGGAATGCATTGTCATTCAAAGCGGTGAGAGCTTATGCTCTGGAACGCCTTGTCGTTCAAAGCGGGAGGACTTATGTCCTGGAACACCTTGTTGTTCAAAGCGGTGAGGGCTTTTGCCCTGGAACGCCTTGTCGTTCAAAGCGGGAGGACTTATTTCCTGGAACACCTTGTTGTTCAAAGCAGTGAGGGCTTTTGCCCTGGAACGCCTTGTCGTTCAAAGCGGGAGGACTCATGTCCTGGAACACTTTGTTGTTCAAAGCGGTGAGGGCTCTGCCCTGTATTTTTGGTACCACATGCATATTGCATTAGTTGTTGTTGTTGTCGTTGCATCGTTGTAGTCGTTGAGTTAGTCGAGTTGATGTTGTCATTGGTTGAAGTAGTTGTTGATGTTGATGAGTCGTTGAGGTGGTTGTTTGTCGATGATGTGGTGGATTGCCTAATATAAATTAAAGGTTGCAAATATAATGTGAGATGAAGTAGTTGTTGATGATGATGTTGATGCTTTTGGTGTTGTTGATGTCAATCAATTATAATTGTTGTAGTTGCTGTTGATGAATGTTATTACTTGTTGATGTTTTCAATTCACTTCGATGATTTATATATCTATATATATATATATATATATATATATATATATTACTGTTGAATTGTGAACTCACCCCTTCTGCTGGAATTGCCGCCTCATGGGCAAGTGCAGGTAGCGAAGGCTAGTAGGATGTTGGCTCTTGTGTCTTAGGGCTCTGATACGTAACGGGATGGGGAATCGTTGCAATGTTTTCTTACATTCCTTTATGTATCAACTTTTGAAGAACATGTTGTTAAAGCTTTTATTGTTGTTGGAGATTTAACTATTATTAAATAAATTTTATTATGTTGAGGCCTTTGTGCCAAGGATGTTGATGTAGTTGTTGATTTTGATTTTAAATAAAGATTTCCGCTGCAGAATTTTATAAAGATGATTTGTTGGTATTTGAATAGTTCTATGTTCTATTTAAATAAATTTTGAGAAGTAGATGTAATACTCCGTTGTTGTTGAAACTCTGATATTTATATTAGCATTATTACGTTGTTTTGGGAAACGGGGTGTTACAAATATTATCGTATCATTACATCTCAAGTGCCATTCATCGTTGAAGTTGTCCATGTTTTTCACGCATTTGATTATTAATATTTTAAGGTGTAGTGTGCAATAACTACTTGACTTTGAGGGGTTTTTAAGGTTATAAAAGACTACAAGGAAAAACTTCGTCGGAACCACCACACCACATGAAATTCTTTAAGGAAAAGTGATGTGTTGTGGAATCTCGCTTCAAGCGAGATTTCTTGCTTCAAGCGAGATTCACCAAGTTGGCTACTGTCAAAATCTCGCTTGAGCGAGATTTTCTCGCTTAAGCGAGCATTCATCGTCCCAGACCTGCAGAATTCGTGTTTTTGACTTCTAAACCTCAAAATCAAGTTTCTAATGCACCCAAAACACCCAGAACACATAGAAAACAGTTTAGAACAAGTGCATGGCAACAAACAACACAATTTCAACCATTAATGGCAAAGGGGCAACTAAAACCTAAACTAACAATTCATAATTCCATATCTAAGTTTGCACAAGTCTAAAGGTAGGAAATCTATCTATAGAACTCACCTAAGATTCCCAGCAAGCTAGCACAGCATTAAACAACTACAGCAACATCACAGCTCCAAGACTTCAATCCAATCCAAACCCTAGCTCTTACTTCTTGATTCTCAAGCTTCAAAGTTCATACCATACATCCTCATTGTTTTGCTTGCTTGCTAGAACATCTTGCTTCACCAATTCTCATACATCTTGGAAGTTTGATGGAAGGATAGAGAGGGAAAGGGGGCGACCCTTAGAGAGAAGGAAGAGAGAACTTCCTTTTTGTGAAGCTAGAGAGAGAAATAACATTACACAATGAAATAATCTTGGCCAAACACTCTTATATACTCCTTGTGCGAAAATACTGAAATGCCCCTGGTCTCGGTCGTTCTATCTCTGACATTGCATAATGACATCCTTTAACGTACTTAAATTCCATAAACATTGTTCTCTGGCGCACCTTCGACTGATGTAATTCCAAAGTGACGAGCGGGATATTACAAAACGACAAGACAAAAATGAGATTTAAGAGGATAAAAGTTTGAGAAAAGACGAGTAAAAGGTTTGCAAAGCGTACAGATAAAATGCTGAGATATATATATGTAGAATGTTGAGAAAAACTGATAAAACACCGTGAAATAAAATGTAGAAATTGGAGAAAACAACTCGATAAAACGAGCTTAAATGACGAGTAAAAAGAAAACAAACGGTCAAAAATTGGGGTATGACAATAGTTGATATATCTTTTCAGTGGCTTTGAGTTGATGTGCAAATATGTTGTAGTTGATTCAATATGAATTTATGATGTTGTTGTCGTTAATGTCGTTAAGTTGTAAGTTGTTTTCTAAGTTGTTGAAGTTGTTGGTTGATGTTGCATTGGTTGCTGAGTCCATGCATAATCATTTAAGTTGGGGGCTTGATGTTCTGTTGAATGTATAATCATTCATATATAAGTTGGGGGCTTGATGACCTAATTGGTACCACATACATGTTGATGTCGTTGTTGTTGCGTTGTCAAGTTTGGCGTCGTTGTTGATGCATTGTCGTTGTTGTCAAGTTGTCATATAATTTAATGGGTTGTTATTGAAAAATTATGTGAAGTATTAACATTGTTAAATTGTTGTTATTTATGTTGTTAAATTATGTTGATGAATTATATATTTATTATTATTGAATGTGAATCTCACCCCTTCTGTTTGAATGTTGCCTCTACGTGGGTAACGTGCAGATAACCAGGTTTAGCTGCTGTCGTGAGTTGACTCTCTCACGCGTCGTCTTAGGGTCGCTCTGATACGTAACGGGATGGGGATATTGCATTGTTTCCATGTGTTACGTATTAATATGAATTATGTTGATGAACCATTTGAAATGGAATTTTAATAAGTTGTTTATGTTGAGGCCGTAGTGCCATTTTGTTGAATAATTGAAATGTTTTTCCGCTGCAATGTAATTTGAATTGTTGACAAGAGATGTTTGAATAAATAGTAATTTTACTCTATTTGTCTTTTAAAGTTGTGTGACATACTGTTTAAGTTGAATACTCTGATTATTATGTACTATATTACATGTTGGGAAAACGGGGTGTTACAAGCAACATCAACAATGCAACAACAATGACTCGACAATGCAACAACGACTACTCAACAAAATGCAATGTAATTATGCATGTGGTACCAACAGAGCATCAAGCTCCCTTCGCTAAAATCATAATTGGACTTGTCAGGCTACAACCCCCTTCGCTAAAGTCATTCGACTTGTTAGGCTACAACCCCCTTCGCTAAAGTCATTCGACTTGTCAGGCTACAACCCCTTCGCTTGACAATGCTTATGCAATGACACAACTTAAATGCAATGACATCAACAAAATAAATTCATATTAAATCAATCACAACATATTTTCACATCAACTCAAAGCCACTGAAAAGATAATTTAGATATCAACAATTTTCATGTTTATGACAAAATCCAATTCAAAACAGAAACGAGTGAAAAAGACACAATAACGTAAAACGGGCAATCTGCCACTGACAGTTCGCTAGGCGAACACAACTGTAACACTCTAATTTCAATTTTTATTATTTTAGTTGCTTTTGAATATTTTATTTGAATTTTTAAATGATTATGTGAATATGTGGTGTTGTTATTTGATTGATATTTTATTATATGATAATTAGTGATGATTTTTATTATTTAAGTAAAATAGGAGAAAATAATATTTATTTAGAATTTTGGGGGTTGTTGAGAATTAATAGTAATTAGTGGGAGTTAAATGAAATGAAAGGGAGTTAAGGAAAGAATAGAAAGAGAAAGGGAAATAGTAAGTCAGAATAACATTTCACGTATCAGTAAAAAGAAAAACAAGAGCTTTGGGAGAAAAGGGAGAAAATCTAGAAGAGGCTAAGAGAAGAGGGAGAAATCGGATTTTGCTGTAGCTTTTTTTGTTCTTCTTAATTCAGGTAAGGGTGATGCTAACTTTCAACTAATATTATATATGTATAATTTCTGAAATTAGATCAAAAGTTGTGTTCTTGAGTTAGGGTTAGGAAAACATGATGAATCTGTTGTTGAATTGCATGATTCTATGTTGTTTTGAGTAATACGTTGTATATAGAACCTATAAACGTTGTGGCAAATCAATTTGGGTGATTGGGGGATCAAAATTGGGTTTTTGGATGAAAAAGGTTTGTGAAAATCGCAAGTTTCTTTGAACTGCCCAGATGAGAAATCATGTCACGATTTTGGCAATCATGTCACGATTTTGGGCAATCATGTCACGATTTTGGCATCACGTCGCGATTTGGCTAGGCAGAATGACATTTTTAAAACATCAAGAAATCGTGTCACGATTAACCAAAATCACGTCGCGATCCTGGGCGAATTCTGTAGTAACTTACATTGTTTTATTGAAGCAGTGAAACTTATATATGAAGAAGAATGTTATAATTGGATGTAAATTCATATGAATTGATGTAAATGCATACATGAGTAATATAATTGTATGTGCTTGTTGTTGGTCCGTCGTTGATGTTGTTAAGTCGTGTTGTCCAAGTTAAGGAGTGTGTCATAAGTATTTAGGCATAGATGTTGATGTCGTAGTAGATGTTGTTGTCGTTGTTGTTGGGTTGTATGCGGATATACACCATTGAGTTGTTGATGTTGTATGTTGATATACACAAGTGGAGTTCATTGCATAATGCATAAAAGCGGGAGGGCTTTTGCCCTGGAACGCCTTGTCGTTCAAAGCGGGAGGACTCATGTCCTGAAACACTTTGTTGTTCAAAGCAGTGAGGGCTCTGCCCTGTATTTTGGTACCACATGCATATTGCATTAGTTGTTGTTGTCGTTGCATCGTTGTAGTCGTTGAGTTGGTCGAGTTGATGTTGTCATTGGTTGAGTAGTTGTTGATGTTGATGAGTCGTTGAGGTTGAGGTGGTTGTTGAGTTGTTGTCGATGATGTGGTTGATTGCTTAATATAAATTAAAGGCTGCAAATCTAATGTGAAATGAAGTAGTTGTTGATGATAATGTTGATGCTTTTGGTGTTGTTGTTGTAAATCAATTATAATTGATGTAGTTGTTGTTGATGAATGTTAATGTCATGCATATATGGATTTTGTAATGTTTGTTGCTATGATTGTTGTTGTTTTAATTCAAGTTGATGAATTTTATATATATATATATATATTACTTTTGATTGTGAATCTCACCCCTTCTGTTGGAATTGTCGCCTTGTGGGCAAGTGCAGATCTCCAAGGCTAGTAGGATGTTGGCTCAAGTGTCTTAGGGCTCTGATATTTAACGGGATGGGGAAAACGTTGTTTTGTTTCTTTCATTCCTTATGTATCATATGTTGAACCATTATGTTGGATATTTATTTTGCTGGATGGCATTTATTTTGTTGAGGCCTTTGTGCCAAGAATCGTTGGAAAATAATTATATGTTTGTAGAATATTTCCGCTGCAGATTTTATAATGATGTTAGAATTAAATAGTTTTTTATTCTATTTAAATAATTTTGAAAAGCAGTGTGACATGCCCGTTTGTTGATAACTCTGATTATATATATATTATACGTTGTTTTTGGAAACGGGGTGTTACAACAACTACTCGTGGTGGTGAGAGACGGCGTCTACTCGCTAGGCGGGAAAAACATTCGCTGTGGCGAGTTGGAATCTACTCGCCGGGCGACCAAAACACTCATTGTGCTGAGTTGGGAACTACTCGCCAGGCGACCAAGTACACTCGCTGGGCGAGCAATGACATCTTCTCGCTAGGCGAGATTGAGCACTCGCCGTGGCGAGCGATGATAGACAAGTCTACAAACAAACCTCTGTCTCACTCCAAAACCCTAATTTCGACAACCCCAAACCCCAAAACTGATAGGAAACATTACCTAGTGATATTCTACAACCTAGACATCACTTCCTTACATTAATTCATGGATTTACCTACACTTTCAACAAATTTTATTGATTTTAGACCTAATTCCTATAATCTCAAAACTTAACAACAACTACAACAACTACATGATTAGACCCTTTACAGAATCATATGCTTAAGATTATAGAAAGTTAGTCCCACCCTTACCTTAGGTTTGTTGAAATCGCAAATCCATAAGCTTCTCTTTTCTGACTTCTCACTTTTCTATTTTTCTCCCAAAAACTGGTTTTCACGTATACTGACTCTCTATTCCCTTCCTCTTATATTCTTAACCTAGATAACTTTTCCTTATTCCCAAAACTGCCTTTACTGCCTCATTATTCTATGTTAATTATATACATTCACTAAAAATGCTATAATAAACCACTAATAAACACCCACACCTAATATAAAAGTCACACGTCGCAATTATTCTAATAAAAATATACAAAAAGACAATAAAATCGATAAATAAATAAATAATAAAAATAGGGCGTTACATACCTCGTCTTGAACGCAATTTTAGATACATCTTCCGCCTTCACTCTTATCTGATGATATCCTGATCTCAAGTCAATCTTACTAAACACCTCTACACCAACCAACTGATCCATCAAATCATCGATCCTCGGAAGCGAATACCGATTTAAAAGTCACCTTGTTCAACTGCCGATAATCCACACACAACCTCATACTACCATCCCTCTTCTAACTAACAACACTGGAGCATGATGAGTCTATAATGACTTGTTTTAGTATAATATTTGATTTCGTTTTAATTAGATTTAAGTTTATTTTCTTTTAATATCATTTCTTTTCAGAGCTATTTTACTTCAATTGCATATTATTATATTTCAGGAATGAATATTTGATGGATTGAGTCTTGGAGCAAAAGAAAGGGGTTTGGAGCTGATTCAGAGCAAAAATACGAAGATTTGGAGACAAAAATATGTCTTCCCCAAGTTAGAAGCTTGGCATGGCCCGCGCTAACATTGGAACAGCCGTGCGACCTCCCAGGATCACCTTTTGCTGCTTTTGCTTAGATTTTAAGCTACTCTATTATAGTTTCACCAAAAAGCCCGCAGTTTCTTGTGGAACATTCTAGTGATGTAATTGCTTAGATTTTTAGTCAAATGTAAACTATAAATAGAGTCCCTAGTCATCACAAATATTCATCTTTTGTTCTTCGAATAAAAGTTCACCTTTATTTTATTGTTATTTACTTTTATGTTCTTCTTCTTTTTCTTCTCTTATATGTCTACAATGAACGTTAGTGAGTAGACTCTTCTTGTCTTGAGATTGTTGGATAATTCTAATGACATAATCCTAATCAAACCAAACTTTAACCCTAATCTTACGTAACCCTAGTTTCTAATCTAAATTCACCGTTTTAACATGACTTTACCATTATCAAACTGTAGAAGCGAAAATGGAGGGTTTGATAATTGTTAATCCATCATCTCAAATATCAATGCATAAATCGAGAGTGGAGTCTTGAAATTCGAACAAGTGAATTTAGACAAGGGTTGCAAAGGCAGCGAAATAGTCTTTGCAATCCTTAATTCAACAGTAGTTTCAAACCTTAAAAGCTTTTTCTAGTAATCAAATCAACGAAATAGGTTTGATTGCTAGAAGAAAACTCTCACTGGACTGAAAGGAAAAGTGTGGGGCTAAAGGGAAACTGGTCTTTAGAAATTAGGTCTAACATAAGGTTCTAGGTTTAAGGTTTTGGTTTGTGAAGGATTTGTCGTTATCATGAACCAATAATCCCAAGGCTCTTTTTATTATTATATTCTCTTTCAACCGTTTAAAAATCCAAACCTTTCAACTAAAACTCTTTTCTAACCATTATTGAAAGTTAATTGAATTCATAACTCTCTGTCGGAACGATACTCTTTTATTACAACTTCGGTAAGACCGTGCACTTGCGGTTTTATCTCATCAAGTTTTTGGCGCCGCTGCTGGAGAGTTATTGTAATTTGATTAATTTTTTTTAGTGGTTAGACTGAATTTTTATTTTAAAATAAAAAAAAATAAAAAAATAAAAAAATATTCTTTTTCTTTTTTGCCTTCAACTTTTGGAGTTTTTTATTCTTGAGTGCGAAGAACCATAAGTCTTTGGAGAATTCGTTCCTGAGATTGAAAGGTTCTTCCGTGAAAGAGGATGCAACACACATAATAATAACAATATGGCTGAGGAGCGCACTGTCAAAGAGTATGCAATCCCATCTTCAGATGAGTCATACGTTGTTATTGTGTACCCAACAGTTGTGGCCAATTTTGAAATAAAATCTGCACTTATTTACTTAGTGCAGCAAAATCAATTTTTCGGATCACCCATTGAGGATCTGAATCTTCATATTTCAACTTTTTTAAGACTCAGTGGAACCTTGAAGGAAAACCAAGAGGCCGTAAGGTTGCACCTCTTTCCTTTTTCCTTAAGGGATAGAGCTAGTGCTGGGAAGTCGGTTCTATCACTTCATGGCACCAAATGAGGCAAACTTTTCTTGCCCGATTCATTCCCCGTTCTAAAATTTCTCAATTAAGGGGTCAAATCACACGATTCCCTCAAAAAGGTGGGGAATCTCTTTACGATGCGTGGGAGCGTTTCAAAGAAATGCTTAGGCTTTGCCCCCATCATGGTTTTGAGAAGTGGCTTATTATCCACACTTTTTATAATGGTCTTTTGTATACCCCAAAAATTTATGTTGATACAGCTGCAGGTGGAGCTTTGATGAATAAAACTTACACAGCAACATATGCTTTGATTGAGGACATGGCACAAAACCACTATCAGTGGACAAGTGAGAGAGTCATCACTGCTTCTTCACCCTCTAAAAGAGAGGCAGGTATGTATGACATTTCTTCCCTTGATCATCTAGCTGCTAAGGTTGACACACTTACACAAAAATTTGATAAAATGAATACAAGTGTTGCCACACCTGCTCCTGTTTCATCACCATGTGAAGTTTGTGGAATACTTGGCCATACTAGCATTGAATGCCAACTAGGTAGTGTTGTTGAAAGTCCCGAGAAATCGAACTATAATCAACATAATCAAGGGATGAGGTCAAAACAAAAAATTTATAGCAAAACTCCTTAAAATCCCTTTGGACAACAAACAACACCACCCAGTTATGCAAACAACAAATGAGTCCCTCAGAAATCCAGCTTGGAAATTTTACTAGAAAAATATGTTATGGATCAATCTAAGCAATTTCAAGAACTTAAATGCTTCAAAAGTGGACTCCATTGATACTCACACTAAAATGCTAGAAACTCAAATCTCTCAAGTAGCCCAACAAGTAGCTATTTCCTCTCAAACCCTCGGAGTCTTTCCTAGTCAAACTGAGACCAACCCCAAGGGCCATATAAGTACTATTACTCTTAGGGATGGTAAACAACTAAAGAACCCCGTTGAGAACAATGAGGGAGAGATAGGGAATGATGAGCCTCAAAGTGAGAAAGCCATAGGAGAAAGTGATAAGCCAATTGTTTTACCACCCCATAAACTCAAAATTCATTTCCCACAAAGGCTTGCTAAGCCTAACCTCAGAGTGATTAAGAGTTTTTCCACCCCTTGTGTGATTAGGAGTGAAACCGTTAAGAAAGCCATGTGTGATTTAAGGGATAATGTTAGTTTAATGTCATTGTCCCTTTGTGAAAGATTGGTGTCATACCCTCATTTTGGACCTAAAAATACTCTTTCAAATTCCTCTGCTATTTTCTAATGCTTTCAAATTCACCGTGTTTTCTACTGTGCTTCAGTTGCATACATTACTGCTTCAATCCTTTAAATTTTTGCATAAGATCGTACAAAAGGGTATTTTGGTCATTTCCCGCAATGGAACCCATTTTAGTCCCTACAATTTGTCCCTGAGTCTTTTCTGTTTGTTTGCATAAACCATTAATCAAATTTTGTACAAAAATCATCTTAATTCGCATCTGAGTCAGTCTGAGTCGTTTTTGCCCCAGGGGCATTTTAGTCTTTTCACATCAAATAAATTTTGGGCAGAGAGGTATTTTAAAATACCTCATTTTTGGTAATTTGTTCATTTTAGTCCGTTTTGTCAATTTTAACCGTTTCACTTTACGTTGCATTTCAAATTACATTTTTTAACCAATTTTATTTTTTTACATTTTTAGTCCAAACATTTTTAGAAATTACAATTTAGTCCAAATGTTATGTTTTTTGCAAATTAGTCCCAATTCTTTTAAAAACAGTCAAATTCTTTAATTCTTTTAAAAACAGTCCATTTTTTTTAAATTGCAAAAAGGTCCTATTCTCTTCAAATTTGCAGTTTAGTCCTTTTTTTTTCAGATTCAGTCCAAGGCCACGCCAGCTCAGTCCAGTCCACGTGTCACTACCACATTGGCCAGAATCACACATGGCAGGCTATAAATAGTACACAGTGTCAGATCCATTGATAACACGCCACATCACACAAACAGAATCAACATTCTCTCTCTTGGCAGTTACAGATCAAAAACTCACAAATTCACCAAAAGCTTCAAGAACATTTATGGAACCCTAGCTCACATTCAACCCTAATCCAGATCAATTTTGTACCAAAAACCACAAATTCACCATGAAATTCAACCCACAGAACCAAACAGAAGCGAAATTCGCACAGAAACAGCACAAATTGGAGCAATTCTCAGAGATTCTTGCGAATTTTCATCATTGAATCGCTTCTCTGCAATTCAAGCGCGAACTCACCACCCAAAGGCAGCAAGCTCAAGCGCGATCACAGAGGTCAGAGAAGAAGAAGAGGAAAGAAGCGAAAATCACAGCGTGAGATCGGAGAAAGAGAAAGAAAGCTCACCAGCAAAGATCCGAACCAAAGAATCAGAGGAACGAGCCAAAATCTCCGGATAACGGACTCAGGTAACTCTCAAATCTCCTTTAATCACGTTGAAAATCACTACAGAGCCTCAAACGATGTGAATCCATGGCTAGTTCAAGCCGTTCGGTCCAAACCCTAACCATAACGCGAAAAAGTTTGAAAAAGGCAAAGAAACACTTCAAGATCCACAACGAGTGTGAATCAGAGTGTATTTCACAAAAATTTCGTTCAAAAACACAAAGAATCCGAACGGTTCGAACCCTAACCAAAACGCGAAAATTCACATCGTTTCAACGGCTAAGGCTGTTCGTTCTAGACCAATTCATGCTTAGAACAAAGAAGCAAATCGTTTAAGCCATGATTGAATGAATTCTGGACTGGATTACGAATTAGGGTTAGAGTTTGTGAGGAGAAGAGAGAACGGCGGAGAAGAAGAGAGGAAGAAAGAGAAAGGTGTTGAAAAAATGAAGAAAATGGGTGAAAAACCCCTTTTATATGTGCTTGGGTCGGGTTGACCCAAACCCGACCCACTCTCTTCTATTCCTGGCCGTTTGATCAAGATCCTGATGGATCTGGATCAATCCAACGCTCCTGGAGCGTTAGCTTGATCCGGATCCATCAGATCCGTGGGTTTTGGACTGTGAAACTTTGGGCCCTACGTTTTCTTGCGTTTTTGTTGATAATTGCACCTTCTTTCTTGTTGTTTGAACCCTCGGCCTGCCTTAATCTTATTGAATGCTTTCGTGATTTTTTCTATGGGATTCTTGGCATATCTTTGACTATTGATGATGATTTTTCATGTTAAGATTGATAAAAAATGATAGGGGTAGATTTTTATTTTTATCTTGTGTGTTTTGGTGCCTTTTTGTGATTTCTCTTGTGCAATTTTTTAGTTCAAATTCGTATAACATGATTTTAGGGCTTGGCCTTTGATTTTGCGATGATTACCTCTTGATGGATTCATTTAATTTCAGCGGGTTTAATTTTCTTTTGTTTTGGTGCATTATTCTCAATCTTGTTAAAATTCAATTTTTGTGATATCTTTCATTGTTGTTAAATTTGATTCTTGATTACAACTTTGTGATATTTCCATTTTTTTTTCTTCTTTTTGTTAAATTCGATTCTTGATTACAACTCTGTGATATTCCCATCCTTCTTTTTGTTAAACTTGATTCTTGATACCAATTGTGTGATATTTTGCAATTTTGTTTAATTTGGGTCTTGATTACTATTTTGTGATATTTCCACTTTCTTGTTAAATTTGATTCTCGATTACCATTTTGTGACATTTTGCAACTATGCTTAGTTTAGTTTTGATGCCAATTTTGTGATATTTTGCAAATTTTGTTTAGTGATATTTTGCAATTTTGTTAGGATTAGTATTTCATCACTATTTCATCTTGTTTTACTAACCACTTTACTCTATGTCTCATGCATACTAAGCATCTCATCTCATTCCCATTTCTTCCTTAACTCCTTCACGGAACATTCAACTGATCCATGTAATATTTTAAGTTTAGTTTACTTTTCTTTAATTTCTTGCAAGACCGTAACATGTAAATTAGGACCCGATGTAAAGGACTATGGACTATAATGATGTACACCGACACAAGCACCGACACGCACACACGTTGCATGTTCACCGCTAGATGTATGTTTAGGAAGCGTAATACTTAGGAAAAAACTCATCCTTTCTTTTTCAAAAAACTAACCCATCACTCAAAATTTTTTGCAATAAAGTGAAGTCAAAGCTTCACCCATTTTCCCTTTATTTTCTTAATCAAATTCAAAAATGGAAATAATTCCCACTTAAACCTTTTTGTAAATAATTGACCAACCTCACTTGTTTCCAAATCTCAAGCCTTTACGGCCTCGTTCTCTGCTTCAAAACTTTTTTTTCAAAACTAAAATTGAATCAAAACTCACAAAATATTTTGGAAGAGAACTACATGGAATTTTGATCCCTTAAAAGGGTATGTAGGCAAGAGACTCAAAATCTCTCCAAGTCCAATAAAATAAAATCCAATCTTCTCCCTCTCATTCTTAAAACCAATCTTTTTTACAAATAGCGATAAAAGCAAAGCATATACGTAAAGCATAGTAAAACGGTTCCTATAGGATACTATAGTCATTACGGGTGCCTAACACCTTCCCGTAATGAAATCAGCCCCGAACTCGGAATTTCTAAAGGTTTTCTCTCGATTTTACCTTTCCCCAAAAAAAATAGAGACATCAATGATTGAAAGGTTCAAATCTAATCAATGATTTGACACCCGAAAATCGCGATGACAATTGGGTATCGGGTAGAGAAATCTCTTGATTGTCAAGCTAATGACTTTAAACAAGCGCTTCGTGGGAGGCAACCCACGCATTTAACTGCTTTTATTTTGTTTCCTTTTTGTTGTTTTAAGTTGTTTTGTAGGTAATTGTCCAAGCATGATTCAAGAAAACGAAAAAAATTGAGCTTAAGATGACCAAAACCTTGGCACGGCCCGTGCCTGAAGTAGCACGGTCGTGCCTGACTATGCCAAGCCAAACCCTCCATTTGCCGAAAGTTGGCTCGGTCGTGCCATGTTCCCAGGCCTTCTTTTTACCAATTTTTTCTTTCATTCTTCTTCCTCATTCATTCTCAAACATAAACTTCCCTCATCCTTCAACTTCTACCTCCAAACCTCCATATCTATCTCCATTCATCATTCCAAACATAAACCACCAACCTTCATAACTCCACCAAATTCAACAATTTCCAACCAAAAATTCTTCACCAATATCCATCATCCAAACTCATAAACCTCAATTAAACCCTAACCCCATCACTAAACTAACCTTTCCCACACAAAACATTTCCAAACCCTAACCTCCACCCAAACCCACAACAAGTCAAGTTAAGGTCAATGGCATCCAAGAGGAAAAGTAAGGAGATTGAAGGCTCCGGAAGCGGTGCAAGCAGTAAACAATCAACAGTCCAAAATCATGGGGTCGAATTCAAGGATCCCGAGCAAAAGAATAGGTATAAATCTATAATCTCTAGAACTATCTCTCCTTGGATGTACCCTGATGTTTATGCTATGGATAGATTGGGAATAGATGAACATGTGATTAGGCTGTTAAATATGGATTGCACCATCTGGGGTAGGAAAGAAGTAGGAATAATGAGGACTGTTGAGCTGTTTATGTTGTGGGCTATGCTTTATACCCACCTTGTTAACATTTTCTATTATTCGCTTATTATCTTGTTTCAATTGCTAGAAAGAAACCGGATATAAAGGTGATGTAGTGGTAGGTGGAATCATCACTAGAAAATTTGAGGTAAATATGAACAAAAGGATCAATAGGATTGAGGGAAACTACTATATAGACTTATAAACACTCACTACCATGTTTTTTCTTAGAATCCATGACCCTTCTCACAATTACCAATATAAGTGGAGAGTCAATAATGCTAATTGCTTGATTATGCTACCTAATTCGGACATTACTAATCCGGCGGTGGTAGAAAATGTTGTTTATGTTGGCACTAACCCACAGGTACACAATGATGGTGATGATGGTGGTGATGAAGAGGAGGTACGTGCACACTTGCACCATGAAGAAGAAGCCGGTGGAAATTATAATGATGAACATTGGGCATTAATGCAAACCGAGGTTCAAAGAATAAGCACCGAGCAATAAAGGCAAGGTGTTGAAATATTTGGGCTAAGAAATGTTGTCCTAAGGGGAAACCGCATAACCAAAGAGAATAATCAAATGCTTCGGAATATGATGCAACATCTCAACCTCCAAAGCCCTCCTTATAGAACTCAATAAAATTGTGAGCTTTCCTCTTCCCCTTTCCTCTTCCTCTACCTCTTCTTCTTCTTCTCTTTTATTTTTCTTGTTTTGAATCATTGAGGACAATGCTTCTCCCAAGTGTGTGTGTGTGTGTGTGTGGGGGGGGGGGGGGGGGGGGGGCAAATAAAGTGTCTAGTGTTGTAGTGTTTCCAAACTCGCTTGAACTTTATTTATTTTGTTATGTGTAATTGCGAAAGGCATGATTAAGTAGCTTGTTTTTATTGAAAATTATGACATAAATTTTTGTTGTCTCCTCTAAATTGGTTGTTTCTTGTACATGAAAGTGAATTCTTGTGTTTTAAGTGTTCTTGATATACCCACATCTTATTTTATTGTGAAAATTCTCCAATGAGAAAAGCACAAGTTGCAGCCTTTGAGTAATTGTATGAATAGGTATTTTAAGGAACACGTTCTAATTCTAAAGGTAAGTTAACCCTCAAATTTTTTTAGAGTAAAAGTAGTATAAGCTAGTGTGGGGGAGTTTATAAAGCCAAAATAATTCTAAGATTGCATCATTGAATCTAGATTGGGGAAGGGGGTAGGCCCTCCGACTTCCTCCGTGAAGGTGATGTTATCTTGAGAAATTTAAGGGGGCAGAACAAATACAAATATAAGGGGCACCATTGAATCTAGATTGGAGAAAGGGGTAGGCCCTCCGACTTCCTACGTGAAGGTGTTGTCTCTATAAAATTAATAAAAATTCTGCTGAAACCCCAAACATGTGCAAAATGGCAAAGATCCAATGATCACAGATACTCCCATCTCTCTTATATGAAATGAAGAAAGAATTTTTCTCGGTTGGTTTAATCTTAAGGTTTGAACCTGTTTCCTCATAATATCTATTTATATAGGAGAAAGAAAATGGTTGGACTTCACACACACACTCACTTAGAACTTGATTGTTGGGTTGAATAAAGATTACAAGAAATGCTCGAGTTTGTGATTAGTGTACGCTTGAAATAAAAGCCTTTGAGGAGACATGAGTTTTAATTGAATTGTCATATGTAATCTTGTTTTATGCTGCTATGTCTACGCCTTTTGCTTGAGGACAAGCAAAGATTCAATTGTGGGGGAGTTTGATGAGTCAATAATTAGTTGTTTTAGTATAATATTTAGTTTCGTTTTATTTAGATTTAAGTTTATTTTATTTTAATATTATTTCCTTTTAGAGCTATTTTACTTCAGTTGCATATTATTATATTTCAGGAATGAATCTTTGATGGATTGAGTCTTGGAGCAAAAGAAAGGGGTTTGTGTAACGCCCTAGTTGTTATTTAATTATTTTTGATTTATTTAGAGTCCTTTTATGATTTTAAATAAATATTTTTGATGGTGTGGTGTGGAGTGGTGTGGTTTATTTTATTGGATGGTTTATTTTTAATATTTATTAGATTAATGTGAAAAATATAATTTATTTGGAGTTTGGGGGTTACTTTTTAATTAAAGGAATTAAGTGGGAGTTAATTAGAATTAAGGGAGTTAAGTAAGGAGTTAGAGAAGTTAGAAACAGTTTCACGTACTGTCAGTTTTTGGGAGAAAAAGCAAGGGAAGAGCCAAGAGAGAAGATTCTGATTTTGGGGAGCTTTGTTCATCGAATTAAGGTAAGGGTGAGACTATCTCTCAAATATAATAGTTGTATAATTCTGATTTTAGTTTAACATGGTGTTAGTTGAAATTAAGGGATTGGGGGTTAGGTTTTGGAGTATGAATTTTGTATTGAAAAGGTGTAAAGAACATAAAAATAGCGTTAGAATGCATTCAGGTTGTAGACAGTACCTTATTACACTTCTGTAAATCGTTTTGGGGATTGAAATTGAGAAAATTTGGATTTTTGGGAAAATCCTGCATTCTGCCCGTACTGACATTCACCGCTCACCGCTACCTGCACTTGCCCACAAGGCGGCAATTCCAACAGAAGGGGTGAGATTCACAACAGAAATATTAACATATAATTCAACATTTATGATTAACAACATAAGCTCATCACAAATATCACATCATTAAACACAAGGTTAACACCATCATCATAACGTCTCAAAATAACACATCAAC
This sequence comes from Medicago lupulina, assembly GCA_958299785.1. Classification (NCBI taxonomy): domain Eukaryota; kingdom Viridiplantae; phylum Streptophyta; class Magnoliopsida; order Fabales; family Fabaceae; genus Medicago; species Medicago lupulina. The sequence continues at coordinate 21,175,971 of OY283145.1, read as the reverse complement.
ACCGTCTCAAAACATCGTTTCATATTATGTCAACAAATTGACTCAACTAAATGCAACTCTTAACATCTTGACATCATGCATGTGGTACCATATATAAGCATTAATATGCTTCACCGTCGTTTTGAGCAAATGCTCCATCGTCGCTTTGAGCAAAAGCTCCACCGTCTCATAATATGCAAATGCATGGACACGACTCTTTAACATCTTAACAAGTCAACATAACTTCTTAAACATCATTAACAACTCAAGCTGACACATGCAATTATAATCAATACATGGCAGAAGTTCAACTCATTAAACACATATGCAAAGGCACATAACATCATGATAAGTCACTTAGCATCATGTTTACAAATCATTAAAACATGAACATTTCATCACTTTAGAACCGACATAAAGGAACCATCATTAATCATCATTACAGAATGCATTTAAGGACATAAAACATCCCTAACACTACCCAAAGGTTTCCTCTCGATGTCCCATGCGAAACAGATCGCAAAACGAAACAACAGCCCAGAACTGCACTAACTCGCCACGGCGAGAGATTTGCTCGCTACGGCGAGCTCTCTCAGGAAGCTACTCGCCAAAGGCGAGCTGGGGGCGAGCTACAGGCGAGCAATCTGGGTGCTCTCGGCCTTTTTGACATTTTTCGCCTAAAATCTCCGTTTTAAGGTTCCCTAAATCCAATTTGATCCAAACAACTTCACAGGTCAATCCTATAAATAAAAAGGCACTCAAAACCACCTAAAGTTTGGCAAAAATCTCAACTTTCAGGATTATGCTCGCCACGGCGAGCTATGCTGCTCGCCTCGTGAGCGATAAAGGTTTACTCGCCACGGCGAGTAGTCACTCGCCACAGGCGAGCGATGTCAGAACCACTACGGGTTCACTCCAATTCTCACCAAAACGTCTCAAATCTCTCATGTTAAGCCTCTAATTCATCAGCAATGTTGTCCTAGGGAATAATCTAGGTTCTGCAACACGTTTCTACAACAATTACATCAATTCTCACATCAAAACCCTAGTTTATGAAACTCTCTCCAATTCTTCCCAATCCCTTAGCTAATCATAAACAAATGAATTACACTTAATATTACTGAAGTTAGGCTCACCCTTACCTGGAAAAATTGCAGAAATCACAGCTCCTAGGTCTCTTGTCTCTATACGTGCTTTTCTCCCTTTTCCAAAAGTCTGTACGCGATCTGCCTAATTCCTTAACCTAATTTCCTTTTATACCACCTCTCAACTTATCTAATTCTATCTCAACCCTCACAACTCTTTCTATTTATAAATATAACCCCACTTCTCAAAATTATATATATTTTCCAACAAATCTTTATTTTTCATATAAACATATATATAAACACCACATATATTATTTTATTAAACAATAAAATAATCATCACGTCACACATCATAATTACGTCGCATAATCACCAAAAATCATATAATATATAATAATATACTATATTATCTAATAAAATAATTAAATAAATAAAGAGGGCGTTACAACTCTCCCCCTCTTAAAGGATTTTCGTCCTCGAAAATTTACCTCGATTAAACAACTCTGGATAGGATTCCAGCATCTTACTCTCTAGCTCCCAATTTAAGCTTTCACCCGTCGCTCCGTCCCAAACGACTCTAACGAGAGGTATCTCCTTGGCTCTCAACGTCTTCACTTTCCGATCATCAATCCTTACTGGTAAAGTCTCAACCGTAAGGTTGTCTCTAACTTGCACATCATCACTTTGGATCACATGAGACGGATCTGGAACGTACTTCCTCAGTTGCGACACATGGAAAACATCATGCAAATTCGATAAATGTGGTGGTAATCCAACACGATATGCCACCGTCCCAATCCTCTCTGATATCTGATACGGACCAATAAATCTCGGAGTCAACTTCTTTGACTTCAAAGCACGGCCTACACCGGTCATAGGAGTAACTCTCAGGAATACATGATCTCCCTCTTGGAACTCAAGGTCCTTCCTACGCTTGTCATGATAACTCTTTTGTCGACTCTGCGACGCTTTCATCTTCTCTTGAATCATTCTTACCTTCTCGGTAGTCTGTTGAACAATCTCTGGTCCTAAAACCACATTTTCACCTGACTCAAACCAACACAACGGAGTTCTGCATCTCCGACCATACAAAGCCTCAAAAGGTGCCATTCCAATACTCGAATGGTAGCTGTTGTTGTACGTGAACTCTATCAACGTTAGATGACTATCCCAAGTTCCTCCTTGCTCAAGAACACAAACTCTCAATAAATCCTCTAGTGACTGAATCGTCCTCTCCGACTGACCATCTGTCTGCGGATGATAAGCCGAACTCAACCTCAACTGAGAACCTAACGCCTCTTGCAAACTCTTCCAAAATCTAGAAGTAAATCTTGGATCTCTATCTGATACGATGCTCGAAGGAACACCATGCAGCTTCACTATGTCTCGGATATAAATCTCTGCCAACTGAGCTACAGGTTAAGTAATATTAATAGGAAGAAAATGAGCTGATTTTGTCAATCTATCAATAATAACCCAAATTGCATCGTTTCCTCTAGGGGTACTCGGCAAGCTCGTCACAAAATCCATGGATATACTATCCCATTTCCACTCTGGCACATCTAAAGGTACCATCATACCAGCCGGTTTCTGATGTTCAATCTTCGACTTCTGACAAACTAAACAGAAATACACAAACTGTGCCACATCTCGTTTCAAACCAGACCACCAAAACAACTTCTTTAAATCATGATACATTTTCGTAGCTCCCGGATGGATACTCAAGCTACTTCTGTGACTCTCTTCAAGAATCACCTTCTTCATTTCATCATTGTCATGAATGCAAATTCTACCTCGGAACCTTAACACTCCCTGATCATCGACTTGAAAGTCACTATCTTCGGTCTGATTACTAGCAACCAGCAAGTCCATAAACTTAACATCTTCTTTCTGCGCCTCTTTAATACTCTTCAAGAAATCACTATCAATTCTCAACATTCCCAGCTTCACACTCTGGGGTGTCCTTTCACAAACTAAGCTCAAATCTCTAAATTGTTCCAACAACTCAAATTCTTTCACCATCAAAGCAGACATATGCATAGTCTTCCTACTTAAGGCATCTGCAACCACATTAGCTTTGCCCGGATGACAATTCAAACCAAAGTCATAATCTTTTAATAGTTCAAGCCACCTTCTCTGCCTCATATTCAATTCCTTTTGATCAAACAAATACTTCAAGCTCTTGTGATCACTGAACACCTCAAACCTCGAACCATACAAGTAATGTCTCCATATCTTCAATACAAAGACCACAGCCGCCAATTCTAAATCATGCGTCGGGTAATTCTTCTCATGAACTCTAAACTGTCTCGAAGCATAAGCTACCACCTTACCATCTTGCATAAGAACACCACCTAAACCCAACTTGGACGCATCACAATACACCACAAAAGGTTCATCGGGCTTCGGCAAAATCAAAACTGGAGCAGTCGTCAAACGCTTCTTCAATTCGTTAAAACTATTTTCACATTGGACATCCCATACAAAAGCCTTACCCTTGCACGTCAACTGCGTTAACGGAAGAGCTAACTTGGAAAACCCTTCAATAAACCTTCTATAGTGACCAGCTAAACCCAAGAAGCTTCTAATCTCGGTAACTGACTTAGGAGTCTCCCATTTCGAAACCGCTTCAACCTTAGACGGGTCAACTGCAATACCATCACTAGAAATAACATGGCCAAGAAAACTTACTTCTTTTAGCCAGAACTCACACTTAGACAATTTGGCATAAAGTTTCTTCTCCTTCAACACTTGCAAGACAATCTTCAAATGATTATCATGCTCTTCTTCAGTCTTGGAGTAAATCAAAATATCGTCAATAAACACAACTACAAACCGATCCAAAAATGCATGGAAAATGCGATTCATATACTCCATAAACACTCCAGGTGCATTGGTAACTCCAAAAGGCATAACCTTGTACTCATAGTGACCATAACGGGTTCTGAAAGCTGTCTTCTGCATATCTTCATCTTTCACTTTAATCTGGTGATAACCTGACCTCAAATCAATCTTGCTGAAAACACATGCACCCACTAACTGATCCATCAAATCATCAATCCTTGGAAGTGGATACCTATTCTTAATAGTTACCTTGTTCAACTGTCGATAGTCAATGCATAGCCTCATACTACCATCCTTCTTCTTTACTAGCAAAACTGGCGCTCCCCAAGGTGAAATACTTGGTCTAACAAATTTCTTCTCGAGCAAATCTTCTAATTGTTTCTTCAACTCAGCTAATTCGGAAGCTGACATACGATAAGGTGCCATCGACACCGGCTTCGTTCCAGGAACAAGATCAATAGAAAACTCAACCTCTCTCTCTGGAGGCACGTCAGGAATTTCATCTAGGAAAACTTCAGGAAAATCGCATACCACTTCCAGCTTATCGATCACTGCCTGATTCTCAATAGATAACGAAGCCATCAAGGAAAACATCAATATGCCGTCACGTTCCAGTTGCTTCAGTTGCTTAGTGGATAAGAACTCTGCACCACTTTCCTCTTCAGCAGAAGAAAAACATACCGTCTTGCTAAAACAATTAATAAGCACATGGTTGTATTCTAACCAATTCATCCCCAAAATCACATCCATCCCAACCAACGGTAGACAAACTAGATCAACCTCAAAGTCTCGACCAAACATAGACACATGACATCTCAAACACACAAGGGAAGTAGTCACCGAACCCTTAGCTGGAGTTTCGACAACCATCTCCCCGTTCATATCAGATACAACAAGATTTAACTTAGCAGCACATTCAAGAGCAATAAAACAATGCGTAGCACCAATATCAATAATAGCAACTAAAGATTGATCAGCAATATAACAAGTACCTCTGATCAAACGATCATCATTCTCAGTCTGCGTGCTAGTCAACGCGAATACCCTTCCAGTAGTCTTAGTCTTCTTCGGTTGCTTGCATTGCGAACCAATGTGTCCTTGCTCATTACAGTTGAAGCACACAACATCATCAAACTTGCAGTCATTAGTAGTATGCCCTTTCTGACCACAACAATAGCATCTCTTCACATCGGCAGTACACACATTACTCTTGTGGCCTTTCTCACCACAAGTAAAACAAGTAATCTCAGCAGGAGCATTCTTCTTCTGAGGTCTTCTCTCATCATTGACTCTTTGCTTTCCCTTATCTCTAGGGGCATCATAAGGTTTAGGACGACTCTGCTGGCCCTTAGCTTTCCTATCGTTCACTACCTTGTAGTGAGCCTTGGTATCCTCCTCATAGATTCTGCAGCTGCTAACCAACTAAGAAAAGTTACGGATCTTCTGATAACCAATAGCTCTCTTGATATCAGCACGCAACCCGTTCTCAAACTTAATGCACTTTGAAAATTCAGCAGTCTCGGGGGTATAGTGTGGATAAAACTTAGCCAACTCCACAAACTTTGCCGCATACTCAGTCACTGAGATGTTCCCTTGCTTAAGCTCCAGGAACTCAATCTCTTTCTTTCCACGAACATCTTCTGGAAAGTACCTATCAAGGAATTCCCTCTTGAATATAGCCCATGTAACCTCAGCTCCGTCTTGTTCCAGAATGGGTAGAAGACTAACCCACCAATCATCAGCCTCCTCGGCAAGCATGTGCGTACCAAAACGCACCTTCTGAGCATCTTCACACTGCATGACCCGGAACACCCTCTCAATCTCCTTGAGCCATGTCTGGGCTCCATCTGGATCATATCTCCCCTTGAAGGTAGGAGGATGGTTCCTCAAGAAGGTCTCTAGCATACGGACCTCAGCATTCGCACCAGCATTCGTATTCGGCTGCTGTCCCACAGCTTGGGCAACAACTTAGTTCTCTACAAAGCAAACATATGTTAGAATAATACAACTATAGTATTCTAACTCTAAGACAATGTCACTCGACTCTCTATTTGGCCGGACGGACCGACTGGCTCTGATACCAATTGTAACACCCCAATTTCCCGACATAAATATTTCATTAAATAAACACATAAATCAGAGTACTTCACAAAAGGAGTGTCACATTCATCTTTAAAACAATTTAGATAATAAATTATCCTTCACAAAATATCCAATTATAGCAGCGGAAAAATCATAAATCAAATCCTCATAAAGGTCTTGGCTCTAGGCCATCAAACGTCTCATAAATAATTAATCTCAAAAGTCATCGCAAGTCTTAAAGTCACAAAATAGTTTCAACATGATACATAAGGAATAGACTCTTAGCAAGACCCCATCCCGTTACGTATTAGAGCACCTAGACATCACACAAGGACTCCTCACTTCGGCGCACCTAAGCTTGGTTACCTGCACTTGCCCACAAGGCAGCAATTCCAACAGAAGGGGTGAGATTCACAACAGAAATATTAACATATAATTCAACATTTATGATTAACAACATAAGCTAATCACAAATATCACATCATTAAACACAAGGTTAACACCATCATCATAACGTCTCAAAATAACACATCAACACCGTCTCATATTATGTCAACAAATTGACTCAACTAAATGCAACTCTTAACATCTTGACATCATGCATGTGGTACCATATATAAGCATTAATATGCTTCACCGTTGTTTTGAGCAAATGCTCCACCGTCGCTTTGAGCAAAAGCTCCACCGTCTCATAATATGCAAATGCATGGACACGACTCTTTAACATCTTAACAAGTCAACATAACTTCTCAAACATCATTAACAACTCAAGCTGACACATGCAATTATAATCAATACATGGCAGAAGTTCAACTCATTAAACACATATGCAAAGGCACATAACATCATTATAAGTCACTTAACATCATGTTTACAAATCATTAAAACATGAACATTTCATCACTTTAGCACCGACATAAAGGAACCATCATTAATCATCATTACAGAATGCATTTAAGGACATAAAACATCCCTAACACTACCCAAAGGTTTCCTCTCGATGTCCCATGCGAAATAGATCGCAAAACGAAACAACAGCCCAGAACTGCACTAACTCGCCACGGCGAGTGATTTGCTCGCTACGGCGAGCTCTCTCAGGAAGCTACTCGCCAAAGGCTTGCTGGGGGCAAGCTACAGGCGAGAAATCTGGGTGCTCTCGGCCTTTTTGACATTTTTCGCCTAAAATCTCCGTTTTAAGGTTCCCTAAATCCAATTTGATCCAAACAACTTCACAGGTCAATCCTATAAATAAAAAGGCACTCAAAACCACCTAAAGTTTGGCAAAAATCTCAACTTTCAGGATTATGCTCGCCACGACGAGCTATGCTGCTCGCCTCGCGAGCGATAAAGGTTTACTCGCCACAGCGAGTAGTCACTCGCCACAGGCGAGCGATGTCAGAACCACTACAGGTTCACTCCAATTCTCGCCAAAATGTCTCAAATCTCTCATGTCAAGCCTCTAATTCATCAGCAATGTTGTGCTATCGAATAATCTAGGTTCTGCAACACGTTTCTACAACAATTACATCAATTCTCACATCAAATTCATCAAATTCATCAAAACCCTAGTTTATGAAACTCTCTCCAATTCTTCCCAATCCCATAGCTAATCATAAACAGATGAATTACACTTAATATTACTGAAGTTAGGCTCACCCTTACCTGGAAAAATTGCAGAAATCACAGCTCCTAGGTCTCTTCTCTCTATACGTGCTTTTCTCCCTTTTCCAAAAGTCTGTACGCGTTCTGCCTAATTCCTTAACCTAATTTCCTTTTATACCACCTCTCAACTTATCTAATTCTATCTCAACCCTCACAACTCTCTCTATTTATAAATATAACCCCACTTCTCAAAATTATATATATTTTCCAACAAATCTTTATTTTTCATATAAATATATATATAAACACCACATATATTATTTTATTAAACAATAAAATAATCATCACGTCACACATCATAATTACGTCACATAATCACCAAAAATCATATAATATATAACAATATATTATATTATCTAATAAAATAATTAAATAAATAAAGAGGGCGTTACAAGTAGCATGATTCGCCACAACTAGTGAGCAATCTTCATAGCACGCCTCGCGAGCAAGATCACTCGCCATAGCGAGTAGTGCCTTAGAAATCTTGATTTTTGAAGTGTTGTTATAAGACGTAGGATCGATAGTTTTAAGTACCTAGATATTTTTCGAGAGGGCTGGGACAATTTTTAGATTATAAAGATGAATAGGGAGCTTAAAAATGACGTTTTAGTGTGAAAAATGTCAAAAAGGCCGAGAGCACCTAGTTTTACTCGCCTTTAGCTCGCCCCTAGCTCACCTAGGCGAGTAACCCTTTATTTTTGAGTTCGCCCTGGCGAGTTGATGTACTCCCCGAGACGAGTTGCCCTGTACCTGAAGTGGTTCTATGTATTTGATTGTTGTTGGTTGAATTCTGATGAGGATCATGTTTATGATTAATAGTATATTTGTATATTTATAATTATGCATGATATTGAATTATTTTCAAGGTTGAAGTATATTTGGTTGAGTGGTTGGGAGTGTAAGTCATATTTATATATATGCATTGTTGAGTAGTAGTTGAGTTGTATGTTGATATACACAAGTGGAGTCCATTGCATAATCATAAAATTGGTGAGGGCTCATGCCCTGGAACGCCCTGTCGTTCAAATTGGTGAGGGCTTATGCCTTGTGAAAGCTAGTTCATTCAAAATTGGTGAGGGCTTATGCCCTGTGAATGCTTTAATCATTCAAAATTGGTGAGGGCTTATGCCCTGGAATGCCTTGTTATTCAAACGCGTTAAATGGTACCACATGCATATGCATTGTCACATTTTGTCGTTGAGTAATTTTGGTGTTGTCATGTCATTGCATGAGTCGTTGTTGTTGGTTGAGTAGTCGGTGTATTGCTGGTTGAAATGGAATACATTGTTATGATGTTGACCATGAATTATATAAGTATATTGGAGTATTGATGATATTAGGGTGTTAGATTCAATTGATGAATTATATTTCTATTATTGTTGTTTGTGAATCTCACCCCTTCTGCTTGAAAATGTTGCCCTTCGTATGGGTAACTTGCAGGTGATCCATAATAGTAGAAGTGGTGGCTCAAGTGTCTTAGGGCTCTGATACGTAACGGGATGGGAAATTGTGGTTGTGTTTTTCATTCCTTATGTATCAAATTTTAATCATGTTGTTGGAGTTTGTTTGTTGTTGAATTAAATGCTAATGACTACTCTTGTAGAGGCCTTTGTGCCGGCATTAGGGATGATAATATAATGTTTTATGATGTTAAGAAGATTCCGCTGCAATGTTTGGATAATTTATCACAATTGATTTGATAAATAGTATTTTATTTTATTTAAGGATTTTTGAGAAGAAGTGTGGCATGCCCGTTTGTTGTTGAACTCTGATTTACTTATTTATTTATATAATAATTAGTTGTTGGGATAACGGGGTGTTACAATTGGTATCAGAGCAGGTTGGTCCATCCGACCAATTAGTAGAGTCGTGTCGAGCCACATAGTGTTGTGTAATAACCTTACACTGTCTTTGTTGTTCTGATTGTCGTTTGCTATTAAGAATTTCAAGATGGCTGGGAGAAACGATGCTACTATAGCTGCTGCACTCGAAGCTATTGCTCAAGCTGCAGGACAACAGCCGAATGTTGGTGCTGGTAACGAGGGAGTATGTGTAACGCCCACGTTCGTTTTATTATTTATTTAAAATCGAGTTTAGGTGATTATATTATATTTATATAATATATAAGTGTTTTGATATGTTTTGATGTGTTTTGATGTGCTTGGGATGATTTTGTGGTAAGATATAATGCTAAGGATAAGGTTAAGAGACTTATTTTATTGTTAAATAAAATAAGATTTGAAAAGAAAATAAAATATTTAGTTGTGGGTTAGTTTTGGATTTTAGAGAGTTATGTGGGAGAAAGAGTAAATGAGATAAGATTTGTTGGCAGTATAAATAAGGCAACTAGGGTTAGGAAGTCAGTAACGCTTTCAGACTTTGGAAACAGAAAGAAAACGCACGCGCACGTGAAGGAGAAGAGAAGAGTGAGACCTGCGATTTCTGCTTCAATCCAGGTAAGGGTGGGACTAATAACTCTGTAATATTGATTAGCGTAGTTCTGATAGCAATTAACAAGGATTAGGATTGATTTAAGAGAATGAGAAAACTAGGTCTAAACCTTAGAAATTGATGAATGAACGGTTGGAATAGGTTTAATTGATGTAGAAAGTGTTCCTAGAGCTTAGAATATGTTTAGGATGAATTCTGGAATCAATAGAAGGCTTAGAACCATGTGGATCGTGTGAATTTTGAGAAAATAGCAGTTCTGGCCGCAGCGAAATTCATCGCTCGCCACGGCGAGCAGTGATCCTCGCCTCGCGAGTGATGAGCTTCATCGCTCGCCACGGCGAGTACTTATCCCCGACTCGCGAGTTGCTTCTGGAAGCTCGCCATAGCGAGCACTTTTCTTCGCCACGCGAGTTGCTTCTGGCAGCTCGCCACGGCGAGCTAACCCACTCGCCTCGCGAACACTAGCAGATTGGGAGTTGTGAGGGTTAGTGTGATCTGTTCCGTGTGTTTGATTTGGAGATGATTCCTGAGTGTTATTTAGGCCTAGTGGTGATGCTGAGAGTCCTGTTCAGAGCCTTTCTAAGTATGGATTGTTGGGTTATGGTAGTAGAGCATGAATTAAGTAATATACCTTATGTAAGACATGAATAAAGTTTATAATGCCATAGATTGTGATTAATATTATAATATCGTTCTGAATTGAGGTATGAATATGCTGCTGTTGTTGTTAAACTAAGTGCATGATGCTTATGTATATATATATAAAAGAACAAGGTGTTGTTTAGCTCCAAATTCTTGGGTGCATATTGATGAAGTGATTAAGATTTGTTGTTGTTTATGTTTGAGTCCATGCATAGCATACATTGAGCTTAGTCCTCACCATGATAGGAGCTTTGTCCTCCGCACGTTATTTAGGAGCTTTGTCCTCCGCACGTTTTAAAAGTATATTAATACTTATGATGAAGTTTGGTACCACATGCATATAAGGAGTCTAAGAGCATTGTCGCATGGTCATATTTATGATGTCATGTTGTTGATAAAGAATGAATATATGATTACATGATAAGTGTTATCTATCTATGCTACTTGCTTAAAGATGATATGAAGTTTATTATGTGATTACGTGCTAAATGTTATGCACGAATGCTACTGATGTGTTGATGTTAATTGTTATTCTAAATTATGTTGATTAATATTATTTTGTTATGAAATCTCACCCCTTCTGCTGGAATTGCCGCCTTGTGGGCAAGTGCAGGTGATCGTGCTTAGTGTTCAGGTGGTTCGTGAGTGGCCTTACCTCACTGTGTCGTCTAGGTCGCTCTGATACATAACGGGATGGGGTTGTCTGATTATGCATGCTTCATTCCTTTACGCGAATATTATGTTATTTCTGTTTTATGCAACTAGCTCTTTGAGATATTTTTATGGGGCCTGCGTGCCAAAGATTTTATGAATTATAAGTATTCTTTTCCGCTGCAATATTTTGAAGTATGTTGGTTAAATTGTTGTTTGACTGTTTTCGGATTAAGTTTATATGTAATATCCCGTTGTTGTGTTGCTTACTCTGATAAATGTTTTAAGAAATTTTTATGTTGGGAAAACGGGGTGTTACAGTGAGAATGCTGGAAACCTTTCTAAGGAATCATCCACCAACATTCAAGGGAAGGTATGATTCAGATGGAGCTCAGAAGTGGCTCAAGGAGGTGGAGAGATTCTTCAGGGTCATGCAGTGCAGCGAAGTACAAAAGGTGCGTTTCGGTACGCACATGTTGGCTGAAGAGGCAGATGACTGGTGGGTGAGTCTTCTACCTATCTTAGAACAGGATGGTGCTGAAGTAACCTGGGCTGTGTTCAGGAGAGAGTTTCTGGACAGGTATTTTCCAAAGGATGTCTGAGGCAAGAAAGAGATTGAATTTCTGGAGTTGAAGCAAGGAGACATATCTGTAACTGAGTATGCTGTGAAATTTGTGGAGCTTGCTAAATTCTATCCACACTATACCGCCGAGATTGCTGAGTTCTCTAAGTGCATAAAGTTTGAGAATGGTCTACGTGCTGATATAAAGCGGGCCATTGGTTATCAAAAGATAAGGAATTTTTCCGAATTGGTAAGCGGCTTTAGGATTTGTGAAGAGGATACAAAAGCTCATTATAAGGTGATGAGTGAGCGTAGAGGTAAGGGACAACAGAGTCGTCCGAAACCGTATAGTGCCCCAGCTGACAAGGGTAAACAAAGACTGAATGATGAGAGAAGGCCTAAGGGGAGGGATACTCCTACAGAGATTGTTTGTTTCAAGTGTGGTGAGAAGGGCCACAAGTGTAATGTTTGTGGTCGTGACGAGAAGAAGTGTTTCCGATGTGGGAAGAAAGGTCACACGGTAGCTGAGTGCAAGCATGGTGACATTGTCTGTTACAACTGTGACGAGGAGGGTCATCTTAGTACGCAGTGTAGGAAGCCTAGGAAGACTCAGGCTAGTGGCAAGGTGTTTGCATTGACCGGTACGCAAACTGTTAATGAGGACCGACTTATCAGAGGTACTTGTTTCTTTAATAGTATTCCTTTAATTGCTATTATTGATACTGGTGCTACTCATTGTTTCATTGCCATTGATTGTGCACGTAAGTTAGGTCTGGTTATATCTGATATGAATGGAGAAATGGTTGTTGAAACTCCAGCTAAGGGTTCAGTAACTACTTCTCTTGTTTGTTTGAGTTGTCCGTTGTCTATATTTGGTAGAGACTTTGAAGTTGATCTTGTATGTTTGATGTTGACGGGTATCGATGTGATCTTTAGGATGAACTGGTTAAAATATAACCGTGTTCACATCAATTGTTTTAGCAAGACGTTGCATTGTTCTTCTGCTGAAGAAGAGAGTGGAGCAGAATTCTTAACTACTAAGCAGCTGAAACAACTGGAGCGTGATGGGATCTTAATGTTCTCCTTGATAGCATCTTTGTCGGTAGAGAATCAGGCTGTGATTGATAGATTGCTGGTTGTAAATGAATTTCCAGAAGTATTTTCGGATGAGATTCCTGATGTGCCACCAGAAAGAGAGGTTGAATTTTCAATTGACCTTGTTCCAGGAACGAAGCCGGTGTCGATGGCACCTTATCGTATGTCAGCGTCCAAGTTGGGCTTAGGAGGTGTACTTATGCAGGATGGCAAAGTGGTAGCTTATGCTTCGAGACAGTTGAGAATTCATGAACGGAATTATCCTACGCATGATTTGGAACTGGCTGCGGTAGTTTTTGTATTGAAGATGTGGAGGAATTATTTGTACGGCTCTAAATTTGAGGTGTTTAGCGATCATAAGAGTTTGACATATTTATTTGACCAAAAGGAATTGAATATGAGGCAGAGAAGGTGGCTTGAGTTGTTAAAAGATTATGATTTTAGTTTGAATTACCACCCCGGTAAAGCTAATGTGGTTGCAGATGCTTTAAGCAAGAAGACGTTGCACATGTCCGCTATGATGGCAAAGGAGTTCGAGTTGCTTGAGCAGTTTAGAGATTTGAGCCTAGTTTGTGAGAGGTCACCCCAGAGTGTGCAGTTGGGTATGTTGAAGATCAATAGTGATTTTTTTAACAGTATCAAGGAAGCGCAGAAAATTGATGTCATGTTTGTGGATTTCATGGTTGCTAGTAATCAAACTGCAGATGGTGACTTCAAGGTTGATGGTCAAGGTGTGTTGAGATTCAGAGGAAGAATTTGTATTCCTGATGATGATGAGTTGAAAAAGTTGATTTTGGAAGAAAGTCACAGAAGTAGCTTAAGTATTCATCCGGGAGCTACAAAGATGTATCATGAGTTGAAGAAATTGTTTTGGTGGTCCGGGTTGAAACGTGATGTTGCCGAGGCGAGTTGCCCTGTACCTGAAGTGGTTCTATGTATTTGATTATTGTTGGTTGAATTCTGATGAGGATCATGTTTATGATTAATAGTATATTTGTATATTTATAATTATGCATGATATTGAATTATTTTCAAGGTTGAAGTATATTTGGTTGAGTGGTTAGGAGTGTAAGTCATATTTATATATATGCATTGTTGAGTAGTAGTTGAATTTTATGTTGATATACACAAGTGGAGTCCATTGCATAATCATAAAATTGGTGAGGGCTCATGCCCTGGAACGCCCTGTCGTTCAAATTGGTGAGGGCTTATGCCCTGTGAATGCTAGTTCATTCAAAATTGGTGAGGGCTTATGCCCTGTGAATGCTTTAACCATTCAAAATTGGTGAGGGCTTATGCCCTGAAATGCCTTGTCATTCAAACGCGTTAAATGGTACCACATGCATGTGCATTGTCACATTTTGTCGTTGAGTCATTTTGGTGTTGTCATGTCATTGCATGAGTCGTTGTTGTTGGTTGAGTAGTCGGTGTATTGCTGGTTGAAATGGAATATATTGTTATGAAGTTGACCATGAATTATATAAGTATATTGGAGTATTGATGATATTAGGGTGTTAGATTGAATTGATGAATTATATTTCTATTATTGTTGTTTGTGAATCTCACCCCTTCTGCTTGAAAATGTTGCCCTTCGTATGGGTAACTTGCAGGTGATCCATAATAGTAGAAGTGGTGGCTCAAGTGTCTTAGGGCTCTGATACGTAACAGGATGGGAAATTGTTGTTGTGTTTTTCAATCCTTATGTATCAAATTTTAATCATGTTGTTGGAGTTTGTTTGTTGTTGAATTAAATGCTAATGACTACTCATGTAGAGGCCTTTGTTCCGGCATTAGGGATGATAATATAATGTTTTATGATGTTAAGAAGATTCCGCTGCAATGTTTGGATAATTTATCACAATTGATTTGATAAATAGTATTTTATTTTATTTAAGGATTTTTGAGAAGCAGTGTGGCATGCCCGTTTGTTGTTGAACTCTGATTTACTTATTTATTTATATAATAATTAGTTGTTGGGATAACGGGGTGTTACGGTTCGGAGCTGATTCAGAGCAAAAATTTGAAGGTTTGGAGACAAAAATATGTCTCACCCAAGTCAGAAGCTTTGCACGGACCGTGCTAACATTGGCATGGTCGTGCCATCTCCCAGGATCACCTTTTGCTGCTTTTGCATAGATTTTAAGCTACTCTATTCTAGTTTTACCAAAAAGCCCGCAGTTACTTGTGGAACATTCTAGTGATGTAATTGCTTAGATTTTAAGTCAAATGTAAACTATAATTAGAGTAGTTAGCCATAACAAATATTCATCTTTTGTTCTTGGAATAAAAGTTCACCTTTATTTTATTGTTATTTACTTTTATGTTCTTCTTCTTCTTCTTCTTCTTCTTCTTCTTCTTCTTCTTCTTCTTCTTCTATGTTTACAATGAACGTTAGTGAGTAGACTCTTCTTGTCTTGAGATTGTTGGATAAGTCTAATGACATAATCCTAATCAAACAAAACTTTAACCTTAATCTTATTTAACCCTAGTTTCTAATCTAAATTCGCCGTTTTAACATGAATTAACCATTATCAAACTGTAGAAGCGAAAGTGGAGGGTTTGATAATTGTTAATCCATCATCTCAAATATCAATTCATAAAACGACAGTGGAGTTTTGATATTCGAACAAGTGAATTTAGACAAGGGTTGCAAAGGCAGCGAAATAGTCTTTGCAATCCTTAAGACATTAGTAGTTTCAAACCTTAAAAGCTTCTTCTAGTAATCAAATCAGCGAAATAGGTTTGATTGCTAGAAGAAAACTCTCACTGGACTGAAATGAAAAATGAGGGGCTAAAGGGAAACGAGTCTTTAGAAATTAGGTCTAACATAAGGTTCTAGGTTTAAGGTTTTGGTTTGTGAAACATTTTTCATTATGATGAACCAATAATCCCAAGGCTCTTTTTATTATTATATTTTCTTTCAACCGTTTAAAAATCCAAACCTTTCAACTAAAACTCTCTTCTAATCATTATTGAAAGTTAATTGAATTCATAACTCCTTGTCGGAACGATACTCTTTTATTACTAATTCGGTAAGACCGTGCACTTGCGGTTTTATCCCATCAGAGCACCCCACGGAGAAACACTCGACCTAATGAACTGCTTCTCGAGCAACTCTTCCAACTGCTTATTCAACTCACCCAACTCTGATGCAGACATCCAATACGGCGCAATCGAAATAGGACTCATTCCTGGCACCAAATCAATTGCAAACTCAACTTCCCTCTCCGGCGGTATGTCGGTAATGTCGTTTGGGAAAACTTCTGGAAACTCTTGCACTACCGGAAAATCGCCAACACCTTTCTCACGATTCTCCTTCAACGAAGAAAAAATCATAAATACACTAGCTTCACCATCCAAGGACTTCTTCACTTGCTCTGCGGTCAAGAACTTCCCACCTACTTCATCCACCAGGAGTAATATCGATAAAACACATACCTCGAATAGGATTACCCGACTGCTCCACTTCCTCCGCATTCAAAGCAAACACCTTACCCGCTGCCTTACTCGGTTTGGTACACTTAGAACTCAAATGACCCGCTTCACCACAATTGTAACATATAATCTCCCTCTTGCACTCATAAGACTTATGACCTTTCTGCCCACACTTGTAGCAACTATCTCCTTTCTTAAAATCATTAGCAAAATGACCCAAAGTACCACACTTAAAGCACTTAACTTCCGCTACATTCAACTTGGAGCCTCCACCAACCTCTTTCTTCTTCCCTTTATCCTTGTTGTATGACTTTCCAAATCCATGGCCCTTTCCTTTCTTGTCATTCACAACTTTGTAGTAACTTTCCTCAGCCTTTCCAGTGTCGTCAAACATGAGACACTTGTGCACCAAAGTGTCAAAATCTCTAATCTCATGGTAACAGATGTATTGATAGATATCCGGCCTCAAACCATTCTCAAACTTCACACACTTCGAAACTATAGCATCCTCCGCGTTGATGTAGGGACAAAACCTCGAAAGCTCCTCATACTTAGTTCCATACTCAGCCACACACAAGTTCTCTTGCTTCAAGGTCAAGAACTCGGTTTCCTTCTTGTTTCTCAAATCCTTCGGAAAGTGCTTCTTCAAGAACTCACTCTTGAACCTCACCCAAGTCACAGCATCACCGCTAGGCTTAATGGCTCTTGGTACTCGTCCACCTGTACTCAGCCTCCTTAGCAAGCATATGAGTAGCCAATCTAACCTTCTGATCATCATTAGTCACCATAGCACAAAAGATCCTCTCCATGCTCTCCTTCCAAGTCAAAGCTCCCTCTAGGTCAAACCTCCCTTTGAACGTCGGCTGTTTGTTTATCATGAAATGAACAAGCCACCGCTCCTCCAATTCTCCTTGGTCCTCCTAACCATGAACACCATTCACTTGAGCCTAAGCTACAGCCAGAGCCACTGCAGTCAAAGCCGCTGCAATCGCATCTTTATTCCTACCAGCTCCACCTGCCATCTCGCTTAACAACAAAACCAACCAACAGGTAAAACCAACAACAAACAACATAACAAATATCAAAGGTAACTCAATATACCATTCGAATACAACAGGTAATTCACCGGGTTTTGGTCCGGACAAGACGGACATGGCTCTGATACCAACTTGTAACGCCCTACTTCTATTAAAGCGATAAAACACGTGAATATAATAAATATTCAAGAAATAGACATCACATCTTCAAATAAATCTCAAATCAACATGCATAAAAATTTCAACAATAAAATACCACAGCAGAAATATAACATACACCTCAAATAGCCATGTCATCAACTCATAAATACATCAATAAAATAAAATATTCGAAAACCCGACATATGGGGAAATCATAAAGACTCTAGAAATCATAAAGACTCCAGAAATCATAAATGCTGACAACTAATCAGAGCCTAATCTAAGACTCTAACTGATAATTAGAGGTAGATCCTGCTATTGTCATGCAACTCACCAAGCAAGCAATCAAAACTAATCTTGCACGCCGTCTACCCATTCATACAAATATTAGGCGGTCAACCGAACGACCACTGGGGGTTAGCTTCACATCAAACACAATCAAATATATAAACAAGAACAATCATTCATCATAATATTTCATGGTTCCTAATAAACACCAGCATATGCAGATCTTCACAATAATTCACCAAGTACACAACAACACCAAACACGTAATTAACACCAAATTCACGCCAAATACTCAAAAATTTATGACTCGTATCGACTTCATGCAATGCGCTTAGACACGTCACCTATATGCATTCATCCTTTTCTTAAACAAGTTGAGCCGGTAGGATAGAACTTTTTGTTCGGTGACAAACTACATTACAAACTTAGAGACTTGTAGGATTTATCCCATAATGTTTTTCTGAGTTAGGCATGATAGAATGTTGCTAAGGATTAAGTTTGGGGTTGCTTTTGGAATTTGCAACCAATTAAGTTTGGGGTGGGGGAACTAGAGAACAATACAAAAGAAAAAAAAAGAGAGAAAAAAATAATAATATACATACACTCTAAAAAAGGTGTATAAAAAAAAAAGAGAATTAAAAAGGGACAAAGACATTTAAAATCCGAGTAACTTCAAACTCGAGTGTCCCTATGTTGAATAATGTTCTCTAGCCCCATTTTCTAACTAAGAATTGTGTTACATAGGTGAAAGATGATTGAATTATGTTCTAATTGACGTAGGAGTGCCTAACTCGCATTTTGTGTAGCCTACTTATCCAAATATCATCCCACCTTCACCTAAGCCCCGTTATAACCCTTAAAGACCTCAAAGTGTGTATTGATATTGACTTTAATTGACGTTTAGAAACTTTTCAAGCGTATGGTAATATGTAGCTTTGCATGTGATTGAGTGTGAACCCTATTCATTTTGTGCGTGGAGTTGTGAATTGGTGGATGCATTCAAGTCAAACTGGCTCACCTTTAGCTAGTAAGGAGATGAACTTTTTGGATTACCATCACTTGAGCAGGTACTTGTTATTTTACTGTCAACTGTCAATTTTGCATGTAAATTCCTTGGGGACAAGGAATGGTTTAAGTTTGGGGTTGTGATGACATGCTGTCATTACGTAATTTCTATGTATATTTTATCATTTTATGGAGTCACAAAGCAACTTAAGCAGCAAGAAACGCATGAAAAGCAAGAAAAAGCAAGAAAACTGAAGAATGGTGCAAGTCACAAAAACGTGTCACGCTTGCTAAAAAACGTGACACGTTTTCACAAGTCAGAGAGCATGTTTTGAGAAGAAAGAAGAACGTGTCACGTTGGCAAAAACGTGACACGTTTTGTGAAACCCTAATTTGGTTACTTGCTACTGAAGGAGAAAACGTGACACGTTTTGGGCGAATTTCTGGGCCTATTTAAGCTGAAGTCTTTTCCGAAAACAAGGGTTACGAATCTTGGAGAGCAAAGTGCGATTTGGACATCAAGGTGACTGCAAGGAGGACGATTTCTTCATCCTTTTACCAGTTACATGTATGTTTTAATGATTCAATTGATTATGCTATTTGTAAACATCATTATGAGTAGCTAAATCTCTTAGAGATTGGATCCGAGATGATTCTGTGTAAACCCTAGTTGATCTTATGTTGCTGTGATGAAACTCTATTCCTTATTAATGATTATTTAAGTCTTTATTCAATTCAATTGTTCTTAATGCTTTTTATATCCTGATCAAATATAAATATGTTTTCGTGAGAATGAATGACTACTGACCCTAGCTTTCAACTTAGACTTAATTGAATTGTTCTAATAAACATGGTTAGTCTAGGAATGGATAATCGTTTATTAGTGATATTAGGTTAACGTGTTTAAACCTTCAAGAATTATTAGACCACCTAAGGAATTAGGGGCTGTAGTTTAAGAAGAGGGTCCTAACTCAAGGGATTGATTAGGGCTATTTTGTTAACTATCGTGGGACTTAAAGAACCATTAATAGTAATAGAGTACAGTAACCAATTAGGGGAAACATAGAGGATTCGACGATCCGATCTCATCTCTCTCCATATTTTCTAAACAAACTTTATCATTTTGTTATTTTTGTTATTAAAACAAACAAATCTACCGCCTAGTGGCAAAACTATAATAACCTTTAAACATCCTATTGCATAACGAAATTAACTTAGTGCGATTAAAAACAATCCTCGTGGGATCAATATTTTACTACTTCGATAGTATTTGGTGCACTTGCCAAACGTCTATCAAGTTTTTGGCGCCGTTGCCGGGGATTGTTGATTTATTTCAATAAGGCAATTTTGTTATAATTTAGGATTTCTGTCATTTATATTGTTGTACATATATATTTATAAAAAAAAAAAATGATTTATGCTCTTCGTTTTCTTCTCATCGTCCGGTGCTACTAAAAAGTTTATCCAAGTTTTGCAGCTATGATAGACAGGTTGTACCTCCATGACACAAAAGAGATTTGTACGCTGCAATATGAAAAATATATGCTATCTTTGAAGATAAAATGTGTGGACAGTCAAATCTCGATATTAAATGAGAGATGTGGTCGTGATGAGGCGAATCAACCAGGTAGTAATTGTGAAGGGAAGAACGAGGTGATCAACATAGATTACAATACTCAACTTCAACATATCTTAGATGATTTCTTGGTATCAAATCAAGTTTCATTTGAGAAGATTGATCTTCAGTGTGGTGATCTTGTTGAGAAAGCACATGAGTCTCAGAGGACATTGGTTCAGATGGAAAGTGAGTGTCACAGGGTTGTGGTGAAAGAAAAACCTAAAGTGATGAATGTTGATATTTTCTCGAAGTCTGAACCAACGGAGGTTGAGGAAATCACTCATGTGCAGATAGATGCACGTCCTTCTCTAAGGTGGGAGAGCTTCAATTCCAAAGGTTTCACTGTGGGTGCATGGGAGTATCTGAATCTTTGTGCCAAATTCATGGAATTCCTACCAAACAAGAGGAAGAAGAAGGATGATATATTCTTTCTATCATATTTGCCACCCTAACAGTGGTTGAAGCCTATAGTCAAGCTATTGACGGTAAAGAAGCGCTTTGTGGGAGGCAACCCACCTTTAGTTTTTTTGCAGGTAATAGTTCTTTTATATTTTTTTCTTTCTTTCGCATTTTATTTCTTTCAAAAAAAATCAAAAATACAAAAATATTTTCGCTGAAATGATCAGAGGAAGAAAAATTTCAAGTCCAATACTGGGCAAAAACGCGACACGTTATGGGCAAAACGTGCCACGTTTTTGCCACCTCTGAAGCATCTCAAAAACAAGCATTCTGTTCAGCAAAAACGTGTCACGCTGGCCAAAACGTGACACGTTTTCTGGGAACCAAATTTTTTCAAAAGAGTGGAGCGTGTCACGTTTCGCCCAAACGTGACACGTTTATTGGGTGGTTTCAAAAATTTTACCGTTACAAAACGAAAAACGTGACGCGTTTTTGGCCAAACGTGACACGTTTTTCTCCCCTATATATACCCTTCACACGAAAATCATCCCATTCACTTCCAAAAGTAGCCAAACTCTGTCAAAATTTTCCCAGAACCCTAACCTACGAACTTCTCAACTTTCTACACCAAAAACCTTCAACTTTCCATCTCCAAATCACCAAGACAACCACAAAAACTACCATCAACATCATCAACCTCTCAAAATTCACCATCCTCACCTAACCTCAAAACCCTAATCTCAAACTTTCACCTTTCCCTTGACCTAACCCTAAACCTTCACCATGGTCGATGCTAGAAAGAAAGGAAAAGCTCCACAAGCCAAAAAACCCAAAACCACCGGCAAACGCAAACAACCGGTTAAACCCACAGCCCCACCAGCCGTACCACCCACTCTAGCTTACCGTTTCCATGACATCAAGGCCCGTGACCGCTTCAAAGAAATCAGAAGTTACCGGGTGATACCAGAGAGGGGGTTCCTACTCCCTAAATTGTTAGGCAACCCTGAGTTTGAACAAATTATCACGGCTCGAGGGTGGGACGGGCTGAATAATATGGTTTTCCAAGAGGCCAACAAGACCATGGCGCATGAGTTTTATGCCAATGCTCGGTTCTCCGGGCGGCGGTATGAATCTTATGTGAGGGGAAAGACCATTGATTTCTCCCCTGAGGCTATCAATACCATGCTGAAGATCGTTCCCCCGGAACAATGTGATGTCAAGAGGAGGAGGGAGACATGTGCTAACTGGGACGAGGAAACGTGGGAAGAGGTGAAAGCCTTACTGTGTGTGGAGGGCGCTCAATGGCAGAAGAGCAGGAAGATGTTGCTGAAAGCTGATTTCAAGCCGGTTGCTAAGGCTTGGGCATCATTTGTGGTGCAAACATTAGAAGGTACTTCCTGTTCATCTGAGATTCCCTTTTCTCGGGTGCATACTGTTGCTGCCATCATGGAGGGTAGCCCTATAAATATTAGTGAGTTGATTGCCAACAACATTGCTGAGTTTGTCCAAGGGAACAAGAAAGCCATCCCTCACATGAGCCTCATCAACTGGCTTTGTGAGGAAGCTGACTGCGAGTGCTACATCAATGACCTCGAGACAAAGATGATGAAGCCAATCACTGATAACTATATGGAGGTCTTTCTGAAGGATTATCTGGAGCGCATGCAGCAGTTGGGAGCTGAGGAGGAAGCAGGCCCTCAGCCTCAGCCACAACCACAACAGCCCCCGCCTCAGCCAGAGTTGGTGTCGGGAGAAGGAAGCAGCCAACAAGGTGCCCATGCACCTCTTCATCCCATGATGCTGGACTACATGTTCGGCCACTGCAACTAGATGAATGAGGTGTCAGACCAAGAGTATTGGAACCGTCCTAGGTTCGGGCCAGAGCTTACTGAGGCAGTCTGCCTCAACAGGAGAGCGATTACTGGGTCTTTTGACCGTTTTGATGGGTCCGAGGAGGCGATGGACCAATACTTTGATGTCACCAGAGGTCGTGCCCAAGCAAGAGAGCAGGAGATTAGGGCAGACTTTGCTGCTGGTGGTGCGAGGTCGAGGTCGCATTTTGGCGAAGACACCTATGAGGAGCAGAACCCGAGCACATGGATTGACCCAAACTTGATGCAGGATTGATGGGCTACTGATGGCTCATCTATTATTATTATTATTATTTCTGTTTGTTTCAGCAGTTTTCCTTTCATTTTGATGTACTTTTTCATTTTATTTTCGAACAATTTGAAGTTTAATCAGTTGTATCCCCCTGTGATGTAATTGAGCCTGAACTTGTTTATTACTGATGAATTTATGTGTTTTATTGACCTTTTACAGTTTAGTAACAAATGTGTGCTCAAGTGATTTTTCCGAAAGTTCATAAGGTGGAGTGACTTGAGTAAAAGGCGAAGTGTACGGCAGTGCTAGGTAGTCACAACTCCCAGATATCATAACTGTAAGGTTCATGGCCAAATTTTATTTTTCAATTTACTTATATAGAGTGTTCCATGCATCTACATTTCTAGAACTTGCATTGTTTCTTTTCTGTCGATTGGTTTATGTCAAATACACACTGAGGCAAAAGTGCTTGGTCCTGTGAGCCTTTTGAAGCCTACCCTGATTATATTGCATTCATCCTTTTCTTAAACAAGTTGAGCCGGTAGGATAGAACTTTTTGTTCGGTGACAAACTACATTACAAACTTAGAGACTTGTAGGATTTATCCCATAATGTTTTTCTGAGTTAGGCATGATAGAATGTTGCTAAGGATTAAGTTTGGGGTTGCTTTTGGAATTTGCAACCAATTAAGTTTGGGGTGGGGGAACTAGAGAACAATACAAAAGAAAAAAAAAGAGAGAAAAAAAAAATAATATACATACACTCTAAAAAAGGTGTATAAAAAAAAAAGAGAATTAAAAAGGGACAAAGACATTTAAAATCCGAGTAACTTCAAACTCGAGTGTCCCTATGTTGAATAATGTTCTCTAGCCCCATTTTCTAACTAAGAATTGTGTTACATAGGTGAAAGATGATTGAATTATGTTCTAACTGACGTAGGAGTGCCTAACTCGCATTTTGTGTAGCCTACTTATCCAAATATCATCCCACCTTCACCTAAGCCCCGTTATAACCCTTAAAGACCTCAAAGTGTGTATTGATATTGACTTTAATTGACGTTTAGAAACTTTTCAAGCGTATGGTAATATGTAGCTTTGCATGTGATTGAGTGTGAACCCTATTCATTTTGTGCGTGGAGTTTTGAATTGGTGGATGCATTCAAGTCAAACTGGCTCACCTTTAGCTAGTAAGGAGATGAACTTTTTGGATTACCATCACTTGAGCAGGTACTTGTTATTTTACTGTCAACTGTCAATTTTGCATGTAAATTCCTTGGGGACAAGGAATGGTTTAAGTTTGGGGTTGTGATGACATGCTGTCATTACGTAATTTCTATGTATATTTTATCATTTTATGGAGTCACAAAGCAACTTAAGCAGCCAGAAACGCATGAAAAGCAAGAAAAAGCAAGAAAACTAAAGAATGGTGCAAGTCACAAAAACGTGTCACGCTTGCTAAAAAACGTGACACGTTTTCACAAGTCAGAGAGCATGTTTTGAGAAGAAAGAAGAACGTGTCACGTTGGCAAAAACGTGACACGTTTTGTGAAACCCTAATTTTGTTACTTGCTACTGAAGGAGAAAACGTGACACGTTTTACTTAAAACGTGACACGTTTTGGGCGAATTTCTGGGCCTATTTAAGCTGAAGTCTTTTCCGAAAACAAGGGTTACGAATCTTGGAGAGCAAAGTGCGATTTGGACATCAAGGTGACTGCAAGGAGGACGATTTCTTCATCCTTTTACCAGTTACATGTATGTTTTAATGATTCAATTGATTATGCTATTTGTAAACATCATTATGAGTAGCTAAATCTCTTAGAGATTGGATCCGAGATGATTCTGTGTAAACCCTAGTTGATCTTATGTTGCTGTGATGAAACTCTATTCCTTATTAATGATTATTTAAGTCTTTATTCAATTCAATTGTTCTTAATGCTTTTTATATCCTGATCAAATATAAATATGTTTTCGTGAGAATGAATGACTACTGACCCTAGCTTTCAACTTAGACTTAATTGAATTGTTCTAATAAACATGGTTAGTCTAGGAATGGATAATCGTTTATTAGTGATATTAGGTTAACGTGTTTAAACCTTCAAGAATTATTAGACCACCTAAGGAATTAGGGGCTGTAGTTTAAGAAGAGGGTCCTAACTCAAGGGATTGATTAGGGCTATTTTGTTAACTATCGTGGGACTTAAAGAACCATTAATAGGAATAGAGTACAGTAACCAATTAGGGGAAACATAGAGGATTCGACGATCCGATCTCATCTCTCTCCATATTTTCTAAACAAACTTTATCATTTTGTTATTTTTGTTATTAAAACAAACAAATCTACCGCCTAGTGGCAAAACTATAATAACCTTTAAACATCCTATTGCATAACGAAATTAACTTATTGCGATTAAAAACAATCCTCGTGGGATCGATATTTTACTACTTCGATAGTATTTGGTGCACTTGCCAAACGTCTATCAATCAACATCAACATTATTCATTACATGCTTACACCAACAATTCAACAACATTGCATGTATGAAAATTCATCAAGTAAAGGAGAAAGATACACCACACTATGACAAACATCATATTCAACACCCATCAATCATTCATACATCTACATGTAATCATATCAAACTATTTATGAAAGATTTGCAAGGTAATTGGGCTTAAAGATTAAATTCGACCAAGTTCGTCTCATATTTCACAACTTTAAAAAAACTATGTCAATCGAACCAAAACCAAGCAAACAAACTCAGTTGCCTCCACTATGTATACACATTAATCACATATGAGTGTAGTTGTGCATATATGTGCGTTTCACCGGACAAATATGACGAAACCACAAAAATCATAAGATTCGTCTCACTTAATCATTTTGCAAAACAAAAGCATTTTTCAAAAGAAAACTAAGTTTGATTCAACAAGACATAAGTTAAATACTCTTAAACACTTTAAATAAACTCCTAACAATCAATTATTGAAGTTTGGAAACAAACCATAAGTTTTGGGCAGACTTGGAAATAGTTATGCTAAGTTTTCTTAAAGTTTCTCCAAGACATACTTGGAATGTTTGCATCATAACTCAAAATCCACAAAACTTTTTCCAATAAAACCAAAGCCATTGGAAATCGAATTCAATTATCTAAAACTTTCACGTTTACACCAAAAGTCAATTCAAAACAGAAATGTGTGAAAAAGATGCAAGAACTTGAAACAGGGCATGCTGTGTAACGCCCTATTTCTATTAAAGCATTAAATCATGCGAATACAACAAATATTCAAGAAATAGTCGTCACACCTTCAATAATCACCAAATAATCATCAAGTTTCAAAAACATAGCAGCGGAACATCCATAGTCATATGATTAACATCACCAAAATCTCATGATAATAATTACATGATCTCAATCTCAACATAACAAAGTCTCGACTCCAAAATTACATAATCAAAAATAGAATTCCAACATGCAAGCACTACCCTAGATCAGAGCCCTAATCTAGACACTTGCGCATAAAAAAAGGAGGAACTCCGCTCCTCGGCAACATCAAGCAAAACATCTAAGCATCCTGCACTCCATCTGCCCGTCCATATGGAAAGGCAGGTGGTAAACCACTGAGGGTTAGCATTATATCATCATAATTCACAACAAAACAAGCAGGAGCATTCAGAATGAAAGATATAACCAAGAATGATAACAACATATCACATAGATACTCATAAGTATTCACAACATTATCAATCATTCGATATCACCAATGCAAGTTCACATCAAAAGGTGTATCATACACATATAGTCATTTAATTATGTCGAATATCAACAAGCAACTCAATCATCATGCACAACTCAATGCATTTCAATTCACCAACAATGTATGCAATACTCTAGGCTCATCTAGATGCATGTGGTACCAAATCACCTCAAGGTCGTCACCCCTGATGCAACTGCCATCGTCATGTAAGGTTCACACCTGCCTTACATTGGACATAAGTCCGTCACCTCAACAATGAATGCATGAACATATGACTCGACTCAATGCATATGTTCATACAAAATTCTCCACACCATGCATATACAATTATGCAATCATCACCAAATCCATGCATATACAAGTATGCAATTATCACCAATGTCATTTAATCAAGTATGCACACACCAACAATTGCACATGCAATCAACATACATATATTCATCATCATTGAACATGTATACAATCAACATTATCACCTTCTTCACATAGTTCACCATGAACAAGCAACACTTCATATAATTCAAGTAAAGAAGATAACATACGGGATCATGATATATCACATTATCATTATCCAACCTCATTCACAAGTATACAATTAACCATAGGAATCCATATCTAAAAAGGTTCACCATCACATAAACTTCAAGGTAAAAATACACAATTTCGTCTCATATTTCACAACTTTGAAAAATATTTGAAGTTAAGAACCAAAACCAAATAACAAGCTCAATTGCCTATGCCATGTATTCTCATAATTCACATATGTGTACATTAGAGGTTACATAAGCATTTCATCGGCCACAGATGACGAACTTATAAAGATCATGAAATTCGGCACACTTAGTCATTTGCAAAACCAAAACATTTTTCAGAAGAAAATCAATTTTTATTCAACAAGACATAAGTTAAATACTCATAAGAACGCAGAACAGGGAATGCTGTCCAGGAGTTGTACAGTTCTGAACAGGCTCGCTTCTGATCAGGAGCTTCTGAACAGTGCTTCTGATCCGGAGCATCTGAACAGTGCTTCTGATCCGGAGCTTCTGAACAGTGCTTCTGATCCGGAGCATCTGAATAGTCCTTCTGATCAGTAGCTTCTGAACAGAACTTCTGGACATAAATTCAAATCTTCATGTTCAACCCATTTTCACCCAAAAATCCCGATTTTGATTACCCCAAGTCCCAAAAACGTGTTTCAGAAATTGTTTATGGGTCAAAATAGCTTCAATACACTTAAACAAACATGAATTAAGCATTAGAAACAACAATCCAACTCATTTCACCAAAATCATAAGATTTTCTCAAAAAACCAACACAACCACAATTTTCTCCACAAATCCATAAACAACGTTTCCAGTTTCACCAATTTGATTCCAACAGTTCAACAATCATCAACAACAACTAATGAACACAAATTTATGCATAATTCAACCTCACAACTTCATTTTGCATCAAATTTGCTCAAGAACACAAAACACCAACAAATATGAATTTCAACATGTTAATTCATATATAGCCATACAATTATCATGTAATCATGTTACCAATCATAACAACAACAATTATGCACGAATTCACAGCAACTAGATTCAATTCAACAATTTCACAAAAATGTGCAGAAATGCAAAATTATGAGATTATGAATGAAATCTATCCCTCTTACCTCTAGCACAAAGATTCTATAGCCAAGGCTTCAATTTAGCTCCTAGAGATGAATTCCCCTCTTCTAGCTCTAGCCTCCAACCCTTCTCTTGCTCTCTACTCCAATTCTCCTCTTGTGTGTGTTGTGTGAAATGAGAAAAACCTTAACCTAATCTCTTAAGACTAACTTATATACTCCCTCTCCCTTAATGGGCCTAATTCACAATTAATATGGGCTCACACTAATCTCACACAAAACCACCACCTAATACAGTAACGGTAATTAATTAAAACATCAGCTCTTATTAATTATCGCACACCGACAAATATAAAAATAAACGGTTCTAATCCAATAATAAAAATGCTAATCTCGCCAAAATTACTAATTACCCCTCAAATGCACACACACATGAAAATGCACACAATTAAAATAATACACGCAATAAAATAATTAAATAAAAATAAACGCGAAAAACGGGTTGTTACAACTCTCCCCCCCTAAAAGAATTTTCGTCCTCGAAAATTACCTGAAGGAAACAACTCCGGGTATGATTCCTTTACCCTACTCTCTGATTCCCAAGTGGCACTCTCGCCAGTTGGACCAAACCAAATCACTTTGACCAAAGCAACCTCCTTACCACGCAAACGCTTAAAATGTCTCAATCCTCAATCCTAACCGGCCTTGTCTCAACGGTTAAAATGTCTCTTACTTCCAACTCATCCACTTGAATCACATGAGACTCATCATACACATACTTCCTCAACTGAGACACATGAAACACATCATGAAGATTCGACAACGACAGTGGAAACGCAATCCGATACGCTACGACCCCAATCTTCTCCACAATCTCGAACGGTCCAACAAAACGCGGTGTCAGCTTCCGACATTTCAAGGCACGACCAACACCGGTTACGGGATTCACCCTTAAGAACACATGATCACCAACTTGAAACTCAATGTCCTTTCCCCTCTTATCATGATAACTCTCCTGCCTACTCTGAGACGCTTTCATCTTCTCTTGAATCATCTTAACTTTCTCAGTCGTCTCTTGCACAACATCCGGTCCTAACAAAGCACCTTCACCTGATTCAAACCAACACAACGGCGTCCTACACTTCCGACCATACAAAGCCTCAAACGGAGCCATACCAATGCTAGAATGAAAACTGTTGTTATAAGTAAACTCAATCAACGGTAAACATTCGACCCAGCTGACACCTTGCTCCAAAACACAAGGTCTCAACAAGTCTTCCAAACTCTGAATAGTCCTCTCCGTCTGACCATCAGTCTGTGGATGATAAGCAGAACTCAACCTCAACTTAGTTCCCAAAGCGGCTTGCAAACTCTCCCAAAACTTAGAAGTAAACCTCGGATCTCGATCTGACACAATACTAGAAGGAATACCATGCAACCTGACAACCTGCTCAATGTAGATCTCAGCTAACTTCGCCACAGTCATACCGGTCTTGATAGGAATAAAATGCGCTGATTTTGTCAACCGATCAACGACTACCCAAATCGAGTCAAAACCCTTCACAGTCTTCGGCAAAGCTCCAACAAAATCCATAGAGATGCTATCCCACTTCCACTCAGGCACAAACAACGGTTGCATCAAACCCGACGGTTTCTGATGCTCAATCTTCGACTTCTGACAAACCAAACAAGCATACACAAACTCAGCTATGTCTTTCTTCATTCCAGGCCACCAAAACAATCTCTTCAAATCTTGATACATCTTTGTCGCTCCTGGGTGAATACTTAAACTACTCCGATGACCTTCGTCCAAAATACGCTTCTTAAGCTCAGGCACGTCTGGCACACACACACGGTCACGAAACATCAAGGCGCCATTATGATCCAATCTGAAATCCACACCTTTTCCTTGGTTAACCAACACCACACGGTCTACAAGTTCCAAATCCTCTTTCTAACCACTCTTGATCTCTTCCAAGATGTTACTTGACAACTTCAACATACCCAACTTCACACTTCCGGGCGCTAACTCACAAACCAAACTCAAATCCCGAAACTGCTCGATCAACTCTAATTCCTTGACCATCAAAGCAGACATATGCAAAGTCTTCCTACTCAAAGCATCTGCCACCACATTAGCCTTTCCAGGATGATAACTCAACTGAAAATCAAAATCCTTAAGATACTCCAACCATCTTCTTTGCCTCATATTCAACTCTTTCTGATCGAACAAATACTTCAAACTCTTTTGATCACTGAACACCTCAAATCTAGAACCATACAAGTAGTGCCTCCAAATCTTCAACACAAACACAACGGCTGCTAATTCCAAATCATGAGTCGGGTAATTCTTCTCATGCACTTTCAATTGCCTCGATGCATAAGCCACAACCTGACGATTCTGCATTAACACACCACCAAGACCCATCTTCGAAGCATCACAATACACAACAAAAGATTCCTTCGGATTCGGCAAAATCAACACAGGCGCTGAAGTCAACCTCTTCTTCAACTCGAGGAAACTATTTTCACACTTGGAATCCCAAACATAAGCTTGCCCTTTCTGAGTTAACTGCGTTAATGGCAACGCCAACTTAGAAAATCCCTCAATGAACCTCCGATAGTAACCTGTCAAACCAAGAAAGCTTCTAACTTCAAAAACAGACTTCGGTGATTCCCACCGAATCACCGCATCAATCTTCGACGGATCTACCGCAATACCACCTCCCGAAATCACATGACCAAGGAAGCTCACTTCACGCAACCAAAACTCACATTTCGACAAGTTAGCAAACAACTTCATCTCCTTCAAAACTTGCAACACAATCCTCAAATGCTCGGCATGCTATTCCTCTGACTTCGAATACACCAAAATATCATCAATGAACACTACCACAAATTGATCCAAGTAAGGATGGAAAATCTGATTCATATTGTCATCGCGATTTTCGGGTGTCAAGTCATTAATTAGGCTTGAACCTTTCAATCATTGATGTCTCTATTTTTTTTGGGGAAGGGTAAAATTGAGAAAACCCTTAGAAATTCTAAGTTCGGGGCAACTTTCGCTACGGGAAGGTGTTAGGCACCCGCAACGACTATAGTATTCTATAGGAGCCGTTTTCTTGACCTATGTTTACGCTTTACTTTTAATGCTATTTATTGGGAAAAAATTGTTTTTTAAGAATGGGGGAAAGAAGTGTAGATTTTATTTTTTAGTGGACTTGGAGAGGTTTTGACCTCTTGCCTACATACCCTTTTAAGGGATCAAACTCCATGTAGTTCTCTTCCAGAAAAGATTTTTGTGGGTTAGTTTGTTTTTAATTTTGAAAATGATTTTGAAGAAGAGAAAAGGGGCCTTAAAGGCATGAGATTGAAAAAAAGTGAGGTTGTTTCAATTGTTAAAGCAAAGGGTTAAAGTTGGGATTTAAGATTCATTTGCATTTTGATTAAGAAAATAAAGGAAAAAGGTTATGGAGTTTTGACTCCAAGATTATTGCGAAAATGGTTTTCAAGTGAGGTGTTATTTGTTTTGTTTTTCGGAAAAGCATAATATTTTTCTAAGTATCACGCCTCCTAAGCATACATCTAGCGGTAAATCATACAACGTGTGTGCGTGTCGGTGCTTGTGTCGGTGTACATCATCATAGTGTCCATTGTCCTTTACATTGGCCCTAGTTTACATTATATGGTCCTGCAAGAAATTAAAATAAAGAAACTACCTAAAAATATTACATGGAAATTAACATAGAAAATGAAAGGAACCTAAACTAGGAAAGAGGCGGGATGCCTTTAGTATGCATGAGACATGAAATGGTTAGCAACAAAGTAAGAAATGATAGTAATGAATAAGCAATGTATAGTAAATGAAATGACAATAGTAAGGAATATTGAACAAATAGTAAAAACAAATGCCAAAAAGTGATGAAAATAACACACAAAACCTAGCCCTAAAACTTAAGCTAAACCCATGACCTATAATTCTCATCAAAACAGCCCTTTTTAAGAGGAACATTTCAAGAATCATAGGAAAATTACAAGCCATGCATTCAAGCTTTAACATATACACATTTTATGCACATTTTACACCTTAAAAGAATTCATGTTACTTGCCACCCAAGAAATTAATATCATGATTCACCAACAGTGGTAATAGTCATAGGCTCATAGCAAAAAATATCACAAAAATCAAGTACCACTATCATTTATCAAGATTTAATGGTCAAAAATCATGCAAGAAATTCACCAAAAAACTTAAAAGATGCAATTCCACAAGAAAATTTAGCACACATTTCATCACTATGAGACTTGTAAAAAAATGCCACAAAATGGTAAGAAGCATATCAAGAATCGCATAGAAAAATTCCTAAAATTTTACAAGAAAAACAAAGCACACAGGGAGGTTCAGATAGCAAAGCTGGAGGTGTGCATAGCAAGAAAATCAAAAGAAATGAAAGAGAACCCAAAGCCCACAGTTAAAGGCCCAAACCCGCGCCACTGATGGATCCGGATCAGTCCTGATGCCTCAAAGGCGTTGGATTGATCCGGACGCTCCAAAAACAAGATCCAAAGGCCTATGCGCAAGGGAAGTGGACCGGGTCAGAACCGACCCGATCCACGCACTTATATAAAAGGTTCAGGATCCGGATTCACACATTTCTCTTCTTCTTCCTCTCTCTTCTCTCCGGCCGCTCCTTTCCAAACCCTAACCCTAACTTCTCCAAACCTACCCATAAATGGCTTATTCATGGTTTAAACGGTTCGTATTATCAATCTAAGCATGAATCACCCAAAAGAAAGCAAGTTTAACCGTTGAAACAATGTGAATCTTTGAGTTTTGTCACTGTAGGTTCGAACTGTTCGGATTCTTCATGTTTTTGGATGAAATCGTTGTAAAACTGTAAGGATTCACTTCGATTCACACTCGTTGTGGATTTCGAAACGTTTCTTTGATTTTTCAAACAATTTTTGTGTTAGGGTTTTGAATGGAACCGTTCAAACTTGCTACGGATTCACATTGTTCTGGATTTGTGATGATTTTCAGTGAGGTGAGGTGAAGTCTAGGTATTACCTGAGTTTTTGTTCGGAGATTTGAGCCGCTTCTTCGATTCTTGGCTTTGGATCTTTGCTGGTAAGCCAGTTTCACTCCTTTC
This sequence comes from Medicago lupulina, assembly GCA_958299785.1. Taxonomy (NCBI): domain Eukaryota; kingdom Viridiplantae; phylum Streptophyta; class Magnoliopsida; order Fabales; family Fabaceae; genus Medicago; species Medicago lupulina. The sequence continues at coordinate 21,142,364 of OY283145.1, read as the reverse complement.
TTTCTTCTTCTGATCCGGATCCTGTGAAATCCTTCACCTCTTCTTCTTCTTCTTCTCTGATCCAAGGCCTGCGATCACGCTTGCAGCGCGCTACCTCCGGTGGCGTGCTCGCGTTTGAATTGCAGGTTCAGTAGTTCGATGATGAAGATTCTCACGAATCTCTGAGAACTGCTTGAAGCCGTATGAATTTCGTGTGAATTCTGCTTCTGTTTGGTTCTGTGAGTTGAATTCAATGGCAAATTTGAAGTTTTCTTGTGAAATTGCTTTGAATTGGTGTTGAATTTGAGCTAGGGTTCATGAGTTTTTGTGAATTTTTGGTGAATTTGATCTGTAACTGCCAAGAGAGAGAAAATGGATTTTGTTGGTGATGTGGCTCTCTTTTTTCTCTTTCTGCTTTTCTGACACGCGTGGCCTTATATAGGCTGACATGTGGCCTCTGGACCAATTGGGACGTGACATGTGGACTGAGTTGGCTTGTGTGGCACTTTGGACCAATCTGCAAATTTGAAAGAAAATAGGACTGTTTTGCAATTATAAAAATTGGACTGTTTTTTTAAAAGAATTAAAAGGATTGAACTGTTTGAAAATTGGAATTGGGACTGGTTTGCAATAAAATATAAAATTTGGACTGAATCGCAATTAAAATAAAATCTGGACCAAATTGCAAAAAGTTAAAAAAAATAAAACTGGTAAAAAGCGTAATTTGAAAACAACGTAAAGTGAAACAATTAAAACTGACAGAATGGACTAAATCGAACAAATTACCAAAATGAGGTATTTTAAAATACCTCTCTGCCCAAAAGTCAATTAATGTGAAAAGACCAAAATGCCCCAGGGACTAAAACGACACAGACTGACTCAAACTGACTCAGACGCAAAACTAAGATGATTTTTGGACAAAATTTGATTAATGATTCATGCATACAAGTTAAAAAGACTCAAGGACAAATTGTATGGACTAAAATGGGTTCCTTTGTAGGAAATGACCAAAATACCCTTTTGTATGATTTTATGCAAAAAATTGGAATAAAATGCAGGAAGTATGTAATGGTTTTAGAAACCCTTTTTAAGGACTTGTAATGCAAGAAAACATTTTGGATGGTTTTAAATGCAAGAAAATTAGAGACGGAAGCCGTAAAATGTGCAGTTGACACACAGTAGACAACTGTAAAATAGACATAGTGAATTTGAAATAATCAGAACTAAAAAGAAGTTTGAACGAGTATTTTTAGGTCCAAAATGAGGGCATGACAGCTGCCCCTATTTAAGTTCTTCGTCCGTACGGGTCAAGAGACAGAGTCTTTGGCTTGACGAGACGAAGACACTTAAATATCGACATTTGCGCTGATTTTGGGCGTAAAAATTCGTTCGTAAATGTTACGTATGCCATGCAACCTTTGGATTATGAATGCAAGACAGACTGAGAATTGAGTTTAACAAAACATGTCGTATCCATTGCGGGATTGGTAGACATTAACAAGATAGCAAATAACAGAGTATGCCTTATCCATTGCGGGATTGGTAGACATTAACAAGATAGCAAATAACAAGACTCACTGGGGGAGACTCAATAGAAAATTTGACAGGTGCAAGTTGTTCTTTTGGCTCGAACTGGGAACTTGACTAGGAATACTGACAAGTAAAAGGGGCACAAGCTGTTCTTCGATTCGAACTAGCCACTTGGCTGATGGCAGAAACAAAGTGCAGGTACAAGCTGTTCTTGTATTTGAACTAGCGGCTTGACCTATAACAAGAATGAAAGCAAATTGACAGGTACAAGCTGTTCTTGGATGCCAACTAGCCACTTGACCGATAACAAGAGTGAATTGACAAGCACAAGCTGTTCTTGGATGCGAACTAGCCACTTGGCCGATAACAAGAGATGGATGGTTTTGCAAAAACAAATGGAAATTGATTGACATGACTGTAGGAGTCTGGAATTGACAGGACCGCAAAAGTTTGAAATTGACGTGATTGTAGATGTTTGAAATTGACATGACTGTAAAGGTTTGAAATTGACTTGAGACTTTGACAGAGATTAACATAGGAATTGAAGATGCAATGTGTATGAACGGCATAACAATTTTATCAGATGCATGAGCATATAAGATGCATGATTATGCATGTATGAATGCTTTGAAATGCATGATGATTGGCAATTTGCAGACATAATTTCACAGAGACAAACAAAACATTGGAATATTGGGCACGTAATAGCTCGTGCTCTAACAGATACTTGCAAAAGTTTCTCTTTTGGGGATGCCGTCGTCGAGAGACGCATCAAGACCATTGTTGCGGGCAGGGAGCCATATCCCATTCATAGACCTGCAGAGATTGAAACCTTTGATGGTACTGCCATTGATGGACGCTCTGATGTCGAGCACACCTTGGATATCGCATCTGTGGTCAATGCTTTTTGCATATTTGCTTTTGTTTCTTTTTTTTTTTTTTTTATATATATCCCATTTTTGCCTGGATCGCCCTTTCGGGTTTTCGATCCACCGGGGTGCTTATTTTTGCCTAAGCCGCCCTTTCGGGTTTTCAGCTTAGCGGGCTTATTCATTTTTGTATTTTTCATTCTGTTTTTTCATTCTTGCCATTGACCACAGACCGTACTGGGGAGAGAGCCTGCTGGTAACTTGCATCGAAATGGATATCAACACCCGTTTGTTCATGCATGTTTCGTTTGAAAGCACCTAGTTGCTTAGGTTGGTTTTCAAAATACACACAAAAAGTTTCAATTTCAAAGATGTTTGTTTCAGACATTGTCATTATCAAAATAGAAAGAAATTTTTTGTATAAAGCCTTGAAAATAGAATGAAGAAATAGAGTATCAAACAAAAGCATAGGCTCAAATCGACGTATAGGAATAGTAGTCAGCCAAAGGCGTGACTCCACGGATTTACAAAGCTTGGAAAGTGGTAATTTTATTGGTTGGTGGTACATTGAACACAGTAATCACTACAGCTCCCAGAAATTTTGAATTCACGAGTGTCGAAGCTTCTGATGAGAACGACCATTTATCAGTTGCAGGTGCCCCAAGGGGATGGTGGTTTGCCCGATATAGTCAATTGCCCCTCGTTTCAATCTCATTTTTGCATGAACCGCCCTTTCGGGTTTTCGGCTCATCGAGACGCTCATTTTTGCCTGAGTTATATGTAATCTCAGCGAGCTTTTTTGTATTTACATTTTTTTCCTTTCTCCCTTTTTTTTTGTCCCTTATTTTGCCTGGACCGCCCTTTCGGGTTTTCGATCCACCGGGAAGCGCATTTTTGCCTAGGCCGCCCTTTCGGGTTTTCGACCTACCACGCTGTTCTTTTCATATATCTAGGCAAAGTATTTCTTGACTATATCGGCATTCACAGAGTTAGGAAGTTCCACACCATCCATGTGTGTAAGAATCAAGGCTCCGCCGGAGAAGGCCTTCTTGACAACATACGGTCCTTCGTAGTTTGGAGTCCACTTGCCCCTTGGGTCAGGTTGTTGGCTTACTCTTCTTTTCAAAACAAGTTCACCTTCCTTGAATTCCCGAGGACGGACTTTCTTGTCAAAAGCAGTTTTCATTCTTGTTTGATATAGTCGTCCACGAGCCAAAGCATCAAGACGTCTTTCCTCAATCAAATTCAACTGATCGTACCGACTCTGGCACCATTCAGCCTCAGACAATTTTGCTTCCATGATCACGCGGAGAGACGGGATTTCTACTTCCAAGGGGAGAACTGCTTCCATGCCATATACAAGGGAGAAAGGCGTTGCCCTAGTCCAACTGCGTACTGTAGTGCGGTAGCCGTGCAGGGCATAAGGCAACATCTCATGCCAGTCTTTGTATGTAGTGACCATCTTCTGTACGATCTTCTTGATATTCTTGTTGGCAGCCTCAACTGCACCGTTCATCTGAGGCCTATAAGGAGAGGGGTTGCGATGTTCCATCTTGAATTTCTCACACAGGGCCTACACCATGTCATTGTTTAGATTGGTACCATTGTTAGTGATAATCTTGCTGGGAACACCATATCGACAGATGATGTTGTTCTTGATGAACTTAACCACCACTTGCTTGGTTACATTGGCATAAGATGCAGCTTCGACCCACTTGGTGAAGTAATCAATCGCTACCAAAATGAAACGATGACCATTCGAAGCTTTTGGTTCAATTCTTCCAATCATGTCGATGCCCCACATAGAGAAAGGCCACGGAGAGGAAATGACATTGAGGGCATGCGGAGGCACATGAATCTTATCAGCATTGATTTGACATTTGTGACATTTCCTGGCATATTGGTAGCAATCGTGTTCCATAGACATCCAATAGTAGCTTGCTCTTAACAATTTTCTAGACATGGTATGCCCCGAAGCATGGGTTCCGAAAGTGTCGTCGTGTACGTCATGCATCAGTTGCTCTGCTTCACGCTCATCAACACATCTCAACAATATCATATCGAAATTTCTCTTGTATAGAACATCCCCATCCAACACGAACTTGCTAGCCAACCCGCGCAAGGTCTTCTTGTCTTTGTTGGAAGCATTCGGCGGGTACTTGCGGCTTTGCAAAAACTGCTTGATATCACAATACCAGGGTCTATTGTCAACTATATTCGCATTTGCTTGAACGGTCACACCGCTGATGACGAACACATGAGAAGGTCGGTCAAGGCGCTGTACTTTGATTACTGACACGTGGTTCCAGTGGTTTACTTGGAACATGGAGGATAAAGTGGCAAGAGCATCGGCCATTTGATTTTCCTCACGGGGAATGTGGTGCAATTCGACTTTCGTAAAGTACGTCAGCAGACGCCTCGCGTAGTCACGGTAAAGGATCAGATTGGCATGATGAGTCTCCCATTCTCCCTTTATCTGGTTAATAACAAGCGCAGAATCTCCATAGATGTCGAGATGTTTGATTCTCATGTCAATTGCTTCTTCAATCCCTAAGATGCATGCTTTGTATTCAGCCATGTTGTTTGTGCATTCAAATACAATCCGGGCGGTAAAGGGAATGTGATGCCCCTGCGGAGATACAATCACTGCCCCAATTCCTTTGCCATAATCATTGACAGCACTGTCGAAGACCAATCCCCACTTGCTATTAGGGTCTAGGCCTTCACCAATCAACGGTTCTTCACAGTCTCTTGACTTCAAATACATGACTTCTTCGTCGGGGAAATAGAACTTGATGGGCTGATAGTCATCCAGTGGCTGGTAAGCGAGGTGATCAGCTATAACACTTCCTCTAACTGCTTTTTGAGTTTTGAACACAATATCATATTCGGACAGCAGCATTTGCTAACGCGCAATCTTTCCAGTGACTGCAGGCTTCTCAAAGATATATTTGATCGGGTCCATCCTGGATATCAGCCAAGTTGTATGGTTCATCAAGTAGTGGCGCAGGCGTTTGGCAGCCCAAGCTAAAGCACAACAAGTCTTTTCGAGCATCGTATAACGAGCCTCACAGTTAGTGAACTTCTTGCTCAGATAGTAGATAGCATGCTCTTTCTTTCCAGTCTCGTCCTGTTGACCGAGCACACATCCCATGGATTCATCTAACACTAACAGATACATAATCAACGGCCTTCCTTCCACCGGCGGGACAAGGATGGGTGGCTCTAGCAAATAGTCTTTGATGCTATCAAAAGCTTCCTGGCATTCGTCGTTCCACACCATGGTTTGATTCTTTCTGAGCAGCTTGAAGATTGGCCCGCAGGTCGCAGTCATGTGAGATATGAATCGGGAGATATAGTTCAGACGCCCGAGGAACCCTCTAACTTGCTTCTCGGTCTGCGGGGTCGGCATTTCACGGATTGCTCGGACTTTGTCAGGATCTACTTCAATGCCTCTTTGACTGACAATGAACCCTAGCAGCTTCCCTGATCTGACACCAAACGTACACTTGTTGGGATTCAGTCGAAGCTTGTACTTTCTCAATCTTTCAAACATTTTTGCCAAATATTCAACATGTTGCTCTTCATCGCTTGATTTGATAATCATGTCGTCCACATACACCTCGACTTCTTTGTGAATCATATCGTGGAACAACGTGGTCATCCCCCCCTGATAGGTGGCACCAGCATTTATCAGACCGAACGGCATCGCTTTGCAACAGAAAGTTCCCCACGGAGTGATGAACGATGTCTTTTCCCTGTCTTTGGGTGACATCTTGATTTGATTGTATCCCGAGAATCTATCCATGAAGGAGAACACTTTGCACTGAGCGGTATTATCAACAAGCACGTCAATATGAGGTAGTGGGAAATTGTCCTTCAGACTGGCTTTATTCAAATCCCTGTAATCAACACACATTCGAACTTTGTCGTCCTTCTTCGGTACAGGCACGATATTAGCCACCCATTCGGGATACTTAACTGTCATGAGGAAACCTGCATCAATCTGCTTCTGTACTTCTCCCTTAATCTTGAGAGCCATGTCAGGACGAGTTCTTCTCAGCTTTTGTCTAACAGGGGGACATCCTGGCTTCGTTGGTATCCGGTGCTCTACGATCTGGGGATCCAAACCCGGCATATCTTCATACGACCATGCGAAAATATCTGAATACTCTCGGAGAAGTTGGAAGATCCTCCTTTTAACCCCCTCTTCCAGTGCAGCACCAACCTTGATCTCTCGCTTATTATCTTCGGTACCCAGGTTGATCAACTCAATCTCTTCCTGGTGAGGCTGAATGGCTTTCTCGTCTTGTGCAAGCAGCCGAGTAATCTCATCTGGTATGTCATCCTCACCCTCATCTTCGGCTCCAAATACCGGGAATTCAAAAGTTGGAGGAACCGTAGGGTCATGTGTTCAACGGGTTTATTATGGTTCAATCTGCATGATTATGGTTGGATGATTTTTTTAGAAGAGATTTTTTCATGCAGATCTTTGAAATTAATAAGAAAATACAGATGTTTTGGTTTTTTCTGGCATTAACATCATTTCCAAGGGAAAAAAAGCATTAAAAAAAACAGCAGTCGTGGAAGAAACGACAATTTTTATTAATGATGGCAATGCCGAAACAAACATACCCTTACAAAAACATCATTTTCGCTTTGGGCGGAGCGAAAAGATGGTTATTTTGAAAAACAAAGACCTAAGCAACAAGACACATTACTCGGAATCATGCATGATCAACGGAAGGTCAACGACACTCCAATTCTTCGCAGTGCCTCCTGATATAACAAACACGGGTCTAGACCCACTTCCAGTAGCACCCTTAGTAATTGCATTGGTGAACCCTGAACTGTAGAACGTCCCAGTAGATACTCCTGATGTTGGGGAGAACCCAAGACCTTCTTTGCGCTTATTCTAAAGTAGTTGTATTAACTGGCCCCAACCGGCAGCCTGTCCTTCCTGGACAGCCCTCTGTGCGTCCTTCAAAGAAGCCATAGCGGCACCGACCTTCTTGGGCTCCGTACTGTAACGCCCTAGTTGCTATTTATTTATTTTAGTTGATTTTTGTGTATTTTATGTGCTTTAAAATTATCTATGTTGATTTATGTGAATTATTGGTGTTTGCTATTTTATTATATTTTATTATATAAAAATTAGTAATGATTTTATTATTTAAGTGAAAATAGTAGAAATAGTATTCATTGTAGAAAAAGGGATTTAATTGATATTATTAGAATTAAGGTAGTGGGGGTTACACTTTAATTAGGAAGTAAAGAAGAAGTTAAGAGAAAGAAAGGTTGGTTTTGTGAGAAATAGAAAATAGAAAGAGTCAGACAAAAAGAAAACACGTATCAGTAAAAGAAAAATAAGCTTTTTGGGTAGAAGGGAGAAGAACCAAGAACAAGGGGATTAGCTTAGAAGATTTATTGCTGTAGCTTGCTTTGTTCATTTAATCAGGTAAGGGTAGGTTTATGATTCAATAGCTGATATATATATTTATATGATTTCATGAAATGGATTGAAAATGATGATTTGTTGGTTTAGGTTAATAGTTATAAAAATGCCATTGTTGATGAATTATGTTATGACTGATGATGTTTCTATGAGATGTTTCTGTTGCGTTGTTGTGTAGTGAACCCATAAACATTGTTCCAATTCATTTTGGGTGATTGGGGGATCAAAATTGGGTTTTTGGATGATTTAGGGCTTAGAAAATCGTAGTTGTATTTCTGCCCAGATGAATTCTCGCCCAAGCGAGATAGCCGTCGCTCAAGCGAGCGACACTTTTCCCTGCCCAGAATCGTTTCGCGCCCGTTCGCTCAAGCGAGAGCTAAGCGAACTCTAAGCGAGCGAAATCCCAACTTTCGTCATTTGCGTCGCTCAAGCAAAATTCCCGTCGCTCAAGCGAAATCTGCCCAGAACCTGTAGTTTGTGAGCGTCGCTCAAGCGAACGCCAAGCGAGCTGGAAGCGAGGAAAAACCTAACTTACGTGGTTTGACTCGCTCAAGCGAGAAGCTGCTCGCTTAAGCGAGATTGGTCCTGTGCGACCATTTTGTGTAATTTTTCTGAAGTGTTCCAAACCCAAACCTAAGCTTTCTAATTTGTTTATTGGATTTATTAAGAATTGTTTGGACAATAAAACTTATATATGAAGATGAATAAGATGGATTAATGTATGTTTATATGAAAATAAGCATGTTTTGTCAAATTGAAGTTGTTCTTGATGTCGAGTGGTTGTGTCTAGTTGGGGAGGATGTCCTAGTCGTTGTTGTTGTTGGTTGCATGCTGATATGCACCATTAGTTGCCGTAGGGTTGTATGCAGATATACACCCTTGAGTCATTCATAACTCATTTGCATCGTTGGGGGCTTATGCCCTAGAATGTTTTATACATTCAACCGTTGAGGGCTTATGCCCTGGAATGCTAGTCATTCACCTGTTGGAGGCTTATGCCCTGGGATGCTTTAACCATCCAAATTGTTGGGGGCTTATGCCCTGGAATGCTTAGCATTCAACGCGCGTAGTATGGTACCACATATGCATAATGCATTAGTAGTTAATGGAGTCTTGCATTAGTTGTTGTTGGAGTCTTGTAGAGTTGTTATTGGTGAGGTGTCGCCGCAAGTGTGTTGTTGTTGTTATTAATCAAAGAAGAATTCTAATGATAATGTGGAGCTGATTTTATTGTTCATGCTGCTGATGGTTGATATTGAAGTTGTTGTTTATTATCAATTTATTTGATTGATTCATATATTATATATATTACTTTGTTTTGTGAACTCACCCCTTCTGCTGGAATTGCCGCCTTGTGGGCAAGTGCAGGTAATGAAGGCTTGTAGGTTGATGGCTCTTGTGTCTAGGGCTCTGATGCGTAACAGGATGGGAATATTGCATGTTTAATTCTTCATTCCTTATGTATCACTTGTTGAACCATGTTTTTGAGAATTCTGTTAACGAATAATTCTTATTGATGTTAAGGCCTTTGTGCCAAGAACTTGCTTGTAGTAGATTTGATGTTGATGTTTTGAAAAAAAGATTTTCCGCTGCAGAATTTTAATATGATGGAATTTGTTGATTGTTTTTAAATAGTTTTATATTCTATTTAAATAATTTTGAAAAGTAGATGTAATACTCCGTTGTTTGCTGAACTCTGATGATTGTTGCATATTATTATGTCATTTTGGGGAACGGGGTGTTACAATTGGTATCAGAGCATTAGTTGAGTCGTGTCGAGCCTAGTAGAGTTGTGTGACAGTTTTAACTGTCTTTGTTGTTCTAATTGTTGTTGTCGTGTAGAATTATCAAGATGTCTGGAAGGAATGATGCTGCTCTTGCTGCTGCTTTGCAAGCAATGGCCCAAGTGGTAGGACAACAACAAGGTGCTGGTGGTGGTGAAGGTGTGCGGATGCTAGAGACCTTTCTGAGGAATCATCCACCAACCTTCAAAGGGAGGTACAACCCCGATGGAGCGCAGACTTGGCTGAAAGAGGTAGAGAGAATCTTCAGGGTGATGCAGTGCACCGATGCTCAGATGGTGCGGTTTGGCACACATATGTTGGCTGAAGAGGCTGACGACTGGTGGGTAAGCACTCAACCTATTTTGCAGAATGAAGATGCTGAAATCACGTGGGCTGTGTTTAGAAGGGAATTTCTAAGGAGATACTTTCCAGAAGATGTCCGTGGTAGAAAAGAAATAGAATTCCTTGAGCTGAAGCAAGGAGATATGTCTATCACAGAGTATACTGCCAAGTTTGTGGAACTTGCCAAGTTTTACCCCCATTATGCTGTGGAGACTGCTGAGTTCTCCAAATGTATCAAGTTCGAGAATAGCCTGCGAGCTGATATTAAGCGGGCTATTGGCTATCAGAAGATTAGAGACTTTTCTGAGTTAGTGAGCAGTTGTAGAATTTACGAAGAAGATACCAAAGCTCACTACAAGGTGATGAACGATCGCAAGGGAAAGGGGTAGCAGAGTCGCCCGAAGCCTTATAGTGCCCCAGCTGATAAGGGCAAGCAGAGAATGCATGATGAGAGGAGGCCTGCACGTAGGGATGCTCCTGCCGAGGTTGTTTGTTATAAGTGTGGTGTTAAAGGCCATAAGAGCAATGCTTGCAACCGAGATGAGAAGAAGTGTTTCCGTTGTGGTAAGAAGGGCCACACTATTGCTGAATGCAAACGTGGGGACATTGTTTGTTTCAATTGTGATGAAGAAGGTCATCTTAGCTCTCAGTGTACTAAGCCTAAGAAGACGCAGACCAATGGAAGAGTGTTTGCTTTGACTGGTACCCAGACCGATAATGAGGATCGACTTATCAGAGGTACTTGTTTCTTTAATGGTACTCCCTTAATTGCTATTATAGATACTGGTGCTACGCATTGTTTCATTGCTATTGATTGTGCAAAAAGATTTGGTTTGATTATGTCTGGTATGAATGGGGAGATGGTTGTTGAAACTCCAGCCAAGGGTTCAGTAACTACTTCCCTTGTCTGTTTAAGTTATCCGTTGTCTGTTTTCGGTAGAGATTTTGAGGTTGACCTCGTTTGTTTGCCGTTGGTGGGGATGGATGTAATATTGGGAATGAATTGGTTAGAGTACAATCATGTCCTGATTAATTGCTTTACCAAGACGGTGCGGTTTTCTTCTGCTGAAGAAGAGAGTGGAGCAGAATTTTTATCCACTAAAGAGATGAAGCGGTTAGAACAAGATGGAGTCTTAATGTTTTCCTTGTTGGCGTACTTGTCGGTAGAGAATCAAGCGGTGATTGATGGACTGCCTGTTGTGAAAGAATTTCCTGAAGTTTTTCCTGATGAGATTCCAGATGTGCCACCCGAGAGGGAAGTTGAATTTTCAATTGACCTTGTGCCGGGTACGAAGCCTGTGTCGATGGCTCCTTACCGTATGTCAGCTTCGGAGTTAGCTGAGTTAAAGAAGCAGTTGGAAGACTTACTTGACAAGAAGTTTGTGAGACCGAGTGTTTCACCATGGGGAGCGCCGGTGTTGTTGGTAAAGAAGAAGGATGGTAGCATGCGGTTGTGTATAGATTACCGTTAGTTGAACAAGGTGACGATCAAGAACAGGTATCCACTCTCGAGGATTGATGACTTGATGGATCAACTAGTGGGTGCTCGTGTATTTAGTAAGATTGACTTGAGGTCGGGTTACCATCAGATTAAAGTAAAGGATGAGGATATGCAAAAGACGGCCTTTAGGACACGATATGGTCATTATGAATATAAGGTGATGCCGTTTGGTGTTACTAATGCGCCCGGTGTGTTTATGGAATACATGAACAGAATCTTTCATGAGTACCTGGATCAGTTTGTTGTGGTTTTTATTGATGATATTTTGATTTATTCTAAGACTGAAGCAGAGCATGCAGAGCATTTGAAGATTGTATTGCAAGTGCTGAAAGAAAAGAAGTTGTATGCCAAGTTATCCAAGTGCGAATTCTGGTTGCATGAAGTAAGTTTTCTTGGCCACATCATTTCTGGTAATGGTATTGCTGTAGATCCTTCGAAGGTTGATGTTGTGTCGCAGTGGGAGACACCGAAGTCAGTTACCGAGGTTAGAAGTTTTCTTGGTTTGGCTGGCTATTATCGCAGGTTCATTGAAGGATTTTCAAAGTTGGCACTTCCTTTGACGTAGTTGACTTGTAAAGGAAAAACGTTTGTGTGGGATACTCAATGTGAGAATAGTTTCAATGAGTTGAAGCGAAGATTGACGACTGCTCCTATTTTGATTTTACCGAAACCAGAAGAGCCTTTTGTTGTTTATTGTGATGCATCTAAGCTGGGTTTAGGTGGTGTTTTGATGCAAGAAGGCAAGGTGGTAGCGTATGCTTCTAGGCAGTTGAGGATCCATGAGAAGAATTATCCTACGCATGATCTAGAGTTGGCAGTTGTGGTATTTGTTTTGAAAATTTGGAGGCACTATTTGTACGGTTCCAGATTTGAGGTATTTAGTGATCACAAAAGTTTAAAATATTTGTTTGATCAGAAGGAGTTGAACATGAGGCAGAGGAGATGGCTTGAGTTGCTTAAGGATTATGATTTTGGCTTGAATTACCATCCCGGTAAAGCTAATGTAGTTGCTGATGCGTTGAGCAGAAAGACATTGCATATGTCGGCTATGATGGTGAAAGAGTTCGAGCTACTTGAACAGTTTAGGGACTTGAGTCTTGTTTGTGAAAGGTCGCCTCAGAGTGTGCGGTTGGGCATGTTGAAGATCAATAGTGACTTCTTGAATAGTATCAGAGAGGCGCAGAAGCTTGATGTTAAGTTTGTGGATTTGATGGCTGCTAGTGATCAGAATGCGGATAGTGATTTCAAGGTTGATAACCAAGGTGTGTTGAGGTTTAGAGGAAGGATTTGTATTCCTGATGATGAGGGTTTGAAGAAGTTAATTTTAGAGGAAAGTCACAAGAGTAGCTTGAGTGTTCATCCGGGAGCTACAAAGATGTACCACGATTTGAAGAAGTTATTTTGGTGGTCCGGTTTGAAAAGAGATGTTGCTCAGTTTGTGTATGCATGTTTGACTTGCCAGAAGTCTAAGGTTGAGCATCAGAAGCCTGCAGGGCTGTTGACTCCGTTAGATGTACCTGAGTGGAAGTGGGATAGCATTTCTATGGATTTTGTGACGAGTTTACCAAATACTCCAAGAGGGCATGATGCCATTTGGGTCGTGGTCGACAGGTTGACTAAGTCTGCGCACTTTGTTCCGATCAATATTAGTTATCCAGTAGCTCAGTTGGCGGAGATTTACATTCGTGATATTGTGAAGTTGCATGGTGTTCCGTCAAGTATTGTGTCGGATAAAGATCCGAGGTTCACTTCGAGGTTTTGGAAGAGTTTGCAAGATGCATTGGGTTCGAAATTGAGGCTGAGTTCGGCTTATCATCCGCAGACAGATGGTTAGTTGGAGAGGACTATCCAATCTTTAGAAGATTTGTTGAGGGTGTGTGTACTCGAGCAAGGTGGAGCTTGGGACAACCACTTATCGTTGATAGAGTTCACATACAACAATAGTTACCATTCGAGTATTGGTATGGCACCGTTCGAAGCTTTGTATGGTCGAAGGTGTAGAACTCCTCTATGTTGGTTTGAGTCGGGTGAAAGTGTTGTGTTAGGACCTGAGTTAGTGCAGCAGACTACAGAAAAGGTCAAGTTGATAAGAGAAAAGATGAAAGCATCGCAAGATCGTCAGAAGAGTTATCATGACAAACGTAGAAAAGCCCTTGAGTTTCAGGAGGGTGAGCATGTGTTTTTAAGGGTTACTCCTATGACGGGTGTAGGACGTGCATTGAAGTCTAAGAAGTTGACTCCAAAGTTCATTGGTCCTTATCAGATTTCAGAGAGAGTTGGTACCGTGGCGTATCGGATTGGATTGCCACCACATTTATCGAACTTGCATGATGTGTTTCATGTGTCGCAGCTGAGGAAGTATGTAGCAGATCCTTCGCATGTTATTCCTAGAGATGATGTGAAAGTTAGGGATAACCTTACCGTTGAGACTTTACCTTTAAGGATTGATGATCGTAAGGTGAAGCAGCTGAGAGGCAAAGAGATACCTTTGGTATGGGTTGTTTGGGGTGGTGTGACAGGTGAAAGTTTCACTTGGGAATTGGAGAGCAAGATGCAAAAATCCTATCCTGAGTTGTTTGTTGCTTGAGGTAAGATTTCGAGGACGAAATTCTCTAAGTTGGGGAGAGTTGTAACGCCCTAGTTGCTATTTATTTATTTTAGTTGATTTTTGTGTATTTTATGTGCTTTAAAATTATCTATGTTGATTTATGTGAATTATTGGTGTTTGCTATTTTATTATATTTTATTATATAAAAATTAGTAATGATTTTATTATTTAAGTGAAAATAGTAGAAATAGTATTCATTTTAGAAAAAGGGATTTAATTGATATTATTAGAATTAAGGTAGTGGGGGTTACACTTTAATTAGGAAGTAAAGAAGGAGTTAAGAGAAAGAAAGGTTGGTTTTGTGAGAAATAGAAAATAGAAAGAGTCAGACAAAAACAAAACACGTATCAGTAAAAGAAAAATAAGCTTTTTGGGTAGAAGGGAGAAGAACCAAGAACAAGGGGATTAGCCTAGAAGATTGATTGCGGTAGCTTGCTTTGTTCATTTAATCAGGTCAGGGTGGGTTTATGATTCAATAGCTGATATATATATTTATATGATTTCATGAAATGGATTGAAAATGATGATTTGTTGGTTTAGGTTAATAGTTATAAAAATGCCATTGTTGATGAATTATGTTATGACTGATGATGTTTCTATGAGATGTTTCTGTTGCGTTGTTGTGTAGTGAACCCATAAACATTGTTCTAATTCATTTTTGGTGATTGGGGGATCAAAATTGGGTTTTTGGATGATTTAGGGCTTAGAAAATCATAGTTGTATTTCTGCCCAGATGAATTCTCGCCCAAGTGAGATAGCCGTCGCTCAAGCGAGTGGCACTTTTCCCTGCCCAGAATCGTTTCGCGCTTGTTCGCTCAAGCGAGAGCTAAGCGAACTCTAAGCGAGCGAAATCCTAACTTTCGTCATTTGCGTCGCTCAAGCAAAATTCCCGTCGCTCAAGCGAAATCTGCCTAGAACCCGTAGTTTGTGAGCGTCGCTCAAGCGAGCTGGAAGCGAGGAAAAACCTAACTTACGTGATTTGACTCGCTCAAGCGAGAAGCTGCTTGCTTAAGCGAGATTGGTCCTGTGCGACCATTTTGTGTAATTTTTCTGAAGTGTTCCAAACCCAAACCTAAGCTTTCTAATTTGTTTATTGGATTTATTAAGAATTGTTTGGACAATAAAACTTATATATGAAGATGAATAAGATGGATTAATGTATGTTTATATGAAAATAAGCATGTTTTGTCAAATTGAAGTTGTTCTTGATGTCGAGTGGTTGTGTCTAGTTGGGGAGGATGTCCTAGTCGTTGTTGTTGTTGGTTGCATGCTGATATGCACCATTAGTTGCCGTAGGGTTGTATGCAGATATACACCCTTGAGTCATTCATAACTCATTTGCATCGTTGGGGGCTTATGCCCTAGAATGTTTTATACATTCAACCGTTGAGGGCTTATGCCCTGGAATGCTAGTCATTCACCTGTTGGGGGCTTATGCCCTGGGATGCTTTAACCATCCAAATTGTTGGGGGCTTATGCCCTGGAATGCTTAGCATTCAACGCGCGTAGTATGGTACCACATATGCATAATGCATTAGTAGTTAATGGAGTCTTACATTAATTGTTGTTGGAGTCTTGTAGAGTTGTTATTGGTGAGGTGTCGCCGCAAGTGTGTTGTTGTTGTTATTAATCAAAGAAGAATTCTAATGATAATGTGGAGCTGATTTTATTGTTCATGCTGCTGATGGTTGATATTGAAGTTGTTGTTTATTATCAATTTATTTTATTGATTCATATATTATATATATTACTTTGTTTTGTGAACTCACCCCTTCTGCTGGAATTGCCGCCTTGTGGGCAAGTACAGGTAATGAAGGCTTGTAGGTTGATGGCTCTTGTGTCTAGGGCTCTGATGCGTAACGAAATGGGAATATTGCATGTTTAATTCTTCATTCCTTATGCATCACTTGTTGAACCATGTTGTTAAGAATTCTGTTAACGAATAATTCTTATTGATGTTAAGGCCTTTGTGCCAAGAACTTGCTTGTAGTAGATTTGATGTTGATGTTTTGAAAAAAAGATTTTCCGCTGCAGAATTTTAATATGATGGAATTTGTTGATTGTTTTTAAATAGTTTTATATTCTATTTAAATAATTTTGAAAAGTAGATGTAATACTCCGTTGTTTGCTGAACTCTGATGATTGTTGCATATTATTATGTCATTTTGGGGAACGGGGTGTTACACGTACCTTCAATAGTCAAACCTTGAAATGCAGTCCCTTCAGCAGACCCTGCTTCAATACAAGAGAATGATGATAATTGACTGACCAAGTATGCTTCTTCTCCATGTACAGTAACAAGCTTACCATTCCTCACAAATTTCAGCTTTTGATGAAGAGTGGAGGTAACCGCGCCGACCTCATGTATCCACGGCCTTTCGAGGAGGCAACTATAGGAAGCATCGATGTCCATGACTTGGAAAGTGATTAGGAATGTTTCAGGGCCAATGGTCATAGGAAGATCCACTTCACCGAGAACGTTCTTACGGGATCCGTCGAAGGCCTTGACCAGGAAAGTGCTTCTCCTCAAAGGGGCTCCTTGATAGCTTAGCTGGTCTAGAGTAGATTTGGGCATTACATTCAGGGATGAGCCGGTATCTACCAATACGTTTGACAGCATGTCAGTCTTGCAATTCATAGAGATGTGTAGGGCCAAATTATGATGCTTCCCTGCCTCGGGGAGCTCGTCTTCGCCAAACCAGAGATTACTGCAAGCGGTGATATTTCCCACTATACCACCAAACTGGTCCACCGTGACCTCGTGGTCAACGTATGCCTGCTCCAACACTTTTAGCAAGATATTCCTGTGGGCTTCAGAGCTTAGGAGCAAAGATAGGATAGATATCCTCGACGGGGTTTGCAATAGTTGATCCATGATCTTGTAGTCACTTCTCTTGATTATCTTCAGGATTTCGTCCAAATTAGAATCTTCAATAGTCTGACCTGGCCGGCTAACATCTTTAGCCACAGGAGGAATTGGAAGTGGAGTTATTTTGTCAACCAGAGCTGTGGTGGGCGCGGCTGTCTTCTTTTGGAACAAAGGGGGACGGACTCTACCGCTCCTCAGAGTTGTCGTCTCTTCGGCGATGTTGCTCACTACAGCCGGGGATACCAGAGGCACTTCTACCCCATTCTCAATCATGGTTGCATTGTACTTGTAGGGAACGACTTTTGTGGAAACAAAAGGCACTGGCCCAGGTAGCCTTATCACTAGAGGTTCAACATTCTCTTTCGAAGGCGTGCTCCTAATGGGGGTATCATGGAAGACTGGCATAATCACACAAACGTCGCTGACAGTCAGATAGTTGTCGTTCATCAAGCTCTGGATGTCGTTCCGAACCACGTCACAACCCATAAGGTTCTGAAGACACTCGTTACAAGCAGCATGGTCATGATTAAACAGAGAAGCTTGGCACAACTTGATATGCAACGGTACTAGAGGAGTGGCAACATTACGAACATCGAGGCGAGAAGTCTCATCATATACTTCAATCATATTCACAGCAGCATGATTTGGGAGTGGGTTATCGAGCACATGCGGCACATTGTTCTCGAAAGACAGCTTTCCTTGGTCTATCAGTTTCTTCACAATATACTTCAAAGCGTAACATCCTTCCACATCGTGGCCCAGAGCGCCTTGATGAAAATCGCACCTGAGGTCAGAACGAAACCGAGGAGGTAATGGGTTGGGCGGAGGCTTGCCGGCTCTAGTTGTGCAGTACCCCTTGTGCAGCAGAGTAGGAAGCAATTCAGCATATAACATTGGTATCGGAGGGAAAGATGGTCGGGCCTGAGGGCCCTGCTGCTGTTGTGGTAGTTGTTGAACCGGTGGCTGTTGTTGCACTTGTTGAGCGATAGCGTTGACCGGGACCTGAGGCTGGCCCGGTGGTAGAGGATACTGATGGTAGAATGGTGGAAAGAATGGATGTTGGGCGTATTGCATGTATTGGTACGGCAGAGGTAGTTGAGTAGCATTGATGGGAGCAACGGCGGCCACGGACTGATTGGTCTCGGTAGATACCATTCCGACTTCTGACTCCTTCTTTTTGTGATGGCCATTGCCATACTTCTTTGGTGCATTTGTGGAGGGTTCACCCTTTTCGAACACAATGATACCTTCCCTGACAGCTTCTTCTAGGCGGGTCCCCATGGTGACCATCTCGGAGAAGTTACTCGGAGCAACAATGATCATCCTTTTGACATAGTCTTTCTTCAGCGTCTTCAGAAACGTTTGTGTCATTTCCTCTTCATCTAGAGCAGGGGTAATACGGGCGGCTGTCCCTCTCCACCTTTGTGCATACTCACGGAAGCTTTCATCTTTCTTCTGGAAGAGGGATCTGAGAAATTCCCTGTTTGGTTTCAATCTGGTGTTAAACCCATAGTGACTTTTGAAAGCAGCAGCCAAATCATCGAAGGTACGAACGTCATCTTTACTCAGGCCAGTATACCATTCTGCAGCGTCTTCCATCAAACTGTCTTGGAAACAGTGGATCATGAGCGAATCATTGTCTGAGTAGTAAGCCATCTTCCGGACATATTTGATAATATGATTCTGGGGACAAGTCAGTCCATTGTATCGGTCGAATTCTGGGACTTTGAACTTTTTACGGACATCTACCCTTGGTACTAGACAGAGATCGTGAGTCTTGACAAGATCACCACTTCCACGGTTAGCCTTGATTTCACGACGGAGTTCTCTAGCAAGCTCCTCCATCCTTTCTTCCATAGTTCCGGTCATGGGAGACTTCCCACGGTGGGTATCGGTATTGGTGTTTTGAGGCATAGAATGTACTATTGGGTCAGTGAAGACCGTTGACTGAGGCAGAGTAGTGTGGAGAGAGGCATGCCCTGGGACGGGGATTTGGTTACCATTGGCAGCACCAGAAGCACCTGCTGCGGGATCAGGAGCAAAGAAAGATGGGAGTCTGTATGGGTATCCCCTCGGCATAGCAAAGCGGTCATCAAGAGATGTTGTTGGAATTGGCTCAGTGGTCTCCGGAGCAGACGAGGCTAGCTGTTCCTGGGCAGCTAACAGAGCAGTCATAACATCGTGAGCTTTAGCTAGATCTTCCCTTAAAGACGCCAATTCGGTACGGAGCTGTGCGTTTTCTTCTTCCATGGCTACCTGATTCCTCCTTTTGTATTGTCTAGTCTGATGTACTCTGGTAGGTTGATCGGTCTTTCGAGCACGAGCCACTTTTCACACTGCGGCAGAAGAACCAGGAGGCAATGAGCACTTGGAAGTTTTTCGTGACCGATGAATGATGCATATGATGCATGATATGTACAAATGCAGATGCAAAAATGACTCTTTTTGGTTATCGAAAGGATCTCTTAGACAAATTAGAACTTTTGTAAACATTTTTAGGAAAGAATGAAGAGACTAGAAAGCTATCGGGATAAATCTTTTGAAATGTTGAGCCAAGGGGAGTGGGCCTCAAAACATAATACGAACAACATAATCATCTAAGTCTATGGCGTGACAGGGTACTTCTCAGAATCAGACTCTGGAACCGAACTGCAGTATCTGGCATAGAATTCCCGACGACCTCTAGCTCTCTTGGAATCCCTCATAAGAAGCTTATCTTTTTCCTCGAGTTCCTTCCTAGTTTTGGCTAGCTCTCTTTTCAACACCTGATTCTCATGATCCTTCTGCTCATCTCTACCGTCCAAAGTCAAAATCAAGTTCTCGGCTTCATTGTATCTGGCTTTCCATGCCCGTTTCTCTTGACTCTCCACAGCTAGATGCTCCCGATACATCTCCTGGGTTGCAGGAAGCAAAGGTAATGGCCTGGATGGAACAGACGCGGACACATGTCTCACAGTAGGATAAGGCATGCCAATCTCTTCGGCTCGATCTATCACCCACTGAGTATAGGCCTCATGAGCTATACCGGATCTCACACCCAAATGCTTCACATCCTTCCTTCGAACCTTAGACCAAGCATCTGTAAAAGCTTTCCTTTGCCCGGTGGGGGCATTGGAATAGTAAAAGAACTCCTGGGATGTAGCAAGATTGATGGTCTTTGCTCTCATAGGGAAGCCGAACTGTCTCATGGCTAACTCAGGATTGTAATTGATTCCTCCCCGGGTACCGAGAAGAGGTACATTGAGGAAATCTCCACAACCAGTAATAATCTCCTTGACTCGAGCTGCCGGAGTAATCCAAACCACCTCATCGGGAGTGAGAGCCATAATCCGCTGCGAATAAGACCAATTCTCCGAGTTGGCATGGAAAGAGCTTGGAAGGTGAGAAATAAACCACCTATATAGGAGAGGCACACAACAAAGAATATATCCACGACCTTTGAGGGTCCGATCATGGATGGCGTGGTACGTGTCAGCTAACAAAGTAGGAACCGGGTTCTTGGAGTGGAAAATCTCAATAGCATTCATGTCCACAAAGTTGTCGAGATTCGGGAAGAGAATGAGCCCGTAGATAAGTAGTGCGAGAATAGCCTCAAGAGCGTCCTAACAAGTAGATTCGAGATTAGCCCGCTCAAGTAAGTACTTCGAAGTGAAACCCTGGATGTGAGATTTAGTAACGAGATTCTTGGACACATCGGAAGTCTTGAGATAAAGATCCTTAGCAATCACCAAAGGAGTAAGAGGAGCCTCGGGGCCCGTGAAAGGTGTCCTCTCGGCTACAGGTAAACCCAACAAACTAGAATAAGCCTCAAGTGTAGGAACCAACTGGAAATCTGGGAAAGTGAAGCAACGGAAGACCGGATCATAGAATTGCACCAGAGTGTGCACCAACTTCTCCTCCACATTAGTTCGGAGAATAGTAAGCAAACCACCGTATCGGAGACGAAACCCCGTCGGATTCTTGACCTTGAGGGCCAACTCCCTTAAGCTAACCAAATCGACTTCCTTGAATTTGTAAGACTTAGTCCTCTTCATACCTGGAATGTTTACAAAGTTTTCAATTTGTCTAGACCTTTCGATAAATGCATGGAAAAAAAATTATGCATGAATGCATGTATGCATGATTTTGGTTAAAGAAAACACGGTGGGTTAAGGTTGCAAGTGGACGCGGCGTCCGGTGAAACTAGAGTTTTGATGGTAGTAACCATGGTTCTAAACAGAGTTCCCAAACCGCAACCTCTCTTACGTATATCATAGTAGTACAAGGCGACGCCCGTTCCATGATTATTCGTAAGAAGGTCTAGTTTGAGTGTAGTATCGCGTGACGACTAAATTTCGAGACAACGCTCGGTTTAGCCACCGCACTACGTCCTAAGAAAAGGCCAAAGATGGGTTTGGTAACTACAGTCCATAGCCTTCATCGGTAAATTGGAAGTAAAGTGCCTAAGCATGACAACACACGCCGACAACATCACCCCCAAAATGCCTCAGCTATGTGAGATTGATCGCGTAACCCAATACACGAGGCAACCCCCGGATTGGATTGTCGATTATACCTCTTCCTAATCTTAGGTTCACTCAGCCCGGGTATAGGACTTTTGATATTCTCACCCCACACGTTACATGAAAACAATAACAATAAAGTAAAGCGTAAAACATAAAGCATGAAAAACTAGGCGTAGCCCTCGTGTCCCCAGTGAAGTCGCCATTTCTGTCATCGCGATTTTCGGGTGTCAAGTCATTAATTAGGCTTGAACCTTTCAATCATTGATGTCTCTATTTTTTTTGGGGAAGGGTAAAATTGAGAAAACCCTTAGAAATTCTAAGTTCGGGGCAACTTTCGCTACGGGAAGGTGTTAGGCACTCGCAACGACTATAGTATTCTATAGGAGCCGTTTTTCTTGACCTATGTTTACGCTTTACTTTTAATGCTATTTATTGGGAAAAAATTGTTTTTTAAGAATGGGGGAAAAAAGTGTAGATTTTATTTTTTAGTGGACTTGGAGAGGTTTTGACCTCTTGCCTACATACCCTTTTAAGGGATCAAACTCCATGTAGTTCTCTTCTAGAAAAGATTTTTGTGGGTTAGTTTGTTTTTAATTTTGAAAATGATTTTGAAGAAGAGAAAAGGGGCCTTAAAGGCATGAGATTGAAAAAAAGTGAGGTTGTTTCAATTGTTAAAGCAAAGGGTTAAAGTTGGGATTTAAGATTCATTTGCATTTTGATTAAGAAAATAAAGGAAAAAGGTTATGGAGTTTTGACTCCAAGATTATTGCGAAAATGGTTTTCAAGTGAGGTGTTATTTGTTTCGTTTTTTGGAAAAGCATAATATTTTTCTAAGTATCACGCCTCCTAAGCATACATCTAGCGGTAAATCATACAACGTGTGTGCGTGTCGGTGCTTGTGTCGGTGTACATCATCATAGTGTCCATTGTCCTTTACATTGGCCCTAGTTTACATTCTATGGTCCTGCAAGAAATTAAAATAAAGAAACTACCTAAAAATATTACATGGAAATTAACATAGAAAATGAAAGGAACCTAAACTAGGAAAGAGGCGGGATGCCTTTAGTATGCATGAGACATGAAATGGTTAGCAACAAAGTAAGAAATGATAGTAATGAATAAGCAATGTATAGTAAATGAAATGACAATAGTAAGGAATATTGAACAAATAGTAAAAACAAATGCCAAAAAGTGATGAAAATAACACACAAAACCTAGCCCTAAAACTTAAGCTAAACCCATGACCTATAATTCTCATCAAAACAGCCCTTTTTAAGAGGAACATTTCAAGAATCATAGGAAAATTACAAGCCATGCATTCAAGCTTTAACATATACACATTTTATGCACATTTTACACCTTAAAAGAATTCATGTTACTTGCCACCCAAGAAATTAATATCATGATTCACCAACAGTGGTAATAGTCATAGGCTCATAGCAAAAAATATCACAAAAATCAAGTACCACTATCATTTATCAAGATTTAATGGTCAAAAATCATGTAAGAAATTCACCAAAAAACTTAAAAGATGCAATTCCACAAGAAAATTTAGCACACATTTCATCACTATGAGACTTGTAAAAAAATGCCACAAAATGGTAAGAAGCATATCAAGACTCGCATAGAAAAATTCCTAAAATTTTACAAGAAAAACAAAGCACACAGGGAGGTTCAGATAGCAAAGCTGGAGGTGTGCATAGCAAGAAAATCAAAAGAAATGAAAGAGAACCCAAAGCCCACAGTTAAAGGCCCAAACCCGCGCCACTGATGGATCCGGATCAGTCCTGATGCCTCAGAGGCGTTCGATTGATCCGGACGCTCCAAAAACAAGATCCAAAGGCCTATGCGCAGGGGAAGTGGACCGGGTCAGAACCGACCCGATCCACGCACTTATATAAAAGGTTCAGGATCCGGATTCACACATTTCTCTTCTTCTTCCTCTCTCTTCTCTTCCGCCGCTCCTTTCCAAACCCAAACCCTAACTTCTCCAAACCTACCCAGAAATGGCTTATTCATGGTTTAAACGGTTCGTATTATCAATCTAAGCATGAATCACCCAAAAGAAAGCAAGTTTAACCGTTAAAACAATGTGAATCTTTGAGTTTTGTCACTGTAGGTTCGAACTGTTCGGATTCTTCATGTTTTTGGATGAAATTGTTGTAAAACTGTAAGGATTCGCTTCGATTCACACTCGTTGTGGATTTCGAAACGTTTCTTTGATTTTTCAAACAATTTTTGTGTTAGGTTTAGGGTTTTGAATCGAACCGTTCGAACTTGCTACGGATTCACATTGTTCTGGATTTGTGATGATTTTCAGTGAGGTGAGGTGAAGTCTAGGTATTACCTGAG
This sequence comes from Medicago lupulina, assembly GCA_958299785.1. Lineage (NCBI taxonomy): Eukaryota > Viridiplantae > Streptophyta > Magnoliopsida > Fabales > Fabaceae > Medicago > Medicago lupulina. Next base: position 21,118,570 of record OY283145.1, on the reverse strand, counting down.
TTTTTGTTCAGAGATTTGAGCCGCTTCTTCGATTCTTGGCTTTGGATCTTTGCTGGTAAGCCGGTTTCACTCCTTTCTTTCTTCTTCTGATCCGGATCCTGTGAAATCCTTCACCTCTTCTTCTTCTTCTTCTCTGATCCAAGGCCTGCGATCACGCTTGCAGCGCGCTACCTCCGGTGGCGTGCTCGCGTTTGAATTGCAGGTTCAGCAGTTCGATGATGAAGATTCTCACGAATCTCTGAGAACTGCTTGAAACCGTATGAATTTCGTGTGAATTCTGCTTCTGTTTGGTTCTGTGAGTTGAATTCAATGGCGAATTTGAAGTTTTCTTGTGAAATTGCTCTGAATTGGTGCTGAATTTGAGCTAGGGTTCATGAGTTTTTGTGAATTTTTGGTGAATTTGATCTGTAACTGCCAAGAGAGAGAAAATGGATTATGTTGGTGATGTGGCTCTCTTTTTTCTCTTTCTGCTTTTCTGACACGCGTGGCCTTATATAGGCTGACATGTGGCCTCTGGACCAATTGGGACGTGACATGTGGACTGAGTTGGCTTTTGTGGCACTTTGGACCAATCTGCAAATTTGAAAGAAAATAGGACTGTTTTGCAATTATAAAAATTGGACTATTTTTTTAAAAGAATTAAAAGGATTGGACTGTTTGAAAATTGGAATCGGGACTGGTTTGCAATAAAATATAAAATTTGGACTGAATCGCAATTAAAATAAAATCTGGACCAAATTGCAAAAAGTTAAAAAAAATAAAACTGGTAAAAAGCGTAATTTGAAAACAACGTAAAGTGAAACAATTAAAACTGACAGAATGGACTAAAACGAACAAATTACCAAAATGAGGTATTTTTAAATACCTCTCTTCCCAAAAGTCAATTAATGTGAAAAGACCAAAATGCCCCCAGGGACTAAAACGACACAGACTGACTCAAACTGACTCAGACGCAAAACTAAGATGATTTTTGGACAAAATTTGATTAATGATTCATGCATACAAGTTAAAAAGACTCAGGGACAAATTGTAGGGACTAAAATGGGTTCCTTTGTAGGAAATGACCAAAATACCCTTTTGTATGATTTTATGCAAAAAATTGGAATAAAATGCAGGAAAGTATGTAATGGTTTTAGAAACCCTTTTTAAGGACTTGTAATGCAAGAAAACATTTTGGATGGTTTTAAATGCAAGAAAATTAGAGACGGAAGCCGTAAAATGTGCAGTTGACACACAATAGACAACTGTAAAATAGACATAGTGAATTTGAAATAATCAGAACCAAAAAGAAGTTTGAACGAGTATTTTTAGGTCCAAAATGAGGGTATGACACATATACTCCATGAAAACACCTGGCGCATTAGTCACACCAAATGGCATCACAGAATACTCATAGTGACCATACCTCGTCCTGAATGCAGTCTTAGATACATCTTCTGCCTTCACTCTTATCTGATGATATCCTGATCTCAAATCAATCTTGCTAAACACTTCTGCACAAACCAACTGATCCATCAAATCATCAATCCTCGGGAGCGGATACCGATTCTTGATAGTCACCTTGTTCAACTGCCGGTAATCCACACATAACCTCATACTACCATCTTTCTTCTTCACCAACAACACAGGAGCACCCCACGGAGAAACGCTCGGCCTAATGAACTGCTTCTTCAATTCCCCTAACTCTGATGCAGACATCCGATACGGTGCAATCGAAATAGGACTCGTTCCTGGCACCAAATCAATTGCAAACTCAACTTCTCTCTCTCCGGCGGTAAATCTGAAACATCTTCCGGAAACACTTCGGGAAACTCTTGCACTACCGGAAAATCGCTAATACCTTTCTCACCACTTTCCTTCAAAGAAGCAAACATCATAAACACACTAGCTTCACCATCTAGAGACTTCTTCACTTGCTCCGCGGTCAAGAACTTTCCACTCACCTCTTCTACCGGCTTAGAGAATGTCACACTTTTGGATAAACAATTGATGTTAACACCAAAAGTCAACATCCAATCCATTCCAAAAATCACATCCATATGCTTCAACGGCAAACAAATCAAATCTAGCTCAAAGTCAACACAACCGAAATTAACAGGACACTTAGCACACACCAAGGAAGTAATCACTGAACCATTGGCTGGGGTATCAATGACCATTCCGCGCAACAACGGAGTCACAACTAAACCCAAACGCTCAACACAACAACTCGACATAAAAGAATGTGTAGCACCAGTATCAATAATTGCAATCAAAGGAGTACTATTGATAAAACACATACCTCAGATGAGATTATCCGGCTGCTCCACCTCCTCCGCATTCAAAGCAAACACCTTACCCCCCGCCTTCTTCGGCTTAGTACACTTAGTACTCAAATGACCCGCTTCACCACAATTGTAACATGTAATCTCCCTTTTGCACTCATAAGACTTGTGACCCTTCTGACCACACTTGTAGCAACTTTCCCCCTTCTTACAATCACTTGCAAAATGACCAAGAGTACCACACTTAAAGCACTTGACTTCCGTCACATTCACCTTGGAGCCTCCACCAACATCTTTCTTCTTTCCGTTATCCTTATGATACGGCTTCCCATATCCATGCCCCTTACCTTTCTTGTCCTTCATAGTCTTGTAATAATCCGCCCTCGCCTTCCCGGTGTTATCAAACATCCGACACTTATGCACCAAAGTGTCAAAATCTCTAATCTCGTGGAAACAAATGTGCTGATAAATCTCTGGCCTCAAACCATTCTCAAACTTCACACACTTAGACACCATAGCATCTTCCGCATTGATGTATGGACAGAACCTCGAAAGCTCCTCATACTTAGCCGAAACAACAACCAAACAACTCAACAAGCATCGAAGGTAACTCAACATACCATTCGAATGCAATAGGTAATTCACCGGGTTTTGGTCCGGACAAGACCAACCAGGCTCTAATACCAACTTGTAACGCCCTATTTCTATTAAAGCATTAAATCATGCGAATACAACAAATATTCAAGAAATAGTTGTCACACCTTCAATAATCACCAAATAATCATGCATGTATAAATTATCAAGTTTCAAAAACATAGCAGCGGAACATCCATAGTCATACGATTAACATCACCAAAATCTCATGATAATAATTACATGATCTCAATCTCAACATAACAAAGTCTCGACTCCAAAATTACATAATAAAAAATAGAATTCCAACATGCAAGCACTACCCTAGATCAGAGCCCTAATCTAGACACTTGCACATAAAAAAAGGAGGAACTCCACTCCTCAGCAACATCAAGCAAAACATCTAAGCATCCTACACTCCATCTGCCCATCCATATGGAAAGGCAGGTGGTAAACCACTGAGGGTTAGCATTACATCATCATAATTCACAACAAAACAAGCAGGAGCATTCAGAATGAAAGATATAACCAAGAATGATAACAACATATCACATAGATACTCATAAGTATTCACAACATTATCAATCATTCGATATCACCAATGCAAGTTCACATCAAAAGGTGTATCATACACATATAGTCATTTAATTATGTCGAATATCAACAAGCAACTCAATCATCATGCACAACTCAATGCATTTCAATTCACCAACAATGTATGCAATGCTCTAGACTCATCTAGATGCATGTGGTACCAAATCACCTCAAGGTCGTCACCCCCCGATGCAACTGCCATCGCCATGTAAGGCTCACACCTGCCTTACATTGGACATAAGTCCGTCACCTCAACAATGAATGCATGAACATATGACTCGACTCAATGCATATGTTCATACAAAATTCTCCACACCATGCATATACAATTATGCAATCATCACCAAATCCATGCATATACAAGTATGCAATTATCACCAATGTCATTTAATCAAGTATGCACACACCAACAATTTCACATGCAATCAACATACATATATTCATCATCATTGAACATGTATACAATCAACATTATCACCTTCTTCACATAGTTCACCATGAACAAGCAACACTTCATATAATTCAAGTAAAGAAGATAACATACGGGATCATGATATATCACATTATCATTATCCAACCTCATTCACAAGTATACAATTAACCATAGGAATCCATATCTAAAAAGGTTCACCATCAAATAAACTTCAAGGTAAAAATACACAAGTTCATCTCATATTTCACAACTTTGAAAAGTATTTGAAGTTAAGAACCAAAACCAAATAACAAGCTCAATTGCCTATGCCATGTATTCTCATAATTCACATATGTGTACAATAGAGGTTACATAAGCATTTCATCAGCCACAGATGATGAACTTATAAAGATCATGAAATTCGGCACACTTAGTCATTTGCAAAACCAAAACATTTTTCAGAAGAAAATCAATTTTTATTCAACAAGACATAAGTTAAATACTTATAAAACATCTCAATTAAACCTCTAATACTTAAGTTTTGAAGTTTGGAAACCAACCATAGGTTTTGGACTAATTTGGAATAAGTTATGCTAAGTTTTCTTAAAGTTTCCTCAAGACCCACTTTTAGTATTTTAATCATAACTTAAAATCCACAAAACATTTTCACGTCAATCTAAAGCCATTGGAATTCTAATTTAATTATCTACAACTTTCATGTTTACACCAAAAGCCAATTCAAAACAAAAATGTGAGAAAAAGACACAAGAACGCAGAACAAGGAATGCTGTCTAGGAGTTGTACGCTTCTGAACAGGCTCGCTTCTGATCAGGAGCTTCTGAACAGTGCTTCTGATCCGGAGCATCTGAATAGTGCTTCTGATCAGTAGCTTCTGAACAGAACTTCTGGACAGAAATTTAAATCTTCTTGTTCAACCCATTTTCACCCAAAAATCCCGATTTTGATTACCCCAAGTCCCAAAACGTGTTCCAGAAATTGTTTATGGGTCAAAATAGCTTCAATACACTTAAACAAACATGAATTAAGCATTAGAAACAACAATCCAACTCATTTCACCAAAATCATAAGATTTTCCCAAAACACCAACACAACCACATTTTTCTCCACAAATCCATAAACAACGTTTCCAGTTTCACCAATTTGATTCCAACAGTTCAACAATCATCAACAACAACTAATGAACACAAATTTATGCATAATTCAACCTCACAACTTCATTTTGCATCAAATTTGCTCAAGAACACAAAACACCAACAAATATGAATTTCAACATGTTAATTCATATATAGCCATACAATTATCATGTAATCATGTTACCAATCATAACAACAACAATTATGCACGAATTCACAGAAACTAGATTCAATTCAACAATTTCACAAAAATGGGTAGAAATGCAAAATTATGAGATTATGAATGAAATCTATTCCTCTTACCTCTAGCACAAAGATTCTATAGCCAAGGCTTCAATTTAACTCCTAGAGATGAATTCCCCTCTTCTAGCTCTAGCCTCCAACCCTTCTCTTGCTCTCTACTCCAATTCTCCTCTTGTGTGTGTTGTGTGAAATGAGCAAAACCTTAACCTAATCTCTTAAGACTAACTTATATACTCCCCCTCCCTTAATGGGCCTAATTCACAATTAATATGGGCTCACACTAATCTCACACAAAACCAACACCTAATACACTAACGGTAATTAATTAAAACGTCGGCTCTAATTAATTATCGCACACCGACAAATATAAAAATAAACGGTTCTAATCCAATAATAAAAATGCTAATCTCGCCAAAATTACTAATTACCCCTCAAATGCACAAACACATGAAAATGCACACAATTAAAATAATACATGCAATAAAATAATTAAATAAAAATAAACGCGAAAAACGGGCTGTTACAACTCTCCCCCCATAAAAGAATTTTCGTCCTCGAAAATTACCTGAAGGAAACAACTCCGGGTATGATTCCTTTACCCTACTCTCCGATTCCTTGAGCAAAGTAAATATCGCTTAAGCGAATGTCTTCCAGTAGCTACTGATGACATTTCGCATGCAGCTCGCCTAAGCGAACTGTCATCAGTTCTGCATAATTTCTTCACGGGTTTGCACCATTTTTCACCCCAAAACCCAATTTTTGATCTCCCAACACCCGAAATCGTTCCCAAAAAATATTTACAAGTATATATACTTAAAAAGATACTCAAAACCATATAGAACTTGGATTTAAAACATCATTCCAACATAGTCCAACAAATTCACACAGTTTCACCTAACCGTCAATCAACAATTCAATTTCCATCACAATTCCATATTTATGAAAACCCATGGCATCCAATCATCAACAACACATCTCATAGCAAAAACAACAACAATTAATCAAGATTTCATCAACAATTAACAACAACAAATCATAATTCACCTATTTGAGCACAATTCATAATATACCCATTTATACATATCATGAAAATGCAATTTCATTAACAACAATTCAACTATCATCAAAGTCATAAACCCAAACATATCATTATAACAAGAGCACAAATTTCAACAATTAAGTTCAAAATAATCACTTATTCAAATAAGCATTTATGCATAGAATTAGGGAAGAAATTAAACTAAGAGATTATGAATGAAATTTAACCCCCTTACCTTACTTCTTCACAATCTAAGCTAATGCTTCACTTTAGCTACAACCCTTGAGATTCTACCCTCCTCTTGCTCTCCAAAGTCTCCTCGCTTCAAAACCCTCTCTCAAGCTCTTCCTCTCTCTACTTCTCTCAAAATATTATGTGAAATGAACAAATGACACTAGGTGACCTAATTTCCTCAAAGACTAAGGTTTAACTAAGCTCACCACTATTGGGCTTAACCCGTTATGTCTTAATGGATTCAGTTCACTTACTAACTAACCCCTCAATAATTACTCGCCTGCGGTTAAAGTTATCGAAAACTTAACGGTCCAAAACTAATTTCTACACTAGTAACTTAGTAAAATAATACCTCACACTAACACTAAAAATAACCTTCTTCATGAAATTACTAAATCACCCTTGCTTGCAAAATGACCAAAATATCCTTCTAACACAAAAACCCATGAAAATACACCCAAAGATAAATAATCACACACAGGAACACATAAACACATATTACACAATTAAAAATAAAACTAGCAAAAAATGGGTTGTTACAACTCTCCCCCCTAAAAAGAATTTCCGCCCTCGAAAATTACCTGAAGAAAACAACTCTAGATACTAAACCTTCATCCTACTCTCCGATTCCCAGGTAGCACTCTCGCTAGTTGGTCCAACACAAATCACCTTCACCAAAACGATCTCCTTGCCTCTCAAACACTTCACCTCTCGATCTTCAACCTTGACAGGCTAAGTCTCAATTGTCAAATCATCTCTTACTTCCAACTCATCCACTTGAATCACATGAGACTCATCATACACATACTTCCGCAACTAGGACACATGAAACACATCATGAAGATTCGACAACGACGGCGGTAATGCAATCCGATACGCTACAACTCCAACCTTCTCAACAATCTTAAACGGCCCAACAAAACGTGGTGTCAACTTCCGACACTTCAAAGCACGTCCAACACCAGTTAAAAGATTCACCCTTAAGAACACATGATCAACAACTTGAAACTTAATATCCTTCTCCTCTTGTCATGATAACTCTTCTGCCTACTCTGAGACGCTCTCATCTTCTCTTGAATCATCTTGACCTTCTCGGTCGTCTCTTGCACACCATTCGGTCCTAACAAAGCACTTTCACCTGACTCATACCAACACAACGGTGTCCTACACTTTCGTCCATACAAAGCCTCAAACGGTGCCATCCCGATACTTGAATGAAAATTGTTGATGTAAGTAGACTCAATCAACGGTAAACATTTGACCCAACTGACACCCTTCTCCAAAACACAAGGCCTCAACAAATCTTCCAAACTCAAAATTGTCCTCTCCGTCTGACCATTAGTCTGAGGATGATAAGCAGAACTCAACTTTAACTTAGTTCCCAAACCAGCTTGCAAACTCTCCCAAAACTTAGAAGTACACCTCGGATCCAGATCCGACACAATACTAGAAGGAAGACCATGCAACCTGACAATCTGTTCAATGTCGATCTCAGCCAACCTCGCCACAGACATACCGGTCTTGATAGGAATAAAATGCGCTAACTTTGTCAACCGATCAACAATCACAGACATACCCATCACAGTCTTCGACAAAGCTCTAACAAAATCCATAGAGATATTATCCCACTTCCACTCGGCACAAACAACGGTTGCATCAAACCCAACAGCTTCTGATGCTCAATCTTCGATTTCTGACAAACCAAACAAGCATAAACGAATTCGGCGATCTCCTTCTTCCTTACAGGCCACCAAAACAACCTCTTCAAATCCTAATACATCTTCGTCGCTCCTATGACCTTCATCCAAATACGCTTCTTAAGTTCAGGCACATCGGGAACACACACTCGGTCACGAAAAATCAAGACACCATTCTGATCCAATATGAAACCCACACCTTTTCCTTGATTGACCAACACCACGCGATCTACAAGTTCCAAATCCTTTTTCTGACCTTTCTTGATCTCTTCAAAAATGTTACTCGTCAGCTTCAAGATTCCCAACTTCACACTTTCAGGCGTCAACTCACAAACCAAACTCAAATCTCGAAACTGCTCAATCAACTCCAATTCCTTAACCATCAAAGCCGACATATGCAAAAACTTCCTACTCAAAGCATCTGCCACCACATTCGCCTTTCCTGGATGATAACTTAACTGAAAATTGTAATCCTTAAGAAATTCCAACCATCGTCTCTGCCTCATATTCAACTCCTTTTGATCAAACAAGTACTTCAAACTATTGTGGTCGCTGAACACTTCAAACTTAGAACCATACAAGTAATGCCTCCAAATCTTCAACACAAACACAACTGCCGCCAATTCCAAATCATGAGTCGGATAATTCTTCTCATGCACTTTCAACTGCCTCGACGCATAAGCCATAGCCTGGCGATTCTCCATTAACAACCACCAAGACCCATCTTCGAAGCATCACAAAAAACAACAAACTATTCCTTCGGGTTCGGCAAAATCAACACAGGCATTAAAGTTAACCTCTTCTTCAACTCTAGAAAACTTTTCACACACTTAGCATCCCAAACATAAGCTTGTCCTTTCCGAGTCAACTGCGTCAATGGCAACACCAACTTAGAGAATCCCTTAATGAACCTACGATAGTAACCTACCAATCCAAGAAAATTTCTAACCTCAAAAACAGACTTGGGCGATTCCCACTGCATCACTGTAACACCCCGTTTCCCAAAATGATATAATAATATCCAAACATCAGAGTTAATCAACAATCAACGGAGTATTACATGCATATCTCAAAAATAATTTATTTAAATAGAAACATAAAACTATTTAAATAATCCTCCAAAACAACCTCTTTATAAAATAGTCTGCAGCGGAATAATCATTACAAAATCATCTTAAAAGTTCTTATACTTCAACATATTTGGCACAAAGGCCTCACCATAATAAAAATGTTCTCCAACATATATCAAATATTTATTCAACAAATCTCCAACATGAAGTGATACATAAAGGAATGAAATTATAAAACATAATATCCCATCCAGTTACGTATCAGAGCCTACGACACAATGAGCCAACTCCTATCTATCCATCGCTACCTGCACTTGCCCACGAGGCGGCAATTCCAGCAGAAGGGGTGAGTTCACAAAACAAAGCAATATATACATATATATAATTCATCAAGTTGTATTGAAAACAACATAAACAAGAACATTCATCATCACCATAATCATCAACAATCTTCATAAACAATTCAACAAATAATATTTAGATTTACCTTAATTATCAACACCGACAACAACACCGCTTGTGGTGACACCTCACCAACAACAACTCACACCTTAAACTTCTAATGCAAGACTCCCTTAACGACTAATGCATTATGCAAATGTGGTACCAACTACGCGCGTTGAGTGCTAAACACTCCGGGGCATAAGCCCCCACCAAATGGATGGTTAAAGCATCCCAGGGCATAAGCCCTCACCAAAGTGAATGACTAGCATTCCAGGGCATAAGCCCTCACCAGTTGAATGTATAAACATTCCGGGGCATGAGCCCCCACCAATGCAAATGAGTTATGAGACTCAAGGTGTATATCTACATACAACCCTACCACAAAAAAGTGGTGCATTTTCACCATGCAACCAACGACAACACCAACTAGGACACCTCCCCAACTAGACTCAGTCACACCACAACACCATGAACAATTTCAACTTAGTATAGTATAGTTCATTTCATTTCATAAAAGATTCATTCGTAAATGCATCATAAACATCTCCATTCTATATTATTATCACTCCAAAAATCCTCTAAAAATCCAATAATCAACCTAGGAAGCTTAGGTTTGGGTTTAGAACACCTTAGAAAAATCACATTTTGGGTCGCACAGGACCCAGCTCGCTTAAGCGAGCAGCATCTCGCTTGAGCGAGTCAAATGACGAAAGTTAGAGTTTTGCTCGCTTGAGGCTCGCTCCTGGTTCTCTTAAGCGAACAGTTTATTTTCCAAATTCTGGGCAAAATTCGCGTTGCTCGCTTAAGCGACGGGCAGCTCGCTTAAGCGACCAAAAAGCCGTAGCTTCAGGTTTTGCACGCTTGGAGTTCGCTTGACGCACGCTTGAGCGAACGGACGCGAAACAGTTCTGGGTATGGGAAAGTGCCGCTCGCTTATGCGACGGCTAGCTCGCTTAAGCGAGTAATCATCTGGGCAGAATTACTACTTACGATTTCTAACCCTATTTCATCCAAAAATCCCATTTTTGATTCCCCAATCACCCAAAATGATTTAGAAACAATGTTTACAGGTTCATGGCACAACAAAACAACAGAAACAAATTACATAAGCATCATCATCATCATATAATTCATTAATCATGGCATTTTCATATCTTTAACCCTAACCCAACAAAACCACCATTTTTCAATTCAATTCATGAGGACATACATATATATATATATATACAGCAATTGAATCATAAACCCACCCTTACCTCAAATAAGCAAATTCCTACAGCAAAATGGCAGCTTCTCCCTTCCTAGTTCTTCCCCTTGGTTTCCCTCAAAAGGCTATGCTCTTCTCTTGTTTTTCTCTGATACGTGAAATGTTTTCCTTTCCTTACTGGTTTTCTCTTTTCTCTCTAACAAAACATAACCCCCTTTTTCTCTTTACTGCCTCACTTAATTTCCTTTTAATTCCTCATTAACCCTCCTTAAATCTAATAATTCTAAATAACTATTATTCTCCTTAATTCAAAAATAATATTATTTCTATTAAATCCCTTAATTCAACTATAAAAATATTACTTCTCCTATTTTCATAAAATACTACAAATAAATATAACAAATAATAACACACCAAATATCTCATATATCATTTACAAATTCAAGTAAAATACACCAAGCACACCAAAATCAACTAAAAATCACCACAAACCACAAAATAGAATTTAGAGTGTTACAATCACAGCATCAACATTCGACGGATCCACCACAATGCCACCTTTTGAAATCACATGACCAAGAAAACCCACTTCCCGCAACCAAAACTCACACTTCGACAACTTAGCAAACAACCGTTTCTCCTTCAAGACTTGCAACACAACTCTCAAATGCTCAGCATGCTCCTCCTCTGACTTCGAATACACCAAAATATTTTCTATAAACACCACCACAAACTGATCTAGATAAGGATGGAAAATCCTATTGATATACTCCACGAAGACACCGGGCGCATTAGTCACACCAAATGGCATCACAGAATACTCATAGTGACCATACCTCGTCCTGAACGCAGTATTAGATACATCTTCCGCCTTCTCTCTTATATGATGATATCCTGATCTCAAGTCAATCTTACTAAACACCTCTACACCAACCAACTGATCCATCAAATTATCGATCCTCGGAAGCGGATACCGATTCTTAATAGTCACCTTGTTCAACTACTGATAATCCAGACACAACCTCAACTACCACCCTTCTGCTTAACCAACAACACTGGAGAACCCCACAAAGAACCACTTGGCCTAATGAACTGCTTCTCGAGCAACTCTTCCAACTGTTTCTTCAACTCACCCAATTCTGATGCAGCCATTTGATACGGCACAATCGAAATAGGACTCGTTCCTGGCACCAAATCAATTGTAAACTCAACTTCCCTCTCCGGCGGTAAATTGGTAATGTCGTCTAGGAAAACTTCTGGAAACTCTTGCACTACCGACAAATCGCCAACACCTTTCTCACGACTCTCCTTCAACGAAGAAAACATCATAAACACACTAGCTTCACCATCCAAGGACTTCTTCACATGCTCCGCGGTCAAGAACTTCCCACCTACTTCATCCACTAGTTTAGAGAATGTTACACTCTTGGTTAAACAATTGATGTTAACACCAAAAGTCAACATCCAATCCATTCCAAAATTCACATCCATGTACTTCAACGGCAAGCAAACCAAATCCAACTCAATGTCAACACAACCAAAATTAACGGGATACTTAGCACACACCAAGGAAGTAGTCACCGAGCCATTGGTCGGGGTATCGATACCCATTCTGCGCGACAACGGAGTTACAACCAAGCCCAAACGCTCAACACAACTACTAAAGATAAAAGAATGCGTAGCACCAGTATCAATAATTGCAATCAAAGGATTACTATTGATAAAACACATACCTCATATGAGATTATCCGGCTTCTGCACTTCCTCCACATTCAGAGCAAACACATTACCCGCTGCCTTCTTTGGTTTGGTACACTTAGAACTCAAATGACCCGCTTCACCACAATTGTAACAAGTAATCTCCCTCTTGCACTCATAAGACTTATGACATTTCTGCCCACACATGTAGCAACTATCTCCTTTCTTACAATCATTAGCAAAATGACCCAAAGTACCACACTTAAAGCACTTAACTTCCGCTACATTCAACTTGGAGCCTCCACCAACCTCTTTCTTCTTCCTTTTATCCTTGTTGTACGACTTTCCAAATCCATGGCCCTTGCCTTTCTTGTCATTCACAACTTTGTAGTAACCTGCCTTATCCTTTCCAGCGTCGTCAAACATGCGATACTTGTGCACCAAAGTGTCAAAATCTCTAATCTCATGGAAACAGATGTACTGATAGATATCTGGCCTCAAACCATTCTCAAACTTCACACACTTCGAAACCATAGCATCCTCCGCGTTGATGTAGGGACAAAACCTCGATTGCTCCTCATACTTAGCTTCATACTCAGGCACATATAAGTTCCCTTGCTTCAAGTTCAAGAACTCGACTTCCTTCTTGTTTCTCAACCATATGGCTTCGTTGACCCCTTCAACCATATGGCTTCGTTGACCCCTTCACCAAGGGAAATGTAATCTGCTTGAGTTGTTGAAACAGCTACAACTAATTGTTGATTTGCGTTCCAAGTTACTGTTGTACCGAACAATGTACACAAAAATCCTGACAAATATTTTCTTGTGTCTACATTGCCTTCATAGTCAGCATCCACATACACCTCCAAAGCATCCCTTTCTGGTTGTGACCTAATATACTTCATACCACCTTTTAAAGTCTCATTCAAATATCTCATAACCCACTTCAAAGCTTGTGAGTGCACTTGACCCAGATTTTCCATAAACCGATTTATCACACTTATTGCATAGGATAAATTAGGTCTACTACAAACCATGCCATACATGATGCTTCCAACCCCACTTGTATAGGGAGTACCCTCCATATTGCTTTTCTCTTCAATGGATCGAGGACACTGCTTTATTGACAACTTTGTGTGATGACCAAAAGGAGTGCCAACAACCTCAGAATCTTTCATTCTGAAACGCTCCACCACTTTCCTCAAGTAACCTTGTTGAGATAAGAAAAACTCACCTTTGTTTCTGTCCCTTATGATAACCCTACCAAGTATCCTCTTTGCATTACCAAGATCCTTCATCTCAAATTCATCATTCAATCTTTCCATAAGAATATCATCTACATAAAGGAGAAGGTAGAGAATGACTTTCTCATTCCTTCTCATCAAGTAAACACAACTATACCAGCCTTTAGTAGGAACTCATCAAACCGACGATACCGCTGCCTTGGACTTTGCTTCAACCCATACAAAGATTTCTTCAACAAACATATTTTGTATTATCTTCTACGAAACCTTGTGGTTGTTGCATATAGATAATTTTTTCCAACTCTCCATGTAGAAATGCGGTCTTCACATCCATCTGTTCTAACTCAAGGTCATACATGTTAACAATCGCCATAAGTACACCGGTGAAAATATCTCATTGTAATCAATCCCTTCCACTTGAGTAAAACCCTTTGCTACAAGCCTTGCCTTATACCTTGGTGCTTCGACCCTTAGTATACCTTCTTTCTTCTTGAACACCAACTAGCTTCCCACTACCCTCTGATTCTTAGGTAATTAAACAAGTTTCCAAGTTTGGTTCTTTTCCATTTCCTCATTCATTGCCTTCACTCAGTCCTTGCTTTCGTTGTTTTCTAATGCCTCTCTGAAGTTCTTTGGTTCCGATTCTTGCAATTCTTCAGTTGCATTCAAAGCATAACATATGAGGTGGATAAACTTGTCTCCTTCGCCTATCTTTTGCTAACTGATAGTCAAGATTACGTATTTATTGGACTTCACTCTCATCAGGTACTAGAGTCTGATCCTCCCCTTCCCTTTCATTAGTGGTAGGCTCTACCTCAAATTGAATTTTATGTACCCCCGTTTCTGAGCTTGTTTACAGGTCTTTGCACTTCATCCCCATATGGGTCTCATCAAAAGTTACATCCCTTCTTATAATAAATTTTGATCCTCCAGGTTCCATGATGGACTTTTAGCAAGTGTACTAAAAATGCATCGAAGTAATAAAATAAGTTCGTATCCACGAGGACTGTGTTAATCTCAATTTGGCAATAAAGTAAATATTTAGGATGTATAAATTATTTTGTAAAAGTATATTTGATTTGATTGCATAAAATGAAATAACAGAAAATAAAGATTCGGTTAGAAAATATAGAGAGATAAGATCAGGTCTTTCGAATCATCTATGTTCCCCTAATTGGTATACTGCACCCTATTCTTATGAATGATTTTCTAGTTCCACGATAGTTAACAAAATAGTCCTAATCAATCCCTTGAGTTATGACCCTCTTCTCAAACTACAACCCTTAATTCCTTAGGTGGTATAATAATCTTTAAAGGTTTAAGCACGTTAACCTAATATCATTAACAAACGATTATCCATTCCTAGACTTACCATGTTTATTAGAACAATTCAATTCTATCTAAGTTGAAAGATATGGTCAGTAGTCATTCATTCTCATTAAATCATGTTTATATGTGATCAGGATATAAAAAATATTAAGAAAAATTGAATTAAATAAAAACTAGATTGTCGTTGACAATAAATAGAGTTTCACAGCAACATGGATCAATTAGGGTTACAAATAATCATATCAGACATGATCTTTAAGAGATTTAGCTACTCATAATTGAGTTTACAAATAGCATAATCAATATAGGAATTAAAACATACATGAACTGATAATAGGATGAAGAAATCGCCCTCATAGCCGTCTCTGGATGTCAAAATCGCACTTTTCTCTCCAAGATTCGTCACCCTTATGTTTGGAACTGACTTCAGCTTAAATAGGCAAGTCTGACTGCGCCCAAAATCGCGCCACGGTTGTAGAAACCACGCCACGATTGCTTTGAAACCCTAGAATCCTTCTAGATCCTTCAGCAAAATCGCACCACGCCACATAAAATCGTACCACGATTTCAGTGGCAGAACCAAACCTTCATTCTGGTCACAAAATTATGGCACACCACAGAAAATCACGCCACGATTCCTTCCTTACAGCACCACTAGATTTTCTTTTCACACCTCCGGATACCTTATATTGCCTCAGAACTTGGGAACAGAATTCCTCCCATTTGTAAGTCTTCTAACACTTCTTGAATCTTCATTTTATTCTTTATTCTTGTATTTCCAAGGTCTTGACAATTTTTGAGTTTTTCTTGCTTTTCTTGTTGTTTATGCTTGCTTGTGAACTCATAATATCATGAACATAACACTAAAAATAGCGAATGACTGACTGTCATCACAACCCCACACTTGAACCATTCCTTCTCCTCAAGGAATTTACTTGTAAAATTGACAATCTACAGTAAAATAACAATTACCTGATCAAGCGATAGTACCCAAAAGTTCATCTCCCTACTAGCTAAAGTTGAGCTAGTTTGACTTCTTTGCTTCCACCAAATCACAACTCCACGCAATAATATGATAAGGGTTCACACTCAATCAACATGCATGTCTACATATTACCATACGCTTGAAAAGTTTCTAAACGTCAATCAAAATCAATGTCATTACACACTTTGAGGTCTTTCAAGGTTATAACGGGGCTTAGGTAAAGGTGGGATATTTTTTGGATAAGTAGGCTACGCAAAATTTGAGTTAGGCACTTCTACAGAAATGAAAGCATGGAAACAATCCCTTCATTCACCATTTGAAACAAACAATTGTAAAGGTACTAGAGAATACTTGTAACCATTGGGACAATTGAGTTTAAAGTTACTCGGATTTTTCATTGTTTGTCGCTTTTTGATTTTTTTTATACACCATTTTTGTGTGTATTTTTCATGATAATGTTCTTTGTTCTCTAGTACCCCCTGTTGGAACAAAATGTGTTTAACAATAAACCCTAAAGAGTTTTGATGATAACAAAGTATTAAAAATTGACAATTGGCATTGCTAACATGTGTTCAAGTGTACATGTAACACTCTAAATTCTATTTTGTGGTTTGTGGTGATTTTTAATTGATTTTGGTGTGCTTGGTGTATTTTACTTGAATTTATAAATGATATATGAGATATTTGGTGTGTTATTATTTGTTATATTTATTTGTAGTATTTTATGAAAATAAGAGAATAATAGTTATTTAGAATTATTAGATTTAAGGAGGGTTAATGAGGAATTAAAAGAAAATTAAGTGAGGGAGTAAAGAGAAAAAGGGGGTTATGTTTTGTTAGAGAGAAAAGAGAAAACCAGTAAGGAAAGAAACATTTGAGTACATATCAGTAAAACAAAGAAACAGACTTTTGGGAAGAGAGAAGAGTAGAGCCAAGAGCCAAGGTGAATTGCTAGGAATCGCTGTAGATTTTGCTGAATTAAGGTAAGGGTGGGTTTGTGATTCAATTGCCTATATATACATATATGTTTTCATGATTTTGCATTGAAATTGTTGTTTATGGTTTAGGTTTTCTTGAATATGCAAAATGTTAAATGTTGGTGAATTATGCTGTTAATTGTGTTTCTATGAGCTGTTTTGGTGCCTAGAATCAGTACTGAACCCATAACGTTAATCTAAAATCATTTTGGGTGATTGGGGAATCAAAAATGGGATTTTGGATGATATAGGGTTAGGAAATCGTAGGTTGAATTTCTGCCCAGATGATTACTCGCTTAAGCGAGATAGCCGTCGCTTAAGCGAGCGACACTTTCCCTCACCCAGAACTGTTTCGCGCCCGTTCGCTCAAGCGTGCGTCAAGCGAACTCCAAGCGTGCAAAACCTGAAGCTACGGCTTTTTGGTCGCTTAAGCGAGTTGCCCGTCGCTTAAGCGAGCAACGCGAATTTTGCCCAGAATTTTGAAAATAACCTGTTCGCTTAAGCGAACCAGGAGCGAGCTGTAAGCGAGCAAAACTCTAACCTTCGTCATTTGACTCGCTCAAGCGAGAATCTGCTCGCTTAAGCGAGCTGGGTCCTGTGCGACCCAAAACGTGATTTTTCTAAGGTGTTCTAAACCCAAACCTAAGCTTTCTAAATGGTTTATTGGATTTTTAGAGAATTTTTGGAGTGATAATAATATAGAATGGAGGTGTTTATGATGCACATTTGAATGAATCTTATATGAAATGAAATGAACTATACTATGCTAAGTTTGCAATTGTTCATGGTGTTGTGGTGTGGTTGAGTCTAGTTGGGGAGGTGTCCTAGTTGGTGTTGTTGTTGGTTGCATGGTGAAAATGCACCACTATTTCTGTCGTATGGTTGTATGTAGATATACTCCTTGAGTCTCATAACTCATTTGCATTGGTGGGGGCTCATGCCCCGGAATGTTTATACATTCAACTGGTGAGGGCTTATGCCCTGGAATGCTAGTCATTCACTTTGGTGAGGGCTTATGCCCTGGGATGCTTTAACCATCCATTTGGTGGGGGCTTATGCCCCGGAGTGTTTAGCACTCAACGCGCGTAGTTGGTACCACATTTGCATAATGCATTAGTCGTTAAGGGAGTCTTGCATTAGAAGTTTAAGGTGTGAGTTGTTGTTGGTGAGGTGTCACCACAAGCGGTGTTGTTGTCGGTGTTGATAATTAAGGTGAATCTAAATATTATTTGTTGAATTGTTTATGAAGATTGTTGATGATTATGGTGATGATGAATGTTCTTGTTTATGTTGTTTTCAATACAACTTGATGAATTATATATATGTATATATTGCTTTGTTTTGTGAACTCACCCCTTCTGCTGGAATTGCCGCCTCGTGGGCAAGTGCAGGTAGCGATGGATAGATAGGAGTTGGCTCATTGTGTCGTAGGCTCTGATACGTAACGGGATGGGATATTATGTTTTATAATTTCATTCCTTTATGTATCATTTATGTTGGAGATTTGTTGAATAAATATTTGTTATATGTTGGAGAACATTTTTGTTATGGTGAGGCCTTTGTGCCAGACATGTTGATGTATAAGAATTTTTGAGATGATTTTATGACAATTATTCCGCTGCAGACTATTTTTATAAAGATGTTGTTTTGGAGGATTATTTAAATAGTTTTATGTTTCTATTTAAATAAATTATTTTTGAGATATGCATGTGATACTCCGTTGATTGTTGATTAACTCTGATGTTTGGATATTATTATATCATTTTGGGAAACGGGGTGTTACAATTGGTATCAGAGCAAGTCGGTCCGTCCGGCCATTAGGAGAGTCGTGTCGAGCCAATAGTGTAGTGTGACAGGTTTTAAACTGTCTTGTTGTTGTTCTAATTCTTGTTGTTATGTAGAATTATCGAGATGGCCGGGAGAAATGATGCTGCTCTTGCTGCTGCTTTGCAAGCAATGGCTCAAGTTGTTGGACAACAACAAGGTGCTGGTGGAGCTGGTGAAGGTGTAAGGATGCTTGAGACTTTCTTGAGGAATCATCCACCAACCTTCAAGGGAAGGTATAATCCTGATGGAGCTCAGACCTGGTTGAAAGAGGTTGAAAGAATATTCCGGGTGATGCAGTGTATGGATGCTCAGATGGTGCGGTTTGGCACCCATATGTTGGCTGAAGAGGCTGACGACTGGT
Organism: Medicago lupulina; assembly: GCA_958299785.1. NCBI lineage: Eukaryota > Viridiplantae > Streptophyta > Magnoliopsida > Fabales > Fabaceae > Medicago > Medicago lupulina. The sequence continues at coordinate 21,099,158 of OY283145.1, read as the reverse complement.
GGGTAAGCACTCAACCTATTTTGCAGAATGAAGGTGCTGTAATTACCTGGGCTGTGTTTAGGCGGGAGTTCTTGAGGAGGTATTTCCCGGAAGATGTCCGTGGTAGAAAAGAGATTGAATTCCTTGAACTGAAGCAAGGGGACATGTCCGTTACGGAGTATGCTGCTAAGTTCGTGGAGCTTGCAAAATTCTATCCTCACTATGCTGCGGAGACTGCTGAGTTCTCCAAGTGTATCAAATTTGAGAATGGTCTGCGAGCTGATATCAAGCGGGCCATTGGGTATCAGAAGATCAGGGATTTCTCTGAGTTGGTGAGCAGTTGCCGTATCTATGAAGAAGATACTAAAGCTCACTATAAAGTGATGAATGACCGTAAGGGTAAGGGGCAGCAGAGTCGCCCAAAGCCGTATAGTGCCCCAGCTGATAAGGGCAAGCAGAGGATGCATGATGAGCGGAGGCCAGCACGTAGAGATGCTCCTGCTGAGGTGGTTTGTTATAAGTGTGGTGTTAAGGGCCACAAGAGTAATGCCTGCAACCGTGATGAGAAGAAATGCTTCCGATGTGGTAAGAAGGGCCACACTGTTACTGAATGCAAGCGGGGAGACATTGTTTGCTATAATTGTGATGAAGAAGGACATCTTAGCACTCAGTGCACTAAGCCTAAGAAGGCGCAGGCCAGTGGGAGGGTGTTTGCCTTGACTGGTACCCAGACTGATCAGGAGGATCGACTTATCAGAGGTACTTGTTTCTTTAATAGTACTCCCTTAATTGCTATTATAGATACTGGTGCAACCCATTGTTTCATTGCTATTGATTGTGCTAAAAGATTGGGTCTGTATATGTCTGATATGAATGGGAAAATGGTTGTTGAAACTCCAGCTAAGGGTTCAGTGACCACTTCCCTTGTTTGTTTAAGTTGTCCCTTGTCTGTTTTTGGTAGAGATTTTGAGGTGGACCTTGTTTGTTTGCCGTTAGTGGGAATGGATGTAATATTGGGGATGAATTGGTTAGAGTACAATCATGTCCTGATCAATTGTTTTACGAAGACGGTGCGGTTTTCTTCTGCTGAAGAAGAGAGTGGAGCAGAATTTTTATCCACTAAGGAGATGAAGCGGTTAGAACAAGATGGTGTGTTGATGTTTTCCTTGTTGGCATTTTTGTCGGTGGAGAACCAAGCTGTAATTGATGGGCTGCCTGTTGTGAAGGAATTTCCTGAAGTTTTCCCTGATGAGATTCCAGATGTGCCACCGGAGAGAGAAGTGGAATTTTCAATTGACCTTGTGCCGGGTACGAAGCCTGTGTCGATGGCTCCTTACCGTATGTCAGCTTCGGAGTTAGCTGAGTTAAAGAAACAATTAGAAGACTTGCTTGACAAGAAGTTTGTGAGACCGAGTGTTTCACCATGGGGAGCGCCGGTGTTGTTGGTAAAGAAGAAGGATGGTAGCATGCGGTTGTGTATCGATTACCGTCAGTTGAATAAGGTGACGATTAAGAATAGGTATCCACTACCGAGGATCGATGACTTGATGGATCAACTAGTGGGTGCCCGTGTGTTCAGCAAAATTGACTTGAGGTCAGGTTACCATCAGATAAAGGTGAAGGATGAGGATATGCAAAAGACGGCATTTAGGACGCGTTACGGTCACTATGAATATAAGGTGATGCCTTTCGGTGTGACGAATGCACCTGGTGTGTTTATGGAGTACATGAACCGAATTTTTCATGAATATCTGGATCAATTTGTTGTGGTTTTTATTGATGATATTTTGATTTATTCTAAGACTGAAGCTGAGCATGCAGAGCATTTGAAGATTGTATTGCAAGTGCTGAAAGAGAAGAAATTGTATGCCAAGTTATCCAAGTGCGAGTTCTGGTTGAATGAAGTAAGTTTTCTTGGCCACATTATTTCTGGTAATGGTATTGCTGTAGATCCTTCGAAGGTTGATGCTGTGTCGCAGTGGGAGACACCAAAGTCGGTTATGGAGGTGAGAAGTTTTCTTGGGTTGGCTGGTTATTACCGCAGGTTTATTGAAGGATTCTCGAAGTTGGCACTTCCTTTGACGCAGTTGACTTGTAAAGGTAAAGCATTTGTGTGGGATGCTCAATGTGAGAGTAGTTTCAATGAGTTGAAGTAAAGATTGACGATTGCTCCTATTTTAATTTTGCCGAAGCCAGAAGAGCCTTTTGTTGTTTATTGTGATGCATCTAAGTTGGGTTTGGGTGGCGTGTTGATGCAAGATGGCAAGGTGGTCGCGTATGCTTCTAGACAGCTGAGAGTGCATGAGAAGAGTTATCCTACGCATGATCTAGAATTGGCAGCCGTGGTATTTGTGTTGAAGATTTGGAGGCATTATTTGTATGGTTCCAGATTCGAGGTGTTTAGTGATCATAAAAGTTTAAAATATTTGTTTGATCAGAAGGAGTTGAACATGAGGCAGAGAAGGTGGCTTGAGTTGCTTAAGGATTATGATTTTGGCTTGAATTACCATCCTGGTAAAGCTAATGTTGTTGCTGATGCGTTGAGTAGGAAGACGTTGCATATGTCCGCTTTGATGGTGAAAGAGTTCGAGTTACTTGAACAATTTAGGGATTTGAGTCTTGTTTGTGAAAGATCGCCTCAAAGTGTACGGTTGGGAATGTTAAAGATTAATAGTGATTTCTTGAGTAGTATCAAAGAGGCACAGAAGCTTGATGTTAAGTTCGTTGATTTGATGACTGCTAGTGAGCAGAATGTAGATGGTGACTTCAGGGTCGATGATCAAGGTGTGTTGAGGTTTAGAGGAAGGATTTGTATTCCGGATGATGAGGGTTTGAAGAAGTTGATCTTAGAAGAAAGTCATAAGAGTAGTTTGAGTATTCATCCTGGAGCTACTAAAATGTATCACGACTTGAAGAAATTATTTTGGTGGTCCGGTTTGAAGAGGGATGTTGCTCAGTTTGTGTATGCGTGTTTGACTTGCCAGAAGTCTAAGGTGGAGCACTAGAAGCCTGCAGGGCTGTTGACCCCGTTAGATGTGCCTGAGTGGAAGTGGGATAGCATTTCGATGGATTTTGTGACGAGTTTGCCGAATACTCCAAGAGGGCATGATGCCATTTGGGTTGTTGTTGATAGATTGACTAAGTCGGCACACTTTATCCCGGTTAATATGACTTATCCGGTAGCTCAGTTGGCGGAGATTTACATTCGTGACATTGTGAAGTTTCATGGTGTTCCCTCTAGTATTGTGTCGGATAGGGATCCGAGGTTTACTTCGAGGTTTTGGAAAAGCTTGCAAGATGCATTGGGTTCGAATTGAGGCTGAGTTCGGCTTATCATCCGCAGACAGATGGTCAGTCGGAGAGGACTATCCAATCCTTAGAAGATTTGTTGAGGGTGTGTGTACTCGAGCAGGGTGGAGCTTGGGACAGCCACTTGCCGTTGATAGAGTTCACCTATAATAATAGTTACCATTCGAGTATTGGTATGGCACCGTTCGAAGCTTTGTATGGTCGAAGGTGTAGAACTCCTCTATGTTGGTTTGAGTCGGGTGAAAGCATTGTGTTAGGACCTGAGTTGGTGCAGCAGACTACGGAAAAGGTCAAGACGATAAGAGAAAAGATGAAGGCATCTCAAGATCGTCAGAAGAGTTATCATGACAAAAGGAGAAAAGCCCTTGAGTTTCAAGAGGGTGAGCATGTGTTTTTGAGGGTTACTCCGATGACGGGTGTAGGACGAGCGTTGAAGTCGAAGAAGTTGACTCCAAAGTTCATTGGTCCTTATCAGATTTCCGAGAGGATTGGAACCGTGGCTTATCGGATTGGATTGCCACCGCATCTATCAAACTTGCATGATGTGTTTCATGTGTCGCAGTTGAGGAAGTATGTAGTTGATCCTTCGCATGTTATTCCTAGAGATGATGTGCAAGTTAGAGATAATCTTACTGTTGAGACTTTACCTTTGAGGATTGATGATCGCAAGGTGAAGCAGCTGAGAGGCAAGGAAATACCTCTGGTTAGAGTTGTTTGGGGCGGTGTAACCGGTGAGAGTTTGACTTGGGAATTGGAGAGCAAGATGCAAGAGTCCTATCCTGAGTTGTTTGTTGCTTAAGGTAATATTTCGAGGACGAAATTTTCTAAGTTGGGGAGAGTTGTAACACTCTAAATTCTATTTTGTGGTTTGTGGTGATTTTTAATTGATTTTGGTGTGCTTGGTGTATTTTACTTGAATTTATAAATGATATATGAGATATTTGGTGTGTTATTATTTGTTATATTTATTTGTAGTATTTTATGAAAATAAGAGAATAATAGTTATTTAGAATTATTAGATTTAAGGAGGGTTAATGAGGAATTAAAAGAAAATTAAGTGAGGGAGTAAAGAGAAAAAGGGGGTTATGTTTTGTTAGAGAGAAAAGAGAAAACCAGTAAGGAAAGAAACATTTGAGTACGTATCAGTAAAACAAAGAAACGGACTTTTGGGAAGAGAGAAGAGTAGAGCCAAGAGCCAAGGTGAATTGCTAGGAATCGCTGTAGATTTTGCTGAATTAAGGTAAGGGTGGGTTTGTGATTCAATTGCCTATATATACATATATGTTTTCATGATTTTGCATTGAAATTGTTGTTTATGGTTTAGGTTTTCTTGAATATGCAAAATGTTAAATGTTGGTGAATTATGCTGTTAATTGTGTTTCTATGAGCTGTTTTGGTGCCTAGAATCAATACTGAACCCATAACGTTAATCTAAAATCATTTTGGGTGATTGGGGAATCAAAAATGGGATTTTGGATGATATAGGGTTAGGAAATCGTAGGTTGAATTTCTGCCCAGATGATTACTCGCTTAAGCGAGATAGCCGTCGCTTAAGCGAGCGGCACTTTCCCTCACCCAGAACTGTTTCGCGCCCGTTCGCTCAAGCGTGCGTCAAGCGAACTCCAAGTGTGCAAAACCTGAAGCTACGGCTTTTTGGTCGCTTAAGCGAGCTGCCCGTAGCTTAAGCGAGCTGCCCGTCGCTTAAGCGAGCAACGCGAATTTTGCCCAGAATTTTGAAAATAACCTGTTCGCTTAAGCGAACCAGGAGCGAGCTGTAAGCGAGCAAAACTCTAACCTTCGTCATTTGACTCGCTCAAGCGAGAATCTGCTCGCTTAAGCGAGCTGGGTCCTGTGCGACCCAAAACGTGATTTTTCTAAGGTGTTCTAAACCCAAACCTAAGCTTTCTAAATGGTTTATTGGATTTTTAGAGAATTTTTGGAGTGATAATAATATAGAATGGAGGTGTTTATGATGCACATTTGAATGAATCTTATATGAAATGAAATGAACTATACTATGCTAAGTTTGCAATTGTTCATGGTGTTGTGGTGTGGTTGAGTCTAGTTGGGGAGGTGTCCTAGTTGGTGTTGTTGTTGGTTGCATGGTGAAAATGCACCACTATTTCTGTCGTATGGTTGTATGTAGATATACTCCTTGAGTCTCATAACTCATTTGCATTGGTGGGGGCTCATGCCCCGGAATGTTTATACATTCAACTGGTGAGGGCTTATGCCCTGGAATGCTAGTCATTCACTTTGGTGAGGGCTTATGCCCTGGGATGCTTTAACCATCCATTTGGTGGGGGCTTATGCCCCGGAGTGTTTAGCACTCAACGCGCGTAGTTGGTACCACATTTGCATAATGCATTAGTCGTTAAGGGAGTCTTGCATTAGAAGTTTAAGGTGTGAGTTGTTGTTGGTGAGGTGTCACCACAAGCGGTGTTGTTGTCGGTGTTGATAATTAAGGTGAATCTAAATATTATTTGTTGAATTGTTTATGAAGATTGTTGATGATTATGGTGATGATGAATGTTCTTGTTTATGTTGTTTTCAATACAACTTGATGAATTATATATATGTATATATTGCTTTGTTTTGTGAACTCACCCCTTCTGCTGGAATTGCCGCCTCGTGGGCAAGTGCAGGTAGCGATGGATAGATAGGAGTTGGCTCATTGTGTCGTAGGCTCTGATACGTAACGGGATGGGATATTATGTTTTATAATTTCATTCCTTTATGTATCATTTATGTTGGAGATTTGTTGAATAAATATTTGTTATATGTTGGAGAACATTTTTGTTATGGTGAGGCCTTTGTGCCAGACATGTTGATGTATAAGAATTTTTGAGATGATTTTATGACAATTATTCCGCTGCAGACTATTTTTATAAAGATGTTGTTTTGGAGGATTATTTAAATAGTTTTATGTTTCTATTTAAATAAATTATTTTTGAGATATGCATGTGATACTCCGTTGATTGTTGATTAACTCTGATGTTTGGATATTATTATATCATTTTGGGAAACGGGGTGTTACAGTACAGGACCATAAACAAAGTGATATATCTTATCAAGGTTCTGAACGAACAAATAAAGAGCAAAGGAAGTATCTATTTGAAGCTTAAAAGCGCTCCTGAAGACAAGCGCTCCTGAAGACAAGCGCTCCTGAAGACTAGCGCTCCTGAAGACAAGAGCTCCTGAAGAGTATGACGTCATCAGAAGCTGAAGATCCTCAGAAGCTGTTTCTTCAGAAGCAACAGTATTTCACCAGAAGCGGTTTATCTCAAGATTTCAAGATTCAAGTGTTGTATTTTGGAGCGAAAATTATAGAGCATTGGCAGAAGATTAGTGGATTAAAGCAACGGTCATTTCAAAAGGATTTGAAGTCATTTTGTTGCAAATAGACAAGAAGCGTTGACATTGTACTTTGTACGAACTGTACAACCACCTTCTCCACTACTCTGTTCTTTGTCTCTGCTAACAGACAAGAATAACAGCTCTCATGTACAACCAAGCCTGCATCCTTGTTCCCTCTCAACTGGAATGGATTTGAAATTAATCCTTCATAGGACATTAACCATATCAGGCAAAGAATCACTGGTGAAAGATCAAACTTCAACAACGACTCTTTTTGGATGTGTTGGCACTTACAACGTTCATTTCACACCTCTATATAAAGGAGTGAAGACTTGAAGAACAAAAAGACTCTACAATTTTTTGAAAGCGCCAAAACTCTGTCAAATTGTTCAAGCATTCAAAGTTCACTTAGAATTTCAGTTTTCAAGTTCATATCTTTGAAATTCTTAAGTCTTAAGAGTCTGTATCTGATTTGTATTGTGAACACCACTGATTGTATATCAAGTGTTCAATCTCAAACTTTTTCTGTGTAATTTTGTTTGATAGAAGTCTCTTGCTTGTGTGCTTGAGCATTAGAAGTCTCTTGATTGTGTTCTTGAGCATTTGAAGTCTCTTGCTTGTGTGCTTGAGCATTTGTAATCAGATATTACTTTAGTGAACTCTCCTTGGAAGTGCAAGGGGGACAGGACTACTTCCGAGTTGTGGAAGGAACCTGTATAAATCTTTTGTGTCCTGCTTCTTCTCTTTTCTCTCTGTTTTTCATTCCGCTGCATACGCTCCTGAACAGTATCTTCAGAAGCTGCCTAACTAGCTTCTGATCATTCTGGTTCTGAGTTTTGAAAAGAGAAAACGATTATTTGAAAACACAATTCAACCCCCCCCCCCCCCCTTCTTGTGTTTTTCTCCCCTTCAATTGGTATCTAGAGCCCTGGTTCTGTTGTCAACACCTAACAGTGTAACAGTCCAAGATCTGAGAAAAACATGTCTGCTGATTCATCTATTTCTGGTTCTGCTGGCTCTAGTGGTAATCATCATGCTGTAGCATATGATTATAGTGAAAAGAAAACTGACTCAGGGAAGGTTCCAAAGTTTAATGGAGATCCTGAAGAGTTTTCTTGGTGGAAAACCAACTTCTACAGTTATATCATGGGCTTAGATGAAGAACTATGGGATATTCTGGAAGATGGTGTTGGTGACTTAATTCTTGATGAAGAAGGAGCTGCTGTTGATAGAAAAATACATACTCCTGCTCAGAAGAAGATGTACAAGAAACATCACAAGATCAGAGGCTCTCTAGTTTCTGCTATACCATGAGCAGAGTACATGAAGATGAGTGATAAGTCAACTGCTAAAGCTATGTTTCCATCCTTATGTGCTAACTATGAAGGAAGCAAGAAAGTTAGAGAAGCCAAAGCACTGATGCTTGTTCATCAGTATGAACTGTTCAAGATGAAGGATGATGAAAGTATTGAGGAGATGTACTCAAGATTTCAAACCCTAGTCTCTGGACTCCAAATACTGAAGAAAAGCTATGTTGCTTCTGATCACGTGAGTAAGATTCTCAGAAGCCTCCCTGCCAGATGGAGACCAAAGGTGACTGCCATTGAGGAAGCTAAAGATTTAAACACTTTAAGTGTTGAAGATCTTGTTAGTTCTCTCAAAGTTCATGAGCTAAGTCTAAATGAACATGAGTCTACTAAAAAGAGTAAATCAATAGCTCTTCCATCAAAAGGCAAGTCATCCAAAGCTCTTAAAGTGGCTGAGTCTGATGAAGAAGATTCACCAACTGGAGATTCTGATGAAGAGGTTACTGAGATGATGGCTATGCTCTCAAACAGACTTCAGTATCTAGCCAAAAAGAACAAGAAGTTTGTGTCCAGGAGAGGTAGCTTCAGAAGCTCAAAGAAGGAAGATCAGAAGGGATGCTTCAACTGCAAGAAGCCTGGTCATTTCATTGCTGATTGCCCTGATCTTCAGAAGGAAAAAGCAAAGGAAAAGTCAAAGAAACCAACATTCAAGTCAAGCAAGTTCAAGAAATAGTTAAAGCAGAGTTTGATGGCTACATGGGATAACTTGGATAGTGAATCTGAATCTGACAAAGAAGAGTCTGATGAAGGTGCAAAGATAGCTGTTGGGTTAGTAGCTACAGCAACTTCAGAAGCTGAAACTGAATCAGATTCAGAAGATGAAAACGAGGTATATTCCAAAATCCCTAGAGAAGAACTGATAGAGTCACTTAAAGAACTCCTCACTCACTTTGAATTGAGAACCAATGAGTTGAAAGTTTTGAAAGAAAAATATGTTGCTTTGATGAAGCAACAAGAATCAACTGTATTGGATCTAAAAGCTTCTGAAGAAGGACTCAGAGGTTTTGACTTCATATGCAAGACATATGAAGACAAACTTAAGTTCTTATGTCAGAAGCTGCAAGAAAATTGTGATGGAAAGTCTTTAAGTAACCATGAGATTGCTCTTGAAGATTTCATTATGTCTGGTATTGACAGAAGCAGAATTGCTTCTATGATTTATAGCATTTACAAAAACAATGGTAAAGGGATTGGATTTTCAGAAGCTAAGTCTAGTGAAACCAATCTCAAAGCATATTGTGAATGCATAAAGGAAGGATTGAAAACCTTCTTTGTTCCTGAAGGTGCAAAAATGGGAACTGCTGCTCAGTCAGAACCTGAAGCTTCCAGTTCTAAAGCTAAGATTACATCAAAGCCAAAGAACTTCAAGCCTAAGGATATGATAAATTCTGAATCTAAAACCACAAAGATTAAGATTCTGAAGAGATTAGAACCTGTTCCTCAGAGTCTGATAAAATTAGAATCTGATGTCCTAAAGTCTAAGGTTCAGAAGGGCAAAGCAGTTGGTGCTCCTGAAGTATCAAAACCAAAAGTTGAAAAACCTAAGGTAATGATTAATCAGAAGCTACCCAAAAAGGATCAAAAGGATCAGGGAATGATGAGTAAATTCTCCAGCTCTAACCCCAAAGGACCCATAAAACAATGGGTACCTAAATCTGAAATTGTCAATACTGCAGATTTGTCTAAAAGCAAGAACAAAGCAAAAATCATGGTACCTGGACAGCGGTTGCTCAAGGCACGTGACAGGAGAGAAGTCAAAGTTTGGAGGCAACCAGTCTGGGAAGATTATTGGTACGGGGACTATTGGTAACTCCTCTACCTCTATTAATAATGTATGGTTGGTAGATGGGCTTGAACATAACCTATTGAGCATCAGTCAATTCTGTGACAATGGTTATGATGTATTATTTGAAAAAGCCAACTGTACAGTAATCAACAAGAATGACAAGTCCATTGTGTTCAAGGGAAAGAGAGTGGAAAATGTCTACAAAATCAATTTCTCTCAACTGGCTGATCAAAAGGTAATTTGCCTTCTATCAATGAATGATAAGAAATGGATGTGGCATAAAAGGCTGGGACATGCTAACTGGAGATTAATCTCTAAGCTTAGCAAGTTACAGCTTGTCAAAGGCCTTCCTGACATTGATTATCATTCAGATGCACTCTGCGGTGCATGCCAGAAAGGAAAAATTGTTAAATCATCTTTCAAAGCAAAAGACAATGTTTCCACCTCAAGACCCTTAGAACTGCTTCATATTGACCTATTTGGACCAGTTAGCACTGCATCCTTATATGGAAGCAAGTATGGATTAATTATTGTTGATGATTATAGCAGATGGACTTGGGCGAAATTTCTGAAAAGCAAAGATCATGCATACGATGTATTCAGTAACTTCTGCACCCTTATTCAATCTGAAAAAGAAGCCAAAATTTTGAAAATCAGAAGTGATCATGGTGGTGAATTTGAAAATGAGCCATTTGAAGCTTTTTGTGAAAAACATGGAATTCTCCATGAATTCTCTTCTCCTAGAACTCCACAACAGAATGGAGTTGTAGAAAGAAAGAATAGAACGTTACAAGAAATGGCCAGAACCATGATCCATGAAAACAATTTGGCAAAACATTTTTGGGCAGAAGCTGTGAATACAGCGTGTTATGTCCAGAATAGGATCTACATAAGACCTATCTTGGAGAAAACAGCATATGAACTGTTTAAAGGAAGAAAACCCAATATCTCTTACTTTCATCAATTTGGATGTACATGTTACATTCTGAATAACAAGCTCTACCTAAAGAAATTTGATGCCAAGGCCCAAAGAGGAATCTTTTTAGGTTACTCTGAAAGGTCAAAGGCATACAGAGTGTATAATTCAGAGACACTCTGTGTTGAAGAATCTATGCACGTTAAATTTGATGACAAAGAGCTTGAAGATAAAACTTCAAAGCAAGATGAAGGTTTTGCAAAAATACAAGTTCCTGAAGACATTCCAGAACCTGGTCAGTCAACTGAATCTGAAGATAGTCCAGAAGCAGCACCCACATCAGTTGCTCCTGATGAAGTCGCTCCTGATGAAGTTGCTCCTGATGAAGTTGCTCCTGATGAAGTCGCTCCTGATGAAGTTGCTTCTGATGAAGCACAAAATGGCTCACAGCAAGCAGATTCATCCAACAATACTTTCAAATACAAGTCTTCTCACCCTCAAGATCAAATCATTGGAAGTAAAGAAAGTCCTAGAAGAACAAGATCACACTTCAGACAAGAAGAATCTATCATAGGACTAATTTCAATGATTGAGCCAACAAAAGTTGAAGAAGCACTTTCAGATGATGGATGGATCATAGCTATGCAAGAAGAGCTGAATTAATTCCAACGGAATGATGTGTGGGATCTGGTACCCAAACCTTCTCAGAAGAACATTATTGGAACAAAATGGGTATTCAGAAACAAGCTGAATGAAAAAGGTGAAGTAACCAGAAACAAAGCCAGACTTGTTGCTCAGGGATACAGTCAACAAGAAGGCATTGATTACACCGAAACATTTGCTCCAGTTGCAAGATTGGAAGCAATCAGGTTACTTTTATCTTATGCAATTAATCATGGAATAGTATTATATCAAATGGATGTCAAGAGTGCATTTCTTAATGGTGTCATAGAAGAAGAAGTGTATGTCAAACAACCTCCTGGTTTTGAGGATCTGAAGCATCCTGACCATGTTTACAAACTTAAGAAATCACTATATGGCTTGAAACAAGCTCCCAGAGCTTGGTATGACAGACTAAGTAATTTCTTGATTAAAAACGATTTTAAACGAGGTCAGGTTGACATAACACTCTTCAGAAGGACTCTTGAGAAAGACATTCTTGTTGTGCAGATATATGTTGATGATATAATATTTGGTTCTACTAATTCATCTCTTTGCAAGGAGTTTTCTAAGTTAATGCAGGATGAATTTGAAATGAGCATGATGGGAGAGCTGAAGTTCTTCCTGGGCATTCAAATTAATCAAAGCAAAGATGGAGTATATGTTCATCAGACAAAATATACGAAGGAGCTTCTGAAGAAGTTCAAGCTTGAAGATTGCAAACTAATGAACACTCCAATGCATCCTACATGCACCTTAAGCAAAGAAGATGAAGGATCAAAAGTGGATCAGAAGCTATACAGAGGTATGATTGGTTCTCTGTTATACCTCACTGCATCTAGGCCAGATATTTTATTCAGTGTATGCTTATGTGCAAGGTTTCAGTCAGATCCTAGAGAATCTCATTTAACTGCTGTTAAGAGAATCTTCAGGTATCTGAAAGGAACAACTAATCTGGGACTCCTTTATAGAAAATTCCCAGATTATAAGTTAATTGGATTCTGTGATGCTGATTATGCTGGTGACAGGATTGAAAGAAAGTCAACCAGTGGCAATTGTCAATTTCTGGGTGACAATCTGATATCCTGGGCTAGCAAGAGACAAGCAACTATTGCTATGTCTATAGCAGAAGCAGAATACATTTCAGCTGCAAGTTGTTGCACACAACTACTCTGGATGAAACATCAGCTGGAAGATTATCAGATACATGCTAACAGTATTCCTATCTTTTGTGATAATACTGCTGCTATTTGCTTGTCAAAGAATCCAATTCTGCATTCAAGAGCCAAGCATATTGAGATCAAACACCATTTTATCAGAGATTATGTTCAAAAAGGAATTTTAGATATACAATTCATTGATACTGAAAATCAATGGGCTGATATATTTACTAAGCCTTTAACTGTTGAAAGATTTGATTTTATTAAGAAAAATTTGAACATGCACTACGTGTCTGATTAAAATTGTTTGCTCCTGAATAAAAAGCTTAGGTTCTGAAGTCACTTCAGAAGACATAGTCCTTCAGAAGCTCCTGAGTAAGGTTCTGAGGAAAATGTGCTCCTGATGAGTCATCAGAATTTCAAACTTCAGAAGAGAATCTTTGTGCTCCTGAATAGTAGAAGTTAGTGGAGTTTCTGGAGTTGCTCCTGGCGACATCTGTCTCACTAACTTATACAGCTCATCTGAAATCTGACAGCGTGGCATAAATGTATTGGCGTATAACTCAAAGGGCAATGATGTTCATTTTACTTTTCGTAGTACTATCTCGCGCCCCCAACTGTCATTAATGCTATGTTTGTTTGTCCCCTGTTATTCAAACGTTTTTCGCTAAAAAGCACTTAATCAAAAACACACACTACTCACTTCACATCCTACACTTTCTGTTTTTTGATTTCGTATCTGCTAAGAAAAGTTCTCTCTCTCTCAAAACCCTAAGAACCCAAATCTCAAACTTCTTCAAACATCAATGGCTTCATCAAGTTCTGTTCAAGAATCCAACGCTCAACTCGCAGTTCAGCAAGCTGAAGGTCAGCAAGAAAGGGCTGCTTACGAGATCAAAGGAGTCACCATGAGCCTAAAAGAATGGCAACTTAAGATTCAAACAGAGAATCCGGTGGATTTTGAATCTCTTGCGTATCATGGTTGTGACATCAAGAGTTTTTATGAAGCTCAAGGGCTGATGAACTATTTCAATATGCTTAATGGCCCTACTTACAAAACGCTCGTCAGGCATTTCTGGGTCAGAGCTTCAGTGTATGATAAGGAAGCATCAGAACTGGAGGAACAAGAAAGAGTTCTAATCGATCCCTCTCTCGAAGGGAAAACAAGAGAAGAAATGGGTTTGGAACCCTTCAAAGAAGTTCAGATTAGGTCAAGTCTGATGGGAATTCCAGTCTACATATCTGAGGATATTATTGCTTTTGTCATTGGAGCAGAAGCATCTGGAAAATATTCTGGTGTTGATATACCAAACTCAAAGACAAGCTCTTGGAATGATCTTGTGAACAAGTCTCTCTTCAACTCAACAACAGCTGGAAAATATTGTGATCTTAGCATGAAGACAAAATGCTCCTGAAGATCCTAAACGAGAACCTGTTGCCTAAAGGAGGTGGTGGTGATCAACCATCTTTGGCTCACAAGGTATTTCTTCATCATCTCATCAATGGAGAAAAGATAAATCTGCCCAAGTACATCTTCAGGCACATGATTAAAGAGCTCAGGGAAAGCCAGAATAAGTGCAGAGTCTGGGTTCCCTATGGAAGACTGATCTCATAAATCTTCCATCAAGGAGGCATTATTAGAGCTCTAAATGAAGTAAACTACTTCACTGATGAATGCAAGCACCTTGAAGCATATGAAACTGATTCTTGAAGTGACCAAACTAAAGACAGACATCTGTGAATCAAGGGTGGTATCGAATCTAATGGAAGACTTCCCTCCTATCTGCAAGAAGGACACCCTGGCTGTTCAAATGGCTCTCATTGCTAATCACTATGAGACCCATGGAAAGCTGATTAGTCTGGATGAAGTTCCAGAGGAAATGTATGGACAAGAACTTCCTGTAGCTAAAGGAAGAAAATCTAAAAGAAAGGTACTCACTCAAGAAGAGTACTTAGAAGGTGAAAATCCTTCTAAGAAGGCGAAGAAGGAAAAGGCTCCTGAAAAGTCTATATCTGGTGCTCCTGGAGGATCATCAATTCAGGAAGAGGTTCAGGATCTGAACCCAGGAGCTATTATTCCTCAGAAGACCAGAAGTGGCAAGCAAATGGTTTCAGCATCTACAACAACAACTAAAGTGAAACAGATTCCTCAAAAGAAGAAAATAACTCAAAGACTAAGGAAACTGAAGGAATCTGTGTACACTGCTGAAGATTGTGCAGCTGCAGAGGCACAAGAAGTAGAAGAGGCTACCGAACTGGTTACCAAGGAGGTAAAAAAGAAGAAGAAGGCTGAATCTGAAGCTGTTCAAAAGGCCTTGGAGCTGGCTAAGGAAATAGAAGTACCTACTGAGGTCTTGCTCAAGAAAGGTGCTGCTGAGGTTGCTGAGCAAGCTCTGATGAGCTCAATAGAACTGCAAGCTGAAGTTGCTACTGAAGCTACAAGTATTCTAGCTACTCTTGGATCAGATTTGATATCAGGTACATCCTCCTCACAACCCTTGATACATATAGAATCTGACTCCTCTCCCTTATCACCCTCTCAATCCAAAACCTCATCATCCTCATCTTCTGATATGGATGATATTCCTATAAGCATCATCAGAAAAGGCTTATCACCATCCTCCAAACTCCACAAAAATTCTTCCAAACCTAATTCTCCTTTCAAACAATTTGAACCATCTATCCAAGCTAGGGTCAGTAGTTTGCTTGAGTTACAATACAGCAAATTACCCCCTAATCATCCACTTCAACCACAAACCATTCAACCCGTCAACATGATTTTACCTGATAAGCCAGAAGATGACTCTGTTATAAATAATCTCAGCAGTCATCTATCCGGTGAACTTCCAAACATTAACCTTACACCACAAAAAGTCTCTGAAGTAACAACTTCACAAGTTGCTTCAGGAAGCCCCCATCAACAAGCACCTGAACCACATGTGTCCCCATCTGTTCCTGAACTAGATGTTCCTGAACCAACCAATTCTGACCATACTCCTGAATTTCTATACACTGAAAATGCTATGGAGATTGATGATTCTGTCATTGATCCTGATGCACAAACTGCTCAATCTTCACCTATGGAGGTTGACCAGTCTGCTTCTGATCAGGCACAATCACAATCTGAAAGCAATACTCAATCATCAACCTTAAATTATCTACAAATTCAACCCTGTGCTCCTCCGAAGCCTAGAAAACAACCTTCACCACCCACCAGATTCTTAGATTCTAATGTATTAAAGGGCGTGTGTGAGGACATAGCTGACAAAATGATCAAGCTCATTTCATCTAGAAGTGACTTGAGTAACAGAGAAAGCTATGAGAAACAATGGAGTAGGCTCAAGGAGAGAGTTGAGTATGTCATGCAAGCACTGTCCTCAACTTGTGTAGAAGCTCAAGAGCAAGCTAAGCAGAAGCTTCAGGACTGGCTGAACGGTATCAATGAAGACCTTGAAGAGGTAAAGATAACTGGAACTTGGGCTAGATCGTCTTTAAGTATCAGAGGAAGAGAACCAACTGATTTTCTGCCTCAGTATATTCATCCCAAGGACCTGGACTTATCCTTCCTTACAAAGGTCAATCTAAAGGCATCAGCTCCTGATCTGGCTTTAGCTCAGGAGAACAAGATCTTAAAGGAGAAGAATCAGAAGCTGGAAAAAGATCTCTTTGAGCAAAGGCTACTGCTTCTAGAACATAAAGCTGACACTGATGCTAAGCTGGAAGAAGCTAGGATCAGAGAAGAGAAAATGGCCAGAAGCATAGCTGAAATGCAGAAGAAGCAAGAGGAATCAAATGAGCTGCTGAAGAAGATTCTTGAAAACACTCTCAAACAAACCAACCCCTAGTTGCACACCCTTTGTTGTTTGTTGTGTTTTTCAGTTTGTTCTATTATTAACTTTGTATGCTTCTGAATTCAAACACTTCTATATATTTCTTTGCTCCTGATCTTATTAATTGCTTCTGACAATTTTTTTTAACGCATTTCACTTGTGATATTGATTATGCTCTGAATCTTTTTACTATGTTTTTCTCTTTCTTTTGTTGATTTCTTTTTGTTAATGACAAAAGGGGGAGTAAGTGTGATAGTATTTAAAGGTTCTGAGCCCTATTTTTTTTGAAATTTAATTGTCTCTCAATCCTTTTAGTTAGGGGGAGTAATTTTATTTCAAAATAACTTAACTGAACCATTATCTCTCTCTATCACTTCTATTCTCTTTGATTATTTTACTAAGCGTTAAATGAATTTAATTAACAAAGATAGAACTCAGGGGGAGCTTACAAACCTCACCTTAAAGTACTATTAGACTCAGGGGGAGCTTACAAACCTCATACCCTATAAGTCAACTTGTTAATTAGATTAACAACAATTGATCAAATTTTTAAATACTATTGTTTGTCATCATCAAAAAGGGGGAGATTGTTGGAACAAAATGTGTTTAACAATAAACCCTAAAGAGTTTTGATGATAAAAAAGTATTAAAAATTAACAATTGGCATTGCTAACATTTGTTCAAGTGTACAGGACCATAAACAAAGTGATATATCTTATCAAGGTTCTGAACGAACAAATAAAGAGCAAAGGAAGTATCTATTTGAAGCTTAAAAGCGCTCCTGAAGACAAGCGCTCCTGAAGACAAGCGCTCCTGAAGACTAGCGCTCCTGAAGACAAGAGCTCCTGAAGAGTATGACGTCATCAGAAGCTGAAGATCCTCAGAAGCTGTTTCTTCAGAAGCAACAGTATTTCACCAGAAGCGGTTTATCTCAAGATTTCAAGATTCAAGTGTTGTATTTTGGAGCGAAAATTATAGAGCATTGGCAGAAGATTAGTGGATTAAAGCAACGGTCATTTCGAAAGGATTTGAAGTCATTTTGTTGCAAATAGACAAGAAGCGTTGATATTGTACTTTGTACGAACTGTACAACCACCTTCTCCACTACTCTGTTCTTTGTCTCTGCTAACAGACAAGAATAACAGCTCTCATGTACAACCAAGCCTGCATCCTTGTTCCCTCTCAACTGGAATGGATTTGAAATTAATCCTTCATAGGACATTAACCATATCAGGCAAAGAATCACTGGTGAAAGATCAAGCTTCAACAACGACTCTTTTTGGATGTGTTGGCACTTACAACGTTCATTTCACACCTCTATATAAAGGAGTGAAGACTTGAAGAACAAAAAGACACTACAATTTTTTGAAAGCGCCAAAACTCTGTCAAATTGTTCAAGCATTCAAAGTTCACTTAGAATTTCAGTTTTCAAGTTCATATCTTTGAAATTCTTAAGTCTTAAGAGTCTGTATCTGATTTGTATTGTGAACACCACTGATTGTATATCAAGTGTTCAATCTCAAACTTTTTCTGTGTAATTTTGTTTGATAGAAGTCTCTTGCTTGTGTGCTTGAGCATTAGAAGTCTCTTGATTGTGTTCTTGAGCATTTGAAGTCTCTTGCTTGTGTGCTTGAGCATTTGTAATCAGATATTACTTTAGTGAACTCTCCTTGGAAGTGCAAGGGGGACAGGACTACTTCCGAGTTGTGGAAGGAACCTGTATAAATCTTTTGTGTCCTGCTTCTTCTCTTTTCTCTCTGTTTTTCATTCCGCTGCATACGCTCCTGAACAGTATCTTCAGAAGCTGCCTAACTAGCTTCTGATCATTCTGGTTCTGAGTTTTGAAAAGAGAAAACGATTATTTGAAAACACAATTCAACCCCCCCCCCCCCCCCCCTTCTTGTGTTTTTCTCCCCTTCACCCCCACCCGACACTTAGTTGGTTGCAAATTCCAATAGCAACCCAAAACTTATTCTTTAACAACACCCTACTTAGCCTAACTCAAATATAAATTTTTGGGTCAATCCCTAAAAGTCTATAGGCTCAATATGTAGTTGCATGGAACACTCTATATAAGTAAATTGAAAAAATAAAATTTGGCCATGAACCTTACAGTGTTAGATTTCTGGGAGTTGTGACTACCTATCTTTAAATGTCGTACTCTTCGCGTTTGAATCACAAGTCACTCCTCCTTTTGAACTTTTGGAATACCACTTGAACAACCATTTGTTACTAAACTGGAAAAAGTCAATAAAACAAACAAATTCATCAATAATAAACAAGTTCAAGAACAATTACATAAACGGGGGGTACAACCGAGTTAAACCAAAATGAAAATTAAAGACAAATTGTTTGACTCAACAATAGAAATAAAATACTGAAAATAAAGACATAATAAAAAGGATGGGTTGCCTCCCACCAAGCGCTTTTCTTTTACGTCATTGAGCTTGACGCATCAACCATTGTTAGGGTGAAAAATATGATAGAAAGAATATATCATCCTTCTTCTTCCTCTTGTTTGGTAGGAATTCCATGAATTTGGTGATGAGTCAATAATTAGTTAATTTAATATAATATTTAGTTTCGTTTTAATTAGATTTAAGTTTATTTTATTTTAATATTATTTCCTTTTAGATTGCCTATTATTATATTTCAGGAATGAATATTTGATGGATTGAGTCATGGAGCAAAAGAAAGGGATTTGGAGCTGATTCGGAGCAAAAATACGAAGATTCGGAGACAAAAATATATCTCCCCCAAGTCAGAAGCTTGGCACGGACCGTGCCAAATGTGGCACGGCCATGCCACCTCCCAGGATTGCCTTTTGCTGCTTTTGCTTCTCGTACAAGCTACCTACTAGTTTATTTCTGACCAAAAAGCCCATAGTTTCTTATGGAACATTCTAGTGATGTATTTCTTAGGGCTTAATGAATTGTAAACTATAAATAGAGTAGCTAGCCATCACAAATAGTCATCTTTTATTCTTGGAATTCAATAAAGTGACAATTGTCTTTCTTTATAAAAGTTCTTTTATTTTCTTGTTATTTACTTTATGTTCTTTCTCTTCTTCTCTATGTCTACTATGATCATGAGTCAGTAGACTTCTCTTGTCTTGGGATTGTTGGATAAGTCTAATGACATAATCCTAATCAAACCAATCTTTATTCTTAAATCTTATGTAACCCTAGTTTCTAATCAAAATTCACCATTTTAACATGAATTAATCATTATCAAACTGTAGAAGCGAGAGGAGAGGGTTTGATAATTATTAAATTATTATCTCAAATATCAAAACATAAAGCGAAAGCGGAGTCTTGATATTGGAACAAGTGAATTTAGACAAAGATTGTAAAGACAGTGAAATAGTCTTTGAAATCTTTGGACATTAGTAGTTTCAAATCCTTAAAAGCTTCTTCTAGTAATCAAATTAGTGAAATAGGTTTGATTGCTAGAAGAAAACTCTCAGTGGACTGAAAGGAAAAGTGAGGGGCTAAAGGGAAACCGGTCATTAGAAACGAAGTCTAACATAAGGTTCTAGGTTTAAAGTTTCGGTTTGTGAAGGGTTTGTCGTTATGATGAACCAATAATCCGAAGGCTCTCTTTTATTATTATTTTCTCTCCCAACCTTTTGAAAACCCTAATTTGCAACTTTTCTCTTCTAATCATAAATTTAAGTTGATTGAATTGAACAACTCCCTGGCGGAACGATACTCTTTTATTACTACTACGATAAGACCGTGCACTTGCAGTTTTATCCCATCAAGTTTTTGGCGCCGCTGTCGGGGAGTTAACTAATTTGATTAACTTTTTCTTTGTGATTAGAATTATTTTATTTTTTTACTTTTTTTTCCTAATTTCTCTTTTCTTCTTCCTCTCTCTTCTTTTGTCAACGTTAACTTCTTGGGTTCTTACTCTTGTATGCGAAGAAACAGAAATCTTGTGGAACCTATTCCCGAGATAGAAAGATATTTGCATACAAGACAAAGAGTAGCACAAAATAATAACGCTATGGTTGAATGTACTCTCAAAGAGTATGTCACTCCTTCAACAGAAGAGCCACAAGCTATTATTGTGCACCCAACGGCTGAGGATGACAATTTCGAGATCAAGCCTGCACTTTTTAACTTGGTGTAGCAAAACTAGTTCTCTGGATCCCCCATTGAGGATCCAAACCTACACATTTCTACCTTCCTAAGACTTAGTGGCACCCTAAAAGAGAACCAAGAAGCCGTAAGACTTCATCTCTTTCCCTTTTCCTTAAGGGATAGAGCTAGCGCTCTGTTCCATTCTCTAGAGGTTGGTTCCGTCACCTCATGGGATCAAATGCGACGAACATTCCTTGCCCGATTCTTTCCCCCTTCTAAAACTGCCAAACTAAGGGACCAAATCACACGGTTCAACCAAAAAGATGGGGAGTCTCTACATGAGCATGGGAGCGTTCCAAAGAAATGCTCAGAATTTGTCCCCACCATGGTTTAGAAAAGTGGCTCATAGTCCACACTTTTTATAATGGCTTATCTTATACCATAAAAATGACTGTTGATGCAACTGCAGGTGGAGCTCTAATGAACAAGAACTATACGGAGGATTATGCTTTGATTGAGGACATGGCCCAGAATCACTACCAATGGACCAATGAGAGAGCCTTAACAGCTCCTACTCCCTCTAAGAAAGAGGCAGGTATGTACGAGGTCTCTAACTATGATCATCTTGCTGCTAAGGTTGATGCACTAACCCAAAAAATTGAAAAAATGAATGATAGTGTTGTCACTCCTACTTCTGTATCTCCTCATTGTGAAATATGTGGTGTATTCGGTCATATTGGTGTTGATTGTAAGCTAGGTAGTGTTATTGATAGTGTTGAGCAAATAAACTATGCTCAATACAACCAAGGAATTAGGCAAAATCAAAACTTTTACAAAAACCCTCAAAATTCCTATGGACAAGTAGCACCACCCAGATATACAAACAACCAGAGAACCCCTCAAAAATCTGGTTTGGAAATTTTAATGGAAAGTTATGTCATGAATCAATCTAAACAGCTTCAAGAACTCAAAACCCAAACCGGATTTCTGAATGATTCTCTAACCAAACTTAATGCCAAGGTAGACTCTTTTGCGGAAGCTTTGACTCGAATGCCTCTATATTCTGAGTTTATCAAGAAAAAAATTTCAAAGAAAAGGAATATAGAGCATAATGAGACAATAGCTTTGACTAGGGAAAGTAGTGCAATCATCAAGAAGCTTCCTCCAAAGCTTGGGGATCCGGGTAGTTTCTCTATACCTTGTGTGATTGGAAGTGAGGCCATTGATAAGGCCATGTGTGATTTAGGATCTAGTGTTAGTTTGTTACCCTTGTCCCTCTTCAAGAGAATCGGTATAGGTGAATTGAAACCTACCAAAGCAACCTTAAGACTAGCTAATGGAACCACTATCCACCCTGTTGGATTCATTGAGGACATACCTGTCGAGGTAGGAGGGATATATATCCCAACTGATTTCGTAGTTTTAGATATGGATGAAGATGACCAGGTACCTATCCTTCTAGGGAGGCCCTTTCTCGCTACTACAAGGGCTAGTATTGAAGTTAAAGGCGGGAGGATTGCCTTTGAGACGATAGGTTTTGGATTAGAAATTGATGCCCAGGAACCATTCTATTTTCCTCGCTACATGACTGATGATCATAATGTGCGAGAACGTTCTTTAACGTCATCTACACAACATGATCTTTTTGATTCGTTTTAATAATGTTTCTAATCGTCAAGCTAATGACCTTAAAAGTGCGCTTCGTGGGAGGCAACCCACGCATTTAATTGCTTTTGTTTTGTTTTTTCGTTGTTTTAAGTTATTTTGCAGGTAATTGTTCAAGTATGATTCATAAAAATGAGAAAATTTGAGCCTCAGATGTCCAGAAGGTTGGCACGGTCCGTGCCAAAAGTGGCACGGCCGTGCCACATTACACCCAGCCAAACCACACACTTACAGAAGGTTTGCACGGCCCACGCCAATATTGGCACGGCTGTGCGCAATATCTACCTCCATTTTACCAAAAAAATTTATCTTCTTCCCTCATTCTACCACACAAACATCTCTCCTCGTTCAAACTTCTCTTTAATACCTCCATGACCAAAATCCTTCAGACCTTCATATCTCCCTCAAAACTAAACCAATTCACCAAATTTCTTCACCAAAACAATTCCAAACATCATCCCAAACAAAACCCACCACTCAAAAACAAATTTCATCCACCCAAACCCCAAATTCCCTAATTCGAATTCCTTCATAACCTAACCCAAAATCCAAAAATTCTTCCCCAAACTCCATAACCCAACTCAAAAACCTTACTTAAACCTTAACCCCATACCAAAACCAACCTTTCCCAACCAAAATCTTCCCAAACCCCAACCTTCACCAAAAATCCAAAAAGTCAATTTTGGTCAAATGGCTTCAAAAAGAAGTGGAAAGGAAGCTGGAAGCTCTTCAGGGCTTGCTACTAAAAAGAAATCCATCCGGAATCACGACATCGAATTCAAGGATGCGGAACAAAGAAATAGGTATAAAGTTCTTATCTATAAACCTATGACTGCTTGCAGGTACCTCGATGATAGAACTTTAGGAAAACTAGGCATAAAAGATAGTGTGTTTAAACTGTTGAATAGACTAGGCTGGGTTGATATGCTGAAACCTATGTGGGGGTTTGAAAATTTCACCTATGAATTTTTAAGCTCAATTTCTTTTACTATAGATAGGTTGAAATCGGAGAACCCCGATCATAGAGTCTCTTTTCGGCTCTTAAACATTGATTACGAGATGTCATTAGAAAACTTTTGCACTGAAATGGGCTTCACAAATGTGGGGTTCATACATGACTCTTTTGATTATAGTTTAAGGCATGTAGATTACAACCCAGCTGCCTTTTGGAAACGTATCACTGGTTTAGAAAAATACAATTCCTGTTCCAATAAGGCTAGTAAAATTCACAACCCTGTTCTTAGATATCTTAAAAGGGTTATGGCCTACACAATCAGGGGTAGGAAAGAAGTAGGACCAACTAGGACATATGAGATATTTAAGTTGTGGGCTATATGACCATCCTATGAATACCTGCTACTATTTGCTTGATCATCTCTCCTCTGATGGTAAAAAGAAGGCTAATAAAAAAGGGGACATAGTGGTAGGTGGAATCATTACCTACATTGCTAGAAGGTTTGGAGTGGGAGAGAACAAGGGAATCAATAAGATTGAGGGTAACAACAGGCTTGATTTAGACACCTTAATTGCCATGTTTATGATTAAACCTCAGCCCGACCAACTAACTTTTGAGTTGAAACTGAGCGCACCTCATATTTGATTTGTTCTTCTTAACCCACCTCGAACTGACCCCGAGGTGGAAGAAAATTTGCTCTATTTTGGTGTTGATCAACAGGTACAAGAAGACCATGGTATAGACTATGTTGGGCACCATGAACATGAAGCCAATGAGCAAGTTGATGAAGAAAAATGGGAATGGATGCAAACAAAGATTCAGAGGATAAGCACCGAACAAGAAAGGCAAGGTGTTGAAATGACCGGGCTACGAAACAATGTCCTAAGGGGCAATCGCACAATTGATGAAAACAATCAAATTCTCTGAAACATGATGCAACACTTTCACCTCTAAGGTCCCCCTTATCGACCCCAATGATAATGTGAGCTTTCCTCTTCCTCTCTTCCCTTATCTCTTCTCACTTTCTCTTCCTACTCCTACTACTTCTACTTCTACTTCTCCTTCTTCCCCTTTCTTTCCATTTATTTTCTAGTTTTCTTGAATCATTGAGGACAATGCTTCTCCCAAGTGTGTGTGTGTGTGTGTGTGTGTGGGGGGGGGGGGGGGGGGCTAATAAAGTGTCTTGAGTCGTAGTGTTCCAAACTCCCTTGAACTTTATTCTTTTGTTATGTTTAATTGCGAAAGGCATGATTAAATAGCTTGTTTTTATTGGAAATTATGACATAAATTTTTGTTGTCTCCTCTAAATTGGTTGTTTCTTGTACACGAAAGTGAATTATTGTGTTTTAAGTTTTCTCGATATGCCCACATCTTGTTTTATTATGAATAATTCTCCAATGAGAAAAGCACAAGTTGCATCCCTTGAGCAATTGTATGAATAGGTATTTTAAGGAGCACGTTCAAATTTTAGTGGTACATTAACCCTTAAAAGTCTTCAAAGTAAAAGTAGTATAAGTTTGTGTGGGAATTAATTAATTAAATTGAAGAAGGACGGAAGAAGTTATATCTCTTAAAATAGGACATCACTAACTCTGGGGGGAAAGGGTACCCGCTCGCTGACTTCCCATGAGAAAATGATGTTTTGAACAAATCAAAAATGGCTTCTAAAATCCTTCTAAAAAATGGAATCTAAAATTATTACCCAAAGTAAATAAAGCAAATAATTGCTTTCCTTAAAGTGAGGATGGCACCCTTAACAACCAACACATTGTTCACAGATGCAATGGTGTATCGAGGGCAACCTCTTTACTAGCGTCTGCCCCCATCCCCGAATGTTACAATTAAATATGCCACAATAATAAAAATTACCATCTCTCTTATATGAAATGAAGAAAGAACTTTTCTCGGTTAGTTTAGTGTTAAGGTTAGAACATGTTTCCTCATAATATCTCTTTATATAGGAGCAAGAACTTGATTGTTGGGTTGAATAAAGATTACAAGAAATGCTTGAGTTTGTGATTAATGTACGCTTGAAATAAAAGCCTTTGAGGAGACACGAGTTTTACTTGAATTGTCATATGTAATCTTGTTTTATGCTGCTATGTCTATGCCTTTCGCTTGAAGACAAGCAAAGATTCAAGTGTGGGGGAGTTTGATGAGTCAATAATTAGTTAATTTAATATAATATTTAGTTTAGGTTTAATTAGATTTAAGTTTATTTTATTTTAATATTATTTCCTTTTAGATCTATTTTACTTCAGATTGCATATTATTATATTTCGGGAATGAATATTTGATGGATTGAGTCTTGGAGCAAAAGAAAGGGATTTGGAGCTGATTCGGAGCAAAAATACGAAGATTCGGAGACAAAAATATATCACCCCCAAGTCAGAAGCTTGGCACGGCCCGTGCCAAATGTGGCACGGCCGTGCCACCTCCCAGGATTGTCTTTTGCTGCTTTTGCTTCTCGTACAAGCTACCTACTAGTTTATTTCTCACCAAAAAGCCCATAGTTTCTTATGGAAGATTCTAGTGATGTACTTCTTAGGGCTTAAGGAATTGTAAACTATAAATAGATTAGCTAGCCATCACAAATATTCATCTTTTATTCTTGGAATTCAATAAAGTGACAATTGTCTTTCTTTATAAAAGTTCTTTTATTTTCTTGTTATTTATTTTATGTTCTTTCTCTTCTTCTCTATGTCTACTATGATCATGAGTCAGTAGACTTCTCTTGTCTTGGGATTGTTGGATAAGTCTAATGACATGATCATAATCAAACCAAGCTTTATTCTTAAATCTTATGTAACCCTAATTTCTAATCGAAATTCACCGTTTTAACATGAATTAATCATTATCAAACTGTAGAAGCGAGAGCGGAGGGTTTGATAATTATTAATCCATTATCTCAAATATCAATTCATAAAGCGAGAGCGGAGTCTTGATATTGGAACAAGTGAATTTAGACAAAGATTGTAAAGGCAGTGATATAGTCTTTGCAATCTTTGGACATTAGTAGTTTCAAATCCTGAAAAGCTTCTTCTAGTAATCAAATTAGTGAAATAAGTTTGATTGCTAGAAGAAAACTCTCACTGGACTGAAAGGAAAATTGAGGGGCTAAAGGTAAACCGGTCACTAGAAACTAGTCTAACATAAGGTTCTAGGTTTAAAGTTTCGGGTTGTGAAGGATTAGTCGGTATGATGAACCAATAATCCCAAGGCTCTCTTTTATTATTATTTTCTCTCCCAACCTTTTGAAAACCCTAATTTGCAACTTTTCTCTTCTAATCATAAATTTAAGTTGATTGAATTGAACAACTTCATGTCGGAACAATACTCTTTTATTACTACTACGATAAGACCGTGCACTTGCGGTTTTATCCCATCATTTGGCACAAAGAATCAGATACTCCCGTTCACCCACTTATAATCCTTTGGAATTTAAGCTCTCCCACCTTAGAGAATGACATGCATCCATTTGCACACGAGTTATTTCCTTAACCCCCGTTGGTTCTGACTTCGGGAAAATATCAATACTCCTCACTTTGGTATTTTCTTCCACTACAACCTTGTGACACTCAATCTCCATCTGAACCAACTTCCTCTGAGACTCATGTGTTTTCTCAACAAGATCACCACACTGAACATCAAACTTCTCAAATGAAACCTGATTTGACACCAAGAAATCATCTAAAATATTTTGAAGTTGAGTATTGTAATAGATGTTGATCACCTCTTTTTTTCCTTCACAATTACTACCTGGTTGATTCGCCTCATCACGACCACATCTCTCATTTAATCTTGAGATTGTATTGTCCAAATATTTTATCTTCAAAGATAGCATATATTTTTCATACTACAACATACAAATCTCTTTTGTGTCATGAAGATATAACATGTCTATCATAGCTGGAAAACTTGGATAAACTTTTTAGTAGCACAGTACAACGAGAAGAAAACGAAGAGCATAAATCTTTTTTTTTTCTTTTTATAAATATATATACAAAAATATAAATGACAAAAATCCTAAATAAAAACAAAATTGCCAAGTTGAAATGATTTAACAGTCCCTGGCAACGGCGCTAAAAACTTGATAGACTTTTAGCAAGTGTACTAAAAATGCATCGAAGTAATAAAATAAGTTCGTATCCACGAGGACTGTGTTAATCTCAATTTGGCAATAAAGTAAATATTAAGGATGTATAAATTATTTTGTAAAAGTATATTTGATTTGATTGCAGAAAATTAAATAACAGAAAATAAAGATTCAGTTAGAAAATATAGGGAGATGAGATCAGGTCTTTCGAATCATCTATGTTCCCCTAATTGGTATACTGCACCCTATTCTGATGAATGATTTTCTAGTTCCACAATAGTTAACAAAATAGTCCTAATTAATCCCTTGAGTTAGGACCCTCTTCTCAAACTACAACCCCTAATTCCTTAGGTTGTCTAATAATCTTTAAAGTTTTAAGCATGTTAACATAATATCACTAACAAACGAATATCCATTCCTAGACTAACCATGTTTATTAGAACAATTAAATTCTATCTAAGTTGAAAGCTATGGTCAATAGTCATTCATTCTCATTGAATCATGTTTATATGTGATCAGGATATATAAAGCATTAAGAACAATTGAATTGAATAAAAAATAGATTGTCGTTCACAATAAATACAGTTTCACAGCAACGTGGATCAATTAGGGTTGCAAAGAATCATCTCAGACCTAATCTCAAAGATATTTAGCTACTCATAATTGAGTTTACAAATAGCTTAATCAATATAGGTATTAAAACATACATGAAGTGATAAAAGGATGAAGAAATCGCCCTCCTAGCCATCTCTGGATGTCAAAATCGCACTTTGCTCTCTAAGATTCATCACCCTTATGTTTGGAACTAACTTCAGCTTAAATACGCAAGTGTGACTGCGCCCAAAATCGCGCCACGGTTGTAGAAATCGCGCCAGGATTGCCCTGAAACACTAGAATCCTTCTAGATCCTTCAGCAAAATCGCGCCACGCCACATAAAATCGTACCACAATTTCAGTGGCAGAACCAAACCATGATTCTAGTCACAAAATCGTGGCACGCCACAGAAAATCGCGCCATGATTCCTTGCTTACAACACCACCAGGTTTTCTTTTCACCCCTCCGGATACCTTATATTGCCTCAAAACTTGGGAACAGAATTCCTCCCATTTGTAACTCTTCTATGGCTTCTTGAATCTTCATTTTATTCTTTATTCTTATATTTCCAAGGTCTTGACAGTTCTTGAGTTTTTCTTGCTTTTCTTGTTGTTTATGCTTGCTTGTGAACTCAAAATATCATGAACATAACACTAAAAATAGCGAATGACTGACTGTCATCATTCCATCTTCCACAATTTGTAACCTTTCACACCTTCAGGATAACCAATGAAAATACACTTCGCAGCTATATAATCGAGTTTGTCTTGTTTGACATTAGCAAATGCTAAAGCTCCGAAAACTTTCAAATTAGAGTAGTCTGCCGGTCTCCCACTCCAAACCTCCATAGGTGTATTGAGATCTATCCCTGTTGATGGACATCTATTAATCAAATATGTTGCAATACTAACACCTTCTCCCTAGAAACTCTTGGACAACCCAGCTCCCAACAACATACACCTCACACGCTCCAACAAGGTCATATTCATTCTTCCAGCTAGAGCATTTTGTTGAGGTGTGTATGCCACGGTTCTATGCCTCTTTATACCTCTTTTCCTGCAAAACTCATTAAACTGCTCTAAAACAAACTTCAGGCCATTATCAGTTCTTAACACTTTTAGTTTAGTTCCAATATGATTTTCTACCAGTGTATGCCATTCCTAAAAATTTTCAAAAGCGCAACTTTTATTCTTCAGAATGTAAACCCATACCCTTCTAGAATAACCATCAATAAAAGGAATGAAATATGAACATCCCCCATGAGTTTTAACTGATGCTGGACCCCAAAGATCTGAATGAACATACTCAAAAGGCCTACTAGATTTATGCACACCCACCCCAAACCTCACCTTGTGTTATTTTCCTAACGTGTAGTTATCACAGAAATATAGTTTGTTCAATTTTTCATTCCCTAACAAACCTTGTTTAGCTAGCTCGACCAAACCCCTCTCACTGACATGACCTAACCTCAAATGCCACAATTTAGTTATGTCCAAAGTGTCTACACTAGCAACCGATGCATGAGTTATAACAGTGGAACCTTGTAAAATATATAAGCCACGTATTTTAGACCCTTTAGCTATAACTAATGCACCATGAGAAATTCTCATCATACCATGGCCAATTCTAGTACAATATCCTAGACCATCAAACATGCTTGTAGATATTAAATTTCTCTTAAGTTCAGGAATATACCTCACATTCTTCAAAAGGAAATCACGGTCATCAAACCTTTTGAGACGGATAGTACCCATTCCTTGAATTTTGCAAGCCTTATTATTACCAAGGCGTACAACTCCACCTTCTTTCATCTATAAAGTTTCAAAGTACTCCTTTCTCAGACAAATGTGATAAGAGCATCCAGAGTCTAAGAGCCAGCCCTTTTCAGGTTCCCAACTTGTCACATTTAGTGCTCCAACACTCTCATAACCTTCCTGTTCACTTGCAATCTGAACGGATGAATTACCACTTCCATTGTCGTTTCTCTCCGGACAATCCTTCTTGAAGTGACCTGGATTGTGACGAATAAAACATTTGTACTTTGTTTTATTACCACCACCCTTCGACCTAGACTTTGACCTTGAATTCTTGTCTTCCCCATTTTCTCTGTTTTCACTTCTCCCCCTTGAGATGTTCAAGCCTTCTCCACTATCACCAACCTTCACATCTTTGAACTTAGTTAACTCATTGGTTCTCAACGCTGCTTGAACTTCCTCCGAAGTGATAGTACCCTCTTAGCCATAAAGCATTGTATCCTTGAAATTCTAAAAGGACTTAGGTAAAGCACACACTAGGTGGAAGGTTTTATCTTCGTTATCTAGATTTACATCTATGTTAACCAAACCATTAATAATCTTATTGAATTCCGTCAGTTGCTCCATTATAGGTTTTGAATCCACCATTCGGTAAAAGTGGAGTTGTTGTTGTTTCAGACATTGTCTATATGCCAAGGACTTGGTCATGTACAATGAATCAAGTTTATTCAACACCTTATCCCTTAGACAGAAAATGATAGCACTAACCGCTTTAACATCCATCTCGGTCTTCTCAACAGGTGTTAGATGTGCATGCATCTGTGCTTTTCCCTTCAATGCTTCAACACACTTTTGTTGAATTATAATTGACCTCGTATTTACCTTCCACAACCCGAAGTCGTTACTACCGGTAAAATTTTCAATATCCCACTTCAAACCCATGATACCTAGTTATTGATTTGACCTTTGCCCCACGGTGGGCGCCAATTGTTGAGAATTCGTTGTGAAAAAACACACCAATAATAAACTTGATGCGTGGAGCAAATTAATACCAAGGAATCAAATCAAGCGGGTGTCAAACCTAGCAAGAGGTTTTGAATTCAAATCCAATTCTCATAATGCATCACTTAAATCTCTTTAGGGAGAGTTTTTTCATCAACTGTGGTCCTACCTGACTTGAGAAATTAATCTTTTACCCTTCACAGTTTCATTAAAAACTATAAAGGTTACACATGAGTTGAGTTAAAATTAGGGACCAAAAATGACCATGAAATTTTTTTGGGAACTAAAATTTGAAGGAAAATTTTAAGGAGACTAAGAAGAAATATTAGTATATTTATAGGGATTAAAAGTATATTTAACTCAAAATATTATACCACATTGACAACAAATTATTATTCCAACAAAAATCATTAATTAGGAAACCGGGTTATATTTTATTTCATGACGAGAAGATTTTTATTTAAGTAATACGACAATTGGATAATTTTACTCGTATAATAACGGGTAGGGATTTCTGCGAGTTCTAATAATTAAAAAATGTTTATTTTATTTTATATGTGTTAGTAATTTTACTAAATCCAGTTAATTTCACCTGCCTGTGCATCTATTAATTTATGTGTACTTAAAGTATTATTTATTTTATTCGATTCATGTGTACCCTTTAAGATATTTGTCCTGCATTGGTCTGTGATGAATTTTATTTTGGATACCATACATATATAATTTTGGTCATCCTTAATTATGTCTAACCCGGGCAACGCCGGATAAATACACTAGTAAAAAAATATTGAAAGTTTGTTAAACAAGAATGATCTCTAATTACAAGTAATATTTTTATGTGATATATACTCTTTCTATGAACTAAAGAGACAAACATAATACATCATTCCACTTTAGATAAGTTTAATAATTAATCTAATTTTAATGAAGAATTTCTTGCAATAACAAAATTATTATTTTGTCCAAAAAAAAATTATTAAATATTTTATTGACGTAAGCATCACATGATCTTTTTTCTATACAAAGTGATCAGCTAATTCTATATTTGTTACACGCAAAGGTTACAAAAATGGCTGAAATTAACAAGTTTGTTTATGTTGTGATCTTTTTTGTTTCCCTTTTTCTTGTTGTAGTCGATGGTGGCAAAAGGAACGATGGAGGAAATAAACATAGTAAACTCATTCTCATATTTTCGTTTGTTTATCTTATACATGATCTTTTTATCATTTTTTTTAGGTAGACGAAATGACAAAGTCATTATAAACTCACACACACACAAATGGAGGTATCGGGATTCAAACGACGGTCAAGGCGTTCGGCCTAACAATTTTGGCATTTTGCCAGTTGAGCTAGCACTTGTGGACATTTTTCTACTGTAACATCCCACCCGTCAGTTAATGGTATAATGCTAAACGACGCGTCAGATGGCGAAATGTTTAAGGAAATAAGCGTGATGGAAATGTTTATGGTGAATTGGCAGGCTAACACGAGTTATGTATCAATCTCCGTGTAATCACGACCTAGCCCAGGGGCATTTCTGTATTTTCGCTTAAGGAGTATATAAGAGTGGTTGGCCAAGAATATTTCATTATGCAAAAACTCTTTCTCTCTCTAAGCTTGAGCTAAAACTCTTCTCTTCCTTTCTCTCTCTACAAGGCCGCCCCTCTCCTTCTCCAATTCACCTATCAATCCAAGTTTTGCGCAATTGGTAAGCAAGCATGGATTATAAGCACATCATATGCAAGAAGCATCAAGAAGAAAAGGGTCTTGGTAAGCTTAAAAGGGGGTTTCAAGAGATAGGGTTTTGGAATTGAAGAAAGATAAAGTGTTGGAGCTTGAGGAATGCAGTAGCAACATAAGGTGAGTTCTTAGATTAGTTTACCACCTTTGGGTTTGTGTGATTCTAGCAAGAGAACATGAATTTATGCTAAGATTAATTGATATGATTTTTAGTACCCTTTTGCTATAGATTGTTGAAATTGTGTTGTTTGTTGCCATGCATTTGTTCTAAACTATTTTCTATGTGTTCTGGGTGTTTTGGGTGCATTAGAAACTTGATTTTGAGGTTTAGAAGTCAAAAACACGAATTCTGCATGTTTGTGACGATGAATGCTCGCTTAAGCGAGAAAGACCTCGCTCACGCGAGATTCTCCAGGGCTGGGCTGTTGAAGGCTTGCTCAAGCGAGAAAATCTCGCTTAAGCGAGATTTTGGCAGTAGCCAACTGGTGCATCTCGCTTGAAGCGAGAAATCTCGCTTCAAGCGAGATTCGACTTCACAACACTTTTCCTTAAAAATTTCATGTGTTGTAGTGGTTCCGACGAAGTTTTTCCTTGCAGTCTTTTATAACTTTAAAGACCCCTCAAAGTCAAGTAGTTATTGCACACTACACCTTAAGATATTAATAATCAAATGCGTGAACAACATTGACAACTTCAACGACGAATGGCACATGAGATGCTATGATACGATCTATAAGAGGGTAGGAATAACTCTAAGTATGGGAGAAAATCATAGAGCCTCGACATAGCTTTTCGAGAACTAGAATGTTAATCATGAATCCTATGTATGTTTAAACGCGAAGCGATTAGTGTATTCTCTTCGCACATGAATAAGAATGATTATGCAAGCATGTTAAGTCGTAAGTTGATAAGTAACCTCTTCACATATGAATGAGTATGAACAAGTAGGTAGTTTACCGCTAATCGGATCGATCATGGATCCGAGGTAAATGAGTAAGCATGTATAGGTTTAACATTTTATGAATGTAAAAGATCAAGACTTTAATGAATGATGTAGGTTCCATGTCTCTTGTGGTCCATGCAAGGTTGGGATCGCAAGGGGTTCTCATTATGGGAATGGGATAAGCTCCACAAGGGGGGCCCGCATGTCACTGAGTAAGCAAGATGTAGGTGTCGTGGCAACGGGATAAGCTCCGCAAGGGGGGGCCCGCACGACACTGAGGGAGTCCGATGTACCTTTGCTAGGTTTTCATCGGTAATGTATGGGAATATATTTCGGGGTTACTCCACTCGGGATTATTCCGTAAAATCAACCAAGATAATTATGTTTGTTCAACGCTAACATCTAACCTAATGAATGAATGAATATGTACGATACGTTGCGATTATGTTTACACTATGAGGTCAGATATGTATAGCTTATACAATAGAACAAGTTATGTATGTTTACCGATGACGATCTTAGGTTCCCTAATCGTCCGGTTTAGTACCGTGTCATGAACATGTTAGGTTATGTCTTGGTGCGTTTAGTGCATCTCGAGTTAGCGGTCTTAGGATCCCTCAACCACCATGACACGAAGGAAGCAAATAAGATGACCCAATGATGGTTTTAGCTTTGCACGACCGTCTATGAAAGCCTCACGCATGACGCTCAACCGTCAGGTAGCGTCCTAGACACGTGGTGACCATAGGTTTCCCCGAGGTCACCTATAGCCTAGGATTAGGAGAACTCACCGAGGCATTATGTCTCATCCCAATCCTTATTTGTTTCAGATTAGTAGGGCAGTTGAGCAAGTTTATCGCCGGATGGATATTCAGCAAGGACTCATTCGTACCCGCTGCAGGATGTTCGCATGGAATCAAGGATGTATTTATTTATTATTTGGATAGTTGTATGGTAACTCTGATGTACGAACGTGAATTTGTTGTATACAATATTCATTCGAAGTAATTTAAGTTGTAAATTTAATGTATCCAGTACTAAGTTAATGCACATGCTAAACTTTTTAGATACGTTTAGTATGGGTGTTACATCTACCATTTACAATATAGGAAATAATTAGTTAAAAAACCAGACGAAAGATACCGAAAGCGCGTAGACCTTGGTAGTAAGTACTTCAATAGGGCTGCCCGTTTGTACAACTACTGAGAGAGAGAGAGAGAGAGAAAGAGAGAGAGAGAGTGAGTGAGTGAGTGAGTGAGAGAGAGAGAGAGAGAATGTGCTACGAGTACCTAAGATTCATAGGTGGGAAACCCATTTAGGAACATTGGCCTTCATTGCCTTTGGAAATTTAGGAATGTCATTATAAAGTCTATGCTTCAATTATCATTCAGGGAGTAAGGCCCCACACGTAAGGATCACCATTTGACCAGTAGGTGCAACTAAACATTGGAGGGATAAACCTGAATCGACCGAGATAATATAGACCCCGCATGTAAGGATCACCGTGTAATCAACAGTTGCAGCTTAAAAATTGACTAGGTTAGAACGTCCCAACGGCTCATCACTTTTATAATCTACTTAAGATAAATAAAGGCAACATGAATGTTATTTAAATCCAATAAATAAATAGAGGAAATTGGAAGAATCCTAACCGTTGCTTACTTTTCTGCAACCAAAACAGGTTACTCGCTCTGTTGCAAACAGATAAAAATTGCAATATCTAACCCTTCAACTCTTTTATTTATTTATTTGCTATGAAACCTTAACTGTTTTTGGCTTTGTTCATGTAATATCCACTAATTTCGAATGATTATATTCATCTGTCACTCCTTTAGCAAGGAGCTGAAATGGTGGTTTCCAAATTTGAATGGATTAAATTTAAAAAACATTTTTTTTCAGCTGAGGTTCTGTTCTTACGACGAGGCTCTACTTTTTATAAAAAAAAATAAATAAATTCTTTTTTTTAAGCTGAGGTTCTACTTTTTATAAATAAATAAAAAATGTTTATGGTAACCATGTTTATGATTTTGAGCTAAAATAGCTTTTATAACTGATTTGTAAAACAATGGTGCTTCACAGTTGAATTTCACACAAACGTTACCAAGTGGTGAGTAAACCATATACTTCAGTTAACACAATAGCAATTGAGTTAATTGATTGATTCACACAAATATTAACAGTAACAATTTAACGGTTTGAAGTTACGGCGACGACAGTGAAGATCATGCATGTGAGTTTGAGGGTGAGTTCGGCGAGGTGAGCAGAAGGGGAAGGCGCCTCCGTGGATGGAGGGAGACGGAGGTCAATGACGGCAACACCGGCGTTAAGGAGAGGGAGAAATAGTGCAGTGTTGAAGGTGAGAGGAAGAAGGGTAGCATTGATGTTGAAACGAAACAGAAGAGTGAAAGCGAGTATGTTTATTTTATCATTAAAGAATTGCTTTTTTAATACCTTTTAATTTCAACCATTAATTTTATTTTTTCGACATGTCACACATCCAAGAAGTGGACTGGGATAAATTGATGCTTTGTAAATGGAGAAATGATGCACTCATCCCCTTTGCACTTTCAAGGAGACTTCACTATAATCCAAATCTGGTTACAAATTTTTAAGTACACAAGTAAGAGACTTCAACTACTCAAGCACACAAGCAAGAGATTTCCTATGCTCAAGCACAAAAGCAAGAGACTTGTAAACAAACAAATTACAAAGAAATATGTTTGGTTTGAACACTTGATATACAATCAATGATGTTCACAATAAAAATTAGATACAGACTCAAGAATTTCTAAGATATGAAAGTTTATAAGAATCTCTGAGTGTTTGATGCAAATCTTCAAGTAAATTGTTGTTGAGTCTCTAAAAATCTTCAAGTCTTCATTCCTTTATATAGAGGTATGAAAGATACGTTGTAGAAGTGCCAACACATCAAAAGTCGTTGTAGAAGCTTGATCAATCACCAATGATCTATTGCTTGATTTGATTAATGTACTAGGACGGAATAATTAGAAATTCATTCCTTGTATGGAGAATTAACCAGAAAATACAAAGTTGTAGTTGTACTATGTGCAAACAAGAGTGGAGTAGTGGATTAGTGGTTGTATAATTGTACTATTGTCCTTTCTTTGCGCTTTCTCAGTGGATAGGCATCCAATGCCTTCTAATTCCTCTAAAATAGTTGTTGCTCTAGGCTTCTATTCCTTCTGCAATCTTGTGTCTTCAATAAATATAACTAAATCCAAGTTCTTGACTTTAGACTTTGATGAACTTCATACTCTGGGTGACTTCAGACCCTGGCAGTCAGTTTCTAATGGTCTTCAGACTCCTATTATCTTCATACTCAGACTTGCAACAAAAGTTTCCTTGGTAAAATCCTTTGCTCTCATTCGTTCTTCCACAACCAATACTTTGATTAAAGACTTATAAAATTTTAGTCTATGGTCCTGCACCCTTGAAAAAATATTAGAATTTTCAATTGAACTTTTAATACGTTATTATCATCAAAACTTAAGTTGGCAATGTTAGACACATTTGTTCCAACGGACTTGATTCTAATTAACTCACAATTTATTATATATGGGAGTGAAAACAACATATATACCCTAGAAAATCAAGGAGAAGATGGAAACTCTCCTGAAGCTCCAAAGTTGCCTTCCTCTTAAACTGCCATAGTTCTAAACGAGAAATTCTGAATGAGGAAGGCTAGTATTTATATTGAGAGTTTCTTATTGGGTTTGGGATAAAAGTGCGGACTTACCTAAAATTAAAGCAGGAAAAGACGCTTGTGCCTCACATTTTTTGATGCACGAGGCACATTGCTACTGTGCCTAGCACATGAGAGAGAGGGTAAAACCATGCCCAAGGAGCATGAATAATGCTCTAGGCGCATGAATGCCTCTCCATATTCTAGGCACATTTGTCATGTGCTAGGCACACTACACATGTGCTAGGTGCATGACCTCTTTTCCTGGGCCCAAATTCTCAGATTTTCTGTCGTTTTAGGTCTTCATCTTCAAATAACTTACCACAGAACTAGGGAACATAATTCCTCCCATTTGTAAGTCTTCTGAGGCCTCTCGAATCTTCACAATTCTTCGAATGTTCTTGATTTTCTGATTTGCATGATTTTTTCGTGAATTACTTCAAAAACCCCCTAAAATTGGTATGTTTCGAGAAAACTAGAATTGCAGACTCGAATATAGAAAACATTACAAAAGTCTCGAAATCATAGGCAATTGTTCTAATACTCCTCCTTTTTGCTGCTAAAACCTAATGACAATAACTGAAAAACATGGTAAGAATAATGTAAGACGACATGTTGATGGTGTAAATCTGCAAGTGCACGGTTTACCAAAGTAGTAAAAAGAGTATCGTTCTGACAGGGAGTTTGAATTTAATTTACTTTGAAACAATGGTTAAAAGGAAAGTTCAAGAGTTAAAAGTTGTGAATTGGTCCGTCATGGTGACAAACCCTTTACAAATGAAACCCTAAACCTAGAACTTTTTGTTGGACCTATTTTCTAAAGACAAGTTTCTCTTTAGCCTATCACATCTCCTTTCGGTCTCAGTGAGTGTGTTTCTCTAACAATCACGCCTATTTTCATGGTTGATTGCTATTGAAATCCTTGAAGCTCGAAACTTTATATGTCTCAAGGTTTGCTAGACTATTTTTATGTTTCGCCATCCTTGTCTAAATTCACTTGTTCCAATATCAAAACTTCATCTTTCGATCCTTCGCTTGATATATGTGATTATGAATTAACAAGTATTAACCCTCCGTTGTCGCTTTATGAGTTTGATACTTGTTAATTCATTATAAAAACGGTGAATTAGATTAGAAAATAGGGTTACATAAAATTAGGTTTTTAGACTTGGTTTGATTAGGATTATGTCATTAGACTTATCCAACAATCCCAAGACAAGAGAAGTATACTCACTCATGATCATAGTAGACATGGAGAATAAGAAGAAGAAAAACATAAAATAAATAAAGTAAAGAAAAGAACATTTATTCCAAAGAACAATTGTCACATATTATTCCCAGAATGAAAAAAGATGATTTGATATGTCTGCTGGCTGCACTATTTCTAGCATAATACTAACTTAAAACCTAAGCAATGTATCATTGGAGTGTTATACAAGAAAGTCCATGGGCTTTTGGTCAAAAACAAGCTTAAAAAAGGCAGCGGGGAACTTGGCACGGCCGTGCCTTTGGTGGCACGGGACGTGCCAACCTTCTGGAAAAAGCAGCAAAAGGTGTACAAAGTATCGAGCACGGCCGTGCCTGTGGTGGCACGGGTCGTGCCAAGCTTCTGGCTTTGGCAATTGGCTTGAAACTTTGACGGCATGGATATTTTTGCACTGAATCTTTATATTTTTAGCTCCGAATCTTTATTTTAGATCCTTTTCTCCTTGAATCAAACTCAAAACGCTTTCTTTTTCCGCAAGAATCAATCTTTTCATATATTCGTTCATGAAATATAATAATACGCAATTGTAGTAATTATTGACTAAAATGGATTAAAATCAATACCTAAAAACGACTAATTATTGACTCATCACCTGTCATCACAACCTCAAACTTAAATTGTTGCTTGTCATCAAGTAAAGAAAGAAAAACATAATTTATTCTTTTCATTTTTTTCAGGAAAAAAATACCTTTTCGGGAGTTGTGCTTAGGAATCATTCATCACATTTATAGCAGAACATCAACTAATTTACCACTATACATTCAAGTGGGTCCGACTTTGTAAAAGTAATAGATATTCTCAGTCATACTCTTTTCTATGATACACGTATGTATCTCCTAAAGCCAGTGGGGCTGGTCAAACCATTTTCCCACTCTAGGAAGACTTTGAGGGTTATAACTTGGTTTAGGTTAAGGGTTGATATATTTTGGCAAAGTAGGCTAATAAAAGAACTTGGAGTTATTTCACTAACCTAGGGATTCCTACTAAACATTAATGCACTGCCATCCTTCCTTACTTGATTGAAACAACATGGGTAAAATAGTAAATTTGTATGTTTTATTTCACAAAAACAAACTTTTTTCTTGAAGAGACCAATTTTTTTTTTTTTGCTATTGATTTTTTTCTTTTTTCTATTTTTTTGTTGTTGTGTAGATTCATGGTCATCTACGCATTTTTTTCTTTTTCTGGCCAATGTGTTCTACTGTTACCTCACCCCAAAACTTAAAATGTTGCTAATTCCAAAGAGCAACCTCAAACTTAGTTTCAAAGCATGTGCAGTCATAATAATACACATCTACCTCCAAATGAAATAAAACAGGGTGTATTTAAAGTGTAGGACTGTGACATGATTCATCACTAATAAAGAAAAGAAAATTTTCATCTGGAGACTCAAAGTGGTTTCACAAAGGATAATAAGAATATAACAGGGTGGCTTTAAAGGCTTTACGTGTAACAACCCGATTTTCGCTAGTTTTATTTTTAATTGTTTAATATGTGTTTATATGTGCTTGTGTGTGATTATTTATCCTTGGGTGTAATTTCATGGATTTTCGTGTTAGGTATTATTTTTACTAATTTACTAGTGTAGAAATTAGTTTTGAACCGTTAAGTTTTGATAACTTTAACCGTAGGCGAGTGATTAATTGTGGGTTAGTTAATAAGTGAATTGAGCCCATTAAGACATAACGGGTTAAGCCCAATAGTGGTGAGCTTATTTAAACCTTAGTCTTTAAGGAAAATTAGGTCACCTAGTGTCATTTGTTCGTTTCACATAATATTTTGATAGAGGTAGAGAAAGAAAGAGCTTGAGAGAGGGTTTTGAACAGAGAAGGCTTTGGGAAGCAAGAGGAGGATAGAATCTCAAGGGTTTGGAGCTAAAGTGAAGCACTAGCTTAGATTGTGAAGAATTAAGGTAAGTGGGTTAGATTCCATTCATAATCTCTTAGTTTAATTTCTTCTCTAATTCTATGCATAAGTGCTTATTTGAATAAGTGATTATTTTGAACTTAGTTGTTGAAATTCGTGCTCTTGTTATAATGATATATTTGAGTATATGAATTTGTTGATAATTGAATTGTTGTTGATGAAATCACTTGCTCAAGATGCATATATATGAATAATTGTGTTTTGCGCAAAATTGGTGTGAAATGATATCGTTGTTGTTGTTTTGTTGATGATTTCATGATTTATTGGTGTTGTTGTTGTTATCAGGTGTTGTTGTTGTGAATTCATGCTATGGGTATTCATGATTATGAAAATTGTGATGAAATTTGAGTTGTTGTTGAAAGTTTTGTGAAAATGGGTTGGAAATGAATAACTTGATTTTGTTGAGTAGAATTAAGTTGTTTATGTTGAGATTAATGTATAAGTGATTAGATGATATTAGTATGAAGAATTGGGTGTGTTTGAGTTTGATTTTGAACCTTGGAAGGGCCTAAAATGGTGGAAAACGCACTTTTGAAAAGCTTTTTTTTGACCTGATGCTGTAAAAAACGTGGCACGATTTTGATGACAGGATGTTGGGTGTTTTCTAGTCATAAAATCGTGACACGATTTCTGCGAACCATTTTCCTCGTAGTCCACTATTTTTCACCCTTTTCTATTTCGAATTAGCTTTTGGTGTAAACATTAAAGTTTTAGATAATTTTATTAACTTTTCCAATGGCTTTGGTTTGACTTGAAAATGTTTTGTGGATTTTGAGTTATGTTAAAAACACTCCAAGTAGGTCTTGGAAGAATTTTACGAAAATTTAGCATAACCGTTTCTAAGTCAACTCAAAACTTATGGTTTGTTTCCAAACTTCAAACCTTGAGTTATAGGATTTCCATTATGGTGTTTTAAGAGTATTTAACCTATGTCTTGTTGAATCAAACTTAGTTTTATTTTGAAAGTGTATTGATTTTGCAAAATGCTAAAGTGAGACGAACTTTGTGGTTTTTATGATTTCGTCATATTTGGCCGATGAAACGCACATGTATGCACGACTACACTCATATGTGATTAATGTGTATACATAGTTGAGGAAATTGAGTTTATTTGCTTAGTTTTGGTTCGATTGTCATAGTGCTTTAAAGTTGTGAAATATGATATGAAATTGTCGGAAGTAATCTTTATGACCAAATACTTGGCAAACCTTTTGTGGATAGTTTGATAAGACTATGTGGAAATATGTGAATGATTGATAGGTGTTGAATATGATGTCTATCATAATGTGTTGTATTTTTCTCCTTTACTTGAATTCTAAGAATTTTATGAAGTTGTTGAATTATTATGGTGATGTTGTTGGTGATTATATATGTTTATGTGCATATATGTTGTTAGTGAATTTTGATACATGCAATGGTGTTGAATTGTTGGTTTGAGCATGTAATGAATGATGTTGGTGTTGATTGTTGAAGTTGTGCGAACATATGTATTCAATTATTCGAAGGATTAGATTAGGTGTCTGTCCTTTTGATTTCTGGATTTGTTTATGTTGTGGAGATTTTGCCCATATGTCGTGATTTGGATATTATATCTTATGAATGTATTTATGAGTTGATGACATGGCTACTTGAGGTGTATGCTATATTTCCGCTGTGATGTTTTATTGTTGAAATTTGTATACATGTCAACTGAGAATTATTTGAAGACGTGAGTGACGTCTATTTCTTGAATAATTGTTGTATTCGTGTATGTTATCGCTTTGGTAGAAATCGAGCGTTATACTAGGTACCAAAGAAGAATTGTCATGTGTGTAATATAACCTAACCGATCGTCCGTAAAGAATGGCCGCAAATTCAAGCAAAAATAACATTCATATTGAACACTCATAATATTTAAGTATATAAAAACCTAGAATGGATATGGAAATATTTGTCTTTGAATCTCATCGGTTATGCTATTCGGAAAAGAGAAGGTGATCCTACAACTACCTTCACTAACAAGCCCTATAAATTTAACTCATGTGGCCGATGAAGGAAACTGTGCTCTTGAATGTATGGATAAACTAACCTTTGCCTTAAACTCTGTGAATAAATACTAAAGACTAAAACAAAGGAAATGTTTTATATGTAAATGCAAAAGAAATAAATTTTATAAGATAATACTTGAAAGAAAAATCAATAAAAAAAAGAAAAGAAATTGATTAGTCAAGTCATCTCAGCTTAGCAGAAATAAAAATGAAGAAAAAAAATTGGTTGCCTCCCATTCAACGGTTCTTTTGAGTCAGATGCACGAGGCACATTGCGACTGTGCCTAGCGAATGAGAGAGAGGGAAAAACCATGCCCTAGGCGCATGGATGCCTCTCCATGTGCTAGGCGCATGACCTCCTTTCTTGGGCAGAAATTCTCCGATTTTTCGTCGTTTTAGGTCTTCGTCTTCAAATAAATTGCCTCAGGACTTGGGAACATAATTCCTCCCATTTGTAAGTCTTGTGAGGCCTCTTGAATCTTCATTCTTTGTTTCCTTGAATCTTCACAATTCTTCGAATGTTCCTGATTTGCCGATTTGCATGATTTCTTCGTGAATTACTTCAAAAACCCCTAATATTGCTATGTTTCGAGAAAACTAGAATTACAGACTCAGATATAGAAAACATTACAAAAGTCCTAAAATCATAGGCAATTGTTCTAATACTCTTCCTTTTTGCTGCTAAAACATAATGAAAATAATTGAAAAACATGCTAAGAATAACGTAAGATGACTTGTCATCATCCATTTAAGATCTGAAATTGAAGTGCAAGGAATTTCGCTCTTGGTCCATGCACGAGGCACATAGATTCGATTCAGAAGACAAGTTTGCTACTGCATGAAACGCGGTGCTTAGCATGCATGCTAAACATTGAAAAATTTACAACACATTAATGAGCTTGTGTGTGTCGCGCACACAGGCCTATTTGGCGCTCATTCGTGACTTGATTTTCCCAATAAATGTATATTTTTTTTCTCTTCCAAAAAAGGAGATTTCTAATCCTGATGGCTGATGTCCATTGAAGAGCGATCAACGAAACTAGAGGTTGCTTGATACAATACCGAAAGGACCGTCTCGAAAACAGGTAAGGAACTTGATGCTAACCGCGACCTGCCGGTAGAACCATAGTTATCAAATAAGGAACTTGACCCTAACCGTGACTTGTCGGTAGAACCAAAGTTATCAAACAAAGTGTGACCCTAACCGCGACCTACCGGTAGAACCAACACTATAAAAGTTCTTGATCTAAGAACAAAGGAAAAGCTCTCACAATAGAGAAAACTCAAATATATTAATCTTCAAATTGTGTTTTGAGAAGTACATGAGCTTCTTATTTATAACCTATGTAACGCCCTAGTCGCTATTTTGTTATTTTTAGTTGTTGGGCATGTTTTATTTGAATTTATAATGATTATGTGAATATGTGGTGTGTTTATTTGTTTATAATAATTTATGTGAAATAATTGAGTTATATGATTTATTGATGTATTATCTAAATGCATGTTATTTGTTATTTAATTAATTAGTAGTGGGATATAATATTTGCTTTGTTTTAAGAAAATAGAAGGAATATTATTATTTTGGAGAATTATGAAAATAGGAAGAATAATGTTTATTTAGAAAAAGAGATTTATTGGGAGTTAATAGAATTAAGGAGGGTTAATGAGAAATTAAAATGAAAGTTATTGGGGGAGTTAAGAGAAAGAAAGGAGTTATGTTTTGTTAA
This sequence comes from Medicago lupulina, assembly GCA_958299785.1. Lineage (NCBI taxonomy): Eukaryota > Viridiplantae > Streptophyta > Magnoliopsida > Fabales > Fabaceae > Medicago > Medicago lupulina. The sequence continues at coordinate 21,055,309 of OY283145.1, read as the reverse complement.
GGAAAGAATAGGAAGAAGTCAGTAAGCATTGTACGTATCAGAGAAAACAAGAAACAGACTTTTTGGGAGAAAGAGAGAAGAACCAAGTGTAACAGCCCGTTTTTCGCGTTTGTTTTATTTTAATTATTTTATTTCGTGTGTTATTTTAATTGTGTGCATTTTCATATGTTTGTGCATCAGAGGGGTAGTTACTAATTTTGGGAGGATAGCGTTTTATCGTTTTTCTAAGATAGAACCGTTTTATTAATTAAGTTGTCGGAGCGCGTTAATTAATTAGTTATCGTTGGTGTGTATTTAGTAGATTAGTGTGAGCCCATTCATTTATTCATTTGTGTGTTTAAGGCCCATTAAGGGAGAGGGAGTATATAAGCTTAGTCTTTAGTGACTAGGGTTAGAAACTTGTTCATTTTCACACAAACACAAGAGGAGGCAAATTGGGGCTAGAGAGAAGAACAAGAGAAAGGGTTGAAGAGCTAGAAGAGGGTTTCACACCTAGGAGCTAAATTGAAGCTAGAATTGTTGATTCTTGGTGCTAGAGGTAAGGGGGTTAGGCTTCACTCATAATTTCATAATTTTGCATTTTTCCCATTTTTGTGGAATTGTTGGATTGAACCTAATTGATGTGAAATTCGTGCATAATTGTTGCTGTTATGTTTAAGAACATGAATTGCATGATAAATGTATGACTATATGCGAATTAACATGTTGAAATGCATAAGTGTTGGTGTTTTGTGTTCTTGAGCAAATTTGATGCAAAATGAAGTTGTGAGGTTGAAATATGCATAAATTTGTGTTCATTAGTTGTTATTGATGATTGTTAAACTGTTGGAATCAAATTTGTTGAACTGGAATCGTAGTTTATGGATTTGAGTAGAAATTTGTGGTTGTGTTGGTGTTTTGAGAAAGTATTATGATTTTGGTAAAATGAGTTGAATTGTGATTTCTATTGATTGATTCATGTTTGTTTAAGTGTATTGAAGTTACTGTGACCCATAAACACTTTCTGGAACATGTTTTGGGGACTGGGGTAATCAAAATTGGGATTTTTGGGTGAAAATGGGTTGAACCCGAAACTGTGTTTTCCTGAAGTTTGCTTCTGAAGTATGCTCCTGAAGTTCGCTTCTGAAGTCAGCTCCTGAAGTTCGCTTCTGAAGTCAGCTCCTGAAGTTCGCTTCTGAAGTCTGCTCCTGAAGTGCGCTCCTGAAGTTTGCTTCTGAAGTCTGCTTCTGAAGTTGCTTCTGAAGTTCTGCTTCTGAACAGCACCCCCTGTTCTGCGTTCTGGTGCCTTTTTCTCACATTTCTGTTTTGAATTGGCTTTTGGTGCAAACATGAAAGTTGTAGATAATTGAATTAGCTTTCCAATGGCTTTGGATTGACGTGAAAATGTTTTGTGGATTTTAAGTTATGATTAAATTACTCAACGTGGGTCTTGAGGAAACTTTAAGAAAACTTAACATAACTTATTCCAAATTAGTCCAAAACCTATGGTTGGTTTCCAAACTTCAAAATTTCAGTATTAGAGGTTTAATTGAGATGTTTTATGAGTATTTAACTTATGTCTTGTTGAATCAAGATTGATTTTCTTCCGAAAAAGGTTTTGGTTTTGCAAATGACTAAGTGTGCCGAATTTCATGATCTTATTAAATTCTTCATTTGTGGCCGATGAAATGCTTATGTAATCTCTACTGTACACATATGTGAATTATGAGAATACATGGCATAGGCAATTGAGCTCGTTATTTGGTTTTAGTTCTTAACCTTCAAATATTTTCAAAGTTGTGAAATGAGACGAACTTTTGTAATTCTTACCTTGAAGTTTATTTGATGGTGAACCTTTTTAGATATGGATTCCTATGGTTAATTGTATGCTTGTGAATGAAGTTGGATAATGATTATATGAAATATCATGACCTCGCATGTTATCTTCTTTACTTGAAATATATGAAGTGTTGCTTGTTCATGATGAACTATGTGAAGAATGTGATAATGTTGATTGTATACATGTTCAAAGGTGATGAATATATGTATGTTGTATGTATGTGCAATTGTTGATGTGTGCATACTTGATTAAATGACCTTGGTGATGATTGCATAATTGTATGCATGGTTTAGGTGATGATTGCATAGTTGTATATGCATGTTTTGGAGAATTGTGTATGAGCATATGTATTGAGTCAAGTCATATGTTCATGCATTCATTGTTGAGGTGGCGGACGTATGTCCAAAGTGTAAGGCAGGTGTGAACCTTACACTCGATGTGTTTGTTGCATCGGAGGTGGCGGACGTATGTCCAAAGTGTAAGGCAGGTGTGAACCTTACACTCGATGTGTTTGTTGCATCGGAGGTGACGACCTTGAGGTGACTTGGTACCACATGCATCTAGATGAGTCTAGAGACATTGCATGATTTGTTTGTGAGTCGAATTGCATTTGAATTGTGCATGATGATTGTGTTTGGAGATTGATTATTTGACTTGATCGAATTGTGATATGTGTGTGATACACTCGAATTATGTGAACTTGAAATGATGCCCATGAATGATATTGAATGAGATAAATGTGGAGATACCATGAGTATATGTTTGGTAATGTTGTTTATCATTCTTGGAATATACGACCATTATTTCAACGTTCTTGCTTATCTGTTTATGGATTATGATGATGTAATGCTAACCCTCAGTGGTTTACCACCTGCCTTTCCGTATGGACGGGTAGATGGAGTGCAGGATGCTTAGTTGCTTGCTTTGATGTTGCCGAGGAGCGGGAGTTCCTCTTTTTGTGCAAGTGTCTAGATTAGGGCTCTGATCTAGGGTTGTCCTTGCATGTTATTTCTTTTATGACTATGAAGTTTTGGAGTTGAGATTTAATTGTTATGAGTTGAGATCATGTGTTATTTATCATGAGATTTTGGAGATGTTATTTACATGGTTTACATATATTCCGCTGCTATGCTTATGTAATTGATAAATTATCCATGTTTGTTTTTGGATTTGTTGGTGACGTAACATCTATTTCTTGCATATGCTCTGATGTATTCTCGCGTTTATCGTTTATTAGAAATAGGGTGTTACAAGTTGGTATCAGAGCCGTGGTCAGTCTTGTCCGGACCAGAACTAGTTTTATTACCTTTTGTATTGGATGGTATGTTGAGTTACCATTCGATACTTGTTGAGTTGTTTGGTTGTTGTTCCCGTTGTATGCGATATGTACGGAAGTACTATCGGTACTTGTTGTGTTGTTCTGTTCTTTTAGGTGGGTTGAGCGTAGTGGGGGAGTAGCAAGATGCTTCGAGTTTGTTTGGTCTGGCAAGGGAGGTATCTTGGCTGCGGAGGCTCAGTTGGTTGTGGTTTGTGTTTTGGTTGTGTTGACTTTGAGTTGGATTTGGTTTGTTTGCCGTTGAAGAATATGGATGTGATTTTTGGTATGGATTGGATGTTGACTTTTGGTGTAAACATCAATTGTTTAACTAAGAGTATCACGTTTTCGAAGCCGGTAGCTGAGGAGAGTGGAAGGTTCTTAACCGCGGAGCAAGTGAAGAAATCTCTAGATGGTGAAGCTAGTGTGTTCATGATGTTTGCTTCTTTGAAGGAAAGAGGTGAGAAAGGTGTTAGTGACTTGCCAGTAGTGCAAGAGTTCCCAGAAGTGTTTCCGGATGATGTTTCAGATTTACCGTCGGAGAGAGAGGTTGAGTTTGCAATTGATTTGGTGCCTGGAACGAATCCTATTTCGATTGCACCGTATCGGATGTCTGCATCAGAGTTGGGGGAGTTGAAGAAGCAGTTGGAAGAATTGCTTGAGAAACAGTTCATTAGGCCGAGTGTGTCGCCGTGGGGTGCTCCGGTGTTGCTAGTTAAGAAGAAAGATGGGAGCATGAGGCTATGTGTGGATTATCGGCAGTTGAACAAGGTGACTATCAAGAATCGGTATCCGCTCCCGAGGATCGATGATTTGATGGATCAGTTGGTTGGTGCAGTGGTGTTTAGCAAGATTGATTTGAGGTCAGGATATCATCAGATAAGAGTGAAGGCAGAAGATGTGTCTAAGACTGCGTTCAGGACGAGGTATGGTCACTATGAGTATTCTGTGATGCCATTCGGTGTGACTAATGCGCCAGGTGTTTTCATGGAGTATATGAATCGGATTTTCCATCCTTACTTGGACCAATTTGTGGTAGTGTTCATTGATGATATTTTGGTATATTCGAAGTCAGAGGAAGAGCATGCCGAGCATTTGAGGATTGTGTTGCAAGTCTTGAAGGAGAAGAAGTTGTTTGCTAAGTTGTCGAAGTGTGAGTTTTGGTTGCGTGAAGTGAGCTTTCTTGGTCATGTGATTTCGAGAGGTGGTATTGCGGTAGATCCGTCGAAGATTGATGCAGTGATTAAGTGGGAATCGCCGAAGTCTGTTTTTGAAGTCCGAAGTTTTCTTGGTTTGGCGGGTTACTATCGGAGGTTCATTGAGGGGTTCTCTAAGTTGGCGTTGCCATTGACGCAGTTGACTCGGAAAGGGCAAGCTTATGTTTGGGATACTAAGTGTGAAGAGAGTTTCCAAGAGTTGAAGAAGAGGTTAACTTCAGCGCCTGTGTTGATTTTGCCGAATCCGAAGGAATCTTTTGTTGTGTATTGTGATGCTTCGAAGATGGGTCTTGGTGGTGTGCTTATGCAGAATCGTCAGGTTGTGGCTTATGCTTCAAGGCAGTTGAAGGTGCATGAGAAGAATTATCCGACTCATGATTTGGAATTGGCGGCAGTTGTGTATGTTTTGAAGATTTGGAGACATTATCTTTATGGTTCTAAGTTTGAAGTGTTCAGTGATCACAAGAGTTTGAAGTATTTGTTTGACCAGAAAGAGTTGAATATGAGGCAAAGAAGATGGTTGGAATATCTTAAGGATTTTGATTTTCAGCTGAGTTATCATCCTGGAAAGGCTAACGTGGTTGCGGATGCTTTGAGTAGGAAGACCTTGCATGTGTCTGCTATGATGGTTAAGGAGTTAGAGTTGGTGGAGCAATTCCGAGATTTGAGTTTGGGTTGTGAGTTGACACCCGGAAGTGTGAAGTTGGGTATGTTGAAGTTGTCAAGTAACATCTTGGAGGAAATCAAGAGTGGTCAGAAAGAGGATTTGGAACTTGTAGACCGAGTGGTGTTGATTAACCAAGGTAAAGGTGCGGATTTCAGATTGGATCAGAATGGTGTCTTGATGTTTCGTGATCGGGTGTGTGTGCCGGATGTGCCTGAGCTTAAGAAGCGTATTTTGGACGAAGGTCATCAGAGTAGTTTGAGTATTCATCCAGGAGCAACTAAGATGTATCAAGATTTGAAGAAGTTGTTTTGGTGGCCTGGAATGAAGAAGGAGATCGCCGAGTTTGTTTATGCTTGTTTGGTTTGTCAGAAGTCGAAGATTGAACACCAGAGGCCGTCAGGTTTGATGCAGCCGTTGTTTGTGCCAGAATGGAAGTGGGATAGTATCTCTATGGACTTTGTTGGAGCTTTGCCAAGGACTGTGAAGGGTTTTGATTCGATTTGGGTGGTTGTTGATCGGTTGACGAAGTCAGCGCATTTTATTCCTATCAAGACCGGTATGTCTGTTGCAAAGTTGGCTGAGATCTACATTGAGCAGGTTGTCAGGTTGCATGGTATTCCTTCTAGTATTGTGTCGGATCGGGATCCGAGGTTTACTTCTAAGTTTTGGGAGAGCTTGCAAGTTGCTTTGGGAACTAAGTTGAGGTTGAGTTCTGCTTAACATCCTCAGACTGATGGTCAATCGGAGAGGACTATTCAGAGTTTGGAAGATTTGTTGAGAGCTTGTGTTTTGGAGCAAGGTGTTAGTTGGGTAGAATGTTTACCGTTGATTGAGTTTACTTACAACAACAGTTTTCATTCTAGTATCGGGATGGCACCGTTTGAAGCTTTGTATGGGAGGAGGTGTAGAACGCCGTTGTGTTGGTACGAGTCAGGTGAAAGAGCTTTATTAGGACCGGAGGTGGTGCAAGAGACTACGGAAAAGATTAGAATGATTCAGGAGAAGATGAAAGCGTCTCAGAGTAGGCAGAAGAGTTATCATGACAAGAGGAGGAAGGATATTGAATTTCAGGTTGGTGATCATGTGTTTTTGAGGGTGAATCCGGTAACCGGTGTTGGTAGAGCTTTGAAGTGTAGGAAGTTGACTCCCCGTTTTGTTGGGCCGTTTGAGGTTGTAGAGAGAGTTGGGGTTGTAGCGTATCGGATTGCGTTACCACCGTCTTTGTCGAATCTTCATGATGTGTTTCATGTGTCTCAGTTGCGGAAGTATGTGTATGACGAGTCTCATGTGGTTCAAGTGGACCAGTTGGAGGTAAGAGACAATTTGACCGTTGAGACGTGGCCGGTTAGGATTGAGGATAGAGAAGTGAAGAGGTTGCGTGGCAAAGAGATTGCTTTGATCAAGGTGATTTGGTTTGGACCAACTGGCGAGAGTGCTACCTGGGAATCGGAGAGTAGAATGAAGGATTCATACCCGGAGTTGTTTCCTTCAGGTAAATTTTCGAGGACGAAAATTCTTTTAGGGGGGGAGAGTTGTAACAGCCCGTTTTTCGCGTTTGTTTTATTTTAATTATTTTATTTCGTGTGTTATTTTAATTGTGTGCATTTTCATATGTTTGTGCATCAGAGGGGTAGTTACTAATTTTGGGAGGATAGCGTTTTATCGTTTTTCTAAGATAGAACCGTTTTATTAATTAAGTTGTCGGAGCGCGTTAATTAATTAGTTATCGTTGGTGTGTATTTAGTAGATTAGTGTGAGCCCATTCATTTATTCATTTGTGTGTTTAAGGCCCATTAAGGGAGAGGGAGTATATAAGCTTAGTCTTTAGTGACTAGGGTTAGAAACTTGTTCATTTTCACACAAACACAAGAGGAGGCAAATTGGGGCTAGAGAGAAGAACAAGAGAAAGGGTTGAAGAGCTAGAAGAGGGTTTCACACCTAGGAGCTAAATTGAAGCTAGAATTGTTGATTCTTGGTGCTAGAGGTAAGGGGGTTAGGCTTCACTCATAATTTCATAATTTTGCATTTTTCCCATTTTTGTGGAATTGTTGGATTGAACCTAATTGATGTGAAATTCGTGCATAATTGTTGCTGTTATGTTTAAGAACATGAATTGCATGATAAATGTATGACTATATGCGAATTAACATGTTGAAATGCATAAGTGTTGGTGTTTTGTGTTCTTGAGCAAATTTGATGCAAAATGAAGTTGTGAGGTTGAAATATGCATAAATTTGTGTTCATTAGTTGTTATTGATGATTGTTAAACTGTTGGAATCAAATTTGTTGAACTGGAATCGTAGTTTATGGATTTGAGTAGAAATTTGTGGTTGTGTTGGTGTTTTGAGAAAGTATTATGATTTTGGTAAAATGAGTTGAATTGTGATTTCTATTGATTGATTCATGTTTGTTTAAGTGTATTGAAGTTACTGTGACCCATAAACACTTTCTGGAACATGTTTTGGGGACTGGGGTAATCAAAATTGGGATTTTTGGGTGAAAATGGGTTGAACCCGAAACTGTGTTTTCCTGAAGTTTGCTTCTGAAGTATGCTCCTGAAGTTCGCTTCTGAAGTCAGCTCCTGAAGTTCGCTTCTGAAGTCAGCTCCTGAAGTTCGCTTCTGAAGTCTGCTCCTGAAGTGCGCTCCTGAAGTTTGCTTCTGAAGTCTGCTTCTGAAGTTGCTTCTGAAGTTCTGCTTCTGAACAGCACCCCCTGTTCTGCGTTCTGGTGCCTTTTTCTCACATTTCTGTTTTGAATTGGCTTTTGGTGCAAACATGAAAGTTGTAGATAATTGAATTAGCTTTCCAATGGCTTTGGATTGACGTGAAAATGTTTTGTGGATTTTAAGTTATGATTAAATTACTCAACGTGGGTCTTGAGGAAACTTTAAGAAAACTTAACATAACTTATTCCAAATTAGTCCAAAACCTATGGTTGGTTTCCAAACTTCAAAATTTCAGTATTAGAGGTTTAATTGAGATGTTTTATGAGTATTTAACTTATGTCTTGTTGAATCAAGATTGATTTTCTTCCGAAAAAGGTTTTGGTTTTGCAAATGACTAAGTGTGCCGAATTTCATGATCTTATTAAATTCTTCATTTGTGGCCGATGAAATGCTTATGTAATCTCTACTGTACACATATGTGAATTATGAGAATACATGGCATAGGCAATTGAGCTCGTTATTTGGTTTTAGTTCTTAACCTTCAAATATTTTCAAAGTTGTGAAATGAGACGAACTTGTGTAATTCTTACCTTGAAGTTTATTTGATGGTGAACCTTTTTAGATATGGATTCCTATGGTTAATTGTATGCTTGTGAATGAAGTTGGATAATGATTATATGAAATATCATGACCTCGCATGTTATCTTCTTTACTTGAAATATATGAAGTGTTGCTTGTTCATGATGAACTATGTGAAGAATGTGATAATGTTGATTGTATACATGTTCAAAGGTGATGAATATATGTATGTTGTATGTATGTGCAATTGTTGATGTGTGCATACTTGATTAAATGACCTTGGTGATGATTGCATAATTGTATGCATGGTTTAGGTGATGATTGCATAGTTGTATATGCATGTTTTGGAGAATTGTGTATGAGCATATGTATTGAGTCAAGTCATATGTTCATGCATTCATTGTTGAGGTGGCGGACGTATGTCCAAAGTGTAAGGCAGGTGTGAACCTTACACTCGATGTGTTTGTTGCATCGGAGGTGGCGGACGTATGTCCAAAGTGTAAGGCAGGTGTGAACCTTACACTCGATGTGTTTGTTGCATCGGAGGTGACGACCTTGAGGTGACTTGGTACCACATGCATCTAGATGAGTCTAGAGACATTGCATGATTTGTTTGTGAGTCGAATTGCATTTGAATTGTGCATGATGATTGTGTTTGGAGATTGATTATTTGACTTGATCGAATTGTGATATGTGTGTGATACACTCGAATTATGTGAACTTGAAATGATGCCCATGAATGATATTGAATGAGATAAATGTGGAGATACCATGAGTATATGTTTGGTAATGTTGTTTATCATTCTTGGAATATACGACCATTATTTCAACGTTCTTGCTTATCTGTTTATGGATTATGATGATGTAATGCTAACCCTCAGTGGTTTACCACCTGCCTTTCCGTATGGACGGGTAGATGGAGTGCAGGATGCTTAGTTGCTTGCTTTGATGTTGCCGAGGAGCGGGAGTTCCTCTTTTTGTGCAAGTGTCTAGATTAGGGCTCTGATCTAGGGTTGTCCTTGCATGTTATTTCTTTTATGACTATGAAGTTTTGGAGTTGAGATTTAATTGTTATGAGTTGAGATCATGTGTTATTTATCATGAGATTTTGGAGATGTTATTTACATGGTTTACATATATTCCGCTGCTATGCTTATGTAATTGATAAATTATCCATGTTTGTTTTTGGATTTGTTGGTGACGTAACATCTATTTCTTGCATATGCTCTGATGTATTCTCGCGTTTATCGTTTATTAGAAATAGGGTGTTACACCAAGAGCAAAGGGGGATTAGCCAAGAGGAGAGATTTTTGTAGCAATTGTTCATCTAATCAGGTAAGGGTGGGCTAGCAATTCATTGGTTAATATATACATGTATGTTTTCATGATTTTGGATTGAAAATGGTGATTTGTTGGTTTAGGTTTATTATTTATGAAAAATGTCATTGTTGATGAATTATGTTGTGATTGATGATGTTTCTATAAAATGTTTGTTGTTTTGATGAGTAGTGAACCCATAAACAATGTTCTAAATCATTTTGGGTGATTGGGGGATCAAAATTGGGTTTTTGGATGATTTAGGGCTTAGAAAATCGTAGTTTGAAAACTGCCCAGATGAAGCTTTGCTTGAAGCGAGATATTTTTCGCTTAAGCGAGATTCCCAGAATGCTGTCTAGATGAAACTTCGCTTAAGCGAGATGCAAGCGAACCCCGAGCGAGATTCCCCCAGACTTTCGTCATTTAAGTCGCTTGAAGCGAGATTAGCTTCGCTTAAGCGAGATTGGTCCTGTGCGACCATTTTGTGCAATTTTTCAAAGTGCTCCTAACCCAAACCTAAGCTTCCTAACTTGTTTGTTAGATTTATTAATAATTGTTTGGATGATGAAACTTATATATGAAGATGAATATGATGGAATTATGCATGTTTACATGAAATAAAATATACTTTGCTAAGTTTGAAGTTGTTCTTGATGTTGTTGAGTGGTTTTGTCGAGTTGGGGAGGGTGTCTTAGATGTTAGACACAGTTGTTGATGTCCTAGTTGTTGTTGTTGTTGGTTGCATGCTGATATGCACCATTAGTTGTCGTAGGGTTGTATGCAGATATACACCATTGAGTCTTCATAACTCATTTGCATCGTTGGGGGCTTATGCCCTGGAATGTTTATACATTCAATTGGTGAGGGCTCATGCCCTGGAATGCTAGTCATTCATCTGGTGAGGGCTTATGCCCTGGGATGCTTTAACCATCCAAATTGGTGGGGGCTTATGCCACGGAATGCTTAGCATTCAACGCGCGTAGTTGGTACCACATTTGCATAATGCATTAGTAGTTGTTGGAGTCTTGCATTAATTGTTGTAGGTGTGAGTTGTTTTGTAGAGATGTTGTTGGTGAGGTGTCGCCACAAGTGATGTTGTCGTTGATGTTGTTAACCGAAGATGAATCTAAATAATATTGATGATGTTGTTGCTAATATTGATGATGTTGTTGCTAATATTGATGATGTTGTTGCTAATAGTGATGGTTGTTATTATTTGTTGTTGTTTTTCAATGCAATTTGATGATTCATATATTTATATATTACCTTTGTGTTGTGAACTCACCCCTTCTGCTGGAATTGCCGCCTCGTGGGCAAGTGCAGGTAGCGAAGGATAGATAGGAGTTGGCTCTTGTGTCGTAGGCTCTGATATGTAACGGGATGGGATTTGATGTTTATGATTTCATTCTTTTATGTATCGGTTTTTGAGAACATGTTGCTTAGACTTTTATTGATGTTGAAGATTTAAATCATCGTTGAATAATATTTTTATTATGTTGAGGCCTTGTGCCAAGGATGTTGATTTTAGTTGTTGATTGATTATCAAATAAATATTCCGCTGCAGATTTTTATAAAATGATGTGTTGAATTAAATAGTTTTTATATTCTATTTAAACTGAATTTTGAAAAGTAGATGTAATACTCCGTTGTTGTTGAAAACTCTGATAATTATACATGTTTACGTTGTTTTGGGAAAACGGGGTGTTACAATTGGTATCAGAGCAGGTCGGTCCGTCAGACCATTAGTAGAGTCGTGTCGAGCCTAGTAGAGTTGTGTGACAGTTTTACACTGTCTTTTGTTGTTCTGATGTGTTGTTCTGTTTTATTGTTCTGATTGTTGGTTGCGATGAAGAACTTTGAGATGGCTGGAAGGAATGATGTTGCTTTTGTTGTTCTGAATTGCTGTTTCTTATGTACATTTTCGAGGACGAAAATTCTCTAAGTTGGGGAGAGTTGTAACGCCCTAGTCGCTATTTTGTTATTTTTAGTTGTTGGGCATGTTTTATTTGAATTTATAATGATTATGTGAATATGTGGTGTGTTTATTTGTTTGTAATAATTTATGTGAAATAATTGAGTTATATGATTTATTGATGTATTATCTAAATGCATGTTATTTGTTATTTAATTAATTAGTAGTGGGATATAATATTTGCTTTGTTTTAAGAAAATAGAAGGAATATTATTATTTTGGAGAATTATGAAAATAGGAAGAATAATTTTTATTTAGAAAAATGGATTTATTGGGAGTTAATAGAATTAAGGAGGGTTAATGAGAAATTAAAATGAAAGTTATTGGGGGAGTTAAGAGAAAGAAAGGAGTTATGTTTTGTTAAGGAAAGAATAGGAAGAAGTCAGTAAGCATTGTACGTATCAGAGAAAACACGAAACAGACTTTTTGGGAGAAAGAGAGAAGAACCAAGAGCAAAGGGGGATTAGCCAAGAGGAGAGATTTTTGTAGCAATTGTTCATCTAATCAGGTAAGGGTGGGCTAGCAATTCATTGGTTAATATATACATGTATGTTTTCATGATTTTGGATTGAAAATGGTGATTTGTTGGTTTAGGTTTAATATTTATGAAAAATGCCATTGTTGATGAATTATGTTGTGATTGATGATGTTTCTATAAAATGTTTGTTGTTTTGATGAGTAGTGAACCCATAAACAATGTTCTAAATCATTTTGGGTGATTGGGGGATCAAAATTGGGTTTTTGGATGATTTAGGGCTTAGAAAATCGTAGTTTGAAAACTGCCCAGATGAAGCTTCGCTTGAAGCGAGATATTTTTCGCTTAAGCGAGATTCCCAGAATGCTGTCCAGATGAAACTTCGCTTAAGCGAGATGCAAGCGAACCCCGAGAGAGATTCCCCCAGACTTTCGTCATTTAAGTCGCTTGAAGCGAGATTAGCTTCGCTTAAGCGAGATTGGTCCTGTGCGACCATTTTGTGCAATTTTTCAAAGTGCTCCTAACCCAAACCTAAGCTTCCTAACTTGTTTGTTAGATTTATTAATAATTGTTTGGATGATGAAACTTATATATGAAGATGAATATGATGGAATTATGTATGTTTACATGAAATAAAATATACTTTGCTAAGTTTGAAGTTGTTCTTGATGTTGTTGAGTGGTTTTGTCGAGTTGGGGAGGGTGTCTTAGATGTTAGACACAGTTGTTGATGTCCTAGTTGTTGTTGTTGTTGGTTGCATGCTGATATGCACCATTAGTTGTCGGAGGGTTGTATGCAGATATACACCATTGAGTCTTCATAACTCATTTGCATCGTTGGGGGCTTATGCCCTGGAATGTTTATACATTCAATTGGTGAGGGCTCATGCCCTGGAATGCTAGTCATTCATCTGGTGAGGGCTTATGCCCTGGGATGCTTTAACCATCCAAATTGGTGGGGGCTTATGCCCCGGAATGCTTAGCATTCAACGCGCGTAGTTGGTACCACATTTGCATAATGCATTAGTAGTTGTTGGAGTCTTGCATTAATTGTTGTAGGTGTGAGTTGTTTTGTAGAGATGTTGTTGGTGAGGTGTCGCCACAAGTGATGTTGTCGTTGATGTTGTTAACCGAAGATGAATCTAAATAATATTGATGATGTTGTTGCTAATATTGATGATGTTGTTGCTAATATTGATGATGTTGTTGCTAATAGTGATGGTTGTTATTATTTGTTGTTGTTTTTCAATGCAATTTGATGATTCATATATTTATATATTACCTTTGTGTTGTGAACTCACCCCTTCTGCTGGAATTGCCGCCTCGTGGGCAAGTGCAGGTAGCGAAGGATAGATAGGAGTTGGCTCTTGTGTCGTAGGCTCTGATATGTAACGGGATGGGATTTGATGTTTATGATTTCATTCTTTTATGTATCGGTTTTTGAGAACATGTTGCTTAGACTTTTATTGATGTTGAAGATTTAAATCATCGTTGAATAATATTTTTATTATGTTGAGGCCTTGTGCCAAGGATGTTGATTTTAGTTGTTGATTGATTATCAAATAAATATTCCGCTGCAGATTTTTATAAAATGATGTGTTGAATTAAATAGTTTTTATATTCTATTTAAACTGAATTTTGAAAAGTAGATGTAATACTCCGTTGTTGTTGAAAACTCTGATAATTATACATGTTTACGTTGTTTTGGGAAAACGGGGTGTTACAACCTAGGCTTGGAATACTAAAGATAAATTCCCACTACCATGCATTTACCAAATACATTGATAAGTGCATGTTTATTAGCTAGAAAATAGGCACTAACATGATTAAAATTCCCACTAACCATTATGATAACTTAGAGCACTACTTTAAAGCATTTGGAGAGGCTCGAATAATACAAAAGACCATCTCAAAATTCAGCTAATAAAAACAAAAATTGCTTATTAAAAAGGAGAAAATTGTACTTTTAATGGTTGTTTTATTCTACGCTAATCAACCCACTAAAGCTTCTTGACATGTGAATTTTTTATAGGTTTCCTTCCACATGCTTAGTGAACTCTTGATCTCATCATTGCTCTTTCATGTGTAATTCTTATTCTCTTTGATTATATCTTATGTTACCATGACTAACTAAATTCTTTAAATTATGGTTGAATGTTGAAACTATATGGAATTTTTTAAACTATGTAATATGTCTTCTTTTGGTGGAATTTGAGTTATGTTTATTGAATGTACCTTGTTCTTAATGTTTCTCAAGTTTTAATAAACTTTGAATCGAATAGCTCACTGTTAACACTAGGTTTTGTAACCTGGGCTAAATATATATTTAACTAAGGTAATTGGCTCAGATATAGGAAAATTAATTAGTGTGGTTTAGTATAACATTCTATAATGCTTTGGATATTTTGAGTAGTTGAGTACCACCTGTTGGTCCCACCACATGGGGAAGGTTCCAGCCAAAAGGAAAATTGCAACAAACAATTGTCAAAGTCTCCAATCCAATAAATGCATGGCTTAGTTTTTCTATCAAATAGTTAGGCTATGTATAGGTTGCTTCAGATACACACATAGCTTGCGGTGAGTAAGTTTGAAAGATTGGCATACATACAGGTTTCACATTTAAGTGCATGACTTTAGGTGAAATGAAAGTGCTAATTTTTCAAAACCCTCTCAGTCCATTACCACTATAAATAGAGGTGCATTTGGAGGAAGAAAAGCATTGAAGCAGAAGTGAAAATACAAAGCTTCTGTGTGTGTAGAAGTGTGTGAGAGGAAAAATAGAGTGTTGAGTAAATCCAGAGAGTGTGGGAAAAATACACCGGGTGGGTATCATCTCTATAACTTCTAGGTGCTATAAAATAATAGCATTAGAATAGAAGTAGGTCTCACGGGAAACACTATATTGTATCTCTTGTATGTGTAAGAGAGTGGAGAGAATATTGTAATATTCTTTAATATAGTGGAATATTTTTCGGAGTTTCTCACGTGGTTTTTCCCATGGTATTAGAGGGTTTTCTACGTTAAATATTGGTGTTCATTTTTATCGCTACCGCTGCGCTGCAGGATCCATTTTTTTTGGATTTTGGAATTTTAATTTACACTTGCGTTAAGCTCCTCGATTCCAACAAGTGGTATCAGAGCTCCGGTTGGAGTTCGAGATTATAGTGTAAATTAAATGGAGGAGAACAATGGTAACACTGGTACGATGATTAAACTCACTTCTACAAACTACTCCTTTTGGAAGCCAAAAATGGAGAATATACTTTACTACAAGGATATGTATGATCTTGTATAAAAGGGAAACACGAAGCCAGATAAGGTGATGGATGAAGACTGGAAAAAGTCTCATCGAAAGGCTGTCAGTCTGATTAGGCAGTGGGTGGATCTTAGTGTATTCCACCATGTGGCCACAGAGACAAATGCCCAGACTTTGTGGAAGAACATCGAAAAGATGTATCAAATAAAGACCGCACAAAACAAAACTTTTGCTATTAGAAAGTTGGTGAATTTAAAGTATCGGGAGGGAAGATCAGTTGTCGCGCACTTGAGTGACTTTCAAGACTTGGTAAACCAATTGGTTGCCATGAAGCTGGTGTTGGATGATGAATTACAAGCACTGTTACTTTTGAGTTCTTTGCCGAAATGTTGGGAAACTTTGGTGGTGTCATTAAGCAACTCTGCTCCAGATGGAGCGCTCACTTTGTCCCAAGTAAAAGATAGTATGTTCAATGAAGAAACAAGAAGAAAAGACATGGGATCAAGTAGCTCTCAAGCCCTTGTCACAGAGAACAGAGGCAGGAGTAAAAGCAGGGGGAGATCCAATAAATCCAAATACAGATCACAATCTCAACCTCGAAGAAAGTTCAAGTGTTTTCAGTGCGGCGAAGAAGGTCAGATCAAAAGAAATTGCAAATCTTGGAAGAACAAAGAAAAGAAGGACTGGAGGAATCAAAGACCAGACGAAGATGAAAATACTACAACCCCAGTAGTTGATGGGGAAGTGGTGTTGCTTTCTAATGAAGAAGAAGAATGTCATGTTGCAGATTCATGTGTTGAATGGGTCATTGACTCAGCAGCTTCTTATCATGCCACTTCTAACAAAGAATTCTTTACGATGTACAAAGTAGGAGACTTTGGCAAAGTAAAGACGGGGAATAATAGCATTGAAGATATTGTTGGAATTGGTGATGTGTGTGTTCAAACCAATACTGGTTTTACACTAACACTGAAGGACGTGCGACATGTGCCAGATTTGCGTCTAAATCTAATCTTCGTCCATGCTCTAGAGGCGCCGTGTATTGGACGCTTTACAAAACTTAAGTCAAGCTGATCAAAGATGGCTTGAATGCAGTCGAGAATGTTGCTTTGCCAGATTTGTGGCATAAAAGGCTGGCTCATCTAAGTGAAAAAGGATTGCAAATTTTGTCAAGGAAGTCCCTCATTCCATCTGACAAAGGTACTCAATTGAATCCTTGTGATTATTGTTTATTTGGCAAGCAACATAAAG
Source organism: Medicago lupulina (assembly GCA_958299785.1). Classification (NCBI taxonomy): domain Eukaryota; kingdom Viridiplantae; phylum Streptophyta; class Magnoliopsida; order Fabales; family Fabaceae; genus Medicago; species Medicago lupulina. The sequence goes on along the minus strand of OY283145.1, from coordinate 21,038,777 downwards.
TTTCTTTCAACAGAACTTCAAAGCTGAAAGATAATATATTGGATATGGTGTATTCTGATGTGTGTGGACCCATGGAAGTGGAGACTCTTGGTGGTAGCAAATATTTTGTGACGTTTATTGATGATGCTTCTAGAAAGGTGTGGGTGTACTTCCTTAAAAGAAAGGACCAGGTGTTTCAGTACTTCAAAAGATTTCATGCGATGGTGGGGAGATCGACTGGTAAACCTTTGAAGTGTCTTTGTTCAGATAATGGGGGTGAATATACTTCCCATGAATTCAAAAGTTATTGTTCTGAGCACAACATCAGACATGAGAAGACGGTACCTGGCACCCCACAACATAATGGTAGGGCTGAAAGAATCAACATAACCATTATGGAGAAAGTTAGATGTATGCTGAAAATGGCTAAACTGCCTAAGCCATTTTGGGGTGATGTTGTTCAAACCACATGCTACCTGATTAACAGATCTCCATCTGTTCCTTTTGGCTTTGACATTCCTGAGAGAGTATGGTCCGGACATGATATAAGTTACTCTCACTTGAAGGTGTTTGGATGCAAAGCCTTTGCTCATGTAAATAAGGAGCACAGACAAAAACTTGATGATAAAGCCATTCCTTGCATATTTGTGGGCTATGGAGATGAGGAATTTGGCTACAAGTTATGGGATCCAGAGAAGAGAAGAATTATTAGAAGCAGAGATGTAGTGTTTCATGAGCAAGAAACTATGTCAGATTCTGCTATTCCAGAAACACCTAAACATTATGGTAAGGTTGATCTTACACTTACCACTCCTCCTGTAAGAGTTGCCATAGAAGGGGGAGATCTTGATGAAGACCCTGGGGTTGATGGTGAGCCAGTAATTGAAGATGGTGATGATGATGAAGATGTTCAGGATGGCGAGCAATCCCCAACATCTCAGCTCAGGAGATCAAGTAGAGATCATCATCCATCTACCAGGTACCCTAGTTCGGAGTACATCCTCATCACTGATGAGGGGGAGCCGGAAAGTTTCGATGAATTTCAAACTCATAAGGATAAAATCCAATGGATGAAAGAAATGCAAGAAGAGATGGATTCCTTGTAGAAAAATGATACTTATGAACTTGTGAATCTTCCTGAAGGCAGAAAAGCCTTGAAGAATAAATGGTTGTTCAAGCTCAAGAAAAATGGTGACAAGCTAGTGAAGTACAAAGCTCGCTTAGTCGTAAAAGGTTTTGAACAAAAGCGAGGAATAGATTTTGATGAAATCTTCTCTCCAGTTGTTAAGATGAGTTCAATTCGAGTTATACTCAGATTGGTTGCTAGCTTGGATTTGGAGCTTGAACAAATGGACGTAAAGACTGCATTTCTTCATGGAGATTTAGATGAAGAGATCTACATGGTTCAACCAGAAGTATTTTAGAAGACTCGAAAGGAGCACTTGGTTTGTAAATTGAAGAAGAGCTTGTATTGATTAAAGCAAGCACCAAGACAATGGTATAAGAAATTTGACTCGTTCATGATGAGTCATGAATACACCAAGACAGATGCAGATCATTGTGTATATGTTAAAACATTTTGAGGTAACACATTCATCATCCTTCTGTTATATGTAGATGATATGTTGATAGTGGGACAAGACGAAGATATGATTGGTGATTTGAAGAAGGAATTGTCAAAATCCTTTGACATTAAAAAATCTAGGCCCTGCAAAGCAAATCTCAGGCATGAAGATTTTGCGAGACCGAAAAGCTAGAAAGTTATGGTTGTCACAACAACAGTATGTGGACCGGGTTCTAGAAAGATTCAACATGAAGGGTGCTAAACCAGTTAGCACGCTGTTAGCCAATCACTTTAAACTCAGCAGAATGAGTTGTCCTACTAGTCAAGATGAAAAAGAAGCTATGGCTGCAATACCTTACTCCTCAGCAGTTGGGAGTTTGATGTATGCAATGGTTTGCACCAGGCCAGATATTGCTCATGCAGTTGGAGTTGTTAGCAGGTTTCTTTCCAATCCGAGAAAAGAACATTAGGAAGCTGTGAAGTGGATCTTGAAGTATCTAAAAGGAAGCTCTAATAAATGTAGATATGGCAGGTGACCTGGATGGTAGAAAGTCTACTTCAGGAATTGTGTTTACTTTTGCAGGAGGAGCCGTATCTTGGCAAACCAAATTGCAAAAATGTGTTGCCTTATCAACAACAGAGGCAGAATATATTGCCATGGCTAAAGCAGGGAAAGAAATACTTTGGCTAAAAAGATTTCTTGATCAATTGGGAATGAAGCATGAAAGCTACGTTATCCATTGCGATAGTCAAAGTGCTTTGGATTTGAGTAAGAATGCGATGTACCACTCTCGTACAAAGCATATTGATGTCAGATATCATTGGTTGCGTCAAGCAGCGGAAGAACAACAATTTTTGTTGGAAAAGATTCACATCGACAAAAATCCCGCGGATATGTTGACGAAAGTTGTAGCACGTGAAAAGCTTCAACTTTGTGCCGAGTTGATCAACATGGATCACAAGTGAATAAATTGCGAGGATATCTCCCTTTGGCTGGATGGGGAGAATTGTTGGTCCCACCACGTGGGGCATGTTCCAGCCAAAAGGAAAATTGCAACAAACAATTGTCAAAGTCTACAATCCAATAAATGCATGGCTTAGTTTTTCTATCAAATAGTTAGGCTATGCATAGGTTGCTTCAGATACACAAATAGCTTGCGGTGAGTAAGTTTGAAAGATTGGTATACATACAGGTTTCACATTTAAGTGCATGACTTTAGGTGAAATGGAAGTGCTAATTTTTCAAAACTCTCTCAGTCCATTACCACTATAAATAGAGGTGCATTTGGAGGAAGAAAAGCATCGAAGCAGAAGTGAAAATACAACGCTTCTATGTGTGTAGAAGTGTGTGAGAGGAAAAATAAAGTGTTGAGTAAATCCAAAGAGTGTGGGAAAAATACACCGGGTGGATATCATCTCTATAACTTCTAGGTGCTATAAAATAATAGCATTAGAATAGAAGTAGGTCTCACGGGAAACACTATATTGTATCTCTTGTGTGTGTAAGAGAGTGGAGAGAATATTGTAGTATTCTTTAATATAGTGGAATATTTTTCGGAGTTTGTCCCGTGGTTTTTCCCTCGGTATTAGAGGGTTTTCCACATTAAATATTGGTGTTCATTTTTATCGCTACCGCTGCGCTGCAAGATCCAATTTTTTTGGATTTTGGAATTTTAATTTACACTTGCGTTAAGCTCCTCGATCCCAACACCACCTAGGACATTAGGTTTCTATATTATATGCACGAGATCTCGAATTGTAATAGGTCTTGGTCTACTTTGTTAAACAATGTGAACATAAACCTTAAATTTTTATTGAATTACGAATTAGTATTACCAAATAAGTACATAGAGGGGATTGAGGAAATCGTTATAGCTTTTCATCATTCTAAATCAAGTTTTATTTTATTTTCAATTGCAACCCAACTTTTGAAATCCCCTAAAATTATTGTTTATAATTAAGTTTAGTTTAATTTTCTAGTAGAAATAAGAATCCATGTGTTTTTTTACTTAATGCTTATTACTTGTACGATTTGTTACACTTGTCAAATTGTCCATGAAATCCCGAGAGTCTACTTCTTCCAAATATCTCAAGAGTTTCTCTGCTACTCCTCCTTTAAGAATCATTTTCCCATCCTTTATCGTATGCTAAGGAGATGAGGGACATTATTAATGTACTCCATTGTCGTTGAAGAGGAACTTCATTATTTTCTTATGGTCGTGATCATGCTCTTTGTTTGACTCCGACCGCGGTGTGTAGTATCAACGAGGAAAAACAACTCAATTTTTTGAAGGTGAATGCCAAGTTGAAACAAAAACAATTGGAAAGCAATCGGGATAAGGATTCCTTAGAAGAGCCATTGAAAAACACCTCCACTTCATGGGAAACATCGAAAGACCGTACGAAGAATTTGAAAGAGGCGGCCAAGCGCACATAATCGTCATTTGCTCAAGATATGCGAGTGTAGTTCTTCTCATTGAAAATATAATATAATAATGGTTTTTCTCTGTCAATAATGAAAGGATAGATAAGAAATAAAAAAATAATGAAAGGTTGTTAAACTAGAATGATCTCTAATTGCAAGTAATATTTTTATGCGACATATGTTCTTTCTATGAACTAAAGAGACAAGCATAATACATTATTCAACTTTAGATAAGTTTAATAATTCATCTAATTTTAATGAAGAATTTCTAGTAATAACAAAATTATTATAAAATATTTTATTGATGTAAGCATCGCATGATCTATTTTATATATAATAGTGATCAACTAATTCTATATTTGTTACACGCAAAGGTTAAAAAATGGCTGAAATTTTCAAGTTTGTTTATGTCGTGATCTTTTTTGTTTCCCTTTTTCTTGTTGTAGTCGACGGTGCAAAAAGGAACGATGGAGGAAAAAGTAAACTCATTATTATATTTTCGTTTATCTTATACATAATCTTTCTACCATTTTTAATTTTATTTATTTATTTTATTTTACACTACAGGACAATGTGCTGATGACTACGAGTGTTATAAAATATTTTCATGTCCTCGTGGAATTGCATTTAAATGCGTTAATGGTTGGTGTAAATGCATGCTCTAGTTAAGATAAAAGGTATTTTCGTCTAAGTCTTTCGGGTTCTTTGGTTGTTTGTCATAATGTTATTACACTTATAATATCTCTCTAACTATATTACACATATATTAAATGAATGAGAGAGTGAGAACGAATTGGAAAGTGTACCAAATTGAAAAAAGTAATTAAGTAGTAAATTATCCTTGCCAAAGGGATTGTCGCTCAACAAAACGATTAACAAAATTTATTTGATTAGAAAAGCAATTAAAAGATTTTATGTGTTACATGCTTTGACTTGTCTGACACAATGCAAGATTATGTTTGATTGATTCAAATGATTAACAACGATTAGAGTTTCATTAAATCTTATATACCTTCTTTCTTGGAATTAATTGGTTTACTATTTGTTACGACCTAGCCTTGATAAATAAACGATTTGATATGACCCCGGTTAATATTGGAAAGTTTTAGTATGTGAGGGTAGACAAGGGCTATACTTTTGATTTCCCCTAATGATGGATCATAACCCTGACAATCTTACTCTTATTCAATTATAGAATTTAATTAGAAATTAACCAATCTACTAAGTCAGTCTTATACCTTAATATATGGTCTAGGTCAACCACTAGTTGAAAAGCATTAGAAGTGTTTGGATCATATACAAATTAAATCAGGACAAATGAATCATAAACTGAATAGAAACTTTATTAATTGAATCCAACAAATAAGTAGAGGTTAGTAGTAGAACACTAATCAAGAGATGTTTAGTTACACATGGTAACATACATCATTACAAAACAATAAAAAAAATCACACCCTAGAGAGAACAAGAGGAAGTGAAAACCCTCTTCCTTGAAGCTCTAATGTTTGACCCTTGCTTTGTACCACCAACTTTCTGAATGAATAAAAGTGTGTGCAGGGGCTTTTATTTATAGTTTTCATTACTTGGTGATTAAGAGATTAAAATTAAGCTTTTTCCTCCAATCCAACTTGCAAAACAAGCTAAAACTGCATAGCCATCACACAAATTTTGCTATTTTTGTCCCTTTTCGAGCATTTTTTGGTCTTGAAATGCCTTGGAAATTGGGATGAATTTCCCCCAAATTGTATTGCCTTCAAAAAAATTATAAGAACCTTTGATATGCATTCTTAATATCCCTTGTTCATTCATGTCGTGTGTTGGTTTTCCGAATTGCAAGATTTATCAACAAAAAGACTCAACACCTATGAAACTGCATGATTGGGGATGAAAGTGAATTACAGTGAATCAAATAAAAACAACACCAAATGTTCCTCAAACCAAGGACAAATCCTCTAAATGACCTCTTATTTGTCTTCATATGAAAGAAAATAACTTAAAATATAGCCGAAAACATTATATGATGCTCCATCATCACAACCTCGAGCTTCAACAATTGCTTATCCACCACCAAAAAAAACAGGAAGAAGTTAAAATTTAATAGAATTTCAGAAGCTAAACATACTTTTTGGAGATGGTGCTCAAATTGTTGCTCTTCCCAATTCTAGACTTAACTAACTTACAACTTCCATGAGAGTAGGACAAGCTTAGATAACATACTCATACTTACAACCACATTCAATTCCAAGGCACACATTTATATCTCCTAAAGCAAGTTGGATTGGTCAAGGCGTTTGCCACATTCTAGTCGTGTGATTGTACCTTGTAACACCCTACTTCTATTAAAGCGATAAAACACGTGAATATAATAAATATTCAAGAAATAGACGTCACGTCATCAAATAAATCACAATTGACATGCATACAAATTTCATCAATAAATCATCACAACGGAAATATAGCATACGCCTCAAATAGCCATGTCATCAACTCATAAATACATCAACAAGTAAAAATACATAAAACCCGACATATGGGCAATCTCAACAACATAAAGATAAATTCATAACAACATAAACGACGACGTCCTAGATCAGAGCCTATCTAAGACACTAATCAACAACCAACGGAGGTAGCTTCCGCTATCCTCGAGCACTCACCAAGCAAGCTAAAATAAATCAATCCTGCACGCCGTCTATCCATTCATACGAATAGGCGGCGATCAACCGAATGACCATTGGGGGTTAGCTTCACATCAAACATAATAAAAAACAATCATAAGCATTCAAGGATTTCATGCATGACACATATACATAACCATCCCTCCTAGAATACTAACATTACATGAATATTGTCCCCCATTCCATACACATCATGTTATCACAACTCTAACATAGCATAGCAAGCATATTTAACTCTAAATCAAATCATCGACATAAGCTTATCATTTATCAATATCAATCCATGAAAGGATTACTCACCTTATTCTTCATTTAGCCTAATCAACTTAACATATAATTCATCATTTCAAAGTATAAGCAAGAAGTCATCGTCACCAAAGGATCATAAAATCAAATGTAAATCACAATTCATTGTTTTTATCGAAATAAATATCAGCAGTTAAGATCACCAAATGTACAAGTATCACCATTCCCAATAAACATCAACAAGTACACATATTCACCAAATATTACCACGTGTACCATTCACCAAACTTACCAATGCACATAAATCACCAAGTTTACTAAACACATAATTCAAATATGACGCATTTAACAAATTCACCAAACATCACCATACAATTATTCACCAAGTACACAAATATCACCAATCACAATTATACAATCATCAAGTACACAATTATCACCACACACAATTATACAATCATCAAGTACACAATTATCACCAAGCACATAAACAATTATGACTCATCCTAAACATGCAATGTGCCTAGACCGACTCTAGACACGTGTGGTACCAAATCACCTCCGAGGTCGTCACCTCATGATGCAACAAACACATCAGAATCAACCCTGATAATTGAATACATAGTATTCGTCACCAACATGGATATGAAATCCGACATCAACAGTGTGTAGACCTATGACTCAACAACAACAATGCATATACTCACACAACTTCAACAATCAACACCAACATATTTCAATACATGCTTACACCATTAAATCAACATCAATAGCATGTAAAAAAATTCACCAACAACATATATGAACATAAACATATACAATCACCAACAACATCACCATAATAATTCAACAACTTTATAAAATTCTCACAATTCAAGTAAAGGAGAAAATACACCGTACTATGATAAACATCATATTTAACACTCATTAATCATTCATACATCTTCATACAACCTTATCAAACTATTCATAAGAGATTTGCAAGGTATTCGGTCTTAATGATTATATTCGACCAAGTTCGTCTCATATTTCACAACTTTAAAACAACTATGACAATCGAATCAAAACTAAGCAAACAAACTCAATTTCCTCAACTATGTATACACATTAATCACATATGAGTGTAGTTGTGCATACATGTGCGTTTCACCGGCCAAATATGACGAAATCACAAAAATCATAAGATTCGTCTCACTTTAACATTTTTGCAAAACCAACACATTTTCAAAAGAAAACTAAGTTTGATTCTACAAGACATAGATTAAATACTTTTAAACACCTTAATAAAACTCCTGATACTCAAGTTTTGAAGTTTAGAAACAAACCATACGTTTTGATTTGACTTGGAAACGGTTATGCTAAACTTTCATAAAATTCTTCCAAGACATACTTGGAGTGTTTTCATCATAACTAAAAATAAACAAAACATTTTCCAATCAAACCAAATCCATTGGAAAGCTAATTCAATTATCTAAAACTTTCATGTCTACACCAAAAGCCAATTTAAAACATAAATGTGTGAAAAAGACACAAGAACGCGAAACAGGGCATGCTGTCATATATAACTTGGATTTAACTTGAAGCAATTATAAACGTTCATTCAAAGTCAATATTATCACACAAATATAGAGGTCTTTTCAAGGTTATATCGTGGCTTAGCTCAAAGTGAGATATATTTGGTAAAGTAAGCTAACAAACAGTTTAGATTTTGTTACTAAGGATTTCCTAATTGAAATACTTCCTTAAAGCTTAAGATGTTGATAATTAAAGGACGATATTTGTTTTTTACTTTTATTAGACATGCAAGTCAATGTCTTAATTTCATTGAATTGTTTAGGTCCCATAGGGTTTGTTGAGCCTACTGTGGGGTGATTATGATTCAGTGTTGAAATCCAATTGACTCTTGTTATTCCCCTGTTAATGGGGTGTACTTATGATGCTAGACATCCCTAACGAGTCACCTAGCAATATTGCACAAAAGATTGTGTTGTAATGAAATCCAACTAGAGACGTGTTCTTCTTATTTGACTTGTCATTTCTACTAAGTTTACTTTATTAAGTACTCCCTCCGTTTTAAAATGAGTGTCGTTTTAACCAAAAATATTTGTTTCAAAATAAATGTCACTTTCAGTTTCCAATACACTATTAATTACTTTTTTCCAATAGTACCCCTTAATTATTACTATGCACACTACTTTCAAAGTACCACATATTACTTTAATTTATAATGATGGGAAAAACACCAATAGTTAACAAGGCTATTTTAGTAAAAGTGACATGTTTATAGACAACATTATTGCATTTCTTAATATGTGCGTAACAACTTAAAACGACACTTATTTTAAAACGGAGGGAGCAAGGGCGGATCTGTTTGGGGACTGGCCGGGGTCATGGTATCCCCTAAGATTGCTATATATAGCATATTAGGCTTACAGAAACAACAAGGTTTCCTTGGTTGCAGTGGAAGGGGGTGCCAATCTGTAGATTAAATGGCATGAGTTTGATTCCTGCCACTCCTAATTTTAATATATTTTTCTGTATTTTATTCAAAAAAATGTTCCTATATATGGCATATTAGGCTTACAGAAACAACAAGGTTTCCTTGGTTGCAGTGGAAGGGGGTGCCAATCTGTAGATCAAATGGCATGGGTTTGATTCCTGCCACTCCTAATTTTGATACTTTTTCTGTATTTTATTAAAAAAAAAAAAGTTCTTGCTAAGGGTTGAACCAGCTACCCCACACTAAGAAAGAGCACAACCAATGGATCAGTTGATTATTCACAAATATATCATGGAATGGTTTAATATATATCATATACAATTTTGGCACCCCTTTAAAATAACTCAAGATCCGCCACCGAGAGTATATATTATTGGTAAAACATGCGTAAGGAGTATAAGTATAAGAACACTGCATTTGATATTCTTCTCTTATATTGTTATATCCAAACCTTAGATGGTTTGGTGTTCTTAATGTATCATTGTGCGTTTATTTCCATCAATTTATATTGATATACTACTTTAAATCACATGCATCATATCTCACAAGGAGGACAATGTAGAGTAATGTCAAGGTGTTTGTTCACAAGAATAAAGTGGAGTATTATTCTCACACGAGTGTTATGGCGTTCTTGAATATTTTTTCGATTATAGTTTATGTTTAAATTTGATTGTTAGGATTTTATATTCCTACATCATAGTCATGTTTAATAATTCGGTCTTGACTTATTTTCTTTGATCTTGAGAAACAATTACTATGTATTTTACTATCTATCTATATATATTATCTTTGTAAAGGAAACTTGAATTGTTTTCATGCAAGCTTTGTGATGATGTGGCACTTTAGAAAAGCTTTCAATAATCTCTCAAATTCTCACTTCTTTCAACCAGCAATAGACGCGCCTTGGTTAATACCTTATTAGCTGCGTCATTGCCCCAAACGCAAAGATAAATTCTCACTTCTTATACCTACTCATTTCCTGCGGTTAGAAATTGTTCGTTAAATTCACTCAAAAAAAAAAATTGTTCATTAAATAGAAGTCATACAGGTGTTGTTAAATGTATACAGCATAAATCCATTTAATTGAAATTCATACGTTACATTTTATCGATTATGGGCTCACACTAATATGGGCTCACACTAATCTCACACAAAACCACCACCTAATACACTAACGGTAATTAATTAAAACGTCAGCTCTTATTAATTATCGCACACCGACAAATATAAAAATAAACGGTTCTAATCCAATAATAAAAATGTTAATCTCGCCAAAATTACTAATTACCCCTCAAATGCACAAACACATGAAAATGCACACAATTAAAATAATACACGCAATAAAATAATTAAATAAAAATAAACGCGAAAAACGGGTTGTTACAACTCTCCCCCCCTAAAAGAATTTTCGTCCTCGAAAATTACCTGAAGGAAACAACTCCGGGTATGATTCCTTTAGCCTACTCTCCGATTCCCAAGTGGCACTCTCGCCAGTTGGTCCAAACCAAATCACTTTGACCAAAGCAACCTCCTTACCACGCAAACGGTTCACTTCTCGATCCTCGATCCTAACCGGCCTTGTCTCAACGGTTAGAATGTCTCTTACTTCCAACTCATCCACTTGAATCACATGAGACTCATACTACACATACTTCCTCAACTGAGACACATGAAACACATCATGAAGATTCGACAACGACGGCGGTAACGCAATCCGATACGCTACGACCCCAATCTTCTCCACAATCTCGAACGGTCGAACAAAACGCGGTGTCAGCTTCCGACATTTCAAGGCACGACCAACACCGGTTACGGGATTCACCCTTAAGAACACATGATCACCAAATTGAAACTCAATGTCCTTTCCCCTCTTATCATGATAACTCTCCTGCCTACTCTGAGACGCTTTCATCTTCTCTTGAATCATCTTAACTTTCTCAGTCGTCTCTTGCACAACATCCGGTCCTAACAAAGCACCTTCACCTGATTCAAACCAACACAACGGCGTCCTACACTTCCGACCATACAAAGCCTCAAACGGAGCCATACCAATGCTAGAATGAAAACTGTTGTTATAAGTAAACTCAATCAACGGTAAACATTCGACCCAACTGACATCTTGCTCCAAAACACAAGGTCTCAACAAGTCTTCCAAACTCTGAATAGTCCTCTCCGTCTGACCATCAGTTTGTGGATGATAAGCAGAACTCAACCTCAACTTAGTTCCCAAAACGGCTTGCAAACTCTCCCAAAACTTAGAAGTAAACCTCGGATCTCGATCTAACACAATACTAGAAGGAATACCATGCAACCTGACAACCTGCTCAATGTAGATCTCAGCTAACTTCGCCACAGTCATACCGGTCTTGATAGGAATAAAATGCGCTGATTTTGTCAACCGATCAACGACTACCCAAATCGAGTCAAAACCCTTCACTGTCTTCGGCAAAGCTCCAACAAAATCCATAGAGATGCTATCCCACTTCCACTCAGGCACAAACAACGGTTGCATCAAACCCGACGGTTTCTGATGCTCAATCTTCGACTTCTGACAAACCAAACAAGCATACACAAACTCAGTTATGTCTTTCTTCATTTCAGGCCACTAAAACAATCTCTTCAAATCCTGATACATCTTTGTCGCTCCTGGGTGAATAGTTAAACTACTCCGATGACCTTCGTCCAAAATACGCTTCTTAAGCTCAGGCACGTCTGGCACACACACATGGTCACGAAACATCAAGGCACCATTATGATCCAATCTGAAATCCACACCTTTTCCTTGGTTAACCAACACCACACGGTCTACAAGTTCCAAATCCTCTTTCTAACCACTCTTGATCTCTTCCAAGATGTTACTTGACAACTTCAACATACCCAACTTCACACTTCCGGCACTAACTCACAAACCAAACTCAAATCCCGAAACTGCTCGATCAACTCTAATTCCTTGACCATCAAAGCAGACATATGCAAAGTCTTCCTACTCAAAGCATCTGCCACCACATTAGCCTTTCCAGGATGATAACTCAACTGAAAATCAAAATCCTTAAGATACTCCAACCATCTTCTTTGCCTCATATTCAACTCTTTCTGATCGAACAAATACTTCAAACTCTTGTGATCACTGAACACCTCAAATCTAGAACCATACAAGTAGTGCCTCCAAATCTTCAACACAAACACAACGGCTGCTAATTCCAAATCATGAGTCGGATAATTCTTCTCATGCACTTTCAATTGCCTCGATGCGTAAGCCACAACCTGACGATTCTGCATTAACACACCACCAAGACCCATCTTCGAAGCATCACAATACACAACAAAAGATTCCTTCGGATTCGGCAAAATCAACACAGGCGCTGAAGTCAACCTCTTCTTCAACTCGAGGAAACTATTTTCACACTTGGAATCCCAAACATAAGCTTGCCCTTTCTGAGTCAACTGCGTTAATGGCAACGCCAACTTAGAAAATCCCTCAATGAACCTCCGATAGTAACCTGCCAAACCAAGAAAGCTTCTAACTTCAAAAACAGACTTCGGTGATTCCCACCGAATCACCGCATCAATCTTCGACGGATCTACCGCAATACCACCTCCCGAAATCACATGACCAAGGAAGCTCACTTCACGCAACCAAAACTCACATTTCGACAACTTAGCAAACAACTTCTTCTCCTTCAAAACTTGCAACACAATCCTCAAATGCTCGACATGCTCTTCCTCTGACTTCGAATACACCAAAATATCATCAATGAACACTACCACAAATTGATCCAAGTAAGGATGGAAAATCTGATTCATATACTCCATGAAAACACCTGGCGCATTAGTCACACCAAATGGCATCACAGAATACTCATAGTGACCATACCTCGTCCTGAATGCAGTCTTAGATACATCTTCTGCCTTCACTCTTATATGATGATATCCTGATCTCAAATCAATCTTGCTAAACACTTCTGCACAAACCAACTGATCCATCAAATCATCAATCCTCGGGAGCGGATACCGATTCTTGATAGTCACCTTGTTCAACTGCCGGTAATCCACACATAACCTCATACTACCATCTTTCTTCTTCACCAACAACACAGGAGCACCCCACGGAGAAACGCTCGGCCTAATGAACTGCTTTTCCAGCAACTCTTCCAATTGTAACACCCCGTTTTCCCAACATAGAAATTTCTTAAAACATTTATCAGAGTAAGCAACACAACAACGGGATATTACATATAAACTTAATCCGAAAACAGTCAAATAACAATTTAACCAACATACTTCAAAATATTGCAGCGGAAAAGAATACTTATAATTCATTAAATCTTTGGCACGCAGGCCCCATAAAAATATCTCAAAGAGCTAGTTGCATAAAACAGAAATAACATAATATTCGCGTAAAGGAATGAAGCATGCATAATCAGACAACCCCATCCCGTTACGTATCAGAGCGACCTAGACGACACAGTGAGGTAAGGCCACTCACGAACCACCTGAACACTAAGCACGATCACCTGCACTTGCCCACAAGGCGGCAATTCCAGCAGAAGGGGTGAGATTTCATAACAAAATAATATTAATCAACATAATTTAGAATAACAATTAACATCAACACATCAGTAGCATTCTTGCATAACATTTAGCACGTAATCACATAATCAACTTCATATCATCTTTAAGCAAGTAGCATAGATAGATAACACTTATCACGTAATCATATATTCATTCTTTATCAATAACATGACATCATAAATATGACCATGCGACAATGCTCTTAGACTCCTTATATGCATGTGGTACCAAACTTCATCATAAGTATTAATATACTTTTAAAACGTGCGGAGGACAAAGCTCCTAAATAACGTGCGGAGGACAAAGCTCCTATCATGGTGAGGACTAAGCTCAATGTATGCTATGCATGGACTCAAACATAAACAACAACATATCTTAATCACTTCATCAATATGCACCCAAGAATTTGGAGCTAAACAACACCTTGTTCTTTTATATATATATATACATAAGCATCATGCGCTTAGTTTAACAACAACAGTAGCATATTCATACCTCAATTCAGAACGATATTATAATATTAATCACAATCTATGGCATTATAAACTTTATTCATGTCTTACATAAGGTATATTACTTAATTCATGCTCTACTACCATAACCCAACAATCCATACTTAGAAAGGCTCTGAACAGGACTCTCAGCCTCACCACTAGGCCTAAATAACACTCAGGGATCATCTCCAAATCAAACACACGGAACATATCACACTAACCCTCACAACTCCCAATCTGGTAGTGTTCGCGAGGCGAGTGGGTTAGCTCGCCGTGGCGAGCTGCCAGAAGCAACTCGCGTGGCGAAGAAAAGTGCTCGCTATGGCGAGCTGCCAGAAGCAACTCGCGAGGCGGGGATAAGTACTCGCCGTGGCGAGCGATGAAGCTCATCACTTGCGAGGCGAGGATCACTGCTCTCCGTGGCGAGCGATGAATTTCGCTGCGGCCAGAACTGCTATTTTCTCAAAATTCACACGATCCACATGGTTCTAAGCCTTCTATTGATTCCAGAATTCATCCTAAACATATTCTAAGGTCTAAGAACACTTTCTACATCAATTAAACCTATTCCAACCATTCATTCATCAATTTCTAAGGTTTAGACCTAGTTTTCTCATTCTCTTAAATCAATCCTAATCCTTGTTAATTGCAATCAGAACTACGCTAATCAATATTACAGAGTTATTAGTCCCACCCTTACCTGGATTGAAGCAGAAATCGCAGGTCTCACTCTTCTCTTCTCCTTCACGTGCGCGTGCGTTTTCTTTCTGTTTCCAAAGTCTGAAAGCGTTACTGACTTCCTAACCCTAGTTGCCTTATTTATACTACCAACAAATTTTATCTTATTTACTCTTTCTCCCACATAACTCTCTCTAAAATCCAAAACTAACCCACAACTAAATATTTTATTTTCTTTTCAAATCTTATTTTATTTAACAATAAAATAAGTCTCTTAACCTTATCCTTAGCATTATATCTTACCACAAAATCATCCCAAGCACATCAAAACACATCAAAACATATCAAAACACTTATATATTATATAAATATAATATAATCACCTAAACTCGATTTAAATAAATAATAAAACGAACGTGGGCGTTACAACTCTCCCCCACTAAAAAGATTTTCGTCCTCGAAAATTACCTCAAGCAAATAACTCTGGATAAGACTCCAGCATCTTACTCTCAAGCTTCCAAGTCAAGCTTTCACCAGTCGCTCCCGACCAAACGACTCTAACGAGAGGTATATCCTTGCCTCTCAACGTCTTCACTTTCCGATCATCAATCCTTACCGGTAAAGTCTCCACCGTAAGGTTGTCTCTAACTTGCACATCATCGCTCTGGATCACATGGGATGGATCCGGAACATACATCCGAAGCTGCGACACATGGAAAACATCATGCAAATTCGAAAGATGCGGTGGTAACCCAACTCGGTACGCCACCGTTCCAACTCTCTCTGATATCTGATACGGGCCAATAAATCTCGGAGTCAACTTCTTTGACTTCAATGCACGTCCAACACCAGTCATAGGTGTGACCCTTAAAAACACGTGGTCTCCTTCCTGAAACTCAAGATCCTTCCTTCGCTTATCATGGTAACTCTTTTGTCGACTCTGCGACGCTTCCATCTTCTCTTGAATCATCTTAACCTTCTCAGTAGTTTGCTGAACAATCTCTGGCCCTAAAACCACTCTTTCACCTGACTCAAACCAACACAACGGAGTTCTGCACCTCCGACCGTACAAAGCCTCAAAAGGTGCCTGTGCTTATGATTTTCGGGTATCAATCCATTGGTTGGTTTTGAACCGTCAATCTTTGAACTCTCAATTTTTATCCGCGGGAAGGGAAAAAACGAGTAAAAAACCCTTTTTAGAGATTAAGGTCCGGGGGTTGGTTTCGATTAGGGAAGGTGTTAAGCACCCTAACCGACTTCGGTACTCCGAAGGAGCCTCTTACCTAAATTAACTTGTGCTAGATTATTTGCTTAATTATTTGTAAAAATATAGTTGCCTAAAATCTATGTGTAAGAATGGAGAGAGAAGATGTATGTTTTTGTTATTTTTATTGATTTGGAAAGGCATAAGCCTTTTGCCTACATACCCGAAGACGGGATCAAAATCATGTAGTTCACCTCAAAAATTTCTTTTGGTGAGTTGGGTTAATTTTAACAATTTTGAAAAAAAGGTTTTAAGAAGGAGATTAGATGCCTCAAGGCATAAGAAAGAAAAATAATGTGAGGTTGGTTCAATTTTACTTATGAAAAGAAAGTCTAAAATGAAAATTAAATTCATTAAGCATTTGATTAAGAAAATAAAAGGAAAAAGATCACTTGGTTTGTTTCCAAGGTTTGTTAAGAAAATATTTTTGTGTTTTTGGTTATTTGATTTTTTTTGGAAATTTGATTTTTCTAAGTTAAGCGTAAACTAAAAAAACTATACGTAACGGCGTGAGGTTATAAAAAGCGAGAAATTTACAAAGGACGTTGGATCCTAAGCAAATCCTCAAGTTTAAAATGAACCTAAAATTACTAATAGTTTGATTTTAAGAAAATAATTAGAGTCCATTTATTAACCTAATTTTGTCCCTAATTCATTTTTGGTCCTTGATCACGGTAACGGCATAAAGCGGTAAAATGGATAAATAAAGTGTGTGATAGTGTCGGTGTGTGTGTCGGTGCATATTTTATTGCATAATTTACATGGTCCCTAAATACATGCTAAAGTCTTGCGAAAAATAAACATGCGGAAAGAAAAAAAAAATTACCTCTAATCCTAAGTACTTCACTAAAATGAAAGCGATAAATAAACCATGAATGATAGAAAATAAATAAATATGTATGCAAACATAACAAAAATAAATATGCAAGATAAATACAATAATAAAAAATGAGCTAAAAATGTTATGGTTAACAAAAGCATAAACACATATCAAAATAAAGGACATAAACAAAATAATCATGGTTTTTGCGGATTTTTTAGAAAAAATATAGAAATAAAACAAAGTTATAGAAAATAAAGCAAATATTTAAAAGGTTAACAATTGATAATAACATAGCAAGAACATATAAAGAAAATAAAATAAAATAAAAAATATTCAGCCAGGTTGGTTTTGGATCATTTGATGCATCAAACAGTCCAGATTTAATCACATAAAACAATATTATAGCCATCCAAAATAAATAAATAAAAAGAAATAAAACCAAGTAAAATACAGTCCATCAGATCTGAGATCTGATGGTTAAATCACATGAAGGAGCATGGCAAAACAGAACAGCATACACGTAGGAATACAAGAGGGGACAAGAGCACAGCAGCCGTTGGATCGTAGATCCAACGGCCGGGATGCATCTGCGGTTGAGAGAGAGAGGGAGGTGGTTTTTTTTTAAGTGAACCGGTCCGGTTCACTCCCTATATAAAGAGGAGAGGACCGGTTTTTTTCATAATGTCCTTCCCTTTCTCTCTCTAAAAACACAAAACACAAAATGCTCTCCCTTCTCTCTAACTTTTTCAGTCGCCGGAGAAGATGAAGGAGGTGGCTCAGACGCGGTGGCCGGCCGGTTTCCGGCGGTGGCGCCGCCGCGTCCGAGTGTTAAACTCATTTTTTTTTAAATTTTTTTCGCAAATCTCTTCTCCTTCATCTCCTCCTTACAAATCTACAATCAAAATCAAAAAGGGGTGGAGAAATCAACCTAGATCTAAGTTTTAAATTTCAACATTTTTTCTCATTCAAACAAAAAACGAAGCAAGCATGTACCAAAGGGGAAAAAAGAGAAGCCGCGGTGACCTTATAACAAAACGGAGGTAAGGGTTGATATGAGAGAGGAAAACTTCAAGTTTATGTGAATCCGGTTCGGGTTCCTTTATTTCTTCCTCTTTTGTTCCGATTTAGGCCTGTCCTTGGTGAATATATGTGGAATCCGGTTCGGTTTTGTTGTGTTGTGGGACTGTTTCAGATTTCTTTGTGTTGTTGTTGCTGGGTTCGGATTGTTTGAGTTGTTGTTGGGTCTGTTTCGGATTTTGGTTCCGTTTTTGTGATGATGATGGTCTGGAAAAATTTGTTCTTGTGGTGTTCTTGAGAAAAGTAGATTTTTTTTAATGTGTTTGATTTTGAGAAAAAAAAGAAAATTGTGGATTAGGGTTTTGATGTGACTTGTGCGGCTGCTACTGTTGTTCTTGGGCAGTGTGAAAAAAAAAATTGATAGTCTATTTATAGGCTGTCAAATTCTAGGTTCTCTGGTACATTGTAATGACTAAAATGCCCTTGGGCCTCTGATGCAAAAGATAGGCAAAATCTGGACCAATCAAGGACTGACATGTGGACAAAGACAAATTTGGACCACAATAATATTTGACTAAAAATTAAAAACGAAAATTAAAAGAATAAAAGCAAAAAAAGATAAAATAAAAGAAAGGATAAATAACAAAATAAATAAAAGCTTTTAGATAAAAGGATATAAAAATAAATAAATAAATAAATAAATAAAACTGTCCCTTCGGAACCAAATGAGGTACTTCAAAGTAACCTCTCTGCCGAAATTTCGTCTGAAACGACGAAACTTCTCAGTCTACAGAAGCGAGTAAAAATGAGAAAATAGCAGTGAAACGCTGTAAAACAAATAGATAAAAAAAATGAGATTTAAGCGGATAAAAGTTTGAGAAAAGACGAATAAAATGTTTGCAAAGCGTACAGATAAAATGCTGAGATATATACATGTAGAATGTTGAGAAAAAACTGATAAAATACCGTGAAATAAAAATGTAGAAATTGGAGAAAACAACTCGATAAAACGAGCTTAAATGACGAGTAAAAA
The DNA here is from genome assembly GCA_958299785.1 of Medicago lupulina. Lineage (NCBI taxonomy): Eukaryota > Viridiplantae > Streptophyta > Magnoliopsida > Fabales > Fabaceae > Medicago > Medicago lupulina. Next base: position 21,019,504 of record OY283145.1, on the reverse strand, counting down.
GAAAACAAACGGTCAAAAAATGGGGTATGACAGTGCCATTCCAATACTAGAATGATAACTATTATTGTATGTGAACTCGATTAAGGGAAGATGACTATCCCAAGTTCCTCCTTGCTCAAGAACACAAACTCTCAACAAATCCTCTAGCGACTGAATTGTCCTTTCCGACTGACCATCTGTCTGCGGATGATACGCCGAACTCAATCTCAACTTAGGACCCAAGGCCTCTTGCAAACTTTTCCAAAATCTAGAAGTAAATCTTGGATCTCTATCTGATACAATGCTCGAAGGAACACCATGCAATCTCACAATCTCCTTGATATAAATCTCTGGCAACTGGGCAACAGGAAAACTAATATTAATCGGTAGAAAATGAGCCGACTTTGTCAATCTGTCAACTATCACCCAAATGGCGTCATTCCCTCTTGGAGTATTCGGCAAACTAGTCACAAAATCCATGGATATACTATCCCATTTCCACTCTGGCACATCTAAAGACACCATCATGCCAGCCGGTTTCTGATGCTCAATTTTCGACTTCTGGCAAACTAAACAAGCATACACAAACTGTGCCACATCACGTTTCAATCCAGACCACCAAAACAACTTCTTCAAATCATGATACATCTTCGTAGCTCCCGGGTGAATACTCAAGCTACTTCTGTGACTCTCTTCAAGAATCATCTTCTTAATCTCTTCATTGTCAGGAATGCAAATCCTACCTCGGAATCTTAACACTCCCTGATCGTCGACTTGAAAATCACTATCTTCAGTCCGATTACCAGCAACCATTAAGTCCACAAACTTGACATCTTCTTTCTGCGCCTCTCTTATATTCATCAAGAAGTCACTATCAATCTTCAGCATCCCTAGCTTCACACTCTGAGGCGTCCTTTCACAAACCAAACTCAAATCTCTAAATAGCTCAAGTAATTCGAACTCCTTAACCATCATAGCAGAAATATGCAAAGTCTTCCTACTCAAGGCATCTGCTACCACATTCGCTTTACCCGGATGATAATTCAACTCAAAGTCGAAGTCCTTCAAAAGTTCTAGCCATCTTCTCTGTCTCATATTCAATTCCTTTTGATCGAAAAGATACTTCAAGCTCTTGTGATCAGTGAACACTTTGAATCTCGCACCATATAAGTAGTGTCTCCACATCTTCAATACAAAAACCACAGCTGCTAATTCCAAATCATGCGTCGGGTAATTCTTCTCATGAATCCTCAACTGTCTTGAAGCATAAGCCACCACTTTACCTTCTTGCATAAGCACACCTCCTAAACCCAACTTGGACGCATCACAATACACTACAAATGGCGCATCTGGCTTTGGCAAAATCAAAACTGGAGCAGTCGTCAAACGCTTCTTCAGCTCGTTGAAACTGTTCTCACAATGCACATCCCAAACAAAAGCTCTACCTTTACAAGTCAACTGGGTCAACGGAAGAGCCAACTTGGAGAATCCTTCAATAAACCTTCTATAATAACCAGCTAAACCCAAAAAGCTCCTAATCTCAGTAACTGACTTCGGAGTCTCCCACTGCGATACGGCTTCATTCTTAGACGGATCTACTGCAATACCATCACCAGAGATAACATGACCAAGGAAACTCACTTCTTTCAACCAGAACTCACACTTAGACAATTTGGCATAAAGTCTCTTCTCTTTCAATACTTGCAAGACAATCTTCAGATGTTAAGCATGCTCTTCCTCAGTCTTGGAGTAAATCAGAATATCATCAATAAATACAACTACGAACTGATCCAAAAATGCGTGGAAGATGCGATTCATATACTCCATAAATACTCCCGGTGCATTAGTAACTCCAAAAGGCATAACCTTGTACTCATAATGGCCATAACGCATTCTGAAAGCTGTCTTCTGCATATCCTCATCCTTTACTTTAATCTGGTGATAACCTGACCTCAAATCAATCTTGCTGAAAACACGTGCACCCACTAACTGATCCATGAAATCATCAATCCTCGGAAGTGGATACCTATTCTTGATAGTTACCTTATTCAATTGCCGATAATCAATACATAGCCTCATACTACCATCCTTCTTCTTTACTAGCAGCACTGGCGCTCCCCAAGGTGAAACACTTGGTCTAACAAATTTCTTCTCGAGTAAATCTTCCAACTGTTTCTTCAACTCAGCTAATTCGGAAGCAGACATACGATAAGGTGCCATCGACACCGGCTTAGTTCTAGGAACAAGATCAATATAAAACTCGACTTCCCTCTCTGGAGGCACATCAGGAATTTCATCTGGGAAAACTTCAGGAAAGTCGCATACCACTTGTAATTTATCGATCACCGCTTGATTCTCTAAAGATAAAGAAGCCATCAACGAAAACATCAACATACCATCACGTCCTAGTTGCTTCATCTGCTTAGTAGATAAGAACTCAGCACCACTTTCCTCTTCAGCGGACGAGAAATGCACCGTCTTGCGAAAACAATTGATAAGAACGTGGTTGTACTCTAACCAATTCATACCCAGAATTACATCCATACCACTTAAAGGTAGACAAACTAAATCCATCTCAAAATCGCGACCAAACATAGACAAAGGACAACTTAAGCATACGAGAGAAGTAGTCACCGAACCCTTAGCTGGAGTTTCGACAACCATCTCTCCATTCATATCAGACATAGCAAGACTCAAAGCAGAAACACAGTCTAAAGCAATAAAGCAATGTGTAGCACCAGTATCAATAATAGCAACTAAAGGAGTATTATTAATATAGCAAGTACCTCTGATCAAACGATCATCACTGTCTGTCTGAGTACCAGTCAGGGCAAAAACTCGACCCGTAGTAGGCGCCCTCTTCGACTGCTTGCACTGGGAACCAATATGACCCTCTTCGTTGCAATTGAAGCACACGATATCATTACGCTTGCAATCAGCTACTAAATGACCCTTCTTGCCACACCGGACACACTTCTTGATCTCTTCTGGGCAAGCATTGCTCTTGTGGCCTTTCACACCACAGTTGAAGCATACGATCTCAGCGGAAGTACCTTTCTTCGCGGCCTGCCTATCCACGACCATCCTCTGTTTCCCTTTATCAGCAGGGGCACTATAAGGTTTAGGGCGACTCTGCTGGCCCTTGGCTTTCCTCTCATTCACTACCTTGTAGTGAGCCTTCGTATCCTCTTCATATATCCGGCAGCTATTCACCAAATCCGGAAAAACTCTGATCTGCTGATACCCAATCGCCCTCTTAATGTCGGGCCTCAAACCGTTCTTGAACTTGATGCATTTAGAAAACTCCGCGGTCTCAGCAGCATAGTGCGGATAGAACTTCGCCAACTCCACAAACTTGGCAGCATACTCGGTCACTGACATATTTCCTTGCTTCAGCTCAAGGAACTCAATCTCTTTCTTCCCGCGAACATCTTCCGGAAAGTACCTCCTCAGAAACTCTCTTCTAAACACGGCCCAAGTCACAACAGCTCCATCTTGCTCGAGGCTAGGTAACACGCTGACCCACCAATCATCAGGTTCCTCTGACAGCTGATGTGTACCAAATCGCACCTGCTGGACTTCGGTGCACTGCATCACTCTGAAAATCCTTTCTATCTCCTTAAGCCACGTCTGGGCTCCATCGGGGTCATACCTTCCCTTGAACGTTGGAGGATGATTCCTCATGAAAGTCTCCAACATCCTCGTCTCAGCATTCACGCCAGCATTTGCATTAGGTTGTTGTCCCACAGCTTGGGCAACAGCTTGAAGAGCAGCAGCTAACGCGGTATCGTTCCTTCCAGCCATCCTGATATTCTACAACAAACAGTAGCAGCAACATAAGATTTAGTAATACAAATATTACTAAGACTCAACAAGACTCTCTAATTGGCCGGACAGACCGACTTGCTCTGATACCAATTGTAACACCCCGTTTTCCCAACATAGAAATTTCTTAAAACATTTATCAGAGTAAGCAACACAACAACGGGATATTACATATAAACTTAATCCGAAAACAGTCAAATAACAATTTAACCAACATACTTCAAAATATTGCAGCGGAAAAGAATACTTATAATTCATAAAATCTTTGGCAAGCAGGCCCCATAAAAATATCTCAAAGAGCTAGTTGCATAAAACAGAAATAACATAATATTCGCGTAAAGGAATGAAGCATGCATAATCAGACAACCCCGTCCCGTTACGTATCAGAGCGACCTAGACGACACAGTGAGGTAAGGCCACTCACGAACCACCTGAACACTAAGCACGATCACCTGCACTTGCCCACAATGCGGCAATTCCAGCAGAAGGGGTGAGATTTCATAACAAAATAATATTAATCAACATAATTTAGAATAACAATTAACATCAACACATCAGTAGCATTCTTGCATAACATTTAGCACGTAATCACATAATCAACTTCATATCATCTTTAAGCAAGTAGCATAGATAGATAACACTTATCACGTAATCATATATTCATTCTTTATTAACAACATGACATCATAAATATGACCATGCGACAATGCTCTTAGACTCCTTATATGCATGTGGTACCAAACTTCATCATAAGTATTAATATACTTTTAAAACGTGCGGAGGACAAAGCTCCTAAATAACGTGCGGAGGACAAAGCTCCTATCATGGTGAGGACTAAGCTCAATGTATGCTATGCATGGACTCAAACATAAACAACAACATATCTTAATCACTTCATCAATATGCACCCAAGAATTTGGAGATAAACAACACCTTGTTCTTTTATATATATATACATAAGCATCATGCACTTAGTTTAACAACAACAGCAGCATATTCATACCTCAATTCAGAACGATATTATAATATTAATCACAATCTATGGCATTATAAACTTTATTCATGTCTTACATAAGGTATATTACTTAATTCATGCTCTACTACCATAACCCAACAATCCATACTTAGAAAGGCTTTGAACAGGACTCTCAGCATCACCACTAGGCCTAAATAACACTCAGGGATCATCTCCAAATCAAACACACGGAACAGATCACACTAACCCTCACAACTCCCAATCTGGTAGTGTTCGCGAGGCGAGTGGGTTAGCTCGCCGTGGCGAGCTGCCAGAAGCAACTCGCGTGGCGAAGAAAAGTGCTCGCTATGGCGAGCTGCCAGAAGCAACTCGCGAGGCGGGGATAAGTACTCGCCGTGGCGAGCGATGAAGCTCATCACTCGCGAGGCGAGGATCACTGCTCGCCGTGGCGAGCGATGAATTTCGCTGCGGACAGAACTGCTATTTTCTCAAAATTCACACGATCCACATGGTTCTAAGCCTTATATTGATTCCAGAATTCATCCTAAACATATTCTAAGGTCTAGGAACACTTTCTACATCAATTAAACCTATTCCAACCGTTCATTCATCAATTTCTAAGGTTTAGACCTAGTTTTCTCATTCTCTTAAATCAATCCTAATCCTTGTTAATTGCTATCAGAACTACGCTAATCAATATTACAGAGTTATTAGTCCCACCCTTACCTGGATTGAAGCAGAAATCGCAGGTCTCACTCTTCTCTTCTCCTTCACGTGCGCGTGCGTTTTCTTTCTGTTTCCAAAGTCTGAAAGCGTTACTGACTTCCTAACCCTAGTTGCCTTATTTATACTGCCAACAAATCTTATCTTATTTACTCTTTCTCCCACATAACTCTCTCTAAAATCCAAAACTAACCCACAACTAAATATTTTATTTTCTTTTCAAATCTTATTTTATTTAACAATAAAATAAGTCTCTTAACCTTATCCTTAGCATTATATCTTATCACAAAATCATCCCAAGCACATCAAAACACATCAAAACATATCAAAACACTTATATATTATATAAATATAATATAATCACCTAAACTAGATTTAAATAAATAATAAAACGAACGTGGGCGTTACACCAACTGCTTCTTCAATTCCCCTAACTCTGATGCAGACATCCGATACGGTGCAATCGAAATAGGACTCGTTCCTGGCACCAAATCAATTGCAAACTCAACTTCTCTCTCTCCGGCGGTAAATCTGAAACATCTTCCGGAAACACTTCGGGAAACTCTTGCACTACCGACAAATCGCTAATACCTTTCTCACCACTTTCCTTCAAAGAAGCAAACATCATAAACACACTAGCTTCACCATCTAAAGACTTCTTCACGTGCTCCGCGGTCAAGAACTTTCCACTCACCTCTTCTACCGGCTTAGAGAATGTCACACTCTTGGTTAAACAATTGATGTTAACACCAAAAGTCAACATCCAATCCATTCCAAAAATCACATCCATATGCTTCAACGGCAAACAAATCAAATCTAGCTCAAAGTCAACACAACCGAAATTAACAGGACACTTAGCACACACCAAGGAAGTAATCATTGAACCATTGGCTGGGGTATCAATGACCATTTCGCGTAACAACGGAGTCACAACTAAACCCAAACGCTCAACACAACAACTCGACATAAAAGAATGTGTAGCACCAGTATCAATAATTGCAATCAAAGGAGTACTATTGATAAAACACATATCTCAGATGAGATTATCCGGCTGCTCCACCTCCTCCGCATTCAAAGCAAACACCTTACCCACCGCCTTCTTCGGCTTAGTACACTTAGTACTCAAATGACCCGCTTCACCACAATTGTAACAAGTAATCTCCCTTTTGCACTCATAAGACTTGTGACCCTTCTGACCACACTTGTAGCAACTTTCCCCCTTCTTACAATCACTTGCAAAATGACCAAGAGTACCACACTTAAAGCACTTGACTTCCGTCACATTCACCTTGGAGCCTCCACCAACATCTTTCTTCTTTCTGTTATCCTTATGATACGGCTTCCCATATCCATGCCCCTTACCTTTCTTGTCCTTCTTAGTCTTGTAATAATCCGCCCTCGCCTTCCCGGTGTCATCAAACATCCGACACTTATGCACCAAAGTGTCAAAATCTCTAATCTCGTGGAAACAAATGTGCTGATAAATCTCTGGCCTCAAACCATTCTCAAACTTCACGCACTTAGACACCATAGCATCTTCCGCATTGATGTAAGGACAAAACCTCGAAAGCTCCTCATACTTAGCCGAAACAACAACCAAACAACTCAACAAGCATCGAAGGTAACTCAACATACCATTCGAATGCAATAGGTAATTCACCGGGTTTTGGTCCGGACAAGACCAACCAGGCTCTGATACCAACTTGTAATGCCCTATTTCTATTAAAGCATTAAATCATGCGAATACAACAAATATTCAAGAAATAGTTGTCACACCTTCAATAATCACCAAATAATCATGCATGTATAAATTATCAAGTTTCAAAAACATAGCAGCGGAACATTCATAGTCATATGATTAACATCACCAAAATCTCATGATAATAATTACATGATCTCAATCTCAACATAACAAAGTCTCGACTCCAAAATTACATAATAAAAAATAGAATTCCAACATGCAAGCACTACCCTAGATCAGAGCCCTAATCTAGACACTTGCACATAAAAAAAGGAGGAACTCCGCTCCTCAGCAACATCAAGCAAAACATCTAAGCATCCTACACTCCATCTGCCCATCCATATGGAAAGGCAGGTGGTAAACCACTGAGGGTTAGCATTACATCATCATAATTCACAACAAAACATGCAGGAGCATTCAGAATGAAAGATATAACCAAGAATGATAACAACATATCACATAGATACTCATAAGTATTCACAACATTATCAATCATTCGATATCACCAATGCAAGTTCACATCAAAAGGTGTATCATACACATATAGTCATTTAATTATGTCGAATATCAACAAGCAACTCAATCATCATGCACAACTCAATGCATTTCAATTCACCAACAATGTATGCAATGCTCTAGACTCATCTAGATGCATGTGGTACCAAATCACCTCAAGGTCGTCACCCCCCGATGCAACTGCCATCGCCATGTAAGGTTCACACCTGCCTTACATTGGACATAAGTCCGTCACCTCAACAATGAATGCATGAACATATGACTCGACTCAATGCATATGTTCATACAAAATTCTCCACACCATGCATATACAATTATGCAATCATCACCGAATCCATGCATATACAAGTATGCAATTATCACCAATGTCATTTAATCAAGTATGCACACACCAACAATTTCACATGCAATCAACATACATATATTCATCATCATTGAACATGTATACAATCAACATTATCACCTTCTTCACATAGTTCACCATGAACAAGCAACACTTCATATAATTCAAGTAAAGAAGATAACATACGGGATCATGATATATCACATTATCATTATCCAACCTCATTCACAAGTATACAATTAACCATAGGAATCCATATCTAAAAAGGTTCACCATCAAATAAACTTCAAGGTAAAAATACACAAGTTCGTCTCATATTTCACAACTTTGAAAAGTATTTGAAGTTAAGAACCAAAACCAAATAACAAGCTCAATTGCCTATGCCATGTATTCTCATAATTCACATATGTGTACAATAGAGGTTACATAAGCATTTCATCGGCCACAGATGATGAACTTATAAAGATCATGAAATTCGGCACACTTAGTCATTTGCAAAACCAAAACATTTTTCAGAAGAAAATCAATTTTTATTCAACAAGACATAAGTTAAATACTCATAAAACATCTCAATTAAACCTCTAATACTTAAGTTTTGAAGTTTGGAAATCAACCATAGGTTTTGGACTAATTTGGAATAAGTTATGCTAAGTTTTCTTAAAGTTTCCTCAAGACCCACTTTGAGTATTTTAATCATAACTTAAAATCCACAAAACATTTTCACGTCAATCTAAAGCCATTGGAATTCTAATTCCATTATCTACAACTTTCATGTTTACACCAAAAGCCAATTCAAAACAGAAATGTGAGAAAAAGACACAAGAACGCATAACAAGGAATGTTGTCCAGGAGCTGTATGCTTCTGAACAGGCTCGCTTCTGATCAGGAGCTTCTGAACAGTGCTTCTGATCCAGAGCATCTGAATAGTGCTTCTGATCAGTAGCTTCTGAACAGAACTTCTGGACAGAAATTTAAATCTTCTTGTTCAACCCATTTTCACCCAAAAATCCCGATTTTGATTACCCCAAGTCCCAAAATGTGTTCCAGAAATTGTTTATGGGTCAAAATAGCTTCAATACACTTAAACAAACATGAATTAAGCATTAGAAACAACAATCCAACTCATTTCACCAAAATCATAAGATTTTCTCAAAACACCAACACAACCACATTTTTCTCCACAAATCCTTAAACAACGTTTCCAGTTTCACCAATTTGATTCCAACAGTTCAACAATCATCAACAACAACTAATGAACACAAATTTATGCATAATTCAACCTCACAACTTCATTTTGCATCAAATTTGCTCAAGAACACAAAACACCAACAAATATGAATTTCAACATGTTAATTCATATATAGCCATACAATTATCATGTAATCATGTTACCAATCATAACAACAACAATTATGCACGAATTCACAGCAACTAGATTCAATTCAACAATTTCACAAAAATGGGTAGAAATGCAAAATTATGAGATTATGAATGAAATTTATCCCTCTTACCTCTAGCACAAAGATTCTATAGCCAAGGCTTCAATTTAACTCCTAGAGATGAATTCCCCTCTTCTAGCTCTAGCCTCCAACCCTTCTCTTGCTCTCTACTCCAATTCTCCTCTTGTGTGTGTTGTGTGAAATGAGCAAAACCTTAATCTAATCTCTTAAGACTAACTTATATACTCCCCCTCCCTTAATGGGCCTAATTCACAATTAATATGGGCTCACACTAATCTCACACAAAACCAACACCTAATACACTAACGGTAATTAATTAAAACGTCGGCTCTAATTAATTATCGCACCCCGACAAATATAAAAATAAATGGTTCTAATCCAATAATAAAAATGTTAATCTCGCCAAAATTACTAATTACCCCTCAAATGCACAAACACATGAAAATGCACACAATTAAAATAATACACGCAATAAAATAATTAAATAAAAATAAACGTGAAAAACGGGCTATTACAACTCTCCCCCCCTAAAAGAATTTTCGTCCTCGAAAATTACCTGAAGGAAACAACTCCGGGTATGATTCCTTTACCCTACTCTCCGATTCCTTGAGCAAAGTAAATATCGCTTAAGCGAATGTCTTCCAGTAGCTACTGATGACATTTCGCATGCAGCTCGTCTAAGCGAACTGTCATCAGTTCTGCATAATTTCTTCACGGGTTTGCACCATTTTTCACCCCAAAACCCAATTTTTGATCTCCCAACACCCGAAATCGTTCCCAAAAAAAATTTACAAGTATATATACTTAAAAAGATACTCAAAACCATATAGAACTTGGATTTAAAACATCATTCCAACATAGTCCAACAAATTCACACAGTTTCACCTAACCGTCAATCAACAATTCAATTTCCATCACAATTCCATATTTATGAAAACCCATGGCATCCAATCATCAACAACACATCTCATAGCAAAAACAACAACAATTAATCAAGATTTCATCAACAATTAACAACAACAAATCATAATTCACCTATTTGAGCACAATTCATAATATACCCATTTATACATATCATGAAAATGCAATTTCATTAACAACAATTCAACTATCATCAAAGTCATAAACCCAAACATATCATTATAACAAGAGCACGAATTTCAACAATTAAGTTCAAAATAATCACTTATTCAAATAAGCATTTATGCATAGAATTAGGGAAGAAATTAAACTAAGAGATTATGAATGAAATTTAACCCCCTTACCTTACTTCTTCACAATCTAAGCTAGTGCTTCACTTTAGCTACAACCCTTGAGATTCTACCCTCCTCTTGCTCTCCAAAGTCTCCTCCCTTCAAAACCCTCTCTCAAGCTCTTCCTCTCTCTACTTCTCTCAAAATATTATGTGAAATGAACAAATGACACTAGGTGACCTAATTTCCTCAAAGACTAAGGTTTAACTAAGCTCACCACTATTGGGCTTAACCCGTTATGTCTTAATGGATTCAGTTCACTTACTAACTAACCCCTCAATTATTACTCGCCTGCGGTTAAAGTTATCGAAAACTTAACGGTCCAAAACTAATTTCTACACTAGTAACTTAGTAAAATAATACCTCACACTAACACTAAAAATAACCTTCTTCATGAAATTACTAAATCACCCTTGCTCGCAAAATGACCAAAATATCCTTCTAACACAAAAACCCATGAAAATACACCCAAAGATAAATAATCACACACAAGCACACATAAACACATATTACACAATTAAAAATAAAACTAGCAAAAAATGGGTTGTTACAACTCTCTCCCCTAAAAAGAATTTCCGCCCTCGAAAATTACCTGAAGAAAACAACTCTAGATACTAAACCTTCATCCTACTCTCCGATTCCCAGGTAGCACTCTCGCTAGTTGGTCCAACACAAATCACCTTCACCAAAACGATCTCCTTGCCTCTCAAACACTTCACCTCTCCATCTTCAACCTTGACAGGCTAAGTCTCAATTGTCAAATCATCTCTTACTTCCAACTCATCCACTTGAATCACATGAGACTCATCATACACATACTTCCGCAACTAGGACACATGAAACACATCATGAAGATTCAACAACGACGGCGGTAATGCAATCCGATACGCTACAACTTCAACCTTCTCAACAATCTTAAACGGCCCAACAAAACGTGGTGTCAACTTCCGACACTTCAAAGCACGTCCAACACCAGTTAAAAGATTCACCCTTAAGAACACATGATCAACAACTTGAAACTCAATATCCTTCTTCTCTGTAACGCCCTCTTTAATTATTTAATTATTTTATTAGATGATATAGTATATTATTATATATTATATGATTTTTGATGATTATATGACGTATTTGTGATGTGCGATGAGATATTATTTTATTGTTTAATAAATAATATAAGTGATGTTTATATGGATATTTATTTGATAAATAAATAGATTTGTTGGAAAAATAGATAATTTTAAGCGATGGGGTTATATTTATAAATAAGAAGAGTTGTGAGGGTTGAGATAGAATTAATTAAGTTGAGAGGGAGTATATAAGAGAAGTAGGTTAAGAGAAATAGGCAGTACGCATTACAGACAATTGTGAAAAGAGAGAAAGCACGGTTCAAGAAGGGAGAAGAAGCTAGGCTGCATTTCTGCACAATTTTCCAGGTAAGGGTGAGCCTAACTTCAGTAATTTTAATGATAAATCATCTGTTATTGATTAGCTTAGAGGTTGGGAAGAATTGAGAGGAGTTTTGAGAATTAGGGTTGTGATGGATTGTGATGAATTGATGAGAGATTGAGTTGTAAGGCGGTAGAAACTTGATACAGAACCTAGATTATCCCCTAGGACAACATTGCTGATGAATTAGAGGTTTAATTGGAGAGATTGGGGATGTTTTGGTAAGTTTTGGTCTGAACCCGTGTGGGTTCTGAGATCGCTCGCCTGTGGCGAATGATCACTCGCTGTGGCGAGTAAACCTTGTTACTCGCGAGGCGAGCATCATAGCTCGCCGTGGCGAGCTTGTCCCTTAAAAGTTAGGACTTTTGCCAAACTTTAGATGTTTTTGAGTGCCTTATTATTTTTAGAGATGACCTGTGAAGTTGGTTTGGCCAAATTGGATTTAGAAAACCTTAAAACAAGGATTTTTGGTGAAAAATGTCAAAAAGGCCGAGAGCACCCAGGATTTCTCGCCTCCAGTTCGCCCCCAACTCGCCTTTGGCGAGCAACCTTGTGAGTACTCGCCTGTGGCGAGCAGTTCACTTGCTGTGGCGAGTTAGTTGGTTTGTGATTGTTTTGTTCTTTTGCGATCTGTTTCGCATGGGACTTTGAGAGGAGACCTTTGGGTAGTATTAAGGAGGTTTTGTATACTTAGATGCATTCTGTAATGAAAGTACTGATGGTTCTATTATGTCGTTGATAATTGATGTATTGTTGATAATAAGTGATGTTTGAATATGATGTTATGTGATTATGATGATGTTATGTGATGCGATATATATGATTAATGGGATGATGTTCTGCCATGTAACTATTATAACTGCATGCGCCAGTCTTGCATTACGAATGATGTTTTGAGAAGTTGAAATTAAATTACTAAACGACGAGTCCGTGCATTTGCATAATTATGAGACGGTGGAGCTTTATGCTCAAAGCGACGGTGGAGCATTTGCTCAAAGCGACGGTGAAGCATATTAATGCTATAAATATATGGTACCACATGCATGATGTCAAGATGTTAAGAGTTGCATTTAGTTGAGTCAAATTGTTGACATAATATGAGACGATGTTTTGAGACGTTGATGTGTTTGTTTAAAGATGTTTATGATGATGACACCCTGTGTTTTAATAAGCTGTTTTATGTGGTGGATTTATGTTGTTAATCATAATTGCTTGATTTATATGTTAATATTATTGTTGTGAATCTCACCCCTTCTGCTGGAATTGCCGCCTTGTGGGCAAGTGCAGGTAACCAGTCCTAGATGCGATGATGCGAGGAGTCTGGTGTGATGTAGGATTGCTCTGATATGTAACGGGATGGGGTCCTTGAGTCTATTCCTTTATGTATCACGTTTTAAAACTATTGTTGACCTTAAGGTTTCTAGATGAATTTTGAGACTTAAATATTTGAGACGTTTTCATGGCTTTGAGCCAAGACTATTTATGAAGATTTGACTTTTGAATTCCGCTGCTATAAATGACTATTTTGCGAAGGATAATTTATTATCTAACTTGTTTTCAAGATGAAATGTGACACTCCTTTTTGAGATGTACTCTGATTTATGTGTATATGAAATCGGGGTGTTACAATTGGTATCAGAGCAGGTCGGTCCGTCCGGCCAAGTAGAGAGTCGAGCGACGTTGTCTTAGAGTTAGAATACTATATTTGTATTATTCTAACTTATGTTTGATTTCCAGAGAACTAAGATGGCTGGTAGAAACGATGCTGCCCTTGCTGCTGCTTTGGAAGCAATGGCAAATGTTGTGGGTAATCAGAACAATGCTGGTGGAAATGATGGGACGAGGATGCTAGAGACGTTTCTGAGGAATCACCCGCCTACCTTCAAGGGGCGTTATGATCCAGATGGAGCCCAGACATGGCTCAAGGAGATTGAAAGAGTATTCCGGGTTATGCAGTGTGATGATGTTCAGAAGGTGCGGTTTGGTACGCACATGCTAGCGGAGGAGGCCAACGACTGGTGGGTTAGTCTCCTGCCCATTTTGGAACAAGACGGAGCCGTGGTTACGTGGGCTATCTTCAAGAGAGAGTTCCTTAATAGATACTTTCCAGAAGACGTTCGTTGGAAGAAGGAAATAGAGTTCCTGGAGCTTAAGCAAGGGAACATGTCGGTGACTGAGTATGCGGCCAAATTTGTGGAGTTGGCTAAGTTCTATCCGCATTATGCACCCGAGACTGCTGAGTTTTCTAAATGCATTAAGTTTGAGAACGGGTTGCGCGCTGATATCAAGAGAGCTATCGGTTATCAGAAGATCCGCAACTTTTCTGAGTTGGTGAGTAGCTGCAGAATTTATGAAGAGGATACTAAGGCTCACTACAAGGTAGTGAATGATAGGAAAGCTAAGGGCCAGCAGAGTCGCCCTAAACCTTATGATGCCCCTAGAGATAAAGGGAAGCAGAGAGTGAATGATGAAAGAAGGCCTCAGAAGAAAACTGCTCCTACTGAGATTACTTGCTTCCCTTGTGGCGAGAAAGGCCACAAGAGTAATGCGTGTACTGTTGATGTGAAGAGGTGCTACCGTTGTGGTCAAAAAGGGAATATTACTAATGACTGCAAGTTTGATGATGTTGTGTGTTTCAACTGCAATGAGCAAGGACATATTGGTTCGCAGTGTAAGCAACCAAAGAAGACTAAGACCGCTGGGAGGGTGTTTGCATTGACCGGCACTCAGACTGAGAATGATGATCGCTTGATCAGAGGTACTTGCTATATTAATAATACTCCTTTAGTTGCTATTATTGATACTGGTGCTACGCATTGTTTTGTTGCTTTATACTGTGTTTCTGCTTTGGGTCTTGATGTGTCTGATATGAATGGGGAGATGGTTGTCGAAACTCCAGCTAAGGGTTCGGTGACTACTTCTCTCGTATGTTTGAATTGTCCTTTGTCTATGTTCGGCCGAGATTTTGTGATGGATTTAGTTTGTTTGCCTTTAAGCGGTATGGATGTAATTCTGGGGATGAATTGGCTAGAATACAACCGTGTTCTTATCAATTGTTTTAGAAAGACGGTACATTTTTCTTCTGCCGAAGAAGAGTGGGGCGCATAATTTCTATCCACTAAGCAGCTGAAGCAACTGGAACGTGATGGGATGTTGATGTTTTCGTTGATGGCTTCTTTATCTTTAGAGAATCAAGCGATAATTGATAAACTACAAGTGGTATGCGATTTTCCTGAAGTTTTCCCAGATGAAATTCCTGATGTGCCTCCGGAGAGGGAGGTGGAGTTTTCTATTGATCTCGTTTCTAGAACGAAGTCGGTGTCGATGGCACCTTATCGTATGTCTGCTTCTGAGTTAGCAGAGTTGAAGAAACAGTTGGAAGATTTGCTTGATAAGAAGTTTGTGAGACCTAGTGTTTCACCATGGGGAGCTCCAGTATTGCTATTGAAGAAGAAAGATGGTAGTATGAGGCTCTGTATTGATTACCGGCAGCTGAACAAAGTAACTATCAAGAATAGGTATCCACTTCCGAGGATTGACGATTTGATGGATCAGCTAGTGGGTGCACGCGTGTTCAACAAGATAGATTTGAGGTCAGGTTATCACCAGATCAAAGTGAAAGATGAAGATATGCAGAAGACGGCTTTCAGGACCCGTTATGGTCACTACGAGTACAAAGTTATGCCTTTTGGAGTTACCAATGCACCTGGAGTATTTATGGAGTATATGAATCGCATCTTCCATGCATTTTTGGATCGGTTCGTGGTTGTGTTTGTTGACGATATTCTGGTTTACTCCAAGACTGAAGAAGAACATGCTGAACATTTGAAGGTTGTTTTGCAAGTGTTGAAGGAAAAGAAACTGTATGCTAAGTTGTCTAAGTGCGAGTTCTGGCTAAAGGAAGTGAGTTTTCTTGGCCATGTTATTTCTGGCGATGGTATTGCAGTCGACCCGTCAAAAGTTGAAGCGGTATCGCAATGGGAGACCCCTAAGTCGGTTACGGAGATTAGAAGCTTTTTGGGTTTAGCTGGTTATTATCGAAGATTCATAGAGGGATTCTCCAAGTTGGCTCTTCCGTTAACACAGTTGGCGTGTAAGGGTAAGTCTTTTGTGTGGGATGTGCATTGTGAGAATAGTTTTAATGAGCTGAAGAAGCGTTTGACGACGGCTCCAGTTTTGATTTTGCCGAAGTCCGATGAACCTTTTGTGGTGTATTGTGATGCGTATAAGCTGGGTTTAGGTGGTGTTCTTGTGCAAGATGGTAAGGTGGTAGCTTATGCTTCAAGACAGTTGAGGATCCATGAGAAGAATTACCCGACGCATGATTTAGAGTTGGCAGCTGTGGTCTTTGTATTGAAAATATGGAGACACTATTTGTACGGTTCCAGATTTGAAGTATTTAGTGATCACAAGAGCTTGAAGTATTTGTTTGATCAGAAGGAATTAAATATGAGGCAGAGAAGGTGGCTTGAGTTACTTAAAGATTATGATTTTGGCTTGAATTACCATCCTGGTAAAGCCAATGTGGTTGCAGATGCGTTGAGTAGGAAGACTATGCATATGTCTGCGTTGATGGTGAAAGAATTTGAATTGTTGGAACAATTTAGAGACTTGAGCTTAGTTTGTGAAAGGACACCTCAGAGCATAAAACTGGGAATGTTGAGAATTGATAATGATTTCTTGGAGAATATCAAGGAAGCACAAAAAGAAGATGTCAAGTTTGTAGACTTGTTGATTGCTAATAATGAGACTGTGGATGGTGACTTTAAGGTCGATGATCAAGGAGTGTTGAGATTCCGAGGTAGGATTTGCATTCCTGACAATGAAGGGATTAAGAAGATGATTCTTGAAGGGAGTCACAGAAGTAGCTTGAGTATTCACCCGGGAGCTACGAAGATGTATCATGACTTAAAGAGGTTGTTTTGGTGGTCTGGTTTGAAACGTGACGTGGCACAATTTGTGTATTCCTGTTTGATTTGTCAAAAGTCGAAGATTGAACATCAGAAACCGACTGGTATGATGGTACCTTTAGATGTGCCAGAGTGGAAATGGGATAGTATATCCATGGATTTTGTGAGGAGTTTGCCAAATACCCCCAGAGGGAACGATGCAATTTGGGTCATTGTTGATAGATTGACGAAATTGGCTCATTTTCTACCGATTAACATTACCTTTCTTGTAGCTCAGTTGGCAGAGATCTATATCCGAGACATAGTGAAGCTGCATGGTGTTCCTTCGAGCATCGTATCAGATCGAGATCCAAGGTTTACTTCTAGATTTTGGAAGAGTTTGCAAGAGGCTTTAGGTTCTCAGTTGAGGTTGAGTTCGGCTTATCATCCGCAAACAGATGGTCAGTCGGAGAGGACGATTCAGTCGTTGGAGGACTTGTTGAGGGTTTGTGTACTTGAGCAGGGAGGGACTTGGGATAGTCATCTTCCATTGATAGAGTTCACGTACAACAACAGTTACCATTCGAGTATTGGAATGGCACCTTTTGAGGCTTTGTATGGTCGGAGATGCAGAACTCCATTGTGCTGGTTTGAATCAGGTGAAAGAGTGGTCTTAGGACCGGAGATCGTTCAACAGACTACTGAGAAGGTGAGAATGATCCAAGAAAAGATGAAGGCGTCGCAGAGTCGACAAAAGAGTTACCATGACAAGCGTAGGAAGGACCTTGAGTTCCAAGAGGGAGATCATGTGTTCTTGAGAGTGACTCCTATGACGGGTGTTGGACGTGCTTTGAAGTCAAAGAAGTTGACTCCGAGGTTTATTGGTCCGTATCAGATTTCATAGAGGATTGGGACGGTGGCATATCGTGTTGGATTACCACCACATTTATCGAATTTGCATGATGTTTTCCATGTATCTCAGCTGAGGAAGTATGTTCCGGATCCGTCTCATGTGATCCAAAGTGATGATGTGCAAGTTAGGGACAACCTTACGGTTGAGACCTTACCAGTGAGGATTGATGATCGAAAGACGAAGACGCTGAGGGGCAAAGAGATACCTCTCGTTAGAGTTGTTTGGGGCGGAGCGACGGGTGAAAGCTTGACTTGGGAGCTAGAGAGTATGATGCTGGAATCTTATCCAGAGTTGTTTGATCGAGGTAAATTTTCGAGGACGAAAATCCTTTAAGAGGGGGAGAGTTGTAACGCCCTCTTTAATTATTTAATTATTTTATTAGATGATATAGTATATTATTATATATTATATGATTTTTGATGATTATATGACGTATTTGTGATGTGCGATGAGATATTATTTTATTGTTTAATAAATAATATAAGTGATGTTTATCTGGATATTTATTTGATAAATAAATAGATTTGTTGGAAAAATAGATAATTTTAAGAGATGGGGTTATATTTATAAATAAGAAGAGTTGTGAGGGTTGAGATAGAATTAATTAAGTTGAGAGGGAGTATATAAGAGAAGTAGGTTAAGAGAAATAGGCAGTACGCGTTACAGACAATTGGGAAAAGAGAGAAAGCACGGTTCAAGAAGGGAGAAGAAGCTAGGCTGCATTTCTGCACAATTTTCCAGGTAAGGGTGAGCCTAACTTCAGTAATTTTAATGATAAATCATCTGTTATTGATTAGCTTAGAGGTTGGGAAGAATTGAGAGGAGTTTTGAGAATTAGGGTTGTGATGGATTGTGATGAATTGATGAGAGATTGAGTTGTAAGGCGGTAGAAACTTGATACAGAACCTAGATTATCCCCTAGGACAACATTGCTGATGAATTAGAGGTTTAATTGGAGAGATTGGGGATGTTTTGGTGAGTTTTGGTCTGAACCCGTGTGGGTTCTGAGATCGCTCGCCTGTGGCGAATGATCACTCGCTGTGGCGAGTAAACCTTAGTTACTCGCCAGGCGAGCAGCATAGCTCGCCGTGGCGAGCTTGTCCCTTAAAAGTTAGGACTTTTGCCAAACTTTAGATGTTTTTGAGTGCCTTATTATTTTTAGAGATGACCTGTGAAGTTGGTTTGGCCAAATTGGATTTAGAAAACCTTAAAACGGGGATTTTTGGTGAAAAATGTCAAAAAGGCCGAGAGCACCCAGGATTTCTCGGCTCCAGTTTGCCCCCAACTCGCCTTTGGCGAGCAACCTTGTGAGTACTCGCCTGTGGCGAGCAGTTCACTCGCCGTGGCGAGTTAGTTGGTTTGTGATTGTTTTGTTCTTTTGCGATCTGTTTCGCATGGGACTTTGAGAGGAGACCTTTGGGTAGTATTAAGGAGGTTTTGTATCCTTAGATGCATTCTGTAATGAAAGTACTGATGGTTCTATTATGTCGTTGATAATTGATGTATTGTTGATAATAAGTGATGTTTGAATATGATGTTATGTGATTATGATGATGTTATGTGTTGCGATGTATATGATTAATGGGATGATGTTCTGCCATGTAACTATTATAACTGCATGCGCCAGTCTTGCATTACGAATGATGTTTTGAGAAGTTGAAATTAAATTACTAAACGACGAGTCCATGCATTTGCATAATTATGAGACGGTGGAGCTTTATGCTCAAAGTGACGGTGGAGCATTTGCTCAAAGCGACGGTGAAGCATATTAATGCTATAAATATATGGTACCACATGCATGATGTCAAGATGTTAAGAGTTGCATTTAGTTGAGTCAAATTTTTGACATAATATGAGACGATGTTTTGAGACGTTGATGTGTTTGTTTAAAGATGTTTATGATGATGACACCCTGTGTTTTAATAAGCTGTTTTATGTGGTGGATTTATGTTGTTAATCATAATTGCTTGATTTATATGTTAATATTATTGTTGTGAATCTCACCCCTTCTGCTGGAATTGCCGCCTTGTGGGCAAGTGCAGGTAACCAGTCCTAGATGCGATGATGCGAGGAGTCTGGTGTGATGTAGGATTGCTCTGATATGTAACGGGATGGGGTCCTTGAGTCTATTCCTTTATGTATCACGTTTTAAAACTATTGTTGACCTTAAGGTTTCTAGATGAATTTTGAGACTTAAATATTTGAGACGTTTTCATGGCTTTGAGCCAAGACTATTTATGAAGATTTGACTTTTGAATTCCACTGCTATAAATGACTATTTTGCGAAGGATAATTTATTATCTAACTTGTTTTCAAGATGAAATGTGACACTCCTTTTTGAGACTGATTTATGTGTATATTTAATGAAATTTTTAAGACGGGAAATCGGGGTGTTACATTCTCTTGTCATGATAACTCTTCTGCCTACTCTGAGACGCTCTCATCTTCTCTTGAATCATCTTGACCTTCTCAGTCGTCTCTTGCACACCATTCGGTCCTAACAAAGCACTTTCACCTGACTCATACCAACACAACGGCGTCCTACACTTTCGTCCATACAAAGCCTCAAACGGTGCCATCCCGATACTTGAATGAAAATTGTTGATGTAAGTAGACTCAATCAACGGTAAACATTTGACCCAACTGACACCCTTCTCCAAAACACAAGGCCTCAACAAATCTTCCAAACTCAAAATCGTCCTCTCCGTCTGACCATTAGTCTGAGGATGATAAGCAGAACTCAACTTTAACTTAGTTTCCAAACCAGCTTGCAAACTCTCCCAAAACTTAGAAGTACACCTCGGATCCAGATCCGACACAATACTAGAAGGAAGACCATGCAACCTGACAATCTGTTCAATGTCGATCTCAACCAACCTCGCCACAGACATACCGGTCTTGATAGGAATAAAATGCGCTAACTTTGTCAACCGATCAACAATCACTGACATACCCTTCATAGTCTTCGACAAAGCTCTAACAAAATCCATAGAGATATTATCCCACTTCCACTCGGCACAAACAACGGTTGCATCAAACCCAACAGCTTCTGATGCTCAATCTTCAATTTCTGACAAACCAAACAAGCATAAACGAATTCGGCGATCTCCTTCTTCCTTACAGGCCACTAAAACAACCTCTTCAAATCCTGATACATCTTCGTCGCTCCTATGACCTTCATCCAAATACGCTTCTTAAGTTCAGGCACATCGGGAACACACACTCGGTCACAAAAAATCAAGACACCATTCTGATCCAATATGAAACCCACACCTTTTCCTTGATTGACCAACACCACGCGATCTACAAGTTCCAAATCCTTTTTCTGACCTTTCTTGATCTCTTCAAAAATGTTACTCGTCAGCTTCAAGATTCCCAACTTCACACTTTCAGGCGTCAACTCACAAACCAAACTCAAATCTCGAAACTGCTCAATCAACTCCAATTCCTTAACCATCAAAGCCGACATATGCAAAAACTTCCTACTCAAAGCATCTGCCACCACATTCGCCTTTCTTGGATGATAACTTAACTGAAAATCGTAATCCTTAAGAAATTCCAACCACCGTCTCTGCCTCATATTCAACTCCTTTTGATCAAACAAGTACTTCAAACTATTGTGGTCGTTGAACACTTCAAACTTAGAACCATACAAGTAATGCCTCCAAATCTTCAACACAAACACAACTGCCGCCAATTCCAAATCATGAGTCGGATAATTCTTCTCATGCACTTTCAACTGCCTCGACGCATAAGCCATAGCCTGGCGATTCTCCATTAACAACCACCAAGACCCAACTTTGAAGCATCACAAAAAACAACAAACTATTCCTTCGGGTTTGGCAAAATCAACACAGGCACTGAAGTTAACCTCTTCTTCAACTCTAGAAAACTCTTCTCACACTTAGCATCCCAAACATAAGCTTGTCCTTTCCGAGTCAACTGCGTCAAGGGCAACGCCAACTTAGAGAATCCCTTAATGAACCTACGATAGTAACCTGCCAATCCAAGAAAATTTCTAACCTCAAAAACAGACTTGGGCGATTCCCACTGCATCACCGCATCAACATTCGACGGATCCACCGCAATGCCACCTTTCGAAATCACATGACCAAGAAAACCCACTTCCCGCAACCAAAACTCACACTTCGACAACTTAGCAAACAACCGTTTCTCCTTCAAGACTTGCAACACAACTCTCAAATGCTCAGCATGCTCCTCCTCTGCCTTCGAATACACCAAAATATTTTCTATAAACACCACCACAAACTGATCTAGATAAGGATGGAAAATCCTATTGATATACTCCACGAAGACACCGGGCGCATTAGTCACACCAAATGGCATCACAGAATACTCATAGTGACCATACCTCGTCCTGAATGTAACACCCCAATTTCCCGTCTTAAAAATTTCATTAAATAAATCACATAAATCAGAGTGCTTCTCAAAGGAGTGTCACATTTCTTCTTTAAAAACAACTTAGATAATAATTTATCAAATTACAAAAACATTCAGTTAAGCAGCGGAATTCAAATAGTCTCATCTCTTAAATAGTCTTGGCTTAAAAGCCATCAAACGTCTCAAAAACATTAATGTTTCAACATCACTAAAAGTCAACATTTAATCAAACATGATACATAAAGGAATAGACTCTACAAAAGACCCCATCCCGTTACGTATCAGAGCAACCCTACTTCACACAGACTCCTCGCCTCAACGCATCTAAGACTGGGTACCTGCACTTGCCCACGGGGCGGCAATTCCAGCAGAAGGGGTGAGATTCACAACAATAATATTAATATATAAATCAAACGTCAAGATTAACAATCATAAATCCATCTCATAGCATATACATTATAGCACATCATAACATCGTCGTAAGCATCATCATAAACAACATCACATCATACATCAACGTCTCAAACATCATCTCATCTATGTCACAATTGACTCGACTAAATGCAACACCTAACGTCTCAAACATCATTTCATATATGTCACAATTGACTCGACCAAATGCAACACCTAACGTCTCAACATCATCTCATATATGTCACAATTGACTCGACTAAATGCAACACCTAATGTAACACCCCGTTTCCCAAATAACATAATAATATCAACAATCAGAGTCATTCAACAACAACGGAGCATTACATGCCTCTTTTCAAAAATTTATTTAAAATAGAAAATATAAACTATTTAAATAAACATCAACATATCTCATCATATTAAAATATTATGCAGCGGAATATCCATTTATAAATTATCTCCAATAAAAGTAATATTTCCAACATTTCTGGCACAAAGGCCTCACCATAATAAAAATGTTCTCCAACATATATCAAATATTTATTCAACAAATCTCCAACATAAAATGATACATAAAGGAATGAAATTGTAAAACATAATATCCCATCCCGTAACGTATCAGAGCCTACGACACAAGAGCCACTCCTATCTATCCATCGCTACCTGCACTTGCCCACGAGGCGGCAATTCCAGCAGAAGGGGTGAGTTCACAAAACAAAAGCAATATATATATATATATATATATATATATATATATAAAATTCATAAAGTTGTATTGAAAAACAACAACAATCAGAACATTCATCATCACCATAATCATCAGTAATCTTCATTAACATTTCAACAATATAATTTAGGTTCACCTTAAATAACAACACCGACAATAACGCCCCTTGTGGTGACACCTCACCAACAACAACTCACACCTTAAACTTCTAATGCAAGACTCCATTAACGACTAATGCATTATGCAAATGTGGTACCAGCTACGCGCGTTGAATGCTAACCATTCTGGGGCATAAGCCCCCACCAAAATGGATGGTTAAAGCATCCCAGGGCATAAGCCCTCACCAAAGTGAATGACTAGCATTCCAGGGCATAAGCCCTCACTAGTTGAATGTATAAACATTCCGGGGCATGAGCCCCCACCAATGCAAATGAGTTATGAGACTCAAGGAGTATATCTACATACAACCATACGACAAAATGGTGGTGCATTTTCACCATGCAACCAACGACAACACCAACTAGGACACCTCCCCAACTAGACTCAACCACACCACAACACCATGGACAATTGCAAACTTAGCATAGTATAATTCATTTCATTTCATATAAGATTCATCCATATATGCATCATAAACATCTCCATTCTATATTATTATTACTCCAAAAATTCTCTAAAAATCCAATAATCAACCTAGGAAGCTTAGGTTTGGGTTTGGAACACTTTGAAAAATTACATAAAATGGTCGTACAGGGCCAATCTCGCTTAAGCGAAGCTAATCTCGCTTCAAGCGAGTCAAATGACGAAAGTCTGGGGAAATCTCGCTTGGACTTCGCTTGCATCTCGCTTAAGCGAAATTTCATCTGGACAGCATTCTGGGAATCTCGCTTAAGCGAAAAATATCTCGCTTCAAGCGAAGCTTCATCTGGACAGATTTCAAACTACGATTTTCTAAGCCCTAAATCATCCAAAAACCCAATTTTGATCCCCCAATCACCCAAAATGAATTAGAACAATATTTATGGGTTCACTACTCATCAAAACAACAAAACATCTCATAAAAACATCATCAATCATAACATAATTCATCAACAATGACATTTTTCATAAATATCAAACCTAAACCAACAAATCACCATTTTCAATCCAAAATCATGAAAACATACATGTATATATTAACCAATGAATTGCTAGCCCACCCTTACCTTAATTCAGCAAAATCTACAGCAATTCCTAGCAATTCCCCTTGGCTCTTGGCTCTTCTCACTTTCTCCCAAAAAGTCTGTTTTTCTTTCTTACTGATACGTATTCTGTTTCTCCTATTTCCTTTACTGACTATTCCTTTCCTACTCTTTCCACCCAAAGCATAACCTCATTTTACTCTTTACTCTCCCACTAAATTATATTAAACTCTCCTTAATTCTAATTATTTCTATTAAATCCCTTAATTCAACTATAAAAATATTATTTCTCCTATTTTCATAAAACACTACAAATAATTATAATAAATAATAACACACCAAATATCTCATATATCATTTATAAATTCAAGTAAAATACACCAAGCACACCAAAATCAATTAAAAATCACCACAAATCATAAAATAGAATTTAGAGTGTTACAACTCTCCCCAACTTAGAAAATTTCGTCCTCGAAATATTACCTTAAGCAACAAACAACTCAGGATAGGACTCTTGCATCTTGCTCTCCAACTCCCAAGTCAAACTCTCACCGGCTACACCGCCCCAAACAACTCTAACTAGAGGTATCTCCTTGCCTCTTAGCTGCTTCACCTTGCGATCATCAATCCTCAAAGGCAAAGTCTCAACAGTAAGATTATCCCTAACTTGCACATCATCTCTAGGAATAACATGCGAAGGATCCGCTACATACTTTCTCAACTGCGACACATGAAACACATCATGCAAGTTCGATAGATGTGGTGGCAATCCAATCCGATACGCTACTGTTCCAATTCTCTCGGAAATCTGATAAGGACCAATGAACTTTGGAGTCAACTTCTTCGACTTCAATGCACATCCTACACCCGTCATCGGAGTAACCCTCAAAAACACATGCTCACCCTCCTGAAACTCAAGGGCTTTTCTCCTTTTGTCATGATAACTCTTCTGACGATCTTGAGATGCTTTCATCTTTTCTCTTAACATCTCGACCTTTTCTGTAGTCTGCTGCACCAACTCAGGTCCTAACACAATACTTTCACCCGACTCAAACCAACATAAAGGAGTTCTACACCTTCGGCCATACAAAGCTTCGAACGGTGCCATACCAATACTCGAATGGTAACTATTGTTATAAGTAAACTCTATCAACGGCAAGTGGCTGTCCCAAGCTCCACCCTGCTCGAGTACACACACCCTCAACAAATCTTCTAAGGATTGGATAGTCCTCTCCGACTGACCATCTGTCTGTGGATGATAAGCCGAACTCAATCTCAATTTCGAACCCAATGTATCTTGCAAGCTCTTCCAAAACCTTGAAGTAAACCTCGGATCCCTATCCGACACAATACTAGATGGGACACCGTGCAACTTCACAATGTCACGGATATAAATCTCCGCCAACTGAGCTACCGGATAAGTAATATTAATTGGGATAAAGTGTGCCGACTTCGTCAACCTGTCAACCACGACCCAAATGGCATCATGCCCTCTTGGAGTATTCGGCAAACTCGTCACAAAATCCATCGAAATGCTATCCCACTTCCACTCAGGCACATCTAACGGAGTCAACAGCCCTGCAGGCTTCTGATGTTCAACCTTAGACTTCTGGCAAGTCAAACACGCATACACAAATTGAGCAACATCCCTCTTCAAACCGGACCACCAAAATAATTTCTTCAAGTCACGATACATTTTAGTAGCTCCAGGATGAATACTCAAACTACTCTTATGACTTTCTTCTAAGATCAACTTTTTCAAACCTTCATCATCGGGAATACAAATTCTTCCCCTAAACCTCAACACACCTTGGTCATCAACCTTGAAGTCACCATCTACATTCTGATCACTAGCAGTCATCAAATCAACAAACTTAACATCAATCTTCTGGGCCTCTTTGATACTATTCAAGAAATCACTATTAATCTTTAACATGCCCAACTTCACACTCTGAAGTGATCTTTCACAAACAAAACTCAAGTCCCTAAATTGTTCAAGTAACTCGAACTCTTTCACCATCATAGCCGACATATGCAACATCTTTCTACTCAATGCATCTGCCACAACATTAGCTTTACCAGGATGGTAATTCAAGCCAAAATCATAGTCCTTAAGTAACTCAAGCCACCTTCTCTGCCTCATGTTCAATTCCTTCTGATCAAACAGGTACTTTAAACTTTTGTGATCACTAAACACCTCAAATCTGGAACCATACAAATAATGCCTCCAAATTTTCAACACAAACACCACGGCTGCCAATTCTAGATCATGCGTAGGATAATTCTTTTCATGCACTCTCAGCTGCCTAGAAGCATACGCTACCACCTTGCCATCTTGCATCAAAACACCACCTAAACCCAACTTAGATGCATCGCAATAAACAACAAAAGGCTCTTCTGGCTTCGGCAAAATCAAGATAGGCGCAGTCGTCAATCTTCGCTTCAACTCATTGAAACTACTCTCACAATGAGCATCCCACACAAATGCTTTACCTTTATAGGTCAGTTGCGTCAAAGGAAGTGCCAACTTCGAAAACCCTTCAATAAATCTGCGGTAATAACCAGCCAGACCAAGAAAACTTCTCACCTCAGTAACTGACTTTGGTGTCTCCCACTGCGACACAACATCAACCTTCGAAGGATCTACAGCAATACCTTTACCAGAAATAATGTGGCCAAGAAAACTTACTTCATTCAGCCAGAACTCGCACTTGGATAACTTGGCATACAATTTCTTCTCTTTCAGCACTTGCAATACAATCTTCAAGTGTTCTGCATGCTCAGCTTCAGTCTTAGAATAGATTAAAATATCATCAATAAAAACCACAACAAATTGATCCAGATACTCATGAAAAATTCTGTTCATGTATTCCATAAACACACCAGGTGCATTCGTCACACCGAAAGGCATCACCTTATATTCATAATGACCATAACGCGTCCTAAACGCCGTCTTTTGCATATCCTCGTCCTTCACCTTTATCTGATGGTAACCTGACCTCAAATCAATTTTGCTGAACACACGGGCACCCACTAGTTGATCCATCAAGTCATCAATCCTCGGTAGTGGATACCTATTCTTAATCGTCACTTTATTCAACTGACGGTAATCAATGCACAACCGCATGCTACCATCCTTCTTCTTTACCAACAACACCGGCGCTCCCCATGGTGAAACACTCGGTCTCACAAACTTCTTGTCAAGCAAGTCTTCTAACTGTTTCTTTAACTCAGCTAACTCCGAAGCTGACATACGGTAAGGAGCCATCGACACAGGCTTCGTACCCGGCACAAGGTCTATCGAAAATTCCACCTCCCTCTCTGGTGGCACATCTGGAATCTCATCAGGGAAAACTTCAGGAAAATCCTTCACAACAGGCAGCCCATCAATTACGGCTTGGTTCTCCACCGACAAGTACGCCAACAAGGAAAACATCAACACACCATCTTGTTCTAATCGCTTCATCTCCTTAGTGGATAAGAGTTCTGTTCCACTCTCTTCTTCAGCACAAGAAAACCGCACCGTCTTGCTAAAACAACTACTACGAACATGGTTATACTCTAACCAGTTCTCTACGCAACAGACAACAAAACAGGGCAACAAAAGACAGTTTAAAGCTGTCACACAACACTACTAGGCTCGACACGACTCTACTAATTGGCCGGACGGACCGACCTGCTCTGATACCAATTGTAACACCCCGTTTCCCAAATAACATAATAATATCAACAATCAGAGTCATTCAACAACAACGGAGCATTACATGCCTCTTTTCAAAAATTTATTTAAAATAGAAAATATAAACTATTTAAATAAACATCAACATATCTCATCATATTAAAATATTATGCAGCGGGATATCCATTTATAAATTATCTCCAATAAAAGTAATATTTCCAACATTTCTGGCACAAAGGCCTCACCATAATAAAAATGTTCTCCAACATATATCAAATATTTATTCAACAAATCTCCAACATAAAATGATACATAAAGGAATGAAATTGTAAAACATAATATCCCATCCCGTTACGTATCAGAGCCTACGACACAAGAGCCACTCCTATCTATCCATCGCTACCTGCACTTGCCCACGAGGCGGCAATTCCAGCAGAAGGGGTGAGTTCACAAAACAAAAGCAATATATATATATATATATATATATATAATTCATAAAGTTGTATTGAAAAACAACAACAACCAGAACATTCATCATCACCATAATCATTCGTAATCTTCATTAACATTTCAACAATATAATTTAGGTTCACCTTAAATAACAACACCGACAATAACGCCCCTTGTGGTGACACCTCACCAACAACAACTCACACCTTAAACTTCTAATGCAAGACTCCATTAACGACTAATGCATTATGCAAATGTGGTACCAACTACGCGCGTTGAATGCTAAGCATTCCAGGGCATAAGCCCCCACCAAAATGGATGGTTAAAGCATCCCAGGGCATAAGCCCTCACCAAAGTGAATGACTAGCATTCCAGGGCATAAGCCCTCACCAGTTGAATGTATAAACATTCCGGGGCATGAGCCCCCACCAATGCAAATGAGTTATGAGACTCAAGGAGTATATCTACATACAACCATACGACAAAATGGTGGTGCATTTTCACCATGCAACCAACGACAACACCAACTAGGACACCTCCCCAACTAGACTCAACCACACCACAACACCATGGACAATTGCAAACTTAGCATAGTATAATTCATTTCATTTCATATAAGATTCATCCATATATGCATCATAAACATCTCCATTCTATATTATTACTCCAAAAATTCTCTAAAAATCCAATAATCAACCTAGGAAGCTTAGGTTTGGGTTTGGAACACTTTGAAAAATTACATAAAATGGTCGTACAGGGCCAATCTCGCTTAAGCGAAGCTAATCTCGCTTCAAGCGAGTCAAATGACGAAAGTCTGGGGAAATCTCGCTTGGACTTCGCTTGCATCTCGCTTAAGCGAAATTTCATCTGGACAGCATTCTGGGAATCTCGCTTAAGCGAAAAATATCTCGCTTCAAGCGAAGCTTCATCTGGACAGATTTCAAACTACGATTTTCTAAGCCCTAAATCATCCAAAAACCCAATTTTGATCCCCCAATCACCCAAAATGAATTAGAACAATATTTATGGGTTCACTACTCATCAAAACAACAAAACATCTCATAAAAACATCATCAATCACAACATAATTCATCAACAATGACATTTTTCATAAATATTAAACCTAAACCAACAAATCACCATTTTCAATCCAAAATCATGAAAACATACATGTATATATTAACCAATGAATTGCTAGCCCACCCTTACCTTAATTCAGCAAAATCTACAGCAATTCCTAGCAATTCCCCTTGGCTCTTGGCTCTTCTCACTTTCTCCTAAAAAGTCTGTTTTTCTTTCTTACTGATACGTATTCTGTTTCTCCTATTTCCTTTACTGACTATTCCTTTCCTACTCTTTCCACCCAAAGCATAACCTCCTTTTACTCTTTACTCTCCCACTAAATTATATTAAACTCTCCTTAATTCTAATTATTTCTATTAAATCCCTTAATTCAACTATAAAAATATTATTTCTCCTATTTTCATAAAACACTACAAATAATTATAATAAATAATAACACACCAAATATCTCATATATCATTTATAAATTCAAGTAAAATACACCAAGCACACCAAAATCAATTAAAAATCACCACAAATCATAAAATAGAATTTAGAGTGTTACACCTAACGTCTCAACATCATGCATGTGGTACCATATGATTATAGCATTAATATGCTTCACCGTCGCTTTGAGCATAAAGCTCCACCGTCGCTTTGAGCATAAAGCTCCACCGTCTCATAAATATGCAAATGCATGGACTCGTCGTTTAACAACTTAATACACCGTCTCAAAACCATCATTCATAATGCAAAACTGACACATGCAGGTATAATAGTTACATGGCAGAACATCATCTCATTAATCATATACATCGCAACACGTAACATCATCATAATCACATATCATCATATTTAAACATCACTTACTATCAACAATACATCAATTATTCACGTCATAAAAGAACCATCAGCAATCTTCATTACAGAATGCATCTAAGGATATAAAACAGCACTAACTCTACCCAAAGGGTTCCTCTAAACGTCCTATGCGAAACAGCTTGTAAAACAACAAAACATGACAAAGGTCAACTAACTCGCCACGGCGAGTAGATCTACTCGCCACAGGCGAGTACTCGCATCAGCTCACTCGCCAAAGGCGAGTTGGGGGCGAGCTGGAGGCGAGCATTTCTGGGTGCTCTCGGCCTTTTTGACATTTTTCACCAAAAATCCTCATTTTTAAGCTCTCTAAATCCAATTTGACCAAACCAACTTCACAGGTCATCTCTATAAATATAAGGGCACTCAAAACCATCATCACTTGGGCCAAAGTCCTAAAATTAAGGGACAAGCTCGCCACGGCGAGCTATGCTGCTCGCCTCGCGAGCAACAAAGGGTTACTCGCCACGGCGAGTGATCACTCGCCACAGGCGAGTGATCACTCGCCACAGGCGAGCGATCTCAGAACAACTACGGGTTCAGACCAAAACTCACCAAAACATCTCCAATCTCTTCAATCTAACCTCTAATTCATTTGCAATGTCGTCCTAGGGGATAATCTAGGTTCTGTAACCCGTCTCTACAGTATTACAACACAATCTCACATCAATCCATCACAATTCATCTTAACCCTAGTTCTCAAATTCATCTTAATTCTCACCAAACTCTATGCCAATCAAGAACAGATGATTTACAATTAAGATTATTGAAGTTAGGCTCACCCTTACCTGGAAATTATGCAGAAAATCGCAGCCTAGCTTCTTCCTCTGCTCAACCGTTCTTTCTCTCCAAAACCAAAAGTCTGATAACGCGTATACTGACTTTCCTTAACCTAATTTCCTTTTATACCACCTCCCAACTTATCTAATTTCCTCTTAACCCACACAACTCTTCTTAATTATAAATATAACCCCATCTCTTAAAATTCTATATTTTTCCAACAAATCTCTATATTTACCAAATAAATATTCATATAAACATCACTTATATTATTTTATTAAACAATAAAATAATAACACGTCACACGTCACAAATACGTCACAAAATCATCAAAATCCATATAATATATAAACATATACCATATCATCTAATAAAATAATTAAATAATTAGAGAGGGCGTTACACTGAACGCAGTATTAGATACATCTTCCGCCTTCTCTCTTATATGATGATATCCTGATCTCAAGTCAATCTTACTAAACACCTCTGCACCAACCAACTGATCCATCAAATTATCGATCCTCGGAAGCGGATACCGATTCTTAATAGTCACCTTGTTCAACTACTGATAATCCAGACACAACCTCAACTACCACCCTTCTGCTTAACCAACAACACTGGAGAACCCCACAAAGAACCACTTGGCCTAATGAACTACTTCTCGAGCAACTCTTCCAACTGTTTCTTCAACTCACCCAATTCTGATGCAGACATTTGATACGGCACAATTGAAATAGGACTCGTTCCTGGCACCAAATCAATTGTAAACTCAACTTCCCTCTCCGGCGGTAAGTTGGTAATGTCGTCTAGGAAAACTTCTGGAAACTCTTGCACTACTGACAAATCGCCAACACCTTTCTCACGACTCTCCTTCAACGAAGAAAACATCATAAACACACTAGCTTCACCATCCAAGGACTTCTTCACATGCTCCGCGGTCAAGAACTTCCCACCTACTTCATCCACTAGTTTAGAGAATGTTACACTCCTGGTTAAACAATTGATGTTAACACCAAAAGTCAACATCCAATCCATTCCAAAAATCACATCCATGTACTTCAACGGCAAGCAAACCAAATCCAACTCAATGTCAACACAACCAAAATTAACGGGATACTTAGCACACACCAAGGAAGTAGTCACCGAGCCATTGGTCGGGGTATCGATACCCATTCTGCGCGACAACGGAGTTACAACCAAGCCCAAACGCTCAACACAACTACTAAAAATAAAAGAATGCGCAGCACCAGTATCAATAATTGCAATCAAAGGATTACTATTGATAAAACACATACCTCATATGAGATTATCCGGCTTCTGCACTTCCTCCACATTCAAAGAAAACACATTACCCGCTGCCTTCTTTGGTTTGGTACACTTAGAACTCAAATGACCCGCTTCACCACAATTGTAACAAGTAATCTCCCTCTTGCACTCATAAGACTTATGACATTTCTGCCCACACATGTAGCAACTATCTCCTTTCTTACAATCATTAGCAAAATGACCCAAAGTACCACACTTAAAGCATTTAACTTCCGCTACATTCAACTTGGAGCCTCCACCAACCTCTTTCTTCTTCCTTTTATCCTTGTTGTACGACTTTCCAAATCCATGGCCCTTTCCTTTCTTGTCATTCACAACTTTGTAGTAACCTGCCTTATCCTTTCCAGCGTCGTCAAACATGCGATACTTGTGCACCAAAGTGTCAAAATCTCTAATCTCATGGAAACAGATGTACTGATAGATATCTGGCCTCAAACCATTCTCAAACTTCACACACTTCGAAACCATAGCATCCTCCGCGTTGATGTAGGGACAAAACCTCGATTGCTCCTCATACTTAGCTTCATACTCAGCCACATATAAGTTCCCTTGCTTCAAGTTTAAGAACTCGACTTCCTTCTTGTTTCTCAACCATATGGCTTCGTTGACCCCTTCAACCATATGGCTTCGTTGACCCCTTCACCAAGGGAAATGTAATCTGCTTGAGTTGTTGAAACAGCTACAACTAATTGTTGATTTGTGTTCCAAGTTACTGCTGTACTGAACAATGTACACAAAAATCCTGACAAATATTTTCTTGTGTCTACATTGCCTTCATAGTCAGCATCCACATACACCTCCAAAGCATCCATTTCTGGTTGTGACCTAATATACTTCATACCACCTTTTAAAGTCTCATTCAAATATCTCATAACCCACTTCAAAGCTTGTGAGTGCACTTGACCCAGATTTTCCATAAACCGACTTATCACACTTATTGCATAGGATAAATTAGGTCTACTACAAACCATGCCATACATGATGCTTCCAACCCCACTTGTATAGGGAGTACCCTCCATATTGCTTTTCTCTTCAATGGATCGAGGACACTGCTTTATTGACAACTTTGTGTGATGACCAAAAGGAGTGCCAACAACCTCAGAATCTTTCATTCTGAAACCCTCCACCACTTTCCTCAAGTAACCTTGCTGAGATAAGAAAAACTCACCTTTGTTTCTGTCCCTTATGATAACCCTACCAAGTATCCTCTTTGCATTACCAAGATCCTTCATCTCAAATTCATCATTCAATCTTTCCATAAGAATATCATCTACATAAAGGAGAAGGTAGAGAATGACTTTCTCATTCCTTCTCATCAAGTAAACACAACTATACCATCCTTTACTAGGAACTCATCAAACCGACGATACCGCTGCCTTGGACTTTGCTTCAACCCATACAAAGATTTCTTCAACAAACATATTTTGTATTATCTTCTACGAAACCTTGTGGTTGTTGCACATAGATAATTTCTTCCAACTCTCCATGTAGAAATGCGATCTTCACATCCATCTGTTCTAACTCAAGGTCATACATGTTAACAATCGCCATAAGTACCCTTATAGAACAATGTTTTACCACCGGTGAAAAGATTTCATTGTAATCAATCCCTTATAGAACAATGTTTGCTACAAGCCTTGCCTTATACCTTGGTGCTTCGACCCCTGGTATACCTTGAAGTAGATAAAATAGTCACAAGGAAGGGGGGGTTTGAATTGTGACCCTTTAAAATTATCCTGAAACTTAAAAGTGCTTCTCAAGTTGTTTACTTGGAATGGTTAAGTTAACTTTCTGAACTCAGAACGTTCTGAAGTTCATACACAAAAACTGATTAACAAAGTAAATGTGTTGGTGTGTGTTGTGTATACAGAAAATAAAGAGTATAGGGAAGAGAGAAAGAACACACAGAAATTTATAGAGGTTCACCCAATGTGGGCTAGTCCTCTCCTCACAATTTTGTGAGAGTTTCCACTATGATGCCTTGAGATAACCTCCCAAGTCCTGCACCTTACAATCTTTGTTCACCTGAACAATTACACTTCTGTATTCTCTAAGCCTCAGCAGGCTTGCACCTTCTTGCTAAGTTACCTACTTAGACTTTTACACCTTTGCTCAAAACTAATACTTTAGTACCCCTAAAGCTAGATGAGACTTTGTTACAATTTGTAAGAGATGTGAATGTTTGAGAATCAAACAGAGGAGGGAGAAGAAGAAGAAGTTATCTGCGAAAGAGATAACAAAGAGTTATTGATTTGCACTAAGGAAACAAAAGCCTTAGAGATTGATCAATTTCACTTGCAAAAGCTTCAAACAAAATCAGAGTTGTTTTCTTGTATGCTTTGCAATGGTGCAAGTTTTGCTAAGGCCTTGATCTCTATTTATAGAGCCATGGGACTCATATAGCCGTTGTAGGGTGTCCAATGGTGTTATGCCATGTGTCCTTGGGTCCCACAAGCTTTAACTTGATAATCTGGGTGAACATTCTGATCTCTGATGAACATCAGAATGTTGTTGCGTTCATGATGATCTTCATCTGGGTTCATCATGTTCTTCATCTGGGTTCATCATATATGAATGAACATATGAAGTTCTGGGCGTGCCATGTGTTTTTTACATGAATTTCTGGGCAATGGCCAAAGTATGAACTTTTCTTCAAACTTCAGAAAGTTCATTTCCCAGATCTGCCTTGGGACTTGGTGCAGGATTGAGTTAGTGGATTCTGCATCTTCATGCCCATGCTTTGAGAGATTGTGTTGTCCTTGTACAGTACCAACTCCCATGCGTGTCTATCTCTGATTGATCAAGATAGATTTGCTTTGCTTTTGCTTTTTGCTTTTCACCTACTGTACTGTTCATAAAGTAAGCATGTGCAGAGCCTGAACATTCTGATCTTCAGAATGTTCCTTTGTTTCACTTAGGATGATTTGTAAGACTACCATTTGATGTAATCAAATCCTAATAGTGAAACAATAATGAAGAGCAGTGAATATAACTCCTAGGATGATGTTTTCCTTTGGAATATTCTTAGTACTTTAATGTTCATAGTCCTTATATGAACATTAAGTATCCTTTTTGACATAATCCTTGTGTATGCCTTTATTGCTTGATTGATCCATGCAGAAGTACTTTCCTTGACATATATTTATGTCACATGTGCCTTGCATGACCTTGATTAATGTTCTTGAGATTCTGGGTTTGTATGGAAGCAACCTTCTGATCTCTAGTGCGAACATTCTGATCTCCGAGCAACATTCTGATCTCTGAGCAACATTCTGATCCAACTTTCTGACCTCAGTGTTAGATCATGAATTCAAATGTACTTTGATTCTTTGAATCTTGGTATGATTTAAACCTTGTTCCTGTCTTAGTAAAACACTCAAGAGCACAAGTTAAATACCAAGGAATTAATCAAAGTCCATTAATTCTTTAATCATAATGGTTTATTATCTTTAAAATTAATTAGGGATTTTGCCTCAACAATCTCCCCCTTTTTGAAGATGATAAACCTATGATTTAGGATTAAGGATTTTGATTATATAAACAGAGATAAACAGAGCTTAGAAAATTTATTTTTAATGCTCCCCCTCATTTTTATAATCTATTATGCTGAGTTTTTAAGAACTTAAAAAGCTCCCCCTCAATTTCATAATGCATTTGCATATAAAAATAAAGATATGCAAGATTGAACCAAAATCAATATCATTCATTAATGTAAACATGAAGTACAGTTACATGAATTATATGGTTCAAAAACAAAAAGAAATTCAAAGCATGTGATCAAGCAAAAGGTGGAGTCACTAAACTCCAATAACTATTGATCACTTAGACCTACTTAGGGCCTAAAACTAAGAAAAACTTAAGACATAAATCCTAAAGCTTCTCCCCCTTTAGTCATCTGCAAAAAGGATAGGGAGGAATAACACAAAGATTCAGGGAGTAGAATCCCCAGAATCAGAAGATGGTTCATCTTCAAAGATGGAGGGGTCATCAAAAACTGGAGGTGAAATAGCCAATCCAGGGGCATGCACCTTGACAGTCCAGTCAGCCAATACACAAGCAATTTTGTGGGTTTTAGTGGAAACCCTTAGTGCTCTTGAAGCTATCTTCTCAGCCCTTGAAGGCTTAGCAGGTGCAGCAGCACCAGAGGCTTCAGCTTTTTCCTTGTTAGCAGACACAAAAGTGTTGAGAGAGTCAAACAAAGCAGACATGTTTGGGAGTTTGTTTGTAGCTTTCATTGGCGGTGGAGGTGGAGTATATGAGGGTATGGTGTTTGGAGTGGGAAGGTTGGAAACCAAGAAGTTGCTTGCACCAGCAACAGATCCCATGGTAGAAGAAGAGAGGTTAACATTCTGAACAGTATGAGCCATTCGTTGAACTTCTTCAGAAGGTAAAGATCCAGAAGCCAAAGGCATTGGATCTGCTGACATATCAGGCTCATTTGAAGCATTTTGATCAATATGTTGATCAGCAAAGAGTTGATTTTGCTCATCACCTTGAGCATTTAGATCAACTGTTTGTGCTTTGCTAGCAGTTGGAGCAATTTCCTCAATGGGAGCAGTTTCTTCAACTTGAATGGGTTCAGCAACTTGAACATTCTGAACTCCTGGTTCAGTAGCAGAAGCTTCAACCTTCTGAACTTCTGGTTCAATAGCTTGTTGAGAGATTTCCTGACCATCTTGAAACACTTCATTGTTGAAGTCAGAATTGAAATCTTCAATGTTGAGGTCAAAGCCAGTTGAAAATTCCATATGCTCATCTTGAGCGTGCTCTTCCCTACTCATGTTGGAAGCCAAAATCTCAGCTATTTCCTGAGTTTCTTCATCAACATTCTGAGTTTTCTTCTCAGTATTTTCTTCAACTCTCTGATTTCCAGCAAGAGAGTTTTCCTTAGCCATCTCAGCAGCTTTTTCACTATTCATGTCGTCCTTTGGAGAGGATGCTTCTTTATCCTTCTGAGCATTCTCTTCAAACACTGATTGACCAATCAGGGAGCAGAACTGTGAGTTTCCTTCTTCCACAATTTCCTTTGCAAGCTCTGCGACTTTGGAGAATATCCCTATAGCAGGTGGAGAGGAGGGTCTGACTTCTTTGTCTTCAGGAGTCTTATCTTTGATTTCTTCCAACTTTCTCTTCTTTGTTGCCTTCTGAACATTCTGACGAGAAGATCTCTTTGTTGAGCCAGATGTTTCAGAGGTTGTGAAGGAAGCCATATTTGTGGTGGTGATGCGTAGTTGACCTAGAGTTTTGGAGGTAAACCTCATGAAGTCAATCTTGCGTGGTTCACCGTCAAGTGGCACTTTTGCCTTCTGGAAGATAGGAGTAAGGTGCATTCCATAGGGTAATCCAGCAACTGTTTGCTTCATGGCCAAGCATGAGTCAATCATGTGTTGAATGATGATGAAACAGAGATTGAGTTTGGTCTTGCTTATGAGGTGGTGGAGGATGCAGAGATCCATATCAGAAACAACATCAAAAGATCCACATTTTGGTACTAGAGTGTGCCTAATCATGTTGTGAAGGATTTTTGGAACATCTACTAGATTTGTGGAGTTAAAGGTGAGATTGTCTTTGGTGTATTTGGCTATGAGTTGTTCTTTACTAACTTTGAGGTCATCAAACCATGAGCAAGAAAATAGTTTGTTACCTTCATTAGGGATTTTCAAAGCTTCAGAGAGAAACTCTTGAGTAACTGTGATTTGTACTCCCTTGACAGAAGAGATGAGAAAGTTCTCATTCTCCTTCTTCTTTTGCTTCACAATCAGATTGGTGTAGAACTCTCTGACCAATCCTTCATAAGTGTGTTCTTGTAGAGACACAAAGTCAGTCCATCCTTGTGGATCTGTGAACTTCTTCAGATTCCATCCTTTTGTCTCCAAGCTTTCAAACTCAAAGTACTTGGATCTGCTCATAGGTCTAAAGGCAATCTTGTCTGCTCTTTGAGTCTTGAAGACAGCAGCTACTTTAGTGATGTCTTTTCCTTTGCCATGCTTTCTTGGGGAAGATTTCTTCTTCACACCAGTCTCAACATTTTCTTCTTCATTCTGAGAAGTAGACTTTCCCTTTGTTGAAGACGCAGACTTCTCTGTAGGCAGAGGCATAGCTTCTTTTGCAATCTCCTTTCTTCTCTTGTAGATTTTTCTTGCGGACTTAACAATCTCAGTGAGAGTTTGTTCAGAATCTTCATCCATTTCTTCAGGAACATCCTCTATTTGTTCCTCATAAGTCTCATCCATTTCCTCATCATCTGAACCAGAGCTTTCTTCTTCAGTGCTTGGTTCTTCCTCCTTTTCTTCTTTAACTATCTTCTCTTCATCTTCAACAGAATTTGTTTCTTCATCAGAGAGAAGATCCATGTGGGTGACTGTTGGTTCCTTTGAAGATTTCTTCATCCTTGTGGAGCGTCTTGTAGGAACAGGTCTCGGTTTGATGATTGGTTGTTTTGAAGATTTTGATTTCGAGGATTTTGGTTCGTCGAAAGCAGGGTAGATAACGTCGGGAAGAACTGTATGAACAGGGGTTTCGTTCAAGGTTGGTTGATCAGAGGTTTGATCAGCAGCGGTGTTTTGTGGTGGTGATAGAGAATGTTGTACTTGAGAATTTTCACCATCAACAAACTTTGAAGTGGTTTTGGTTCTTGCCATTTTTCAGAAAAATGTAAGAAACAGAGTGTTTTTTTTTTTTTTTTGATTTTGAAATTTTTGTGAAGAGTTTAGAGAAGAGAGGTTTGGATTTAGATAGAAGTGAAATAATCAGAAGTGGTTACTGATTATATAGACAAGGCGTGCAGAAAGAAGAAAGGAAATGATAGTAGTTACATTGGGAAAGAGGAAAAATGGAACGGACAAGAGAGAGAAAGGGAAAAAGTAGCCGTTTGTACAAAGAGAAGTGGAAAGGTTGATTTGATAGTTGAGGCTTTACATGGTGGTTAAACCTTAAATATAACTTCTTATAACCAAGCATTAAATGCTCAAAATTATAGAAGGATATTTGGAGAAGGGTATCACAAAATCTTACGCAAGAGATTTCTGACCCAGATATCAGACTTTTGAACGTTCTG
This sequence comes from Medicago lupulina, assembly GCA_958299785.1. Lineage (NCBI taxonomy): Eukaryota > Viridiplantae > Streptophyta > Magnoliopsida > Fabales > Fabaceae > Medicago > Medicago lupulina. The sequence continues at coordinate 20,979,484 of OY283145.1, read as the reverse complement.
ACCTTTCTGAACATTCTGACCTGAGGAACATTCTGAACTCAGGAACATCCTGAACTTAAGAACATTCTGATGAATGTTCTGATTGAGATAGATCTATCTGATTTGCATCAGATGATATCAAGGGGTTTAGTCTAAGGCCCTTAGTGATCTGTAATCAATCTTTATTGGGATTTTTCATGATTAACAATTTTTCTTTAAGAAAATTGAATCTATCCTCAACAAGGGGTTTTGTGAAAATGTCAGCTAGTTGATTTTCAGTGTCAACAAAGCTTAATGCAATATTCTTTTTCTGAACATGGTCTCTAATGAAATGATGCTTTATTTCAATATGCTTAGACCTAGAATGCTGAATAGGATTCTTAGACAGATTAATTGCACTTGTATTATCACAATAAATAGGAACATTTGTGTACCTTAGAGAGTAGTCTTCCAGCTGATTTCTTACCCACAAAATCTGAGAGCAACAGCTAGCTGCAGATACATACTCAGCTTCAGTTGTGGAGAGAGCAATAGTGTTTTGCTTTCTGCAAGACCATCCAATCAATGCTTGTCCTAAGAATTGGCAGGATCCACTTGTGCTCTTCCTCTCAACTTTGTCTCCAGCATAATCAGCATCACAATATGCTACAAGATCAAAACTAGAACCTCTTCTATACCAAAGGCCAAGATCAGTAGTACCTACTAGATACCTAAGAATTCTTTTGACTGCAGTCAAGTGTGATTCTTTTGCACAAGTTTGAAACCTGGCACATAAACCAACTGCAAACACTATGTCTGGTCTGCTAGCAGTTCAAGTATAATAATGATCCTATCATGCCTCTATATTCCTTTTCAGAAACAGACTTTCCACTTTCATCCTTATCTAAACTTGAAGATGGATGCATGGGGGTGACCATGATTTTTGCCTCATTCATTTTATATTTCTTAAGAATGTCTTTGACATATTTTTCTTGACTTATGAAAATTCCATTTGGATGTTGTTTAATTTGTAAACCAAGGAAAAAACCAAGTTCACCCATCATACTCATCTCAAATTCATTTTGCATAAGGTTTGAAAATTCTTCACACATTTTCTCTTTAGTTGCACCAAAGATGATGTCATCAACATACACTTGAACTATAAGTAAGTCAGAGTTATGTGTTTTTCTAAAGAGTGTGGTATCAATTTTTCCTCTTGAAAATCCATTTTCAATTAAAAATGTGCTAAGTCTATCATACCAAGCTCTAGGAGCTTGTTTAAGGCCATAAAGTGCTTTGGTAAGTTTAAAAACATGATTTGGTTTTTCTTTATTTATGAAACCAGGAGGTTGGCTAACATAAACTTCTTCATTTAGAAAACCATTTAAGAATGCACTTTTCACATCCATTTGAAAAAGTTTAATGCTTTTATGAGCAGCATAAGCAAGAAGAATTCTGATGGCTTCTAACCTTGCAACTGGTGCAAAGGTCTCATCATAGTCAATACCTTCTTGTTGGTTATAGCCTTGAGCAACTAACCTTGCTTTGTTTCTGACAACCTTACCTTCTTCATCAAGCTTATTTCTGAACACCCATCTTGTACCAATGATGGTTTTGGCTTGATTATTTGGAACAAGGTTCCAAACTTTGTTTCTTTCGAACTGAGAAAGTTCCTCCTTCATGGCTTCAATCCATGAGTCATCAACAATAGCTTCATTGATTGATTTAGGTTCCATTTGAGAAATCATTGCCATGTTGTTATCTTGAAAGGACATTCTGGTTCTTACACCATCAGTTGTGCTTCCAATGATTTGATCTACAGGATGGTCTCCTACCATTCTCCAACTTCTGGGTGGACTTTGGAAGGTTTGATCCTGAACATTCTGATCATCTTCTTTCTCTACTGTGTTCACAGTATTTATACTGGGAACGTTCTGAAGTGTTGACATCTCAGTGTCTTCACTTTCTTTTGGTTGGGAATATTCATCATATTCATCAAATATGACATGCATACTGATTTCAACTGTCTGGGTTTTTAGATTGTACACTCTATAACCTTTAGAAGTTGTAGAGTATCCTAAAAAGATAGCTTTATCTGATTTAGGATCAAACTTACCCAATTTTTCTTTATTGTTCAGAATGTAGCAATAGCAGCCAAATATGTGAAAATAAGATATGCTAGGTTTAATGTTTTTCCAGAGTTCATATGGGGTTTTGTTAAGAACTTTTCTTATTGAAACTCTATTTAAAATGTAACAAGATGTATTAATGGCTTCTGCCCAAAAGTACTCTTCAACATTTGATTCATTTAACATTGTTCTAGCCATTTCTTGCAAAGTTCTGTTTTTTCTTTCAACAACTCCATTTTGTTGTGGAGTTCTTGCACAAGAGAAGTTATGTTCAATACCATTTTCATCAAAGAATGTTTTGAAGGATGCATTTTCAAATTCTCCTCCATGATCACTCCTTACTGTGATGATATTGGAACCTTTTTCATTTTGAACTCTTTTACAAAAGTTTTGAAAAGCTTCAAAAGATTCATCTTTGTGTTTTAAAAATAGAACCCATGTAAATCTGGAAAAGTCATCAACAATAACAAAGCCATATCTTTTGCCATTTAGACTTGCAGTTTGAACTGGACCAAAGAGATCAATGTGAAGAAGTTCTAAAGGTTTTTGAGTTGAAATAAACTCAATAGTTTTAAAACTGCTTTTTACTTGTTTACCTTTGACACAAGCTTCACAGATCTTGTCCTTTTCAAAGCTAATCTTGGGCAATCCTCTAACTAGATCAAGTTGAGAAAGTTTAGCAATAGTTTTCATGCTTATATGACCAGCCCTCTTGTGCCAGATCCATTTGTCTTTTTCAAGAGACATAAAACAGGATTCAGCAGGCATATCATTTAGTTCTAAAACATATAAATTCTTTTTCCTTGATCCAGAGAAGAATAATTTGTTAGAGGAGGCTTGCCTCACTTCACATATGGTAGGTTTAAAAACAACTTCAAATCCACTATCACACAATTGACTTATGCTAAGTAGATTATGTTTTAAACCTTCTACATACTGAACATTTTCTATTTTAGCAGAGTTAGGTTTACCTATTGTGCCTTTTCCTCTGATCTTACCTTTATCATTGTTTCCAAATGTCACCAGTCCTCCATCCTTCTTTTCAAAGGTTAGAAAACAGTTCCTGTCACCTGTCATGTGCCTAGAACAACCACTATCCAGGTACCATGGTTTTGTTCTTGCACCTTGAAGCAGGACCTACATTTGACAAGATAAAAACTTTAGGTACCCATGTAATGTTGGGTCCTTGAGGGTTAGTTCTTCTAAGAGATCTTTCCTTATTGTAACATTCTGTTTTGTGAACTCAGATTTGTTACAGCAGGAACATATCTTCTTAGCTTTCTCAGCCTTTTGTGAACTTTCTGATCTATTAAGATGAGAACGTTCTGAGCTAAGATTAAACTTACTTTGTCTGATAAGTTTTTTCTTAACATAACATACTGATTCATTATGTCCTAATCTATCACAAAAAGAGCATTTCATTCTCATAATTGGTTTCTTAGGTACAAAGCTTTCAATGATTTTGCTTGGATCTTTAAATCCTAAGCCAGATTTTTTTGCACTTTCATTTTGAGATCCTAAGATGTTTTGAAATGTTTCTGTGGATTTTATAAAACCTGTAAGATCATTCTTTAATGTTTCAACTTCCTTTTTCAAAAGTTTATTCTCCTTTTGTAGTTCAGAAGGTAAAGAGAGAATGCCTTTTTGTTTTCTGTTTAATTCTTTTTGTTTTTCTGACATTTCAAAGTGAGAATCTTGCAAAACTTGTATGGTCTTTCTAGACTCATCATATCTGTTTTGAAGTATTTCTTTTTCTGCTTTTATCTCAGAAAGTTCCTTGATTAAAGAATGACATCTATTAGTTAAAAAATTTGAGTCATATAGGAGACTATCTATCTTACTTTCAAGATCTTTATATAGAGAATCAGTTTTATAGATGATTACCTCTTCCTCATCATCTGACTGAGCCATTAGTCCCATGTCTGCATCTGCATCTTCTTGGGGATCTGATTCTTCTATGTCATCCCAAGTGATCATTGCTCTTTTCTTTGGAGGAGGTTTTCTTTGAATCTTTTTGATGTCAGGACATTCATTTTTGTAGTGTCCAGTCTTGTTGCATCCAAAGCAAGTGACTTGGCTTTTGTCAGCTTCAGTTCTGGTGTTGTTGTTGGTGTTTGGAAACTTCTTTCTGATCTGATTTCTTCTTAACATCATTCTTTGAATTCTTTTAGAGATCAATGCAAGTTCATCTTCAGCTTCCTCTTCATGAATTTCTTCTAGCTCTTGTGGTTCTTGAACATCATCATCAGTTACTGATGGGGTTTGCTGAGATGCTTTTAAGGCAAGTGTTTTTACCTTCTTTACTGGTTTGTCTCCTTGAAGTACAACTTCATGAGCTCTTAGTGAACCAATAAGGTCTTCCAGGTTCATAGACTTTAAATCTTTGGCCTGAGTAATTGCAGTGACCATAGGTCTCCACATACTTGGAAGACATCTCAATATCTTTCTGATTCTCTCATGAGTAGAATATGCCTTACCAAGAGATCTCATTTCATTTACTATTGTAGTAAATCTAGCATACATCTCATCAATGGTTTCATTTTCACTCATTTCAAAGACTTCAAACTTTCTGACTCCAATGTCAATTCTAGTTTCTTTGACATGAGATGTACCTTCATGATGTATTCTCAAAGTATCCCATACCTCTTTAGCATTTTGACATTCATCAACTCTTTCACTTTCTTCCATGGTTAGTGCACATGATAAAAAGAGTCTAGCTTTAGAGTTTAACAATACCTGAGCTTTCTCATCTGTTGACCATGCACTCTTACTTTTGACAGCTCCTTCTTTGTTTGTTGGAACAAAATCTCCATCTGTGATAACTGCCCACATGTCATTGTCTTGAGATCTGAGAAAGAGTTCCATCTTTCCTTTCCAGAAGTAGTAGTTTGATCCATCAAAGAGTGGTGGTCTGTTTGATGATCCTCCTTCAGCTATGTACTTGACTTTAGACATACTTCCTGAATCTTTTCTCTAACACTTGTTTAAGTGTTCAAGCCCTTAGAGCCGGGCTCTGATGCCAATTGAAGTAGATAAAATAGTCACAAGGAAGGGGGGGTTTGAATTGTGACCCTTTAAAATTATCCTGAAACTTAAAAGTGCTTCTCAAGTTGTTTACTTGGAATGGTTAAGTTAACTTTCTGAACTCAGAACGTTCTGAAGTTCATACACAAAAACTGATTAACAAAGTAAATGTGTTGGTGTGTGTTGTGTATACAGAAAATAAAGAGTATAGGGAAGAGAGAAAGAACACACAGAAATTTATAGAGGTTCACCCAATGTGGGCTAGTCCTCTCCTCACAATTTTGTGAGAGTTTCCACTATGATGCCTTGAGATAACCTCCCAAGTCCTGCACCTTACAATCTTTGTTCACCTGAACAATTACACTTCTGTATTCTCTAAGCCTCAGCAGGCTTGCACCTTCTTGCTAAGTTACCTACTTAGACTTTTACACCTTTGCTCAAAACTAATACTTTAGTACCCCTAAAGCTAGATGAGACTTTGTTACAATTTGTAAGAGATGTGAATGTTTGAGAATCCAACAGAGGAGGGAGAAGAAGAAGAAGTTATCTGCGAAAGAGATAACAAAGAGTTATTGATTTGCACTAAGGAAACAAAAGCCTTAGAGATTGATCAATTTCACTTGCAAAAGCTTCAAACAAAATCAGAGTTGTTTTCTTGTATGCTTTGCAATGGTGCAAGTTTTGCTAAGGCCTTGATCTCTATTTATAGAGCCATGGGACTCATATAGCCGTTGTAGGGTGTCCAATGGTGTTATGCCATGTGTCCTTGGGTCCCACAAGCTTTAACTTGAAAATCTGGGTGAACATTCTGATCTCTGATGAACATCAGAATGTTGTTGCGTTCATGATGATCTTCATCTGGGTTCATCATGTTCTTCATCTGGGTTCATCATATATGAATGAACATATGAAGTTCTGGGCGTGCCATGTGTTTTTTACATGAATTTCTGGGCAATGGCCAAAGTATGAACTTTTCTTCAAACTTCAGAAAGTTCATTTCCCGGATCTGCCTTGGGACTTGGTGCAGGATTGAGTTAGTGGATTCTGCATCTTCATGCCCATGCTTTGAGAGATTGTGTTGTCCTTGTACAGTACCAACTCCCATGCGTGTCTATCTCTGATTGATCAAGATAGATTTGCTTTGCTTTTGCTTTTTGCTTTTCACCTACTGTACTGTTCATAAAGTAAGCATGTGCAGAGCCTGAACATTCTGATCTTCAGAATGTTCCTTTGTTTCACTTAGGATGATTTGTAAGACTACCATTTGATGTAATCAAATCCTAATAGTGAAACAATAATGAAGAGCAGTGAATATAACTCCTAGGATGATGTTTTCCTTTGGAATATTCTTAGTACTTTAATGTTCATAGTCCTTATATGAACATTAAGTATCCTTTTTGACATAATCCTTGTGTATGCCTTTATTGCTTGATTGATCCATGCAGAAGTACTTTCCTTGACATATATTTATGTCACATGTGCCTTGCATGACCTTGATTAATGTTCTTGAGATTCTGGGTTTGTATGGAAGCAACCTTCTGATCTCTAGTGCGAACATTCTGATCTCCGAGCAACATTCTGATCTCTGAGCAACATTCTGATCCAACTTTCTGACCTCAGTGTTAGATCATGAATTCAAATGTACTTTGATTCTTTGAATCTTGGTATGATTTAAACCTTGTTCCTGTCTTAGTAAAACACTCAAGAGCACAAGTTAAATACCAAGGAATTAATCAAAGTCCATTAATTCTTTAATCATAATGGTTTATTATCTTTAAAATTAATTAGGGATTTTGCCTCAACATACCTTCTTTCTTCTTGAACACCAACTAGCTTCCCACTACCCTCTGATTCTTAGGTAATTAAACAAGTTTCCAAGTTTGGTTCTTTTCCATTTCCTCATTCATTGCCTTCACTCAGTCCTTGCTTTCGTTGTTTTCTAATGCTTCTCTGAAGTTCTTTGGTTCCGATTCTTGCAATTCTTCAGTTGCATTCAAAGCATAACATATGAGGTGGATAAACTTGTCTCCTTCGCCTATCTCTTGCTAGCTGATAGTCAAGATTACGTATTTATTGGACTTCACTCTCATCAGGTACTAGAGTCTGATCCTCCCCTTCCCTTTCATTAGTGGTAGGCTCTACCTCAAATTGAATTTTATGTACCCCCGTTTCTGAGCTTGTTTACAGGTCTTTGCACTTCATCCCCATACGGGTCTCATCAAAAGTTACATCCCTTCTTATAATAAATTTTGATCCTCCAGGTTCCATGATGGACTTTTAGCAAGTGTACTAAAAATGCATCGAAGTAATAAAATAAGTTCGTATCCACGAGGACTGTGTTCATCTCAATTTGGCAATAAAGTAAATATTTAGGATGTATAAATTATTTTGTAAAAGTATATTTGATTTGATTGCATAAAATGAAATAACAGAAAATAAAGATTCGGTTAGAAAATATAGAGAGATAAGATCAGGTCTTTCGAATCATCTATGTTCCCCTAATTGGTATACTGCACCCTATTCTTATGAATGATTTTCTAGTTCCACGATAGTTAACAAAATAGTCCTAATCAATCCCTTGAGTTATGACCCTCTTCTCAAATTACAACCCTTAATTCCTTAGGTGGTATAATAATCTTTAAAGGTTTAAGCACGTTAACCTAATATCATTAACAAACGATTATCCATTCCTAGACTTACCATGTTTATTAGAACAATTCAATTCTATCTAAGTTGAAAGTTATGGTCAATAGTCATTCATTCTCATTAAATCATGTTTATATGTGATCAGGATATAAAAAACATTAAGAAAAATTTAATTAAATAAAAACTAGATTGTCGTTGACAATAAATAGAGTTTCACAGCAACATGGATCAATTAGGGTTACAAAGAATCTTATCAGACATGATCTTTAAGAGATTTAGCTACTCATAATTGAGTTTACAAATAGCATAATCAATATAGGAATTAAAACATACATGAGCTGATAATAGGATGAAGAAATCGCCCTCATAGCCGTCTCTGGATGTCAAAATCGCACTTTTCTCTCCAAGATTCGTCACCCTTATGTTTGGAACTGACTTCAGCTTAAATAGGCAAGTCTGACTGCGCCCAAAATCGCGCCACGGTTGTAGAAATCGCACCACGATTGCTTTGAAACCCTAGAATCCTTCCAGATCCTTCAGCAAAATCGCACCACGCCACATAAAATCGTACCACGATTTCAGTGGCAGAACCAAACCTTCATTCTGGTCACAAAATTATGGCACACCACAGAAAATCACGCCACGATTCCTTCCTTACAGCACCACTAGATTTTCTTTTCACACCTCTGGATACCTTATATTGCCTCAGAACTTGGGAACAGAATTCCTCCCATTTGTAAGTCTTCTAACACTTCTTGAATCTTCATTTTATTCTTTATTCTTGTATTTCCAAGGTCTTGACAATTTTTGAGTATTTCTTGCTTTTCTTGTTGTTTATGCTTGCTTGTGAACTCATAATATCATGAACATAACACTAAAAATAGCGAATGACTGACTGTCATCACAACCCCACACTTGAACCATTCCTTCTCCTCAAGGAATTTACTTGTAAAATTGACAATCGACAGTAAAATAACAATTACCTGATGAAGCGATAGTACCCAAAAGTTCATCTCCCTACTAGCTAAAGTTGAGCTAGTTTGACTTCTTTGCTTCCACCAAATCACAACTCCACGCAATAATATGATAAGGGTTCACACTTAATCAACATGCATGTCTACATATTACCATACGCTTGAAAAGTTTCTAAACGTCAATCAAAATCAATGTCATTACACACTTTGAGGTCTTTCAAGGTTATAACGGGGCTTAGGTAAAGGTGGGATATTTTTTGGATAAGTAGGCTACGCAAAATTTGAGTTAGGCACTTCTACAGAAATTAAAGCGTGGAAACAATCCCTTCATTCACCCTTTGAAACAAACAATTGTAAAGGTACTAGAGAATACTTGTAACCATTGGGACAATTGAGTTTAAAGTTACTCGGATTTTTCATTGTTTGTCGCTTTTTGATTTTTTTTATACACCATTTTTGTGTGTATTTTTCATGATAATGTTCTTTGTTCAGTAGTACCCCCACCCGACACTTAGTTGGTTGCAAATTCCAATAGCAACCCCAAACTTATTGTTTAACAACACCCTACTTAGCCTAACTCAAATATAAATTTTTGGGTCAATCCCTAAAAGTCTATAGGCTCAATATGTAGTTGCATGGAACACTCTATATAAGTAAATTGAAAAAATAAAATTTGGCCATGAACCTTATAGTGTTAGATTTCTGGGAGTTGTGACTACCTATCTTTAAATGTCGTACTCTTCGCGTTTGAATCACAAGTCACTCCTCCTTTTGAACTTTTGGAATACCACTTGAACAACCATTTGTTACTAAACTGGAAAAAGTCAATAAAACAAACAAATTCATCAATAATAAACAAGTTCAAGAACAATTACATAAACGGGGGGTACAACCGAGTTAAACCAAAATGAAAATTAAAGACAAATTGTTTGACTCAACAATAGAAATAAAATACTGAAAATAAAGACATAATAAAAAGGATGGGTTGCCTCCCACCAAGCGCTTTTCTTTTACGTCATTAAGCTTGACGCATCAACCATTGTTAGGGTGAAAAATATGATAGAAAGAATATATCATCCTTCTTCTTCCTCTTGTTTGGTAGGAATTCCATGAATTTGGTGATGAGTCAATAATTAGTTAATTTAATATAATATTTAGTTTCGTTTTAATTAGATTTAAGTTTATTTTATTTTAAGATTATTTCCTTTTAGATTGCCTATTATTATATTTCAGGAATGAATATTTGATGGATTGAGTCATGGAGCAAAAGAAAGGGATTTGGAGCTGATTCGGAGCAAAAATACGAATATTCGGAGACAAAAATATATCTCCCCCAAGTCAGAAGCTTGGCACGGACCGTGCCAAATGTGGCACGGCCATGCCACCTCCCAGGATTGCCTTTTGCTGCTTTTGCTTCTCGTACAAGCTACCTACTAGTTTATTTCTGACCAAAAAGCCCATAGTTTCTTATGGAACATTCTAGTGATGTATTTCTTAGGGCTTAAGGAATTGTAAACTATAAATAGAGTAGCTAGCCATCACAAATAGTCATATTTTATTCTTGGAATTCAATAAAGTGACAATTGTCTTTCTTTATAAAAGTTCTTTTATTTTCTTGTTATTTACTTTATGTTCTTTCTCTTCTTCTCTATGTCTACTATGATCATGAGTGAGTAGACTTCTCTTGTTTTGGGATTGTTGGATAAGTCTAATGACATAATCCTAATCAAACCAATCTTTATTCTTAAATCTTATGTAACCCTAGTTTCTAATCTAAATTCACCATTTTAACATGAATTAATCATTATCAAACTGTAGAAGCGAGAGCAGAGGGTTTGATAATTATTAAATTATTATCTCAAATATCAAAACATAAAGCGAAAGCGGAGTCTTGATATTGGAACAAGTGAATTTAGACAAAGATTGTAAAGGCAGTGAAATAGTCTTTGAAATCTTTGGACATTAGTAGTTTCAAATCCTTAAAAGCTTCTTCTAGTAATCAAATTACTGAAATAGGTTTGATTGCTAGAAGAAAACTCTCACTGGACTGAAAGGAAAAGTGAGGGTCTAAAGGGAAACCGGTCATTAGAAACGAAGTCTAACATAAGGTTCTAGGTTTAAAGTTTCGGTTTGTGAAGGGTTTGTCGTTATGATGAACCAATAATCCGAAGGCTCTCTTTTATTATTATTTTCTCTCCCAACCTTTTGAAAACCCTAATTTGCAACTTTTCTCTTCTAATCATAAATTTAAGTTGATTGAATTGAACAACTCCCTGGCGGAACGATACTCTTTTATTACTACTACGATAAGATCGTGCACTTGCAGTTTTATCCCATCAAGTTTTTGACGCCGCTGTCGGGGAGTTAACTAATTTGATTAACTTTTTCTTTGTGATTAGAATTATTTTATTTTTTTACTTTTTTTTCCTAATTTCTCTTTTCTTCTTCCTCTCTCTTCTTTTGTCAACGTTAACTTCTTGGGTTCTTACTCTTGTATGCGAAGAAACAGAAATCTTGTGGAACCTATTCCCGAGATAGAAAGATATTTGCATACAAGACAAAGAGTAGCACAAAATAATAACGCTATGGCTTAATGTACTTGTCATCGCGATTTTCGGGTCTCAAGTCATTATTTAGGCTTGAACCTTTCAATCATTGATGTCTCTATTTTTTGGGGAAGGGTAAAATTGAGAAAACCCTTAGAAATCCTAAGTTCGGGGCAATTTTCGCTACGGGAAGGTGTTAGGCACCCGTAACGACTATAGTACTCTATAGGAGCCGTTTTTCTTGACCTATGTTTACGCTTTACTTTTAATGCTATTTATTGGAAAAAAAAATTGTTTTTATGAATGAGGGAGAAGAAATGTTTGGATTTATTTTTTATTGGACTTGGAGAGGTTTTGACCTCTTGCCTACATACCCTTTTAAGGGATCAAACTCCATGTAGTTCTCTTCCAGAAAAGATTTTTGTGGGTTAGTTTGTTTTTAATTTTGAAAATGGTTTTGAAGAAGAGAAAAGGGGCCTTAAAGGCATGAGATTGAAAAAAGTGAGGTTGTTTCAATTATTAAAGAAAAAGGTTAAAGTTGGCATTTAAGATTCATTTGCATTTTGATTAAGAAAATAAAAGGAAAAAATGTTGTGGAGTTTTGACTCCAAGATTATTATGAAAAGATTTGAGTGAGGAATTATTTGTTTTGTTTTCCTTGAAAAAATGAATATTTTCTAAGTATCGCGTCTCCTAAACATACATCTAAAACGGTAAACATACAACGTGTGTGTGTGTCGGTGCTTGTGTCGGTGTACATCACTATAGTGTCCATTGTCCTTTACATTTGGCCCTAGTTTACATGCTATGGTCTTGCAAGAAATTTAAAGGAATCAAAACTACCCTAAAATATTACATAGAAATTGCATAAAAGAGTTAAAGAAAGGAAAGAAAATGATGCAATGCTTGCACTATGGAAGAAACATGAATCAAAATGGTTAGTAGACAAAATATAGAATGGTGGAGAGATAGGCAAGGAATGAGGAGTAAAATGGCGAGAAACACTTAGTAAAAACACAACACATAGCGAAAATGATAGCAAAATGTGATGAAAGAAAGTGCAAAACCTAAATGCAAAACTCATCTAACACATGACCTAACATATCCATCTTAGCATGATTTTAGAGACTCATTTCAAGCATAGGAATGTGAATCACAAGGCAATTTTAGGCACAAAGTTATCACACATGCATATTACAACTTTTGAACCATTCGAGTTACTTGCAACACAAGAAATCAAGATCCAAACACTCAAACAGTAATAATGGCATAGAATCATGAACAAAAACTATCACAAAATCATACGACAAACATTGAGATCATGTGGCGTTGAATTGGCACAAAAACCATGCAAGAAATTTCACAAAGGTGCTCAAGAACACAAATCAAACGAGAAAACTCTAACACATATTTTTATCAATCAAAAAAATGTGAAATATACCATAAAGCAGTCAAAAATATATCGTGAATCCTATAGAAAAAAATTCTAGATAATTGCAAGAAAATTATAGCATGCCAGAGGTTCAAATAGCAAGAAAGTGAGTGCAATTAGCAAGAACTTCAGGAAAACTCTTAAGGAATGTAACACCCCGTTTTCCTAGCATAAAAATTTCTTACAAAAAAATCAGAGTTTTTAACATAAACGGAATGTCACACTTCTTTTCAAAAATCGTAAAAGGAATAAATAACTATCTATCCTTTAAAATTCAATAACAAAATCTTTAATACTTCGCAGCGGAATTTATCAAGTAACTAAAACAGTCTTTGGCACGAAGGCCTCTTCATACATGTCTCATAAAAATCCAATCTAAAGACATGGTCATAAATTTTCAAAAGCAATACGTAAGGAATAGAAAAGCAATAACAAAGTTCCCCATCCCGTTACGTATCAGAGCACCTAGACACGTGAGGAGTCCACTCACATCAACAGCTAGTCCTGGGAATCTGCACTTGCCCACAAGGCGGCAATTCCAACAGAAGGGGTGAGATTTCACAAAACAATAATATTAAGCATATAATTCATTAATTATATTTAACAACGTAAATAACTTCCTCTATTAGTAATAATAATCCTTCATGTAATAATTCTTAATAACTCAACCAACTTCTAATTATCATTTACTTCATATTCATCACATTATAAAGATCATCATATAACACATAATAACCAAATCATAACCAACATAGATCATCACATCTTAGTTCATATACAACATAACAACATCATTAATTCGTAATAACATTTCTCCACCAAGCATCTCATTAGCAACTCATAATAGAAGACAACTTAGCAACTATACGTAACATCATCAATTCATAATAATACTTATTCATCAAACATCTCATTATCAATTCATGAATAAAAGACAACTATCAACTTAACATAAACATCATCAAGTACACTTAACAACTCATAGATATCATCATGTAATCATCATCACTAATAAATTTAAAACAACTCAATGTAATCATCATCTCACTATAATAATCAACATCGTAAACAACATTATAACATTATAATTAGTATCATATACAACATCATAACAACATAACAATATCATAATCAATATCTTAAACAACATAGCAACATAACAATATCATAATCAATATAGCAACATCTTAGTCAACGTCATATAATTCACATCATAAACATCGTATAATCTTCATAGGTACTTTTTTAACAACACATGGGTAGAAAACAACTCGACAACTCATAGAGGATAATTCATCAACAACTTAACAACTCATGGATGATAATTCATCAACAACGACTTTGACTCGACAAATGCGACAATGCAACTTAGACACTTATATGCATGTGGTACCAATCTTCATCATAAGTATTAATATACTTTAATCGTGCGGAGGACAAAGCTCCTAATAATCGTGCGGAGGACAAAGCTCCTATCATGGTGAGGACAAAGCTCAATGAATGCTAATGCATGGACTCTATCAACAAGACACCTTAATCAACTTATCACTTATACATCCAATAATTTGGAGTTCATCATCAACTTATTCATACTCATGCAACTTAGTTAAATAACAATTGCAGCATAATCAAATCACATCAAGCTTACTAACAATTCATTTCAACAACATCTTGATCATTCAATAATATTTCGAGTAATGCATTTAATCATTAAATCACATTACAAACAACTTAGCAGTTCATAACAGCAACAGAAACAGCACAAGCAATTCACAACATAACAATATTAATGTGAAGCATCAACAACTTAAACATCATACATCTTCCACATAAGGCATATAAATATTTCACATAACCAATAACAGCAACATAGGCGACACGTAAACATCTCAAGATATAACAATATCAAATGATAATCAACAACAACTTAAACATCATATATAATTCACATAATGCATATACAAATATATTGCATTACTATCAACACTAAATCATATCATAATAGCTTCACAGATCATCAATAATATTATATTCAACCCACATTCCTACTGTAACACCAAATCATATTATTATACTCTTAAACACCTTAATTGAACTCATAGAACTTCTAGTTTTGAGGGTTGGTATTATCCCATAAGTTTTGGATTAACTTAGAAATGGTTATGCTGAATTTTCATAAGATTTCACTGTGACCTACGTGCAGTAATTTGACCATAACTCAAGTTCTATAAATCGTTTTGACGTCAGACCAATGGCATTAGGAATCTAACACCCATACCTACAATTTTTGTGTTTACACCTAAGACCAATTATGTACCAATCAATACCAGTTTTCATTTCAAATTCGAACAAAGTTGTGCTGAAATTCATAAAAATTTACTAAGACCTCCTTGAAGTATTTTCATCATATCTCAAACACCAAAAACCATTTTCATGTCAAACCAAAGCCACTGGAAAGCTAACATAATTATCTACAACTTTCATGTTTACACCAAAGGCAAATTCAAAACAGAAATGTGTGAAAAAGACGCAAGAACGCGAAATAGAGAATGCTGTCAAAGTGCATCTCGCGAGGCGAGTAAGTGTACTCGCTGTGGCGAGTTGCGACGGACAAATCTACGGGAACAGACCAGTTTTCACTCCAAAAGCCCCAATTTCATCAACCCAAATCCCAAATTTGATAGGAAACTCAACCTATGTTTATTCTACAGCCTGAACTTCAATTCTTAACACAATTTCGATGGTTTCTACACTTTTCAATTCAAAAAAATCAATAATCAAAACCTAATCCCAATTATCCAACCTAAGAACAACAACATGTTAAATCACAAATTCAGAATCATAGGCTTAAGAAGATTGAATGTTAGTCCCACCCTTACCTTAAAGAATGAAAATCGCAGCCTCTAGGTCTTCTCCCTCTTCTCTTGGCTTTTTCCTCCTTTTTTCCAAAAACAGTCGTACGTGCAATTGTTTTTCTAAAACTAGGTTTTCTCTCCTTTTTATAAAAATCTTAACCTACTTATTTTTCTCTTAAATCCCAATCTTAATATTCTATCCCAATATATATATATATATATATATATATTTCCATAACAAATCATTTATACTTCTATAACAAATGACATATATTTCTATAACAAATCATATATATTTCTATAACAAATCATATATATTTATACAACAAATAACATTTATATTTCTAAATCAAATAGTATATATATTATACTAATAAATACCAACATATAACATATCAAAATATCACTCATCAAAATAAATCATATAAATCACACAAATCATATAAGTATATTCTAAACTCATTAAAATAATCAAATAATTAGAGAGGGCGTTACAAGGAAACCTAAAAAGCCCAATGGACCCCGGTCCAACCCACATGCTGGTGGATCCGGATCTCCTGAACGCCTCAGAGACGTTGGATTGATCCAGATCCACTAAACCTAGATCAAACGGCCTGTAACGTGCGAGAATGGGTCGGGTTTGAACCGACCCGGTTTGCAAGTTTATATAAAAGGATTATGAACCGGTTCCACTCATTTTTTTCCCCTTTCTCTTTCTTCCTTCCGTCTTCTCTCTTTCTCTCTTCGTTCCTCTTTGAAAACCCTAACCCTAGTTCATGTATACCTACCCAGAATTTCGAGAGACATGGTTCAATCACTTCCTTTCATGGTTCTAAGCACGAATCTATCGTTGGAAATCACATGTACTCACTGAATCAACGCGGATCTTGAGTTTTCTTTTCGGGTTCCGAACGGTTTTGGTTTGATTTTCTTTGATTCAAATCCTTTTCTTGATGAAATCCCTACGGATTCATACGGTTTACAACCGTTTTTACACGTTGTAAACCATAGAATCCTTTTACGTTTTCTGGAAAATTTTAGGGTTTCATGTTTCTTGTACCAAATTCGTTTGAAACTCGCGGATCTATGTTGATTCAGATTCGTTAATGTTCTATGAGTGTGAAGAGGTAAGTTTTTTTTATTTTCACCTGTGTTTTATTCGGAGATTTGGATGAGAATCTTCAGAACTCTTTGATTTGATTCTGTTTTTGCTGGTTCTTGCTTGAAATCCGGAAATAAACCGGTGATTTTCCTTTCTTCTTCCTCGCCGGTTCAAAACCCTTGAAATTCTTTCACTCTTCTTCTCGAACTCGTCTCTGTGATCGTATCAAATTCGTTGCCTCTGGTGACGAATTTGGTGCTTGAATTGCAGAGGACGGGGCTCAATGATGATGATTCAACTTTGGATCACTGAGAGCCGCCATGGATTCCATGGATTTAGCTTGAATTTGCTTCTGGAAATAGCTTGGGTTCATGAAAAATCTTCAATTTTCTGAGTTTGTTATGATTTTTGATCTAACTGAATGGAGAGAGAAAGCTTTTTTGTGTTTGTGATGTGGCATTCAATCTCTGGACCTCTGAAAAGTTGCACAGTGGCGTGGCCTTATATAGGCTGCCATGTGGCCTCTGAACCAATGGGAACTTGACACCTGGACTTGGACTGGCCTGCGTGGCGCCTTGGACTAATCTGCAAATTAGAAAGAAAATGGGACTATTTTACAATTAAACAAGAATTGGACTATTTTGAAAATTAAGAGAATTGGGACTGTTTTCGAAAACAATAAACTGAAATTGGACTGTTTTGAAATTAAAATTGGACTCATTTGCAATTAAAACAAATTTTGGACTTATTTGTAAAAAAGTAAAAATAGAATAAAAAATGGTAAAAAACGTAATTTGGAAAAAACGTAAAGTGAAACAGTTAAAAAATGCCAAAACGGACTAAAACGAACAAACTACTAAAATGAGGTATTTCAAAATACCTCTCTGTCAAAAAATTGTTTGATGTGAAAAGACCAAAATGCCCCTAGGGACTAAAACGACTCAGACTGACTCAAACTGACTCAGACTGACTCAGATGCAAAACTAAGATGATTTTTGTACAAAATTTGATTAATGATTCATGCAGACAAGTTGAAAAGACTCAGGGACAAATTGTAGGGACTAAAATGGGTTCCTTTGTAGGAAATGACCAAAATACCCTTTTGTATGATTTTATGCAAAAAAATTGGAAGAAAATGTGCAATAGTTTTAGAAACTTTCTTTGAGGACTTGTAGTGCAAGAAAACATTTTGGATGGTTTTAAATGCAAGAAAATTAGAGACGGAAGCAGTAAAATGTGCGGTTGAAACACAGTAGACAACTGTAAAATAGACATAGTGAATTTGAAATAATCAGAAACAAAAAGGAGTTTGAACGAGTGTTTTTAGGTCCAAAATGAGGGTATGACAGTACTCTCAAAGAGTATGTCACTCCTTCAACGGAAGAGCCACAAGCTATTATTGTGCACCCAACAGCTGAGGATGACAATTTCGAGATCAAGCCTGCACTTTTTAACTTGGTGTAGCAAAACTAATTCTCTGGATCCCCCATTGAGGATCCAAACCTAGACATTTCTACCTTCCTAAGACTTAGTGGCACCCTAAAAGAGAACCAAGAAGCCGTAAGACTTCATCTCTTTCCCTTTTCCTTAAGGGATAGAGCTAGCGCTCTGTTCCATTCTCTAGAGGTTGGTTCCGTCACCTCATGGGATCAAATGCGACGAACATTCCTTGCCCGATTCTTTCCCCCTTCTAAAACTGCCAAACTAAGGGACCAAATCACACGGTTCAACCAAAAAGATGGGGAGTCTCTACATGAGCATGGGAGCGTTTCAAAGAAATGCTCAGAATTTGTCCCCACCATGGTTTAGAAAAGTGGCTCATAGTCCACACTTTTTATAATGGCTTATCTTATACCATAAAAATGACTGTTGATGAACCTGCAGGTGGAGCTCTAATGAACAAGAACTATACGGAGGATTATGCTTTGATTGAGGACATGGCCCAGAATCACTACCAATGGACCAATGAGAGAGCCTTAACAGCTCCTACTCCCTCTAAGAAAGAGGCAGGTATGTACGAAGTCTCTAACTATGATCATCTTGCTGCTAAGGTTGATGCACTAACCCAAAAAATTGAAAAAATGAATGATAGTGTTGTTACTCCTACTTTTGTATCTCCTCCTTGTGAAATATGTGGTGTATTCGGTCATATTGGTGTTGATTGTAAGCTAGGTAGTGTTATTGATAGTGTTGAGCAAATAAACTATGCTCAATACAACCAAGGAATTAGGCAAAATCAAAACTTTTACAAAAACCCTCAAAATTCCTATGGACAAGTAGCACCACCCGGATATACAAACAACCAGAGAACCCCTCAAAAATCTGGTTTGGAAATTTTAATGGAAAGTTATGTCATGAATCAATCTAAACAGCTTCAAGAACTCAAAACCCAAACCGGATTTCTGAATGATTCTCTAACCAAACTTAATGCCAAGGTAGACTCTTTTGCGGAAGCTTTGACTCGAATGCCTCTATATTCTGAGTTTATCAAGAAAAAATTTTCAAAGAAAAGGAATATAGAGCATAATGAGACAATAGCTTTGACTAGGGAAAGTAGTGCAATCATCAAGAAGCTTCCTCCAAAGCTTGGGGTCCAGGTAGTTTCTCTATACCTTGTGTGATTGGAAGTGAGGCCATTGATAAGGCCATGTGTGATTTAGGATCTAGTGTTAGTTTGTTACCCTTGTCCCTCTTCAAGAGGATCGGTATAGGTGAATTGAAACCTACCAAAGCAACCTTAAGACTAGCTAATGGAACCACTATCCACCCTGTTGGATTCATTGAGGACATACCTGTCGAGGTAGGAGGGATATATATCCCAACTGATTTCGTAGTTTTAGATATGGATGAAGATGACCAGGTACCTATCCTTCTAGGGAGGCCCTTTCTCGCTACTACAAGGGCTAGTATTGATGTTAAAGGCGGGAGGATTGCCTTTGAGACGATAGGTTTTGGATTAGAAATTGATGCCCAGGAACCATTCTATTTTCCTCGCTGCATGATTGATGATCATAATGTGCGAGAACGTTCTTTAACGTCATCTACACAACATGATCTTTTTGATTCGTTTTAATAATGTTTCTAATCGTCAAGCTAATGACCTTAAAAGTGCGCTTCGTGGGAGGCAACCCACACATTTAATTTCTTTTGTTTTGTTTTTTCGTTGTTTTAAGTTATTTTGCAGGTAATTGTTCAAGTATGATTCATAAAAATGAGAAAAAATTGAGCCTCAGATGTCCAGAAGGTTGGCACGGTCCGTGCCAAAAGTGGCACGGCCGTGCCACATTACACCCAGCCAAACCACACACTTACAGAAGGTTTGCATGGCCCGCGCCAATATTGGCACGACTGTGCGCAATATCTACCTCCATTTTACCAAAAAAATTTATCTTCTTCCCTCATTCTACCACACAAACATCTCTCCTCATTCAAACTTCTCTTTAATACCTCCATGACCAAAATCCTTCAGACCTTCATATCTCCCTCAAAACTAAACCAATTCACCAAATTTCTTCACCAAAACAATTCCAAACATCATCCCAAACAAAACCCACCACTCAAAAACAAATTTCATCCACCCAAACCCCAAATTCCCTAATTCGAATTCCTTCATAACCTAACCCAAAATCCAAAAATTCTTCCCCAATCTCCATAACCCAACTCAAAAACCTTACTTAAACCTTAACCCCATACCAAAACCAACCTATGTGGGGGTTTGAAAATTTCACCTATGAATTTTTAAGCTCAATTTCTTTTACAATAGATAGGTTGAAATCGGAGAACCCCGATCATAGAGTCTCTTTTCGGCTCTTAAACATTGATTACGAGATGTCATTAGAAAACTTTTGCACTGAAATGGGCTTCACAAATGTGGGGTTCATACATGACTCTTTTGATTATAGTTTAAGGCATGTAGATTACAACCCAGCTGCCTTTTGGAAACGTATCACTGGTTTAGAAAAATACAATTCCTGTTACAATAAGGCTAGTAAAATTCACAACCCTGTTCTTAGATATCTTAAAAGGGTTATGGCCTACACAATCAGGGGTAGGAAAGAAGTAGGACCAACTAGGACAGATGAGATATTTAAGTTGTGGGCTATATGACCATCCTATGAATACCTGCTACTATTTGCTTGATCATCTCTCCTCTGATGGTAAAAAGAAGGCTAATGAAAAAGGCGACATAGTGGTAGGTGGAATCATTACCTACATTGCTAGAAGGTTTGGAGTGGGAGAGAACAAGGGAATCAATAAGATTGAGGGTAACAACAGGCTTGATTTAGACACCTTAATTGCCATGTTTATGATTAAACCTCAGCCCGACCAACTAACTTTTGAGTTGAAACTGAGCGCACCTCATATTTTATTTGTTCTTCTTAACCCACCTCGAACTGACCCCGAGGTGGAAGAAAATTTTCTCTATTTTGGTGTTGATCAACAGGTACAAGAAGACCATGGTATAGACTATGTTGGGCACCATGAACATGAAGCCAAGGAGCAAGTTGATGAAGAAAAATGGGAATGGATGCAAACAGAGATTCAGAGGATAAGCACCGAACAAGAAAGGCAAGGTGTTGAAATGACCGGGCTACGAAACAATGTCCTAAGGGGCAATCGCACAATTGATGAAAACAATCAAATGCTCTGAAACATGATGCAACACTTTCACCTCTAAGGTCCCCCTTATCGACCCCAATGATAATGTGAGCTTTCCTCTTCCTCTCTTCCCTTATCTCTTCTCACTTTCTCTTCCTACTCCTACTACTTCTACTTCTACTTCTCCTTCTTCCCCTTTCTTTCCATTTATTTTCTAGTTTTCTTGAATCATTGAGGACAATGCTTCTCCCAAGTGTGTGTGTGGGGGGGGGGGGGGGGGGGCTAATAAAGTGTCTTGAGTCGTAGTGTTCCAAACTCCCTTGAACTTTATTCTTTTGTTATGTTTAATTGCGAAAGGCAAGATTAACTAGCTTGTTTTTATTGGAAATTATGACATAAATTTTTGTTGTCTCCTCTAAATTGGTTGTTTCTTGTACACGAAAGTGAATTATTGTGTTTTAAGTTTTCTCGATATGCCCACATCTTGTTTTATTATGAATAATTCTCCAATGAGAAAAGCACAAGTTGCATCCCTTGAGCAATTGTATGAATAGGTATTTTAAGGAGCACGTTCAAATTTTAGTGGTACATTAACCCTTAAAAGTCTTCAAAGTAAAAGTAGTATAAGTTTGTGTGGGAATTAATTAATTAAATTGAAGAAGGACAGAAGAAGTTATATCTCTTAAAATAGGACATCACTAACTCTGGGGGGAAAGGGTACCCGCTCGCTGACTTCCCATGAGAAAATGATGTTTTGAACAAATCAAAAATGGCTTCTAAAATCCTTCTAAAAAATGGCATCTAAAATTATTACCCAAAGTAAATAAAGCAAATAATTGCTTTCCTTAAAGTGAGGATGGCACCCTTAACAACCAACACATTGTTCACAGATGCAATGGTGTATCGAGGGCAATCTCTTTAGTAGCGTCTGCCCCCATCCCCGAATGTTACAATTAAATATGCCACAATAATAAAAATTACCATCTCTCTTATATGAAATGAAGAAAGAACTTTTCTCGGTTAGTTTAGTGTTAAGGTTAGAACATGTTTCCTCATAATATCTCTTTATACAGGAGCAAGAACTTGATTGTTGGGTTGAATAAAGATTACAAGAAATGCTTGAGTTTGTGATTAATGTACGCTTGAAATAAAAGCCTTTGAGGAGACACGAGTTTTACTTGAATTGTCATATGTAATCTTGTTTTATGCTGCTATGTCTATGCCTTTCGCTTGAAGACAAGCAAAGATTCAAGTGTGGGGGAGTTTGATGAGTCAATAATTAGTTAATTTAATATAATATTTAGTTTAGGTTTAATTAGATTTAAGTTTATTTTATTTTAATATTATTTCCTTTTAGATCTATTTTACTTTAGATTGCATATTATTATATTTCGGGAATGAATATTTGATGGATTGAGTCTTGGAGCAAAAGAAAGGGATTTGGAGCTGATTCGGAGCAAAAATACGAAGATTCGGAGACAAAAATATATCTCCCCCAAGTCAGAAGCTTGGCACGGCCCGTGCCAAATGTGGCACGGCCGTGCCACCTCCCAGGATTGTTTTTTGCTGCTTTTGCTTCTC
The DNA here is from genome assembly GCA_958299785.1 of Medicago lupulina. NCBI lineage: Eukaryota > Viridiplantae > Streptophyta > Magnoliopsida > Fabales > Fabaceae > Medicago > Medicago lupulina. The sequence continues at coordinate 20,956,638 of OY283145.1, read as the reverse complement.
GTACAAGCTACCTACTAGTTTATTTCTCACCAAAAAGCCCATAGTTTCTTATGGAAGATTCTAGTGATGTACTTCTTAGGGCTTAAGGAATTGTAAACTATAAATAGATTAGCTAGCCATCACAAATATTCATCTTTTATTCTTGGAATTCAATAAAGTGACAATTGTCTTTCTTTATAAAAGTTTTTTTATTTTCTTGTTATTTATTTTATGTTCCTTCTCTTCTTCTCTAAGTCTACTATGATCATGAGTCATTAGACTTCTCTTGTCTTGGGATTGTTGGATAAGTCTAATGACATAATCCTAATTTCTAATCTAAATTCACCGTTTTAACATGAATTAATCATTATCAAACTGTAGAAGCGAGAGCGGAGGGTTTGATAATTATTAATCCATTATCTCAAATATCAATTCATAAAGCGAGAGCGGAGTCTTGATATTGGAACAAGTGAATTTAGACAAAGATTGTAAAGGCAGTGATATAGTCTTTGCAATCTTTGGACATTAGTAGTTTCAAGCTCACCCACTTATAATCCTTTGGAATTTAAGCTCTCCCACCTTAGAGAATGACATGCATCCATTTGCACACGAGTTATTTCCTTAACCCCCGTTGGTTCTGACTTCGGGAAAATATCAATACTCCTCACTTTGGTATTTTCTTCCACTACAACCTTGTGACACTCAATCTCCATCTGAACCAACTTCCTCTGAGACTCATGTGTTTTCTCAACAAGATCACCACACTGTACATCAAACTTCTCAAATGAAACCTGATTTGACACCAAGAAATCATCTAAAATATTTTGAAGTTGAGTATTGTAATCGATGTTGATCACCTCTTTCTTTCCTTCACAATTACTACCTGGTTGATTCGCCTCATCAGGACCACATCTCTCATTTAATCTTGAGATTGTATTGTCCAAATATTTTATCTTCAAAGATATCATATATTTTTCATACTACAACATACAAATCTCTTTTGTGTCATGAAGATATAACATGTCTATCATAGCTGGAAAACTTGGATAAACTTTTTAGTAGCACAATACAATGAGAAGAAAACGAAGAGCATAAATCTTTTTTTTTCTTTTTATAAATATATATACAAAAATATAAATGACAAAAATCCTAAATAAAAACAAAATTGCCAAGTTGAAATGATTTAACAGTCCCTGGCAACGGCGCTAAAAACATGATAGACTTTTAGCAAGTGTGTAACGCCCTAGTTGCTATTTTGTTATTTTTAGTTGTTTGACATATTTTATTTGAATTTATAAATGATTATGTGAATATGTAGTGTGTTTATTTGTTTATAATTATTTATGCGATTTTAGGTTATTTAAGAAAATAGAAGAAATATTATTATTTTGGAGAATTATGAAAATAGGAGGAATAATTATTAATTATTAGAATTATGGGGTTAATGTGAATTAAAGGAGATTAAGGAAGGAGTTAATAGAAAAAGGGGAGTTATACTTTGGTTGGTAAAGGAAATAGAATTAGTCAGTAAGGAAAGAAAAGAAACATTTTGTACGTATCAGAGAAAAACAAAAGAAGAACATAGCTTTTTGAGAGAAACCAAGGGGGAGAACTAGGAAGGGAGAAGCTGCCATTTTTGCTGTAGGAATTTGCTGAATTAAGGTAAGGGTGGGTTTACTTTTCAATTGCTAATGTATATATGTATGATTTCATGAAAATGGATTGAAAATGGTGATTGTTGTATTAGGTTTAAGAAATATGAAAAATGCCATTGTTGATGAATTATGTATAATGGATGATGTTTTTATGAGATGTTTCTGTTGTTTTGTTGTGTAGTGAACCCATAAACATTGTTCTAATTCATTTTGGGTGATTGGGGGATCAAAATTGGGTTTTTGGATGATTTAGGGCTTAGAAAATCGTAGTTAAAAATTCTGCCCAGATGAATTTTCGCTCAAGCGAGCCAGCCGTCGCTCAAGCGAGCGACACCCTTTCCGTGCCCAGTTCTGAATTTTGCCCGTTCGCTCAAGCGAGTGCCAAGCGAACCCCAAGCGAGCGCCAAGCGAACAAGAATCTGACTTTCGTCATTTGGTTCGCTCAAGCGAAATTCCCGTCGCTCAAGCGAAATCCGCCCAGAACCTGTAGTATGTGAGCGTCGCTCAAGCGAACGCCAAGCGAGCCCCAAGCGAGGAACACCCAGACTTACGTGATTTGACTCGCTCAAGCGAGATTAGCTTCGCTTAAGCGAGAATGGTCCTGAACGACCATTTTGTGTGATTTTTCAAAGTGCTCCTAACCCAAACCTAAGCTTCCTAACTTGTTTGTTGGATTTATTAATAATTGTTTAGATGGTAAAACTATATTATGAAGATGATTAAGATGGAATTATGTATGCTTATGTGCAAATAATTATACTTTGCTAAGTTGAGTTGCCTTGATTGATGATGAGTGGTATTGTCCAGTTGGGGAGGGTATCTTAAGTTGTTGTTGTTGTTGGTTGCATGCTGATATGCTCCATTAAGATGTTGGGTTGTATGCAGATATACACCATAGAGTCATTCATACTCATATGCATTTGTTGGGGGCTTATTGCCCTGGAATGTTTATCATTCACCTGTTGGGGGCTTATTGCCCTGGAACGCTTTATCGTTCACCTGTTGGGGGCTTATTGCCCTGGGATGCTTTAACCATCCAAATTGTTGGGGGCTTATTGCCCTGGAATGCTTAGCATTCAACGCGCGTAGTTGGTACCACATTTGCATAATGCATTCGTTGTTGAGGTCTTGCATTAGTTGTCGTAGGTGTGAGTTGACAGTTGTGAGTTGTTGTTGGTGAGGTGTCGCCACAAGTGTTGTTGTTGATGTTAATCAAAGATGAATCAAAATGATAATGTTGAGATGATAATGTTGATAATGTTGCTGCTGATTGTTAATATTTGTTGTTGTTTTCAATTTATTTTGATGATTCATATATCTATATATTACTCTTGATTTGTGAACTCACCCCTTCTGCTGGAATTGCCGCCATGTGGGCAAGTGCAGGTAATGAAGGCTAGTTAGAAGTTGGCTCATGTGTCCTAGGCTCTGATACGTAACGGGATGGGATTTGATGTTTATGATTTCATTCCTTTATGTATCATTTTTATTTGAAGAATATGTTGATGAACATTTGAATAACGTTGAAGAACATTTTATTTATGTTGAGGCCTATGTGCCAAGGATGTTGAATATTGTTGTTGGTTAATTATCAAATGAATATTCCGCTGCAGATATTTTATAAAAGATGATATTATTGAGGATATTTAAATAGTTTTATTTTTCTATTTAAATAGTTTTATTTTTCTATTTAAATAATTTTTGAAATGTGTATGTAATGCTCCGTTGTTTGATGGTTAACTCTGATGTTTAGATATTATTATATCATTTTGGGAAACGGGGCGTTACAATTGGTATCAGAGCAGGTCGGTCTGTCAGACCATTAGTAGAGTCGTGTCGAGCCATGTAGTGTAGTGTGACAGGTTTAAACTGTCTTTGTGGTCCTAATTTTTGTTGTTATGTAGAATTATCAAGATGTCTGGAAGGAATGATGCTGCTCTTGCTGCTGCTTTGCAAGCAATGGCTCAAGTTATTGGACAACAGCAAGGTGCTGGTGGAGCTGGTGAAGGTGTACGGATGCTTGAAACTTTCTTGAGGAATCATCCACCAACCTTCAAGGGAAGGTACAACCCTGATGGAGCACAGACCTGGCTGAAGGAGGTCGAAAGGATCTTCCGGGTGATGCAGTGTACCGATGCTCAGATGGTGCGGTTTGGCACACATATGTTGGCTGAAGAGGCTGATGATTGGTGGGTGAGTGTTCAACCGGTGTTAGAGACTGAAGGTGCTGCGATCACGTGGGCTGTGTTCAGAAGAGAATTTTTGAGAAGGTATTTTCCCGAAGATGTCCGTGGTAGAAAAGAAATAGAATTCCTTGAGCTGAAGCAAGGAGACATGTCTATTACGGAGTATGCTGCTAAGTTCGTGGAGCTTGCCAAGTTCTATCCACATTATGCTGCGGAGACTGCTGAGTTCTCTAAGTGTATTAAGTTTGAAAATGGTCTGCGAGCTGATATTAAGCGGGCCATTGGTTATCAGAAGATCAGAGACTTCTCTGAATTGGTAAGCAGTTGCCGTATTTATGAAAAGGATACGAAGGCCCATTATAAAGTGATGAATGACCGCAAAGGAAAGGGGCAGTAGAGTCGCCCGAAGCCTTATAGTGCCCCAGCTGATAAGGGCAAACAGAGAATGCATGATGAGAGGAGGCCTGCACGTAGAGATGCTCCGGCTGATGTTGTTTGTTATAAGTGTGGTGTGAAGGGCCACAAGAGTAATGCCTGCAACCGAGATGAGAAGAAGTGTTTCCGATGCGGAAAGAAGGGTCATACTGTCACTGAATGCAAGCGTGGGGATATTGTTTGCTTCAACTGTAATGAGGAAGGTCACATTGGTTCTCAGTGTACTAAGCCTAAGAAGGCGCAGACCAGTGGTAGAGTTTTTGCTTTGACCGGTACCCAGACCGATAACGAAGATCGCCTTATCCGAGGTACTTGTTTCTTTAATGGTACTCCTTTAATTGCTATTATAGATACTGGTGCTACGCATTGTTTCATTGCTATAGACTGTGCACAAAGATTGGGTTTGATTATGTCTGATATGAATGGGGAGATGGTTGTTGAAACTCCAGCCAAGGGTTCAGTAACTACTTCCCTTGTTTGTTTAAGTTGTCCGTTGTCTGTTTTTGGTAGAGATTTTGAAGTTGATCTCGTTTGTTTGCCGTTGGTGGGAATGGATGTAATATTGGGAATGAATTGGTTAGAGTACAATCATGTCCTGATTAATTGTTTTACCAAGACGGTGCGGTTTCCTTCTGCTGAGGAAGAGAGTGGAGCAGAATTCTTATCCACTAAGGAGATGAAGCGGTTAGAACAAGATGGCGTGTTGATGTTTTCTTTGTTGGCGTTCTTGTCGGTAGAAAACCAAGCTGTGATCGATGCTTTGCCTGTTGTGAAAGAGTTTCCTAAAGTTTTCCCTGATGAGATTCCAGATGTGCCACCAGAGAGGGAAGTCGAGTTTGCAATTGACCTTGTGTCGGGTACGAAGCCTGTGTCGATGGCTCCTTACCGTATGTCAGCTTCTGAGTTAGCTGAGTTGAAGAAGCAATTGGAAGACTTACTTGACAAGAAGTTTGTGCGACCGAGTGTTTCACCATGGGGAGCACTGGTGTTGTTGGTGAAGAAGAAGGACGGTAGCATGCGGTTGTGTATTGATTACCGTCAGTTGAACAAAGTGACGATCAAGAACAGGTATCCACTTCCGAGGATTGATGACTTGATGGATCAGTTAGTGGGTGCAAAGGTATTTAGCAAGATTGACTTGAGGTCAGGTTACCATCAGATTAAGGTGAAGGATGAAGATATGCAGAAGACGGCCTTTAGGACACGATATGGTCATTATGAATATAAGGTGATGCCTTTCGGTGTTACTAATGCGCCTGGTGTGTTTATGGAATATATGAACCGAATTTTTCATGAGTATCTGGATCAATTTGTTGTGGTTTTTATTGATGATATACTGATCTATTCTAAGACTGAAGCTGAGCATGCAGAGCATTTGAAGATTGTATTGCAAGTGCTGAAAGAAAAGAAGTTGTATGCCAAGTTATCCAAGTGCGAATTCTGGTTGCATGAAGTAAGTTTTCTTGGCCACATCATTTCTGGTAATGGTATTGCTGTAGATCCTTCGAAGGTTGATGCTGTGTCGCAGTGGGAGACACCAAAGTCAGTTACCGAGGTTAGAAGTTTTCTTGGTTTGGCTGGCTATTATCGCAGGTTCATTGAAGGATTTTCAAAGCTGGCACTTCCTTTGACGCAGTTGACTTGTAAAGGTAAAGCATTTGTGTGGGATGCTCAATGTGAGAGTAGTTTCAACGAGTTGAAGCGAAGATTGACGACTGCTCCTATCTTGATTTTGCCGAAGCCAGAAGAACCTTTTGTTGTTTATTGTGATGCATCTAAGCTGGGTTTAGGTGGCGTGTTGATGCAAGATGGCAAGGTGGTAGCGTATGCTTCTAGGCAGTTGAGGATCCATGAGAAGAATTATCCTACGCATGATTTAGAGTTGGCAGTCGTGGTGTTTGTGTTGAAAATTTGGAGGCATTATTTGTATGGTTCCAGATTCGAGGTGTTTAGTGATCATAAAAGTTTAAAATATCTGTTTGATCAGAAGGAGTTGAACATGAGGCAGAGGAGGTGGCTTGAGTTGCTTAAGGATTATGATTTTGGCTTGAATTACCATCCCGGTAAAGCCAATGTGGTTGCGGATGCATTGAGTAGAAAGACATTGCATATGTCGGCTATGATGGTGAAAGAGTTCGAGCTGCTTGAACAGTTTAGGGACTTGAGTCTTGTTTGTGAAAGGTCGCCTCAGAGTGTGCGGTTGGGCATGTTGAAGATCAATAGTGACTTCTTGAATAGTATCAGAGAGGCGCAGAAGATTGATGTTAAGTTTGTGGATTTGATGGCTGCTAGTGATCAAAATGCGGATAGTGATTTCAAGGTTGATAGCCAAGGTGTGTTAAGGTTTAGAGGAAGGATTTATATTCCTGATGATGAGGGTTTGAAGAAGTTGATTTTAGAAGAAAGTCACAAGAGTAGTTTGAGTATTCATCCGGGAGCTACTAAAATGTATCATGACTTGAGGAAATTGTTTTGGTGGTCCGGTTTGAAAAGAGATGTTGCTCAGTTTGTGTATGCATGTTTGACTTGTCAAAAGTCTAAGGTTGAACATCAGAAGCCTGCAGGGCTGTTGACTCCGTTAGATGTACCTGAGTGGAAGTGGGATAGCATTTCTATGGATTTTGTGACGAGTTTACCGAATACCCCAAGAGGGCATGATGCCATTTGGGTCGTGGTCGACAGGTTGACTAAGTCGGCGCACTTTATTCCGATCAATATTAGTTATCCGGTAGCTCAGTTGGCGGAGATCTATATCCGTGATATTGTGAAATTGCATGGTGTTCCGTCAAGTATTGTGTCGGATAGAGATCCGAGGTGCACTTCGAGGTTTTGGAAGAGTTTACAGGATGCTTTGGGTTCGAAGTTAAGATTGAGTTCGGCTTATCATCCGCAGACAGATGGTCAGTCGGAGAGGACTATCCAATCCTTAGAAGATTTGTTGAGGGTGTGTGTACTCGAGCAAGGTGGAGCTTGGGACAGCCACTTACCGTTGATAGAGTTCACATACAACAATAGTTACCATTCGAGTATCGGTATGGCACCGTTCGAAGCTTTGTATGGTCGGAGGTGCAGAACTCCTTTGTGTTGATTCGAGTCGGGAGAAAGTGTTGTGTTGGGACCAGAGTTGGTTCAGCAGACTACGGAGAAGGTCAAGATGATAAGAGAAAAGATGAAAGCATCGCAAGATCGTCAGAAGAGTTACCATGACAAGCGTAGAAAGGCCCTTGAGTTTCAGGAGGGTGATCATGTGTTTTTGAGGGTTACTCCTATGACGGGTGTAGGACGTGCATTGAAGTCTAAGAAGTTGACTCCAAAGTTCATTGGTCCTTATCAGATTTCAGAGAAGGTTGGAACCGTGGCATATCGGATTGGATTGCCACCACATCTATCGAACTTGCATGACGTGTTTCATGTGTCGCAGCTAAGGAAGTATGTAGCAGATCCTTCGCATGTTATTCCTAGAGATGATGTGCAAGTTAGGGATAACCTTACCGTTGAGACTTTACCTTTAAGGATTGATGATCGTAAGGTGAAGCAGCTGAGAGGCAAGGAAATACCTTTGGTGAGGGTTGTTTGGGGTGGTGTGACTGGTGAAAGTTTGACTTGGGAATTGGAGAGCAAGATGCAAGAATCTTACCCTGAGTTGTTTGTTGCTTGAGGTAATATTTCGAGGACGAAATTCTCTAAGTTGGGGAGAGTTGTAACGCCCTAGTTGCTATTTTGTTATTTTTAGTTGTTTGGCATATTTTATTTGAATTTATAAATGATTATGTGAATATGTAGTGTGTTTATTTGTTTATAATTATTTATGCGATTTTAGGTTATTTAAGAAAATAGAAGAAATATTATTATTTTGGAGAATTATGAAAATAGGAGGAATAATTATTAATTATTAGAATTATGGGGTTAATGTGAATTAAAGGAGATTAAGGAAGGAGTTAATAGAAAAAGGGGAGTTATACTTTGGTTGGTAAAGGAAATAGAATTAGTCAGTAAGGAAAGAAAAGAAACATTTTGTACGTATCAGAGAAAAACAAAAGAAGAACATAGCTTTTTGAGAGAAACCAAGGGGGAGAACTAGGAAGGGAGAAGCTGCCATTTTTGCTGTAGGAATTTGCTGAATTAAGGTAAGGGTGGGTTTACTTTTCAATTGCTAATGTATATATGTATGATTTCATGAAAATGGATTGAAAATGGTGATTGTTGTATTAGGTTTAAGAAATATGAAAAATGCCATTGTTGATGAATTATGTATAATGGATGATGTTTTTATGAGATGTTTCTGTTGTTTTGTTGTGTAGTGAACCCATAAACATTGTTCTAATTCATTTTGGGTGATTGGGGGATCAAAATTGGGTTTTTGGATGATTTAGGGCTTAGAAAATCGTAGTTAAAAATTCTGCCCAGATGAATTTTCGCTCAAGCGAGCCAGCCGTCGCTCAAGCGAGCGACACCCTTTCCGTGCCCAGTTCTGAATTTTTCCTGTTCGCTCAAGCGAGTGCCAAGCGAACCCCAAGCGAGCGCCAAGCGAACAAGAATCTGACTTTCGTCATTTGGTTCGCTCAAGCGAAATTCCCGTCGCTCAAGCGAAATCCGCCCAGAACGTGTAGTATGTGAGCGTTGCTCAAGCGAACGCCAAGCGAGCCCCAAGCGAGGAACACCCAGACTTACGTGATTTGACTCGCTCAAGCGAGATTAGCTTCGCTTAAGCGAGAATGGTCTTGAACGACCATTTTGTGTGCTTTTTCAAAGTGCTCCTAACCCAAACCTAAGCTTCCTAACTTGTTTGTTGGATTTATTAATAATTGTTTAGATGGTAAAACTATATTATGAAGATGATTAAGATGGAATTATGTATGCTTATGTGCAAATAATTATACTTTGCTAAGTTGAGTTGCCTTGATTGATGCTGAGTGGTATTGTCCAGTTGGGGAGGGTATCTTAAGTTGTTGTTATTGTTGGTTACATGCTGATATGCTCCATTAAGATGTTGGGTTGTATGCAGATATACACCATAGAGTCATTCATACTCATATGCATTTGTTGGGGGCTTATTGCCCTGGAATGTTTATCATTCACCTGTTGGGGGCTTATTGCCCTGGAACGCTTTATCGTTCACCTGTTGGGGGCTTATTGCCCTGGGATGCTTTAACCATCCAAATTGTTGGGGGCTTATTGCCCTGGAATGCTTAGCATTCAACGCGCGTAGTTGGTACCACATTTGCATAATGCATTCGTTGTTGAGGTCTTGCATTAGTTGTCGTAGGTGTGAGTTGACAGTTGTGAGTTGTTGTTGGTGAGGTGTCGCCACAAGTGTTGTTGTTGATGTTAATCAAAGATGAATCAAAATGATAATGTTGAGATGATAATGTTGATAATGTTGCTGCTGATTGTTAATATTTGTTGTTGTTTTCAATTTATTTTGATGATTCATATATCTATATATTACTCTTGATTTGTGAACTCACCCCTTCTGCTGGAATTGCCGCCTTGTGGGCAAGTGCAGGTAATGAAGGCTAGTTAGAAGTTGGCTCATGTGTCCTAGGCTCTGATACGTAACGGGATGGGATTTGATGTTTATGATTTCATTCCTTTATGTATCATTTTTATTTGAAGAATATGTTGATGAACATTTGAATAACGTTGAAGAACATTTTATTTATGTTGAGGCCTATGTGCCAAGGATGTTGAATATTGTTGTTGGTTAATTATCAAATGAATATTCCGCTGCAGATATTTTATAAAAGATGATATTATTGAGGATATTTAAATAGTTTTATTTTTCTATTTAAATAATTTTTGAAATGTGTATGTAATGCTCCGTTGTTTGATGGTTAACTCTGATGTTTAGATATTATTATATCATTTTGGGAAACGGGGCGTTACAAAGTGTACTAAAAATGCATCGAAGTAATAAAATAAGTTCGTATCCACGAGGACTGTGTTAATCTCAATTTGGCAATAAAGTAAATATTAAGGATGTATAAATTATTTTGTAAAAGTATATTTGATTTGATTGCAGAAAATTAAATAACAGAAAATAAAGATTCAGTTAGAAAATATAGGGAGATGAGATCAGGTCTTTCGAATCATCTATGTTCCCCTAATTGGTATACTGCACCCTATTCTTATGAATGATTTTCTAGTTCCACAATAGTTAACAAAATAGTCCTAATTAATCCCTTGAGTTAGGACCCTCTTCTCAAACTACAACCCCTAATTCCTTAGGTTGTCTAATAATCTTTAAAGTTTTAAGCATGTTAACATAATATCACTAACAAACGAATATCCATTCATAGACTAACCATGTTTATTAGAACAATTCAATTCTATCTAAGTTAAAAGCTATGGTCAATAGTCATTCATTCTCATTAAATCATGTTTATATGTGATCAGGATATATAAAGCATTAAGAACAATTGAATTGAATAAAAAATAGATTGTCGTTCACAATAAATACAGTTTCACAGCAACGTGGATCAATTAGGGTTGCAAAGAATCATCTCAGACCTAATCTCTAAGATATTTAGCTACTCATAATTGAGTTTACAAATAGCTTAATCAATATAGGTATTAAAACATACATGAAGTGATAAAAGGATGAAGAAATCGCCCTCCTAGCCATCTCTGGATGTCAAAATCGCACTTTGCTCTCTAAGATTCGTCACCCTTATGTTTGGAACTAACTTCAGCTTAAATACGCAAGTGTGACTGCGCCCAAAATCGCGCCACGGTTGTAGAAATCGCGCCAGGATTGCCCTGAAACACTAGAATCCTTCTAGATCCTTCAGCAAAATCGCGCCACGCCACATAAAATCGTACCACAATTTCAGTGGCAGAACCAAACCATGATTCTAGTCACAAAATCGTGGCACGCCACAGAAAATCGCGCCATGATTCCTTGCTTACAACACCACCAGGTTTTCTTTTCACACCTCCGGATACCTTATATTGCCTCAAAACTTGGGAACAGAATTCCTCCCATTTGTAACTCTTCTATGGCTTCTTGAATCTTCATTTTATTCTTTATTCTTGTATTTCCAAGGTCTTGACAGTTCTTGAGTTTTTCTTGCTTTTCTTGTTGTTTATGCTTGCTTGTGAACTCAAAATATCATGAACATAACACTAAAAATAGCGAATGACTGACAGTCATCATTCCATCTTCCACAATTTGTAACCTTTCACACCTTCAGGATAACCAATGAAAATACACTTCGCAGCTATAGCATCGAGTTTGTCTTGTTTGACATTAGTAAATGCTAAAGCTCTGAAAACTTTCAAATTAGAGTAGTTTGCCGGTCTCCCACTCCAAACCTCCATAGGTGTATTGAGATCTATCCCTGTTGATGGACATCTATTAATCAAATATGTTGCAATACTAACACCTTCTCCCTAGAAACTCTTAGACAACCCAGCTCCCAACAACATACACCTCACACGCTCCAACAAGGTCATATTCATTCTTCCAGCTAGAGCATTTTGTTGAGGTGTGTATGTCACGGTTCTATGCCTCTTTATACCTCTTTTCCTGCAAAACTCATTAAACTGCTCTGAAACAAACTTCAGGCCATTATCAGTTCTTAACACTTTTAGTTTAGTTCCAATATGATTTTCTACCAGTGTATGCCATTCCTAAAAATTTTCAAAAGCGCAACTTTTATTCTTCAGAATGTAAACCCATACCCTTCTAGAATAACCATCAATAAAAGGAATGAAATATGAACATCCCCCATGAGTTTTAACTGATGCTGGACCCCAAAGATCTGAATGAACATACTCAAAAGGCCTACTAGATTTATGCACACCCACCCCAAACCTCACCTTGTGTTATTTTCCTAACGTGTAGTTATCACAGAAATATAGTTTGTTCAATTTTTCATTCCCTAACAAACCTTGTTTAGCTAGCACAAAATGAATCAAGTTAATGCACATGCTAAACTTTCTAGATACGTTTAGTATGGGTGTTACATCTACCATTTACAATATAGGAAATAATTAGTTAAAAAACCAGACGAAAGATACTGAAAGCGCGTAGACCTTGGTAGTAAGTACTTCAATAGGGCTGCCCGTTTGTACAACTACTGAGAGAGAGAGAGAGAGAGAAAGAGAGAGAGAGAGAGAGTGAGTGAGTGAGTGAGTGAGAGAGAGAGAGAGAATGTGCTACGAGTACCTAAGATTCATAGGTGGGAAACCCATTTAGGAACATTGGCCTTCATTGCCTTTGGAAATTTAGGAATGTCATTATAAAGTCTATGCTTCAATTATCATTCAGGGAGTAAGGCCCCACACGTAAGGATCACCGTTTGACCAGTAGGTGCAACTAAACATTGGAGGGATAAACCTGAATCGACCGAGATAGTATAGACCCCGCATGTAAGGATCACCGTGTAATCAACAGTTGCAGCTTAAAAATTGACTAGGTTAGAACGTCCCAACGGCTCATCACTTTTATAATCTACTTAAGATAAATAAAGGCGATATGAATGTTATTTAAATCCAATAAATAAATAGAGGAAATTGGAAGAATCCTAACCGTTGCTTACTTTTCTGCAACAAAAACAGATTACTCGCTCTGTTGCAAACAGATAAAAATTGCAATATCTAACCCTTCAACTCTTTTATTTATTTATTTGCTATGAAACCTTAACTGTTTTTGGCTTTGTTCATGTAATATCCACTAATTTCGAATGATTATATTCATCTGTCACTCATTTAGCAAGGAGCTGAAATGGTGGTTTCCAAATTTGAATGGATTAAATTTAAAAAACATTTTTTTTCAGCTGAGGTTATGTTCTTACGACGAGGTTCTACTTTTTATAAATAAAAAAAAATAAATTCTTTTTTTTAAGCTGAGGTTCTACTTTTTATAAATAAATAAAAAATGTTTATGGTAACCATGTTTATGATTTTGAGCTAAAATAGCTTTTATAACTGATTTGTAAAACAATGGTGCTTCACAGTTGAATTTCACACAACCGTTACCAAGTGGTGAGTAAACCATATACTTCAGTTAACACAATAGCAATTGAGTTAATTGATTGATTCACACAAATATTAACAGTAACAATTTAACGGTTTGAAGTTACGGCGACGACAGTGAAGATCATGCATGTGAGTTTGAGGGTGAGTTCGGCGAGGTGAGCAGAAGGGGAAGGCGCCTCTGTGGATGGAGGGAGACGGAGGTCAATGACGGCAACGCCGGCGTTAAGGAGAGGGAGAAATAGTGCAGTGTTGAAGGTGAGAGGAAGAAGGGTAGCATTGATGTTGAAACGAAACAGAAGAGTGAAAGCGAGTATGTTTATTTTATCATTAAAGAATTGCTTTTTTAATACCTTTTAATTTCAACCATTAATTTTATTTTTTCGACATGTCACACATCCAAGAAGTGGACTGGGATAAATTGATGCTTTGTAAATGGAGAAATGATGCACTCATCCCCTTTGCACTTTCAAGGAGACTTCACTATAATCCAAATCTGGTTACAAATTTTTAAGTACACAAGTAAGAGACTTCAACTACTCAAGCACACAAGCAAGAGATTTCCTATGCTCAAGCACAAAAGCAAGAGACTTGTAAACAAACAAATTACAAAGAAATATGTTTGGTTTGAACACTTGATATACAATCAATGATGTTCACAATAAAAATTAGATACAGACTCAAGAATTTCTAAGATATGAAAGTTTATAAGAATCTCTGAGTGTTTGATGCAAATCTTCAAGTAAATTGTTGTTGAGTCTCTAAAAATCTTCAAGTCTTCATTCCTTTATATAGAGGTATGAAAGATACGTTGTAGAAGTGCCAACACATCAAAAGTCGTTGTAGAAGCTTGATCAATCACCAATGATCTATTGCTTGATTTGATTAATGTACTAGGACGGAATAATTAGAAATTCATTCCTTGTATGGAGAATTAACCAGAAAATACAAAGTTGTAGTTGTACTATGTGCAAACAAGAGTGGAGTAGTGGATTAGTGGTTGTATAATTGTACTATTGTCCTTTCTTTGCGCTTTCTCAGTGGATAGGCATCCAATGCCTTCTAATTCCTCTAAAATAGTTGTTGCTCTAGGCTTCTATTCCTTCTGCAATCTTGTGTCTTCAATAAATATAACTAAATCCAAGTTCTTGACTTTAGACTTTGATGAACTTCATACTCTGGGTGACTTCAGACCCTGGCAGTCAGTTTCTAATGGTCTTCAGACTCCTATTATCTTCATACTCAGACTTGCAACAAAAGTTTCCTTGGTAAAATCCTTTGCTCTCATTCGTTCTTCCACAACCAATACTTTGATTAAAGACTTATAAAATTTTAGTCTATGGTCCTGCACCCTTGAAAAAATATTAGAATTTTCAATTGAACTTTTAATACGTTATTATCATCAAAACTTAAGTTGGCAATGTTAGACACATTTGTTCCAACGGACTTGATTCTAATTAACTCACAATTTATTATATATGGGAGTGAAAACAACATATATACCCTAGAAAATCAAGGAGAAGATGGAAACTCTCCTGAAGCTCCAAAGTTGCCTTCCTCTTAAACTGCCATAGTTCTAAACGAGAAATTCGGAATGAGGAAGGCTAGTATTTATATTGAGAGTTTCTTATTGGGTTTGGGATAAAAGTGCGGACTTACCTAAAATTAAAGCAGGAAAAGACGCTTGTGCCTCACATTTTTTGATGCACGAGGCACATTGCTACTGTGCCTAGCACATGAGAGAGAGGGTAAAACCATGCCCAAGGAGCATGAATAATGCTCTAGGCGCATGAATGCCTCTCCATATTCTAGGCACATTTGTCATGTGCTAGGCACACTGCACATGTGCTAGGTGCATGACCTCTTTTCCTGGGCCCAAATTCTCAGATTTTCTGTCGTTTTAGGTCTTCATCTTCAAATAACTTACCACAGAACTAGGGAACATAATTCCTCCCATTTGTAAGTCTTCTGAGGCCTCTCGAATCTTCACAATTCTTCGAATGTTCTTGATTTTCTGATTTGCATGATTTTTTCGTGAATTACTTCAAAAACCCCCTAAAATTGGTATGTTTCGAGAAAACTAGAATTGCAGACTCGAATATAGAAAACATTACAAAAGTCTCGAAATCATAGGCAATTGTTCTAATACTCCTCCTTTTTGCTGCTAAAACCTAATGACAATAACTGAAAAACATGGTAAGAATAATGTAAGACGACATGTTGATGGTGTAAATCTGCAAGTGCACGGTTTACCAAAGTAGTAAAAAGAGTATCGTTCTGACAGGGAGTTTGAATTTAATTTACTTTGAAACAATGGTTAGAAGGAAAGTTCAAGAGTTAAAAGTTGTGAATTGGTCCGTCATGGTGACAAACCCTTTACAAATGAAACCCTAAACCTAGAACTTTTTGTTGGACCTATTTTCTAAAGACAAGTTTCTCTTTAGCCTATCACATCTCCTTTCGGTCTCAGTGAGTGTGTTTCTCTAACAATCACGCCTATTTTCATGGTTGATTGCTATTGAAATCCTTGAAGCTCGAAACTTTATATGTCTCAAGGTTTGCTAGACTATTTTTATGTTTCGCCATCCTTGTCTAAATTCACTTGTTCCAATATCAAAACTTCATCTTTCGATCCTTCGCTTGATATATGTGATTATGAATTAACAAGTATTAACCCTCCGTTGTCGCTTTATGAGTTTGATACTTGTTAATTCATTATAAAAACGGTGAATTAGATTAGAAAATAGGGTTACATAAAATTAGGTTTTTAGACTTGGTTTGATTAGGATTATGTCATTAGACTTATCCAACAATCCCAAGACAAGAGAAGTATACTCACTCATGATCATAGTACACATGGAGAATAAGAAGAAGAAAAACATAAAATAAATAAAGTAAAGAAAAGAACATTTATTCCAAAGAACAATTGTCACATATTATTCCCAGAATGAAAAAAGATGATTTGATATGTCTGCTGGCTGCACTATTTCTAGCATAATACTAACTTAAAACCTAAGCAATGTATCATTGGAGTGTTATACAAGAAAGTCCATGGGCTTTTGGTCAAAAACAAGCTTAAAAAAGGCAGCGGGGAACTTGGCACGGCCGTGCCTGTGGTGGCACGGGACGTGCCAACCTTCTGGAAAAAGCAGCAAAAGGTGTACAAAGTATCGAGCACGGCCGTGCCTGTGGTGGCACGGGTCGTGCCAAGCTTCTGGCTTTGGCAATTGGCTTGAAACTTTGACGGCGTGGATATTTTTGCACTGAATCTTTATATTTTTAGCTCCGAATCTTTATTTTAGATCCTTTTCTCCTTGAATCAAACTCAAAACGCTTTCTTTTTCCGCAAGAATCAATCTTTTCATATATTCGTTCATGAAATATAATAATACGCAATTGTAGTAATTATTGACTAAATTAGATTAAAATCAATACCTAAAAACGACTAATTATTGACTCATCACCTGTCATCACAACCTCAAACTTAAATTGTTGCTTGTCATCAAGTAAAGAAAGAAAAACATAATTTATTCTTTTCATTTTTTTCAGGAAAAAAATACCTTTTCGGAAGTTGTGCTTAGGAATCATTCATCACATTTATAGCAGAACATCAACTAATTTACCACTATACATTCAAGTGGGTCCGACTTTGTAAAAGTAATAGATATTCTCAGTCATACTCTTTTCTATGATACACGTATGTATCTCCTAAAGCCAGTGGGGCTGGTCACAACATTTTCCCACTCTAGGAAGACTTTGAGGTATATAACTTAGTTTAGGTTAAGGGTTGATATATTTTGGCAAAGTAGGCTAATAAAAGAACTTGGAGTTATTTCACTAACCTAGGGATTCCTACTAAACATTAATGCACTGCCATCCTTCCTTCCTTGATTGAAACAACATGGGTAAAATAGTAAATTTGTATGTTTTATTTCACAAAAACAAACTTTTTTCTTGAAGAGACCAATTTTTTTTTTGCTATTGATTTTTTTCTTTTTTCTATTTTTTTGTTGTTGTGTAGATTCATGGTCATCTACGCATTTTTTTCTTTTTCTGGCCAATGTGTTCTACTGTTACCTCACCCCAAAACTTAAAATGTTGCTAATTCCAAAGAGCAACCTCAAACTTAGTTTCAAAGCATGTGCAGTCATAATAATACACATCTACCTCCAAATGAAATAAAACAGGGTGTATTTAAAGTGTAGGACTGTGACATGATTCATCACTAATAAAGAAAAGAAAATTTTCATCTGGAGACTCAAAGTGGTTTCACAAAGGATAATAAGAATATAACAGGGTGGCTTTAAAGGCTTTACGTGTAACAGCTCGATTTTCGCTAGTTTTATTTTTAATTGTTTAATATGTGTTTATATGTGCTTGTGTGTGATTATTTATCCTTGGGTGTAATTTCATGGATTTTCGTGTTAGGTATTATTTTTACTAATTTACTAGTGTAGAAATTAGTTTTGAACCGTTAAGTTTTGATAACTTTAACCGTAGGCGAGTGATTAATTGTGGGTTAGTTAATAAGTGAATTGAGCCCATTAAGACATAACGGGTTAAGCCCAATAGTGGTGAGCTTATTTAAACCTTAGTCTTTAAGGAAAATTAGGTCACCTAGTGTCATTTGTTCGTTTCACATAATATTTTGATAGAGGTAGAGAAAGAAAGAGCTTGAGAGAGGGTTTTGAACAGAGAAGGCTTTGGGAAGCAAGAGGAGGATAGAATCTCAAGGGTTTGGAGCTAAAGTGAAGCACTAGCTTAGATTGTGAAGAATTAAGGTAAGTGGGTTAGATTCCATTCATAATCTCTTAGTTTAATTTCTTCTCTAATTCTATGCATAAGTGCTTATTTGAATAAGTGATTATTTTGAACTTAGTTGTTGAAATTCGTGCTCTTGTTATAATGATATATTTGAGTATATGAATTTGTTGATAATTGAATTGTTGTTGATGAAATCACTTGCTCAAGATGCATATATATGAATAATTGTGTTTTGCGCAAAATTGGTGTGAAATGATATCGTTGCTGTTGTTTTGTTGATGATTTCATGATTTATTGGTGTTGTTGTTGTTATCAGGTGTTGTTGTTGTGAATTCATGCTATGGGTATTCATGATTATGAAAATTGTGATGAAATTTGAGTTGTTGTTGAAAGTTTTGTGAAAATGGGTTGGAAATGAATAACTTGATTTTGTTGAGTAGAATTAAGTTGTTTATGTTGAGATTAATGTATAAGTGATTAGATGACATTAGTATGAAGAATTGGGTGTGTTTGAGTTTGATTTTGAACCTTGGAAGGGCCTAAAATGGTGGAAAACGCACTTTTGAAAAGCTGTTTTTTTGACCTGATGCTGTAAAAAACGTGGCACGATTTTGATGGCAGGATGTTGGGTGTTGTCATCGCGATTTTCGGGTGTCAAGTCATTAATTAGGCTTGAACCTTTCAATCATTGATGTCTCTATTTTTTTGGGGAAGGGTAAAGATTGAGAAAACCCTTAGAAATTCTAAGTTCGGGGCAATTTTCGCTACGGGAAGGTGTTAGGCACCCGCAACGACTATAGTACTCTATAGGAGCCGTTTTTCTAGATTTATCTTTTACGCTTTATTTTAAATGCTATTTTTGAAAAGGTTGTTTTTAAGAATGGGGGAAAGAAGTGTTTGGATTTATTTTTTATTGGACTTGGAGAGGTTTTGACCTCTTGCCTACATACCCTTTTAAGGGATCAAACTCCATGTAGTTCTCTTCCAAAAAGCTTTGGCATTTTTGTAAAAAATCAAAGCGCACAGACGGTCCAAATAGCAAATACAGGGGTGAACATAGCAAAAAAATCAAGAAACTGAGAAGAGATTGAAAAAGCCCAAGCTACCTGGCCCAAACCAACGCGGTTGATGGATCTGGATCTCCAGAATGCTCCAGAAGCGTTGGATTGATCCAGATCCACCAGGACCTAAATCAAACGGCTTGGAACGCGGGGCGCTGGATCGGGTCAGAACCCACCCGGTCCAGCGCCTTATATAAAAGGTCTAAACCCGAATTTCTTTCATTTTTTTTAATCGCTTCTCCCTCTTCCTCCCTTCTTCTCCGTTCGGTTCTCTGAAACCCTAACCCTAGCTTTGTTCGAATTAACCCAGAATCACACAAATCATGGCTTAAAAGCTTCATCTGATCATTCTAAACATGAATCTGTTACTGGAATTCACATGCACTCACTGGATCGACGCAGATCTTGAAGTTTCAAACGGTTTTGGCTTGGTTTTTCCTGATTCAAATCTTTTTCTGGTGGAATCTTTATGGATTCATACGGTTTACAACCGTTTTTACACGTTGTAAACCGTAGAATCTTTATACGGTTTTGGAAAATTTTTTAGGGTTTCAAACTTTTTGAACCAAACTCGTTTGAAACTTCAAGGATCCGTGTGGATTCAGGTTCGTTAATGTTCATGAGTACGAAGAGGTAAGTTTCTTAATTTTCACCTGGTTTTATTCGGAGGTTTGATTCGAATCTTCAAAATGCTTCGATTTGATTCTGTTTCTGCTGATTCTTGCTTGAAATCCGGAAATAAACCGGTGATTCTTCTTCTTCTTCTTCGCCGGTTCAAAACCTTTGAATTTCTTTCCTTCTTCTTCTCAGAATCAGCACCTCTGTGATCGTATCAGGTTCGTCGCTTCTGGTGACGAATTTGATGCTAGAATTGCAGAGGTGCTAGCTCAATGATGATGATTCCGCCATGGATCTCTGAGAGCTGGTGAAAACTCCATTGATTTGGCTCAAATTTGCTTCTGGAAACGGTTAGGGTTTGTGAAATGTTATTCAATTTTTCTGAGTTTGTTACAACTTTGATCTAACTGAATGGAGAGAGAAAGTTTGATTCTGTATGTGACTTGGCACTGATTCCGTGGACCCTTTTCTGACTTGCACAGTACGTGGCCTTATATAGGCTGCCATGTGTGCCTTTGAACCAATGAGACCTGGACACCTGGCCCTGGACAGCTTGCGTGGCATATTGGACTAAACTGTAAAAAAAAGGACTAAAATGCAATTTTGTAAAATTAAAGGACTAAACTGCAAAAGTGTAAAAAAAGCTGCTTTGCACTTAAAAGAAGGCATTGGACTGTTTTGAAAATAAGATTTCGACGTATTTGCAATTTAAAACAAAATTTGGACTTATTTGCAAAAAGTAAAAATAAAATTGGTAAAAAATGTAATTTGAAAAACGTAAAGTGAAACAGTTAAAAATGACAAAACGGACTAAAACGGACAAACTACCAAAATGAGGTATTTCAAAATACCTCTCTGTCAAAAAAATGTTTGATGTGAAAAGACCAAAATGCCCCTAGGGACTAAAACGACTCAGACTGACTCAGACTGACTCAAATGCAAAACTAAGATATTTTTGGACAAAATTTGATTAACGATTCATGCAGACAAGTTGAAAAGACTCAGGGACAAATTGTAGGGACTAAAATGGGCTCCTTTGTAGGAAATGACCAAAATACCCTTTTGTATGATTTTATGCAAAAAATTGGAATAAAATGCAGGAAAATATGCGATGGTCTTAGAGACCCTTTTTAAGGACTTGTAATGCAAGAAAACATTTTGGATGGTTTTAAATGCAAGAAAATTAGAGACGGAAGCTGTAAGATGTGCGGTTGAAACACAGTAGACAACTATAAAATAGACATAGTGAATTTGAAATAATCATAACCAAAAAGAAGTTTGAACGAGTATTTTTAGGTCCAAAATGAGGGTGTAACAGCTGCCCCTATTTAAGTTTCTTCGTCTGGGCGGGTCAAGAGACAGAGTCTTTGGCTTGACGGGACGAAGATACTTAAATATCGACATTTGCACTGATTTTGGGCGTAAAAATTCGTTCGTAAATATTATGTATGCCATGCAACATTTGGATTATGAATGCAAAACAGACTGAGAATTGAGTCTAACAAAATATGTCATATCCATTGCGGGATTGGTAGACATTAACAGAATGGCAAATAACAAAACTCACTGGGGAGCCTAAATAGCAAATTGACAGGTGCAAGTTGTTCTTTTGGCTCGAACTGGGAACTTGACCGGGAATACTGACAAGTAAAAGGGGCACAAGCTGTTCTTGGATTCAAACTAGCCGCTTGGCTGATGACAAAAGCAAAACGTAGGTGCAAGCTGTTCTTGTATTTGAACTAGCGGCTTGACCTATAACAAGAATGAAAGCAAATTGACAGGTACAAGCTGTTCTTGGATGCGAACTAGCCACTTGACCGATAACAAGAGTGAATTGACAGGCACAAGCTGTTCTTGGACGCGAACTAGCCACTTGACCGATAAAAAGAGTGAATTGACAGGCACAAGCTGTTCTTGGACGCGAACTAGCCACTTGGCCGATAACAAGAATGAATTGACAGGCACAAGCTGTTCTTGGATGCGAACTGGCCACTTGGCTGATAACAGAAACAGATGGTATTGCAAAAACAAATTGAAATTGACTGACATGACTGCAGAAGTCTTGAAATTTTACAGGACCGTTGAAGTTTGAAATTGACATGATTGTATAGGTTTGAAATTGACATGAGATTTTGACAGAGATTAACATGGGAACTGAAGATGCAATGTGTATGAATGGCATACCAATTTTATCAGATGCATGAGCGTATAAGATGCATGATTATGCATGTATGAATGCTTTGAGATGCATGATGGTTGACAATTTGCAGACGCAACTTCGCAGAGACAGACAAAACATTGGAATATTGGGCACGTAATGGCTCGTGCTCTAACAAATACTTGCGAAAGTTCCCCTGGGGATGTCGTCGTTGAAAGACGCATCAAGACCATCGTTGAGGGCAGGGAGCCATATCCCATTCATAGACTTGCAGAAAGTAAAACCTTTTGGTGGTACTGCCACTGCTGGACGCTCTAATGTTGAGCGCACTTTGGATATTGCATCTGTGGTCAATGCTTTTTGCATGTTTATTTTTGTTTGTTTGTTTTTTCTTTTCTTCTTTTTTTTTTCCATCCCATTTTTGCCTGGATCGCCCTTTCGGGTTTTCAATCCACCAGGGAATAAATTCTTTTCATTGCCCCTGTTTTTGCCTGAATTGCCTCTGTAGGTTGTCAATCCATTGGGGTGCTCATTTTTGCCTAAGCCGCCCTTTCGGGTTTTCAGCTTAGCGAGCTTATTCATTTTTGTATTTTTCATTCTGTTTTTTCATTCTTGCCATTGACCACAGACCGTACCGGGGAGAGAGCCTGCTGGTAACCTGCATCGAAATGGATATCAACACCCGTTTGTTCATGCATGTTTTGTTTGAATGCACCTAGTTGCTTAGGTTGGTTTTCAAAATACACCCAAAAATTTTCAATTTCAAAGATGTTTGTTTCAGACATTGTCATTATCAAAATAGAAAGAATATTTTCTTGTATAAGGCCTTGAAAATAAAATGAAGAAATAGAGTTTCAAACAAAAGCATAGGCTCAAATCGACATATAAGAGTAGTAGTCAGCCAAAGGCGTGACTCCACGGATTTACAAAGCTTGGAAAATGGTAATTTTATTGGTTGGTGGTACATTGAACACAGTGATCATTACAGTTCCTAGAAATTTTGAATTCATAGGCACGGCAGCTGCAGATGAGAGCGGCCATTTATCAGTTGCTCGTGCCCCAAGGGGATGGTAGTTTGCCAGACGTAGTCAATTGCCTTTCATTTCAATCTCATTTTTGCATGAACCGCCCTTTCGGGTTTTCGGCTCATCGAGACACTCATTTTTGCCTGAGTTACGTGTAATCTCAGCGAGCTTTTTCATATTTACATTTTTTTTTGTCCCTTATTCTGCCTGGATCGCCCTTTCGGGTTTTCGATCCACTAGGAAGCGCATTTTTGCCTAGGCCGCCCTTTCGGGTTTTCGACCTACCACGCTGTTCTTCACATATCTAGGCAAAGTATTTCTTGACTATATCGGCATTCACAGGGTTTGGAAGTTCGACACCATCCATGTGTGTAAGAATTAAAGCTCCGCTAGAGAAGGCCTTCTTGACAACATATGGTCCTTCGTAGTTTGGCGTCCACTTGCCCCTTGGGTCGGGTTGCTGGCTTACTCTTCTTTTCAAAACGAGTTCACCTTCCTTGAATTCCCGAGGACGGACTTTCTTGTCAAAAGCAGTTTTCATTCTTGTTTGATACAGCCGTCCACGAGCCAAAGCATCCAGACGTCTTTCTTCAATCAGATTTAACTGATCATACCGGCTCTGGCACCATTCAGCCTTAGACAATTTTGCTTCCATGATCACGCGGAGAGACGGGATTTCTACTTCCAAGGGGAGAACTGCCTCTATGCCATATACGAGGGAGAAAGGCGTTGCCCCGGTCGAACTGCGTACTGTAGTGCGATAGCCGTGCAGGGCATAAGGCAACATCTCATGCCAGTCTTTGTATGTAGTCACCATCTTCTGCACGATCTTCTTGATATTCTTGTTGGCGGCCTCAACTGCACCGTTCATCTGGGGCCTATAAGGAGAGGAGTTGTGATGTTCAATCTTGAATTCTTCACACAGTGCCTGCACCATGTCATTGTTCAGATTGGTACCATTGTCAGTGATAATCTTGCTGGGAACACCATATCGACAGATGATATTGTTCTTGATGAACTTAACCACCACTTGCTTGGTTACATTGGCATAAGACGCAGCTTCGACCCACTTGGTGAAGTAATCGATCGCTACCAAAATGAAACGATGACCATTCGAAGCCTTTGGTTCAATTCTTCCAATCATGTCGATGCCCCACATAGAGAAAGGCCACGGAGAGGAAATGACATTGAGAGCATGCGGAGGCACATGGATCTTATCAGCATAGATTTGACATTTGTGACATTTCCTGGCATATTGGTAGCAATCGTGCTCCATGGTCATCCAATAGTAGCCAGCCCTTAACAATTTTCTAGACATGGTATGCCCCGAAGCATGGGTCCCGAAGGTGCCGTCGTGCACGTTGTGCATCAGTTGTTCTGCTTCACGCTCATCAACACATCTCAACAATATCATATCGAAATTTCTCTTGTATAGAACATCCCCATCTAACACGAACTTGCTAGCCAACCTGCGCAAAGTCTTCTTGTCTTTGTTGGAAGCATTCGCTGGGTACTCGCGGCTTTGCAAAAACTGCTTGATATCACAATACCAGGGTCTGTTGTCAACTATATCCGCATTTGTTTGAACGGTCACACCATTGATGACGAACACATGAGAAGGCCGGTCAAGGCGCTGCACTTTGATTACTGGCACGTGGTTCCAATGGTTCACTTGAAACATGGATGATAAAGTAGCAAGAGCATCGGCCATTTGATTTTCCTCACGGGGAATATGGTGCAATTCGACTTTCGTAAAGTACGTCAGCAGATGCCTCGCGTAGTCACGGTAAGGGATCAGATTGGCATGATGAGTCTCCCATTCTCCCTTTATCTGGTTAATAACAAGTGCAGAGTCTCCATAGATGTCAAGATGTTTGATTCTCATGTCAATTGCTTCCTCAATCCCCAAGATGCATGCTTCGTATTCAGCCATGTTGTTTGTGCATTCAAATACAATCCGGGCAGTAAAGGGAATGTGACACCCCTGCGGAGATACAATCACTGCCCCAATTCCTTTGCCATAAGCATTGACAGCACCGTCGAAGACCAATCCCCACTTGCTATTAGGGTCCGGGCCTTCACCGATTAATGGTTCTTCACAGTCTCTTGACTTCAAATACATGACTTCTTCGTCGGGGAAATCGAACTTAATAGGCTGATAGTCATCCAGTGGCTGGTAAGCAAGGTGATCAGCTATAACACTTCCTCTGACGGCTTTTTGAGCTTTGAACACAATATCATATTCAGACAGCAGCATTTGCCAACGCGCAATCTTTCCAGTGACTGCATGCTTCTCAAAGATATATTTGATCGGGTCCATCCTGGATATCAGCCAAGTTGTATGGTTCATCAAGTAGTGACGCAGGCGTTTGGCAGCCCAGGCTAAAGCACAACAAGTCTTTTCGAGCATCGTATACCGAGTCTCACAGTCAGTGAATTTCTTGCTCAGATAGTAGATAGCATGTTCTTTCTTGCCGGTCTCGTCCTGTTAGCCGAGCACACATCCCATGGATTCACCTAATACTGACAGATACATAATCAACGGCCTTCCCTCCACGGGCAGGACAAGGATGGGTGGCTCTAGCAAATAGTCCTTGATGTTGTCAAAAGCTTCCTGGCATTCATCGTTCCACACAATGGGTTGATTCTTCCTGAGTAGCTTGAAGATTGGCCCGCAAGTTGCGGTCATGTGAGATATGAATCAGGAGATGTAATTCAGACGTCCGAGGAAACCTCTAACTTGCTTCTCAGTCTGCGGGGCCGGCATTTCTCGGATTGCTCAGACTTTGTCAGGATCTACTTCAATGCCTTTTTGGCTGACAATGAAACCTAGCAACTTTCTAGATCTAACACCGAACGTACATTTGTTGGGGTTCAGCCGGAGCTTGTACTTTCTCAACCTTTCGAACATTTTTGTCAAATATTCTACATGTTGTTCCTCATCGCTTGACTTGACAATCATTTCGTCCACATACACCTCGACTTCTTTGTGAATCATATCGTGAAACAACGTAGTCATCCCCCTCTGATAGGTGGCACCAGCATTTATCAGACCAAACGACATCGCTTTGCAACAGAAAGTTCCCCACGGAGTGATGAACGATGTCTTTTCCCTGTCTTTGGGTGACATCTTGATTTGATTATATCCCGAGAATCCATCCATGAAGGAGAACACCTTGCACTGAGCAGTATTATCGACAAGCACGTCAATATGAGGCAGCGGGAAGTTGTCTTTTAGGCTGGCTTTGTTCAAATCTCTGTAATCAACACACATCCGAACTTTGTCGTCCTTCTTCGGTACAGACACAATATTAGCAACCTGTTATACCCTCATTTTGGACCTAAAAATACTCATTCAAATTTCCCTGCTATTTTCTGATACTTCCAAATTCACCGTGTTTTCTACTGTGCTTCAACTGCATACGTTACTGTTTCTGTCTTATAATTTTTGCATAAAAACGTACAAAAGGGTATTTTGGTCATTTCCCGCAATGGAACCCATTTTTCGGTCCCGGCATCTGTTTTTGAGTCTTTTTCAGCTTGTCTGTGCAATTTATTTGTTCAATTTTGTTCAAAAATCATTTGTGTCTGCATCTGAGTCAGCTTGTGTCAGTTTGAGTCGTTTTGTCCCCAGGGGCATTTTGGTCATTTCACATTGTTCAAATTTTGGGCAGAGAGGTATTTTAAAATACCTCATTTTGGTAATTGGTTCGTTTTAGTCCATTTTGTCGTTTTTAACTGTTTCGCTTTACGTTGTTTTCAAATTACTTCTTCTTACCAATTTTATTTTTAACTTTTTGCAATTTAGTCTAAATTGTTGCTTTAATTGCATTTTGGTCCAAATACTTTTTTTTCAAGTTTGCAAATTAACCTCGATTCTGAAAAAACAGTCCAGTCCAGATACTTTTTATTTTTGCATTTCAGTCCTTAAACTTTTCAAATTTGCAAAACAGTCCAAATTTTTACATAATTGCAGATTGGTCCTCAAGAGCCACACGGGCAGTTCAATCCAGATGGCAGGTTCTCATTGGGTCAGGTACACACATGGCAGTCTATAAAAGGCCACGCGTGTCAAAAATCCACAGAAATCAGAGCCACATCACATAAACGGATTCCATTTTCTCTCTCTTGGCAGTTACAGATCAAAACCCAGAAAACTCACCAAGAACTCAAGAACATTCATGAACCCTAAGCCACATTCAATCTCAATTCAGTTCAATTCCATGCCAGAACTACAAATTCACTATTGAATCCGATTCACAGTATCAAACAGAAGCCAAATTCACACAGTTATGGCGCAAATTCGAGCAATTCTCAGAGATTCACGTGAATCATCATCACTGAATTGCTGAGCCTGCAATCCAACGCGAGCACGCCACCGGAGTAGCGCGCTGCAAGCGTAATCACAGGCTGTGGATCAGAGAAGAAGAGGGAAGAAGCGGTGAAGGATTTCACAGGATCCGGATCGGAAGAAGAAAGAAAGGAGTGAAACAAGCTTACCAGAAAAGGTTCAGAACCAAGGATCAAAAGAAACGGTTCAAGTCTCCAATCAAGAACACAGGTAACACTCAAACTTCACCTCATCTTACTGAATAACCATTGCAGAATCCAGAACCATGTGAATCCGCAACGAGTTCGAACTGATTCAATCCCAAACCCTAACCCTAACACAAAAATCATTTTGAAAATCAGAGAAACGCTTCAAAATTCACAACGAGTGTGAATCGAAGCAAGTCCTCGCGCTTTTACAACAATTTCAAAAAAAAACATAAGAAAACGAGCAGTTCGAACTCACAGCAACGAAAATGAAAGATCCACATGGTTCCAACGGTGGGAAACAATTTCTTTCGATTGATTCATGCTTAGAACGGTAATACGAACGGATTAAGCCATAGATAAGCAGCTTCTGGGTAGATTTGAGAAATTAGGGTTAGGTTTGGTAAGGAGAGCGGCCGGAGAGAAGAGAGAGGAAGAAGAGAGGAAATGAAAGAATCCGGATCCTGAACCTTTATATAAGCTCGTGGATCGGGTCGGTTTTGACCCGGTCCACCCCCCTGTGCGTTTAAGCCGTTGGATCCTGTTCTTGGGTCATCCGGATCGATCTAACGCCCCTAGGGCGCCAAGAATGATCCGGATCCACCTGAGACGTGGGTTTGGGCCTGTAACCGTGGGCTCTGGGTCTTCCTTTCATCATAATTTGTTGCTTTCATAATCTTTTGCGTTAATTTTTTTTTTCTGGCTTTTATATCTAAATAAATTTTATTCTATGCACTTAGCGTTCCATTTAATTCATGGATAATTTTCATGCACTTAAAAAAATAGTTATAAAAATAAAATAGTGAATGATTAATATGATAGAGAAAATTATCATTTTTTAAGAAAAGGATAACTAATATGATAGTTCTTGTTGAAAAAAGAGGTATATTTATTGCACCATATCTTATGCAATGTTACATAGGTTAGAAAAACCCTATATATATATATATATATATAGGATGTATCAAATAAGAAGTGATTTTAAAATAAGAAGTAAGAAGGTTAAATAGCAGCCGTTAGATTAAAAGTTGGTTTTAGTGGAAATCATGGGGTGGTTACATACAATTTAGGTTTTAGTGGAAATCATGGGGTGGTTGTTCATATTCTTACTTTTCGTGGATCTAGCACCCCATGATTTTCACTAAAACCTAAATTGTATGTAACCACCCCATGATTTCCACTAAAACCAACTTTTAATCTAAACTGTGTATTTTAATCTAACGGCTGCTATTTAACCTTCTAACTTCTCATTTTAAAATCACTTCTTATTTGATACATCCCCTATATATATATATATATATATATATATATATATATATATATATATATATATATATATATGATGTATCAAATGAGAGGAATAGTTGTTATGAGAGGGTGAGAGGAACAAATATTAACCCTTAGATTAAAATGAACAGCTCACATTAAAAGCTACACTTTAAATGGCACTTATAATTGCTTAACTATACCTACGCGCGTGTACCAATTAACACAGAAGAAAAGGATAAATGCATTCAGATGAATTGCTCATCCTCTGCCATAGTCGTCTTCCCCAAAGCATCCACACTCAAAAGAAGACATCAAATTGATAGAAATTAGACATACGAGAGAAAGAGGAAGGTTAGCAACACTCTCTTTTCGACAGTCTCTCTAACACTCACTCTTTTATTGGATAAAATTAATGTATGTCTTACCACTTCATGTGAGTTTCATTTCTAAAGTGTATTGAGCCACGTTGATTTAAACAATAAAAGAGTGAGTATTAGAGAGAGTGTTCGAAAGAGAATGTTGTTATGCTTTGCACATACAACTCCAATTTTGTATATCAATTGTGCCTGTAGGATATTGTTTTTATTTTCCTGTACACTCTAATCTAATTGATGTAAAATTCGTTGAAGATAAATCTTTGCACAAACAGCTCCAATTTCAGATCTATTCTTTTCTTTTGTTTTTGTTTATTCCAATTCCTTTTTCTTCTTGTAAGCCACCAAAATAAATAAATCTAAAAATATTAACCTACAAAACGGGAAGATTTAAATTTGATTAAGCTTTATTGTTAAAAAAAAAAAATTGCTTAAGCTTCGTAAGTTCATGAAACCCATTTTCTGTCAAATTTATGTGTTAGCTTTATGTTTATTTGGAGGTAAAACATTGATTGAGATAGCCAAAGCCATTGGAATGGATCCGGAGAAGGATGAATCAGGAGATATGCGATTGAGAGAGAGGGAGAGAACAAGGAAGGAGAAGGGGTTGGAAGGAAGGTAGCGCGTGGAAAGAAAGAAATAAAACACTTGCAACTTAAAGTGCAGCCTTTAATGTGAGCCGTTCATTTTAATCCAAGGGCTAATATTTGTTCCTCTCACCACACTCCTCTCATTTGATGTCATATATATATATATATATATATATATATATATAGAGGATATATCTTATGAGAATGGTATTTTTATGTGAGAATGTGAGAATGAATTATCAACCTTTGGATTAAGATTTAATGGCTGAGATTAAAAGTTACAATTAATTAATATAAAAGTTAATAAGTTGTAGGGACATTGCATAATTTATGCAGGACTTTGAACCCCTGACACTCCACTTCTCCACATTTAAAATGTGTAAGCTCTAGCCACTAGTAGACTTGACAAAAAAAAAGTGAAATAACTTGTATGTAGATTTTACTAATATATATATATATATATATATATATATATATATATATATATATTAGTAAAAGTGAATAAGTTGTACGTGGGTTTAACTTAGTTGGTAGAAAGAATACATAATATATTATGCGAAATTTGAGCTTCAAACATTCACTAAAAAAAATTAAGTTAAAGTGCACAAGTTAGTCAATTTATTTTATTGCGTTAATTGTTCAAAATTATAACGAAATATACGGGAGTTTAAAAAATGACTTTGACAGGAAAAAAACCACAATTTAACCCTACAATATGAGATTTTGCATCAATATTCATATGGCATGATTGTTGAAAGGGAAATGTATTAAAAAATTAATCACTTATACAAACACAGAATATTGTCCTTAACACATGTGCATTAAAGAAACATAAATTTTTCTCTCAAAAAAATAAAATAAATTTTTCCATGATAAGTATGCGTTAAAAAAAATTGTATACTACATATATATTGTATATTTGTAAAACTAAATATCTTACTAGTTACTACATCTACATAATATAATTTTTTTCTTCAAAAACATGACATATTTCCATCTTGTCTCGACAAAAAATAAAGCAAGACTTCCCTGCTATTACTCTATATACATGTGTATCAATTATTTCAATAATTTAAATAAATTTGATGACATTCACATGTATTCATGTATATCCACGGTTTACAATTGTCTTACATAAAATAGATAGACCAACAATGTTATTTTTTACTAATTTGAGACTTAACAATTGTCTTACATAATTCACGGTTTACAATTGTCTTACATAATTCAATTTGATGGCATATATTTTGGATCTGATTTGATGTGCTTGCATTTGGACTATCTGGAAGGACATGAATAGTAAAATCTTACTCTTCCTCTTATTGATGGCGTTGAGCTATTATCTTTTAGGTGGTTAAAATCTCATTTGAGTAATTCTTCTTTTGATTTCCATCATTGGTGTTGTAGCCCTTTGCTGAGTATGGGCATTGGCTAGCATTTTGTTTCCTTTTGCTTTTGTTTTTTGTTATTGTATACTTTGCGTAATTTGTGGCTTTCTTTCAGGCACGCCTTGTGCTTGAGTATGGTAGTAATATAATTCATTTTGCCTTCTTATAAAAACTATAAAATTATATAAAAAAATAAATAGTGTACTCTAAGATAAATAGTGTAGTAACATCAATCATTTTTGATCCTCTAAATATTTTCCATCACAATGTTTGGTCTCTGTTTATATTTTCCTCTAAGTATCAATAGTGTACTCTAAGAACTTACCTGGATGGTTAAAACTAGCCTCAATAGAGTACTCTAGTGACAAACAGACAGACGGTGAAGACATTTCAACAAAGTACTCAATTCAGATTAAAGAGGCAGGCTAAGAAAGTGAAAGCTATATACAACCAAAATTGAATACCAAATTGATACAAAATCTATAAACTTTCTGTTACCATGATTTTTATACCTAGTTACATATCTTTGCAGCAAAATAATGATAAGCAATAAAAGATTGCTTTAGAACACTAAATACTTATATTCAAACAAAGACCTAAGCTTCGGTCAAGTTTGTTCGGTTTGCCATGTAAGTTAAATAAATGGTCCACACGTATGCGCAGGAACTATTCATCAGTGGCTGCAGCAATTATGAAAAAGAAAGATACATTAGCTAAAAATCAAGACAATTACTTACTGCTAAGTTGAAGATCATGATGAAAAGTAAAGTTATAACAGAAAATTAAGTTCTGACAATGGCATTCATCGAACTGTACAAACCTGTAAATGGACTGGAACGAATTTGAAGGTGACAAAATCACATATAGGCCAAAACATGGCACCTCCTATTAATGTAGGAATTAGATCTCGCTTCAGCCTGGCAACAATTTCAGGCCCACTTTCACCTGATTTTGGCATCGAAAAGGGAATTCAGAATCACCAATAACCATAAAGAAACAGAATCACCAATTAATTACCTTAATTCCTTTGCAAAAAATGAGTAAGAAAGCAGTAGTGCACAATCATTCCATATAAATTTAGGTTTAAATTAGGTAAGTCTCAAAATTTATCATTTTAGCTTTCAACTCCTCTTTATTTTTGTTTCTAGCATTTGGTTCCTCGGTATTTAAACGTGACATTAATCTTTAGGAATTCTCCTCACTTTAGAGAATTCATATCCAAACTGATTCTTATATTGGAGTACAAAACAATCAAAATCATTTGAAAATTGTGACAACGAACTATCATATGAACTCACGGATTAAAGAATTGAGAAAAGTCACCATTTAAAAAATATGAAAATTACCTTGTAAAGCACCAATGTAGGAGAAGAAAACAGTATTGATGACAGGTCCAAATACAGCTTGTCCCATTAAAATTTTCTTCAAGGTTGTTGCCACATCTCTGTTAGGTAAAATTTTGGATAGAAAATTAAAATACTTATGCTGTGCCGGTCCCAAGATTAGCAGCCCATATATTGCCATGCGGGATGTCCTTTTTAAATCATACGAAGCAGAAGAGGGTAATGTAATCATCTGACATGAACAAATCAATAGGTTAGTGAAGACACAAAGACCTAAAAATAATCAAAATATTTACAACTTCTTTTTAGACCCAACTCAGAATCCCAGGCCTATAGTGAAAAAGAGGTATGCAGTTCCAAGAAATCAAATTCGTTAAATGATATGCGTAAGAAATAAAATTATTTCAGCCATTCTACAAATTATAATAGCAGCTACCAGCTCACAAATCTGGAATTCAAGATGAGGAACTGATGTTTAATGATTCCAACCAGTAGAACCATACAAGTCGCGAACTTTTGAGATTGAAATAACCTTTTCAGATGATTAAGATAATATATTATGATAACAAACTGAAATTAGGGCATTTCACAATATAGAAAATCCTCTGAACTCTAACTATTTCATATTTGTTTAAACATTTTCTTAATTTGATCAAAACAAAGCATTAGCTTAGTTACATAAACTTTTCAAGAAGCACTTATGGAACAAGAAATATTTAGTAAACTTTGCAGCAACTTTGGGTTTGAAAAGAAATAATTCATTTATAGAATCAACTGGTACTAAGAGAAAGATTATAGTAAATAACAGTTTTTAAATTGAGGAATGAATTCTCTCAAAAAAAAAAATTGAGGAATGAATGTAGAACATACTCTTCTAACTTATTTTCCTAACCCCTTTCTCATTCTCCTCTCTCCCTATTATCACATCCCAACCAAACCTCAATTCTCTAATCAACTAATTAACAAAATTTAACTAACAGACTACGATTATCATCACTCTTGTATAAGTTGAAATTAGTTTCTTTATCTCGACATTTTGAAAAGTACTCTCATATGCCACAGTTATTATAGGTCCACTTTAAGTGGTCTGCCTTATCTCACACCTCAAACCTATGACTTCCTAGTCAAACAAGTAACTCTAATTATTATACCAAAGAAATCTAGATATTTCAAAATCTAAGAAATCATCTAAGGTACTATAAAATATTCAATATACAATAAACATACTACGAAATATTTTCAAGATATTTTAACGGTCTCTCGTAAATCATAATGGCCAGAGAAGTCGCCATAATTTATCTCTAGGAAAGAAGTCAGAACAGAACGATTGTCAATGAGAGAAGAAACCGCCATTTGACATTTGGTATGATACATTGCAAACAAAAGAAGTGAGAAACACCGGATTGAAGAATAACATGAATCATGGTCCCCCAATCCCATCCACTTTCTAAATGTTAAACAAACAATAGTCAATATAAAAAGAACACGTAGTATAAGGCAGAACAGGTCATAGCAGAACATATAAACTCCAGAAGTACAGCAGGAGGATAATACAGTAGCCAGAATATGAAACATTTCGCAACACACCATAAGGGCAGCCAATTGTGTGAGGCTCCCATTACATTGAGTCGGGTAGGCAGGTAGATGTACACGGCCGTACTCCCACAAGTGAAGAGGGTATTTCTAGAGTTTAAACCAATGACCTACCAAGCAAGGCAAATCTAAACAGATCCATGATAGAAAATACAAAGCACTAACCCCTATTGATACTAGAATAGAATCCTAAAGTCCTCACCATATATTTAAAGAGATAAAGAAATGTAGTTAAATCTAGAAACTAATGCTAAGAGGTCGTCTAAGATACTCGAAAACATTTTACGAGGCAAAGATTGAAATATTATCTGCATCTTGTAGCATTTCATCCAGCAAATAGCAATATGACTGCAGATGGACATATATAGCAACATATTGGTCATATAAAATTCATTCTCAATCATTCAGATATCTTGAAACAAACATTCACAATCATTTGGAAATAAATTTAGCATTAATAACACTAACTTAACACTGGTAATAAACAATTTCAGAAAATGACATAATTGAATGTAATAATATGTATCAACTATCAAGTGTCAGACAACAAATATGCCTTCACTCAGAAGTGACGATGCTTCAAAAGATAGTATAATAACTAATCTCACACCAGTAATAATTTAAAAAATTACATACATGAATGCAAGAGGAGTGATATGAACACATTATTTCAAATACCACTCCCTTGTTGGATGAAACTCGTATGAGCCCCATATTTTAGAAATGGATCCACATAAGTTTAACCCAAAAAATCAATAAAAGAGTAAGTGTCAAACACATCTTCAATCAGAAGTGTTTGTGCTACAAAAAATACATGACATTGGTAATAATCCTAAAAAAATGACATAATCGGATGTAATTATATATGTCGTGTCAGTATCAGATAAAGAAATGTATCAGACACCAAACACAATTGTAACCAAAAAAAGACACCAAACACAATTTCGATCAAAACTATCAATGTAACAAAATTTAAATTATATATAATAACTATATAACCATACATATGAGTATAATGAAAGAGCTATTACTATTACCTGTGAAGTAAGATCAGCAGCAGTAAAAATAAGCGAGGAAGTTATACACTTAGTAATAACAGGATAAGTTTCAAGCTTACGCAAATACCAACCAACAAACCCAAGTTTCTTTGAGTTAGAAGAAGAAGAAAAAGAACGATTATGCGTTTGTGAAGTATTGTGATGAAAATGTGTTGTTTTGTTCTTTGGGTAATAACGTCGAACATTTTGTGTGCAATGTTGTTGGAGAGTAGTTGAGAAAGTGTGGAAGAAACGCTTCGCCATGTTTTTTTGTTTGCGTGTGTAAGAGAGATGATGACGATGGTGTAAGGTAATGTGATGTTCAGTCGGTTAAGACGTGATCCGGTGATTTCGATTGATAGATGACTTACTCCAACTACTTCGGGAACATGTGTTTTTGCCTTTTGGTATACTCATATCATTGAGTTGTGTGTTTTCTTGAGAGATGTTAGCATTTTTACGAGTGCTCGCAACACTCTCTTTCGGATACTCTCTCTAATATTCACTCTTTTGTTGGTTAAATCAATGTGGGTCATACACTTTGGAAATGAAACCCACATTAAGTGGTAGAACATACATTGATTTTATCCAATAAAAGAGTGAGTATTTGAGAGAGTGTCCAAAAGAGAGTGTTGTTAACATTCCTCTTACATTTTTATTGAATCAATTTTAGGTGAGTCTTGTCATTCCATTTGAGACTTATTTTCAACATGTAAAACTCATATGAATTTCATTCTAAGAGAATGATAGTTAAAGAAAATGTTTAAAGATATCAATAACGTTTCTTTTCCTCACATCATCATGTCATTTGGACGAGTTTTGATATATCTCTTTAAAAATGAGATTATCTCATTATTTTAAGATTCTTTAATTTTGGAATTTTTATTTTATTTTTATTCCATTGATGAATGAGAAATATCAATAACATATATGTACATTACATATATCATCACCAACAACAACATATATGCACCCAACATAAATAGTCACCATCAACATATGTGCACACAACAATATAATCACCATCAACACATATTCACATTCAATCTCATTCACGAAAGACTTACAAGATAGAAAAGTTCAATGAATATATTTTCAACTAGTTTCGTATGATATGATTCACTACTTTAACAATTTAGACCAATGAACCAAAACGAAATCAAAATGACTCCATTGCCTCTACTAAGGAAGTATACTAATCACATATGCATGAAGGTATGCTCACATAAGCATTTCATCGGCCAAACACTATGAATTCTCAAAATCCGTAAAGTTCGTCTCAAAACGTTACTTTTCCAAATATAGTCCATTTTCAAAGCAAGACATGCTAGTTCTCAAAGAAATAATTCAAGACCATTTATTTAATCATCTAGACAGCATATGTATGTAATCCCACATCATTGTCTTTGAGAAAATAAGTTTTTCGGAAAATTGTGTTCTTGGACGATTTTCTAAACGTTTTGAACAATCCATGAAACAAAGTCCAAATCCACACCAATGATGTTTCCAAAAGATTAGGTACACATGTAATGATTAAATGAATCAAAAGAAACCACTTAGGAAGTTAGGATTGGTTCTCAAGTACACGAAACGAAAAATCAAGTATGGCTGAACAGGGCACAGTTCGCTTAAGCGAAGACTGGTTCGCTTAAGCGACCAAGTCTCAATAGCGTTCTGGCCGTGTTCGCTTGGGGTTCGCTTGCGCTTCGCTCAAGCGAACTCTTGACAGAAGCAACATTGTTGTTCGCTTACGCTTCGCTTACGGTTCGCTCAAGCGAACTGCGTCCAGAATGAACTGGGCACGTTTGCTTGAGGTTCCCTTAGGCGTCACTTAAGCGAACACTCATCATTCCAAAAAAATAAACTTCGAATTTCAAAACCCATTTTCCCCAACACTCCAATTTTGATCCTCTCACACTCAAAACTCGTCCCAAATCAAGTTTATAGGTCATGTACATAAACATAAACACAAGAATGCTAAAAACTCATGAATCAAACATCATTTTTGTCTCACTTCAAAATTTCACCAAACTTTCAAAATTATTCAACAACAACAACAACTTTCATCATCAATTCACCAATGACATATTCATCATACAAATTCATCAACAACATGTTTTCAAACATCAACAACCACAATTAATCATGAATTCATTCCAAGTTCATCAAATCACAACTTCATTATTCATCATTTTTCACAAAAACACAACATATTCATATATATGATTTTTGACACATGAATTCAATATCAATAACACTTAATCGTTCAATTCACATGTACAAACATATCATCAACAAATAGACATGAATTCATTCACTAAATTTCACATAAGCACTTATTTTCAAAATCACTTAATTGGATAATCACTTATGAGAAGGGGTAGAAAAAGAGATTATGATTAAAGTCTAGTCCCCTTACCTCTAATCTTCTATGCTCAAATCCTAGGCTTCAATTTAGCTCCCAAGTTCTTCCCCTCTACAAGTTTCTCTTCTTCTCCCTCTCTTAGCCTCTTAGCCTCTTTGAAATGAATAAAGTTTCTAAAACCCTAGTTCTAGCTCTTAAGTTAGAATATATATCCATACCCATTGGGCCTAACTCATAAAATAATAATTGGACTCAATTCTAATTACGCCACCTATTAGTTTACTATCTTACTAACAATAAAATATTTAGCAACTACCAACACTAATTCTAATTACTACAACTAACTAATAAATTGCTAACAATTCGGTCCTTATTAAAAACACTACGATTAATTCTCGACCAAAATTACTATTTTACCCTTACTCGCCAAAAGACCAAAATACCCTTTTAATCACTAAACTTAAGAAAATACATCAAAAGGTAAATAATCACATACAGGTATGCATAAATACACATAAATTAATTAAAAGAAAAATAACAAAAATCGGGCTGTTACATCCTTCATGACTAAGAGACAACTAGAAACTTGGATTCATCTTCCTTTCTTCACAACAAGAGATTTCTTAGCTAGGGTTGGGTGTTCAAGATGGAGTTGGATGAATGGTATGCTTTAAAGTTTGATGAACTTGAAATTGGAGCATGTAGAAGCTATGTTGTACAAGAATCAAGCTAGTTAGGGTTTTGTTGGAGACTTGAAACTCAAAGCTTGAAGCTTATGATGAAACCAACTGTTCTTAGGTGAGTTCTATAGATAGTTCCTTCCTTTGGGTTTGTATGTGTTGTGTGAGATGAATTGAAAATGTTAGGTTTTTGCATAATTAATATTAGTACCCTTTGTTGTCATTAATTGTTGAAATTGTGAAATTGTTGCCATGCATATATTCTATATTGTTTTTCATGACTTCTGGATGGACAAGGAACATTTGAAACTCGAATTTGAGGTTTTGGGTAAAAAATACGATTTCTACAGGTCTGGACTGATGAATGCTCGCTTAAGTGTGAACTGCTCGCTTAAGCGAGCCATAGGTAGAACCTACCAGAGCTGCACGCTTAAGCGTGCTAGGTCAGCACAACATGTTTTGATCCTATTATGAGGTCCAGTAGTGGCCGTCTGAGGCCCGTTTCTTGCAGTTCTTATCTAACGTTTAAACCCCTAAATATTGAGTGTCTAATGTGCATTACTACTTAAAGTTTTATCAATATAAATGCATGGGAATTATTAACAAGTTCAACGATGAATGGCATACGAGTGAAACATGATTTATGCTCGGGTAGAAATTATGTCTAGGTAAGGGTGAAACCTAGAGCCTTGACTTAGGCGGTCAAGATTATGTATGATGAATCACCTAGAAAACATTTATGAAATGTTAAGCAAATGACTATACATGTGTCTAGGACCGTAAGCAAGTATTTTACCGCTAATCGGGTAGGTTACAGACCCGTGGTAATCTAGTAAGCAAGCATAAGTATAAGACTTTTATGTATGATGCTACGCCTATAAAGCGTAAAATGAATGTTATGTATATGACTTTATGTAAATGACTATGATAGTAAGTAAATATGTAGGTGTCGTGTCTCTCCGTTATCCACGCCAAGGGGGATACAAGAGGTTCACACGAAGGGGGACGGGATACGCTCCGCAAGGTAGGCCCGCACGACACTGAGGGATTCCGATGTACCCTAGCTAGGTATTCATCGGTAATGTATGGGAATATATTCTGGGGTTACTCCACTCATGATTATTCTGTAAAATGAATCAAGATAATGTTGTTTGTTACACGATAACTTCTAACATAATGAATGAACATGATTATGATATTATTACGATTATGATATGATATGAGTCGTGTGTAAGCTTATGTATCAAGATAAGACTATGAAGTTACACCGTTTACGATCTTAGGATTTTCCCCGATCGTACGGGTTAAGATCGTGTCATGAATAAGTTATCTTAGGTCGTGATACGTTTAGTGTATCTTGGCGTAGCAGTCTTAGGTTCCCTTAACCGCCATGACATGTATATGTATGTCAAGCCTTGTATCCTATGTTTTTCCAAACCTGATGACGGTCTTAGCATGGACAACCGTCTAGGTAAGAATGCTCCACACACGTATAATCAACCAGCAGGTTGTATTGTAGACACGTGGTGACTATAGGTTTCCCCGACGTCACCTATAACCTAGGATTAGGTAGAACTCACTGAGACATTATGTCTCATCCCAATCCTTTTTGTTTCAGATAAGAAGGTCGGTTTAGCAGGATCTAGCGAGCTTGAAGCCGGATGGATACTCAGCAAATGCTCGTTTGTACCCGCTGCAGGATGTTATAGACTTTAAGGATGTATTTTCTATATTTTTGGACGAGTAGTATTATATTGTTGATTGTACGAACACGTAT
The DNA here is from genome assembly GCA_958299785.1 of Medicago lupulina. Lineage (NCBI taxonomy): Eukaryota > Viridiplantae > Streptophyta > Magnoliopsida > Fabales > Fabaceae > Medicago > Medicago lupulina. Next base: position 20,916,826 of record OY283145.1, on the reverse strand, counting down.
TGTTGTATAAAATATTCATTCGATGAATTTATGTTGTAAATTTTAATGTATCCAATACTAAAGTTAATGCACATGCTAAACTTTCTAAATACGTTTAGTATGGGCGTTATATTAATGTTACTTATATATTTGTTTATAAAAAAAAACTTTATTTTTTGGGTTTACATGATAATTTATACTTTCTTTTATGAAAAAAAAAAGAAGGTAATTTCTATAGTACACTTATGATGCATTTGATATTTTAAAAAATAGGTTGTACTTGACATAACAACATAAAACATAACAATAAAACATAAGACATAACAAACTATTTTGTGGACAAAAAATTATTTTGGTATTTTAGACAACTTATACTTTAGACAAAAAGTTATGTTGTGATTTTGTGAGTGTAACACCCTATTTCTATTTAAGCGATAAATCATGCAATTTCAATAAATAAATAAGAAATAGTCGTCACGTCTACGAATAACTCACCAAGTAATCATGCATGAACATATCTCAACATAAAAGGTCACAGCGGAAAATCAAAATACATCTCAACGATAGCCATGTCATCAATCGTGAAAATGCAACCAACTCCCAAATACATCTCAACATAGATACAACTCAAAATAAAATAAATCCAACACATAAAAGTAATGTAACACCCCGTTTTCCCAACGTAAAAATTTCGTAAATTAAATCAGAGTTTTCACATAAACGGAGTATCACTTTCTTAAAACATCTCAAAGGAATTGAATAACAATTCATTCATCATAAAAATAGTTATTAAACTTCTCAAAACATTACAGCGGAATCTTAAAAGTCTTGGCACGCAGGCCTCCTCATAACATTTCAAAGTTCATCTAAAATTAGTCTTTATAAAATTATAATTGACATGCAAGGAACAGAAAAGCATTTGACAAGATTCCCCATCCCGTTACATATCAGAGCACCTAAGACACAGTGAGGAATGCCTCACACGACTGCACCTAATCTTGGTTACCTGCACTTGCCCACAAGGCGGCAATTCCAACAGAAGGGGTGAGATTCACAAACAATATAATAAACAGATAATTCAACAATTAAGTTTAACAACAATTAACATATAAGCACATCTCAAATATTTATTTCATAACATCTTAAGCAACATCAAGAATATCATCACTAAACACCTTAAACATCATCAAAGAATCGTCATCACAAAACATCTTAATCATCATCAAAGAACATCATCACATCATCACAAAGCATCTTAAACATCATCAAAGAACATCATCACAAAACATCTTAAACATCATCAAATACACTTAACAACTCATAGATATCATCATGTAATCATCATCACTAATAAATTTAAAACAACTCAATGTAATCATCATCTCACTATAATAATCAACATCGTAAACAATATTATAACATTATAATTAGTATCATATACAACATCATAACAACATAACAATATCATAATCAATATCTTAAACAACCTAGCAACATAACAATATCATAATCAATATAGCAACATCTTAGTCAACGTCATATAATTCACATCATAAACATCGTATAATCTTCATAGGTACTTTTTTAACAACACATGGGTAGAAAACAACTCGACAACTCATAGAGGATAATTCATCAACAACTTAACAACTCATGGATGATAATTCATCAACAACGACTTTAACTCGACAAATGCGACAATGCAACTTAGACACTTATATGCATGTGGTACCAATCGTCATCATAAGTATTAATATACTTTAATCGTGCGGAGGACAAAGCTCCTAATAATCGTGCGGAGGACAAAGCTCCTAATAATCGTGCGGAGGCTCCTAATAATCGTGCGGAGGACAAAGCTCATATCATGGTGAGGACAAAGCTCAATGAATGCTAATGCATGGACTCTATCAACAAGACACCTTAATCAACTTATCACTTATACATCCAATAATTTGGAGTTCATCATCAACTTATTCATACTCATGCAACTTAGTTAAATAACAATTGCAGCATAATCAAATCACATCAAGCTTAATAACAATTCATTTCAACAACATCTTGATCATTCAATAATATTTCGAGTAATGCATTTAATCATTAAATCACATTACAAACAACTTAGCAGTTCATAACAACAACAGAAACAGCACAAGCAATTCACAATCATTATCAACAACATCAAATCATCACATTAACTTTATAAGTATAGCACATTATGCACTCATCATTCATAATTCATAAGCAATAACATTCTTCAAAAGTAATCAAGTATGATTAAATAAGACATAAGCCAAATACTCATAAAACACCTCAACTAAATCCCTAATACCTAAGTTTGAAGTTTGGAAACCAACTCTAAGTCTTTGGACTAACTTGAGATTAGTTATGCTAAGTTTTCTTAAAGTTTTCTCAAGACCTACTTGGACTATTTTCATTATAACTCAAAATCTACAAATAATTTTCTAGTCACTCTGAAACCATTAAAAAGCTAACTCAATTACCTACAACTTTCGTGTTTACACCAAGACCCATTTCGGAACAGAAATGTATGAAAAAGACACTGTTTTTTCCAAGACCTACTTGGAGTGTTTTTATCATAACTCAAGATTCACAAAACATTTTTGAGTCACTCTGAATCCATTAAAAATCTAACTCAATTATCTACAACTTTTGTGAAGACATCAAAAGCTAATTATGAACAGAAAAGTCCCAGTTTTTATTTTAGTTTTTCGGTTACAGAAAATCGAAAAGAGAATGAGCCTGTTGACCCCTTTGTAGTATTTTAATCATATCTAGAGTTCTAAAAGCTTAAATTGAGTCACTCCAAAGGCTAGTGAAAGCTAACATCTGTATCTACAACTTTCATGAAGACACCTAAACCCAGTTCGGAACTTAAACCTGTCAAACTGAGACAACAAGTAACGTGTTTTGCACAGCGACAGCAAAATCGCAGTTCAGTTGCGATTTCGCCTTGGGGAAACCTTTTCGACTCCGTTTTCGATCCAATACCCTCAAAACATGACCTTAAACATCACCATATGATTATCCTATCATTAGAACATTAATTATTCATTAACCTACTAGATTATCCACTCTTTTTAAGACTAGAAACTCAATTCGAAACCTAAACTAGTTTTCACTAATTCTCACCTTTCAACTTCATCTTTTAATTCATTCACCTTAACCTAGTTCTTAATTCTCTCAAAAACTCATCCATCTCTTGTTAATCATAATTGAATTGAATTACAGTTTAATATAATGAAAGCTAGGCTCACCCTTACCTTAATTTGGTCTCCTGGATCAAGTTGCGTTCTTCTTAGGTTTTTCTTCTCTCCTTCGCGCCTCCTCTCTTTTTCTCTAGGTTTCTTCAAAAGTTATATCACGTACTAAATAATTCTAACCCTAATTCTCTTATTTATATTCTCTTACTCATCTTATCTTATTTCTACTCCTTCCCTCAAATTCTCTAAAATTATGTAACAACCCATATTTAATTAAATATATTATATTATAAATCAAATAAGATAATACTAAAAATACATAAAAGCACACATCATCAAAATATATATTATATTATATCGTCGTATCTTATTATTTCTAAAACAAATATATTTCTACACAAATAACAAATATATTTTCCAACCAAATAACGAATATATTTCTATAACAAATATATCTCTACATAACAAACATATTTCCATAACAAATATATCTCTACATAACAAACATATTTCTATAACAAATAACACAATATATTTTTACACAAAATAACATATATATTTCTACACCAAATAACATATATATTATAATATAACATGCTACTAAAACACCAACATATAACACAAAAATAACACACATCACCATAAATCAAATAAATTATTTAAAAAGACTCTAAACTCAATCAAATAATTAAATAAATAAAATAGTTCAAAGCGGGCGTTACAACTCTACCCCCCTTAAGAGAATTTCGTCCTCGAAATTCATAGCACAAAAGAAAATGAATTCAATTATTGCTTAAATATCTTAAATTATATATAACAAAGTAGTAACTTCAAACATTACACAAAAATTACATTAAAGTTAGTCAGTCAAACGTGATCACATAATAAAAATAACCATTAATTAGAAAGAAAAAAAAACACAACGACAGTATTCAACTGTCACACGACACTACGCGACTCAACTACTTGGCCGGACGGACCAACCTGCTCTGATACCAATTGTAACACCCCGTTTTCCCAACGTAAAAATTTCGTAAATTAAATCAGAGTTTTCACATAAACGGAGGATCACTTTCTTAAAACATCTCAAAGGAATTGAATAACAATTCATTCATCATAAAAATAGTTATTAAACTTCTCAAAACATTACAGCGGAATCTTAAAAGTCTTGGCACGCAGGCCTCCTCATAACATTTCAAAGTTCATCTAAAATTAGTCTTTATAAAATTATAATTGACATGCAAGGAACAGAAAAGCATTTGACAAGATTCCCCATCCCGTTACATATCAGAGCACCTAAGACACAGTGAGGAATGCCTCACACGACTGCACCTAATCTTGGTTACCTGCACTTGCCCACAAGGCGGCAATTCCAACAGAAGGGGTGAGATTCACAAACAATATAATAAACAGATAATTCAACAATTAAGTTTAACAACAATTAACATATAAGCACGTCTCAAATATTTATTTCATAACATCTTAAGCAACATCAAGAATATCATCACTAAACACCTTAAACATCATCAAAGAATCGTCATCACAAAACATCTTAATCATCATCAAAGAACATCATCACATCATCACAAAGCATCTTAAACATCATCAAAGAACATCATCATAAAACATCTTAAACATCATCAAATACACTTAACAACTCATAGATATCATCATGTAATCATCATCACTAATAAATTTAAAACAACTCAATGTAATCATCATCTCACTATAATAATCAACATCGTAAACAACATTATAACAATATAATTAGTATCATATACAACATCATAACAACATAACAATATCATAATCAATATCTTAAACAACCTAGCAACATAACAATATCATAATCAATATAGCAACATCTTAGTCAACGTCATATAATTCACATCATAAACATCGTATAATCTTCATAGGTACTTTTTTAACAACACATGTGTAGAAAACAACTCGACAACTCATAGAGGATGATTCATCAACAACTTAACAACTCATGGATGATAATTCATCAACAACGACTTTAACTCGACAAATGCGACAATGCAACTTAGACACTTATATGCATGTGGTACCAATCGTCATCATAAGTATTAATATACTTTAATCGTGCGGAGGACAAAGCTCCTAATAATCGTGCGGAGGACAAAGCTCCTAATAATCGTGCGGAGGCTCCTAATAATCGTGCGGAGGACAAAGCTCATATCATGGTGAGGACAAAGCTCAATGAATGCTAATGCATGAACTCTATCAACAAGACACCTTAATCAACTTATCACTTATACATCCAATAATTTGGAGTTCATCGTCAACTTATTCATACTCATGCAACTTAGTTAAATAACAATTGCAGCATAATCAAATCACATCAAGCTTAATAACAATTCATTTCAACAACATCTTGATCATTCAATAATATTTCGAGTAATGCATTTAATCATTAAATCACATTACAAACAACTTAGCAGTTCATAACAACAACAGAAACAACACAAGCAATTCACAATCATTATCAACAACATCAAATCATCACATTAACTTTATAAGTATAGCACATTATGCACTCATCATTCATAATTCATAAGCAATAACATTCTTCAAAAGTAATCAAGTATGATTAAATAAGACATAAGCCAAATACTCATAAAACACCTCAACTAAATCCCTAATACCTAAGTTTGAAGTTTGGAAACCAACTCTAAGTCTTTGGACTAACTTGAGATTAGTTATGCTAAGTTTTCTTAATGTTTTCTCAAGACCTACTTGGACTATTTTCATTATAACTCAAAATCTACAAATAATTTTCTAGTCACTCTGAAGCCATTAAAAAGCTAACTCAATTACCTACAACTTCCGTGTTTACACCAAGACCCATTTCGGAACAGAAATGTATGAAAAAGACACAAGAACGTGAAACAGAAAATGCTGTTTTTTCCAAGACCTACTTGGAGTGTTTTTATCATAACTCAAGATTCACAAAACATTTTTGAGTCACTCTGAATCCATTAAAAAGCTAACTCAATTATCTACAACTTTTGTGAAGACATCAAAAGCTAATTATGAACAGAAAAGTCCCAGTTTTTATTTTAGTTTTTCGGTTACAGAAAATCGAAAAGAGAACGAGCCTGTTGACCCCTTTGTAGTATTTTAATCATATCTAGAGTTCTAAAAGCTTAAATTGAGTCACTCCAAAGGCTAGTGAAAGCTAACATCTGTATCTACAACTTTCATGAAGACACCTAAACCCAGTTCGGAACTTAAACCTGTCAAACTGAGACAACAAGTAACGTGTTTTGCACAGCGACAGCAAAATCGCAGTTCAGTTGCGATTTCGCCTTGGGGAAACCTTTTCGACTCCGTTTTCGATCCAATACCCTCAAAACATGACCTTAAACATCACCATATGATTATCCTATCATTAGAACATTAATTATTCATGAACCTACTAGATTATCCACTCTTTTTAAGACTAGAAACTCAATTCGAAACCTAAACTAGTTTTCACTAATTCTCACCTTTCAACTTCATCTTTTAATTCATTCACCTTAACCTAGTTCTTAATTCTCTCAAAAACTCATCCATCTCTTGTTAATCATAATTGAATTGAATTACAGTTTAATATAATGAAAGCTAGGCTCACCCTTACCTTAATTTGGTCTCCTGGATCAAGTTGCGTTCTTCTTAGGTTTTTCTTCTCTCCTTCGTACCTCCTCTCTTTTTCTCTAGGTTTCTTCAAAAGTTATATCACGTACTAAATAATTCTAACCCTAATTCTCTTATTTATATTCTCTTACTCATCTTATCTTATTTCTACTCCTTCCCTCAAATTCTCTAAAATTATGTAACAACCCATATTTAATTAAATATATTATATTATAAATCAAATAAGATAATACTAAAAATACATAAAAGCACACATCATCAAAATATATATTATATTATATCGTCGTATCTTATTATTTCTAAAACAAATATATTTTTACACAAATAACAAATATATTTTCAAACCAAATAACGAATATATTTCTATAACAAATATATCTCTACATAACAAACATATTTCCATAACAAATATATCTCTACATAACAAACATATTTCTATAACAAATAACACAATATATTTTTACACAAAATAACATATATATTTCTACACCAAATAACATATATATTATAATATAACATGCTACTAAAACACCAACATATAACACAAAAATAACACACATCACCATAAATCAAATAAATTATTTAAAAAGACTCTAAACTCAATCAAATAATTAAATAAATAAAATAGTTCAAAGCGGGCGTTACAACTCTACCCCCCTTAAGAGAATTTCGTCCTCGAAATTCATAGCACAAAAGAAAATGAATTCAATTATTGCTTAAATATCTTAAATTATATATAACAAAGTAGTAACTTCAAACATTACACAAAAATTACATTAAAGTTAGTCAGTCAAACGTGATCACATAATAAAAATAACCATTAATTAGAAAGAAAAAAAAACACAACGACAGTATTCAACTGTCACACGACACTACGCGACTCAACTACTTGGCCGGACGGACCAACCTGCTCTGATACCAATTGTAACACCCCGTTTTCCCAACGTAAAAATTTCGTAAATTAAATCAGAGTTTTCACATAAACGGAGTATCACTTTCTTAAAACATCTCAAAGGAATTGAATAACAATTCATTCATCATAAAAATAGTTATTAAACTTCTCAAAACATTACAGCGGAATCTTAAAAGTCTTGGCACGCAGGCCTCCTCATAACATTTCAAAGTTCATCTAAAATTAGTCTTTATAAAATTATAATTGACATGCAAGGAACAGAAAAGCATTTGACAAGATTCCCCATCCCGTTACATATCAGAGCACCTAAGACACAGTGAGGAATGCCTCACACGACTGCACCTAATCTTGGTTACCTGCACTTGCCCACAAGGCGGCAATTCCAACAGAAGGGGTGAGATTCACAAACAATATAATAAACAGATAATTCAACAATTAAGTTTAACAACAATTAACATATAAGCACGTCTCAAATATTTATTTCATAACATCTTAAGCAACATCAAGAATATCATCACTAAACACCTTAAACATCATCAAAGAATCGTCATCACAAAACATCTTAATCATCATCAAAGAACATCATCACATCATCACAAAGCATCTTAAACATCATCAAAGAACATCATCATAAAACATCTTAAACATCATCAAATACACTTAACAACTCATAGATATCATCATGTAATCATCATCACTAATAAATTTAAAACAACTCAATGTAATCATCATCTCACTATAATAATCAACATCGTAAACAACATTATAACAATATAATTAGTATCATATACAACATCATAACAACATAACAATATCATAATCAATATCTTAAACAACCTAGCAACATAACAATATCATAATCAATATAGCAACATCTTAGTCAACGTCATATAATTCACATCATAAACATCGTATAATCTTCATAGGTACTTTTTTAACAACACATGGGTAGAAAACAACTCGACAACTCATAGAGGATGATTCATCAACAACTTAACAACTCATGGATGATAATTCATCAACAACGACTTTAACTCGACAAATGCGACAATCCAACTTAGACACTTATATGCATGTGGTACCAATCGTCATCATAAGTATTAATATACTTTAATCGTGCGGAGGACAAAGCTCCTAATAATCGTGCGGAGGACAAAGCTCCTAATAATCGTGCGGAGGCTCCTAATAATCGTGCGGAGGACAAAGCTCATATCATGGTGAGGACAAAGCTCAATGAATGCTAATGCATGGACTCTATCAACAAGACACCTTAATCAACTTATCACTTATACATCCAATAATTTGGAGTTCATCATCAACTTATTCATACTCATGCAACTTAGTTAAATAACAATTGCAGCATAATCAAATCACATCAAGCTTAATAACAATTCATTTCAACAACATCTTGATCATTCAATAATATTTCGAGTAATGCATTTAATCATTAAATCACATTACAAACAACTTAGCAGTTCATAACAACAACAGAAACAACACAAGCAATTCACAATCATTATCAACAACATCAAATCATCACATTAACTTTATAAGTATAGCACATTATGCACTCATCATTCATAATTCATAAGCAATAACATTCTTCAAAAGTAATCAAGTATGATTAAATAAGACATAAGCCAAATACTCATAAAACACCTCAACTAAATCCCTAATACCTAAGTTTGAAGTTTGGAAACCAACTCTAAGTCTTTGGACTAACTTGAGATTAGTTATGCTAAGTTTTCTTAATGTTTTCTCAAGACCTACTTGGACTATTTTCATTATAACTCAAAATCTACAAATAATTTTCTAGTCACTCTGAAGCCATTAAAAAGCTAACTCAATTACCTACAACTTTCGTGTTTACACCAAGACCCATTTCGGAACAGAAATGTATGAAAAAGACACAAGAACGTGAAACAGAAAATGCTGTTTTTTCCAAGACCTACTTGGAGTGTTTTTATCATAACTCAAGATTCACAAAACATTTTTGAGTCACTCTGAATCCATTAAAAAGCTAACTCAATTATCTACAACTTTTGTGAAGACATCAAAAGTTAATTATGAACAGAAAAGTCCCAGTTTTTATTTTAGTTTTTCGGTTACAGAAAATCGAAAAGAGAACGAGCCTGTTGACCCCTTTGTAGTATTTTAATCATATCTAGAGTTCTAAAAGCTTAAATTGAGTCACTCCAAAGGCTAGTGAAAGCTAACATCTGTATCTACAACTTTCATGAAGACACCTAAACCCAGTTCGGAACTTAAACCTGTCAAACTGAGACAACAAGTAACGTGTTTTGCACAGCGACAGCAAAATCGCAGTTCAGTTGCGATTTCGCCTTGGGGAAACCTTTTCGACTCCGTTTTCGATCCAATACCCTCAAAACATGACCTTAAACATCACCATATGATTATCCTATCATTAGAACATTAATTATTCATGAACCTACTAGATTATCCACTCTTTTTAAGACTAGAAACTCAATTCGAAACCTAAACTAGTTTTCACTAATTCCCACCTTTCAACTTCATCTTTTAATTCATTCACCTTAACCTAGTTCTTAATTCTCTCAAAAACTCATCCATCTCTTGTTAATCATAATTGAATTGAATTACAGTTTAATATAATGAAAGCTAGGCTCACCCTTACCTTAATTTGGTCTCCTGAATCAAGTTGCGTTCTTCTTAGGTTTTTCTTCTCTCCTTCGTGCCTCCTCTCTTTTTCTCTAGGTTTCTTCAAAAGTTATATCACGTACTAAATAATTCTAACCCTAATTCTCTTATTTATATTCTCTTACTCATCTTATCTTATTTCTACTCCTTCCCTCAAATTCTCTAAAATTATGTAACAACCCATATTTAATTAAATATATTATATTATAAATCAAATAAGATAATACTAAAAATACATAAAAGCACACATCATCAAAATATATATTATATTATATCGTCGTATCTTATTATTTCTAAAACAAATATATTTCTACACAAATAACAAATATATTTTCAAACCAATAACGAATATATTTCTATAACAAATATATCTCTACATAACAAACATATTTCTATAACAAATAACACAATATATTTATACACAAAATAACATATATATTTCTACACCAAATAACATATATATTATAATATAACATGCTACTAAAACACCAACATATAACACAAAAATAACACACATCACCATAAATCAAATAAATTATTTAAAAAGACTCTAAACTCAATCAAATAATTAAATAAATAAAATAGTTCAAAGCGGGCGTTACAAGTAACGCCGTCCTCGATCAGAGCCTATCTAAGACACGGCAAGCGAAAAGAAATGGAGGAAGCTCCCGCTATCCTCGAGCACTCACCAAAGCAATGCAATCAACTAATCCTGCACGCCGTCTACCCATTCATACAAATAGGTAAGCGGTCCACCACAGACCACTGGGGGTTAGTTTCACATCAATCATAATCAAAAGATAAACAGGATTAAGCATGCATGTATAATTAATCTTTCATAAAATAGCATGAACATAAATTATTTTCATCAATAAATGCACAAGGATAAGGTTCACCAATTGCAATCCATCACAAAGCACACAACTACACCAACACGTATTCACCTCAAACACATAAGCAAAACACGACTCTTCCTAGAACATGCAATGTGTCTAGACCAACTGTAGGTTCGTGTGGTACCAATTTCATCTCCGAGGTCGTCGCCTCTGATGCAACAAACACATCATAACAACCTGCATAACAACCCGCATAAATGAATACATAAGTATTCAACACCAACATGGAGATGAAATCCAACAACAATTGTGTGTGTACTAGGACTTGACAACAACAAAACATACTTCATACGAATTCCACAAGTCCACACCAACATATTCCAATACATGCTTACACCAACAATTCACCACCAATAGCATGTAAGAGAAATTCACCAACAACATATATGCACACAACATATATAATCACCAACAACATATATGCACATAAACATATATAACCACCAACAACATATATGCACATAAACATATATAATCACCAACAACATATATGCACATAAACATATATAACCAACAAACTACTCATGAAAGAATTTAGAAGTACATGAGTTTAATGGATATTTTCAACTAAGTTCGTATAATATAATTCACAACTTTAATAATTGAGATCAAAGAACCAAAATAAACCAAACGACTCAATTGCCTCCACTAAGTAAGTACACTAGTCCCATATGAATGTAGGTGTACGTACATGAGTGTTTTACCGACCAATTACAATGAATTCTTATAAATCACAACGTTCGTCTCAAAATGTCATTTTTCTATATATAGTCCATTTTCAAAGTAAAACAAACTAGTTCTCAATGAAATAATTCAAGACCACATTATTAATCAGATAAACAACATACATATTTAATCCTACATCATTCACTTGAGAAAACAAGTTTTCGGAAAAATTGATGTTCTTGGACATTTTTCCAAACATTAGGATCGATTTATAAAACTAAGTCCAATCCCATACAAATGATGTTTCTGAAGGGGAGAAAAACACAAGAGGGGGGGGGGGGGGGGGGGTAGCGGAATGAAAACAGAGAGAAAAGAGAAGAAGAAAGACACAAGCAATTTATACAGGTTCCTTCCACAAACCGGAAGTAGTCCTGTCCCCCTTGCACTTCCAAGGAGAGTTCACTATAAGTAATATATGATTACAAATGCTCAAGCACACAAGCAAGAGACTTCAAATGCTCAAGAACACAATCAAGAGACTTCTAATGCTCAAGCACACAAGCAAGAGACTTCTATCAAACAAAATTACAATGAAAATGTTTGAGGTTGAACACTTGATATACAATCAGTGGTGTTCTCAATACAAATCAGATACAGACTCTTAAGACTTTTAAAATTTCAAAGGTATGAACTTGAAAACTGAAATTCTAAGTGAACTTTTGGATGCTGAACAATTTGACAGAGTTTTGGCGCTTTTCAAAATGTTGTAGAGTCTTTGTTGTTTTTCAAGTCTTCAATCCTTTATATAGAGGTGTGAAATATGAACGTTGTAAGTGCCAGCACATCCAATAAAGAGTCGTTGTTGAAGCTTGATCTTTCACCAATGATTCTTTGCCTGATTAAGTTATTGTCCTATGAAGGATCAATTTCAAATCCATTCCAGTTGAGAGGGAACATAGATGCAGGCTTGGTTGTATATGAGAGCTGTTATTCTTGTCTTGTAGCAGAGACAAAGAAACAGAGTAGTGAAGAAGGTGGTTGTACAGTTCGTACAAAGTACATTTGTCAACGCTTCTTGTAACTTTGCAACCAAATGACTTCAAATTCTTTTGCAACGACCGTTGCATAATTCCACTAGTCTTCTGCCAATATTAAATAAGTTTCTACTCAAGAAACAACTCTTGAATCATCAAATTCTCTAAGTTCAGATGAACTTCAGCTTCTGATGAGGCAGCTTTTGAAGACGTCATCACTTCAGGAACACTCTGTCTTCAGGAGCGCTTGTCTTCAGGAGCACTTCTCTTCAGATGCTTTAAGCTTCCTTTTCTTGGTTTCTTTGCTCTCTTTTGTTCCTTGTCATTAACAAAAAGAAAATAAACAAAGAGAGAAGAGAAAAACGTAAGGATAGCGCATAAAAAGGTTCAGAGCAAATAGTCATTGTAAAGTGAGAACCATAAACATAGCATGATAAGATTAAAGCATAAAAACAGTGATAAAAACCAAAGTGTTAGATTTATGCAACGACGTTCAGAAGCAGTAATAATATTTAGAAGCAGAAATGTAGTTCAGAAGCAGAAGAGTATTAAAACAACAGAAAAACACAAGAATAAAACAATTTTAAATGAGTGCAACTAATGGTTGTAACGCCCTCTCTAATTATTTAATTATTTTATTAGAGGATATAGTATATAATTATATATTATATGATTTTGATGATTATGTGACGTATTTGTGACGTGTGACGTGTTATTATTTTATTGTTTAATAAAATAATATAAGTGATGTTTATATGGATATTTATTTGATAAATATAGAGATTTGTTGGAAAAATATATTATTTTGAGAAGTGGGGTTATATTTATAATTAAGAAGAGTTGTGAGGGTTGAGATAGAATTAATTAAGTTGAGAGGAAGTATATAAGAGAAGTAGGTTAAGAGAAATAGAAACGCGTACAGACAATTGGGAAAAGAAGAGAAAACGGTTCAAGAGGAAGAAGAAAAGCTAGGCTGCAAATTCTGCAATTTTTCCAGGTAAGGGTGAGCCTAACTTCAGTAATTTTAATTGTAAATCATCTGTTCTTGATTGGCATAGAGTTTAGTGAGGATTGGGATGAGTTTGAGAATTAGGGTTTATGATGAAATTGTGATGGATTGATGATGAATTGAGTTATAAGGCTGTAGAACGTGTTACAGAACCTAGATTATTCCCTAGGACAATATTGCTGATGAATTAGAGGCTTAACATGAGAGATTTGGGATGAATTGGTGAGAATTGGAGTGAACCCGTAGTGGTTCTGAGATCGCTCGCCTGTGGCGAGTGACCACTCGCCGTGGCGAGTACAACCTTATCGCTCGCGAGGCGAGCAGCATAGCTCGCCGTGGCGAGCTTGACCCTTAAACTTAGGATTTTTGCCAAACTTTAGGTGGTTTTGAGTGCCTAATTATTTATAGAGATGACCTGTGAAGTTGGTTTAGCCAAATTGGATTTAGGGAACTTAAAATGAAGATTTTTGGTGAAAAATGTCAAAAAGGCCGAGAGCACCCAGGATTTCTCGCCTCCAGCTCGCCCCCAACTCGCCTTTGGCGAGTGAGCTGATGTGAGTACTCGCCTGTGGCGAGCAGATGCACTCGCCGTGGCGAGTTAGTGCCTCCCTGAACTGTTTGTTGTTTTGCGATCTGTTTCGCATGGGACCTTGAGAGGAGCCCTTTGGGTAGTGTTAGTGAGGGTTTATACCCTTTAATGTATTCTGTAAAGATGATTGCTGATGGTTTACTTGAGTTGTTGATAAACGATATATTGTTGAATATAAGTGATGTATGAGTATGATGATATGTGAATGATGCTAAGTGTTGCAATATGTATGAATGACAAGATGATGTTCTGCCATGTAATTATTATAACTGCATGTGTCAGTCTTGAAAATGTAATGATGTTTGAGACGGTGTATTAAATTGTTAAACGACGAGTCCATGCATTTGCATATTTATGAGACGGTGGAGCTTTATGCTCAAAGCGACGGTGGAGCATTTGCTCAAAGCGACGGTGAAGCATATTAATGCTATAATCATATGGTACCACATGCATGATGTTGAGACGTTAGGTGTTGCATTTAGTCGAGTCAATTGTGACATATATGAGATGAGGTTTGAGACGTTGACGTTTGATGTGATGTTGTTTATGATGATGCTTATGATGATGTTATGATGTGCTATAATGTATATGTTATGAGTTGGATTTATGATTGTTAATCTTGACGTTTGATTTATATATTAATATTATTGTTGTGAATCTCACCCCTTCTGCTGGAATTGCCGCCTCGTGGGCAAGTGCAGGTACCCAGTCTTAGATGCGTTGATGCGAGGAGTCTGTGTGAAGTAGGGTTGCTCTGATACGTAACGGGATGGGGTCTTTTGTAGAGTCTATTCCATTATGTATCTTGTTAGAATAAGTTTGACTTTCAGTGATGTTGAACCATTAATATTTGAGACGTTTTCGGTGGCTTTTAAGCCAAGACTATTTATGAGATGAGACGTTTAAATTCCGCTGCTTAATTGAGTATTTTTGTAAATGATAAATTATTATCTAAGTTGTTAAAAAGATGAAATGTGACACTCCTTTTGAGACGTACTCTGATTTTATGTGATTTATTTAATGAAATTTTTAAGACGGGAAATTGGGGTGTTACAATGGTTGGTTGGTTTGCTAGTGTTCTCTAGAATCTTGTTCAGTAGCTCATTAGTCTCCTCTTGCTTTCTCTGCATATCAGCCTTGAACTGTTCGTAGCTTTTGATCAGATTTTCCTCTCTGATCCTTGCTTCTTCTAGCTTAGCTTCAGCTTCAGCTTTGAATTCTAGTAGAAGTAGCTTCTGTTCTAATAACTCTTTTTCCAGCTTCTGATTCCTCTCTTCCAAAAACATATTCCTCTGAACTAGAGCCAGATCAGGAGCAGCTGTCTTGAGGTTTATCTTGATGAGAAAAGACAAGTCTAGGTCCTTAGGGTGAATGTATTGAGGAAGAAAGTCAGTGGCTTCTCCTCCTCTTATACTTAAAGAAGTTCTTGGCCAAGCACCCAGAATCTTGACCTCCTCAAGACTCTCATCAATGCCATTGAGCCAATCTTGCAGCTTCTGCTTAGCTTGTTCGTGGACTTCAATACATGTAGTAGACAGAGCAGTCATCACACTTTCCACTCTTTCCTTCAACCTCCTCCACTGCTTATCATAGCTTTCCTTGTGGCTCAAGTCATTTCTGGTTGAAATAAGCTTGATCATCTTATCTGCTATGTCTTCACACACACCTTGTAATACAACAGAATCTAAGAATCTGGTGGGTTGTGAAGGTAGTTTTCTAGGTTTGGGAGCAACAAAGGGTTCAATTTGTAAGTTATCTGTTGGTTGGTTGATTGAAGGTAAGGATTGAGTGATGCTAGATGATGGTTGATCAGAAGAGGATTGCTTAATCTCCATAGATGAAGATTGCTCAATCTCATCATCAGACACTTTTGATGTGATCATACCATCATACTCAACATCCATCTCAGAAGGTGGGGGTGATGAATGTAACACTCTAAATTCTGTTTTATGATTTGTGGTGATTTTTAATTGATTTTGGTGTGCTTGGTGTATTTTACTTGAATTTATAAGCGATATGAGATATTTGGTGTGTTATTATTTATTATAATTATTTGTTGTGTTTTATGAAAATAGGAGAAATAATATTTATATAATTGAATTAAAGGGTTTAATTGAAATTATTAGAATTAAGAAGGGATTAAGGAGAAATTAATAGAATTTAGTGGGGGAGAGTAAAGAGTAAAAAGGAGTTACCTTTTGGTTGGTAAGAGTAGGAAAGAAAGAGTCAGACAAGCAATTGTACGTATCAGTAAGAAAAAGTAGACTTTTTGGGAGAAAGTGAGAAGAGCCAAGAACCAAGGGGAGATTGCTAGGATTGCTGTAGCTTTGTTTAATTCATCTAATCAGGTAAGGGTGGGTTTGTGATTCAATTGCCAATATATACATGTATATTTTCATGAATTTGGATTGAAATTTGTTGTTCTGGTTTAGGTCTTCTTGAATATGTGAAATGCCTAAAGTTGTTGAATTAAGTTGTTAATTGTGTTTCCATGAGTTATTTTGGTGCCTGGAATAAGTATTGAACCCATAACGTTAATCTAAAATCATTTTGGGGGATTGGGGAATCAAAAATGGGATTTTTGGATGAAATAGGGTTAGAGATCGTAAGTAGCATTTCTGCCCAGATGATTACTCGCTTAAGCGAGCTAGCCGTCGCTTAAGCGAGCGGCACTTTCCCTTACCCAGAACTGTTTCGCGCCCGTTCGCTCAAGCGTGCGCCAAGCGAACTCCAAGCGTGCAAAACCTGAAGCTACGTCTTTTTGGTCGCCTAAGCGAGCTGCCCGTCGCTTAAGCGAGCAACGCGAATTTTGCCCAGAATTTGGAAAATGGCCTGTTCGCTTAAGCGAACCAGAAGCGAGCCACAAGCGAGCAAAACTCTAACTTTCGTCATTTGACTCGCTCAAGCGAGATGCTGCTCGCTTAAGCGAGCTGGGTCCTGTGCGACCCAAAATGTGATTTTTCTAAGGTGTTCTAAACCCAAACCTAAGCTTTCTAAGTGGTTTATTGGATTTTTAGAGAATTTTTGGAGTGGTAATATTATAGAATGGAGATGTTTATGATGCATATATGGATGAATCTTATATGAAATGAAACGAATAATACTTTGCTAAGTTGCAAATGTCCATTGTGTTGTGGTGTGGTTGAGTCTAGTTGGGGAGGGGTCCTGGTTGGTGTTGTCATTGGTTGCATGGTGAAAATGCACCACTATTTTATCGTATGGTTGTATGTAGATATACTCCTTGAGTCTCATAACTCATTTGCATTGGTGGGGGCTCATGCCCCGGAATGTTATACATTCAACTGGTGAGGGCTTATGCCCTGGAATGCTAGTCATTCACTTTGGTGAGGGCTTATGCCCTGGGATGCTTTAACCATCCAATTTGGTGGGGGCTTATGCCCCAGAATGCTTAGCATTCAACGCGCGTAGTTGGTACCACATTCGCATAATACATTAGTCGTTAAGGGAGTCTTGCATTAGAAGTTTAAGGTGTGAGTTGTTGTTGGTGAGGTGTCACCACAGGTGGTGTTGTTGTCGGTGTTGTTAATTAAGGTGAATTTGAATATTATTGTTGAATTACTAATAAAGATTGCTGATGAATATGGTGATGGTGAATGTTCTTGTTGTTATTGTTTTTCAATACAACTTTATGAATTATATATATATATATATATATATATATATATATATATATATATATATATATTGCTTTTGTTTTGTGAACTCACCCCTTCTGCTGGAATTGCCGCCTCGTGGGCAAGTGCAGGTAGCGATGGATAGATAGGAGTTGGCTCATTGTGTCGTAGGCTCTGATACGTAACGGGATGGGATTTATGTTTTATAATTTCATTCCTTTATGTATCGTTTTTACTTGGAGAATTGTTGGATATTTATTTGAATAATGTTGGAGAATATTTTAATTGGTGAGGCCCTTGTGCCAGATATGCTGATGTATAAGAAATTTTGAGATGATTTTATGACAATTATTCCGCTGCAGATTATTTTATTAAGGTGTTATTTTGGAGGATTATTTAAATAGTTTTTATGTTTCTATTTAAATAAATAATTTTGAAATGTGCATGTAATGCTCCGTTGAATGTTGATTTACTCTGATGTTTATATATATTATTATATCATTCTGGGAAACGGGGTGTTACAATGAAGTATGATCAGAACCAGTTTGTTCAGGAACACTTGGTTCAGAAAATGGTTTCTCAAGAACAATTGTGGAAAACTGTTCAGGGTTAGGTGGGGTCATTTGTGGTTCAGGTTCAGGTTGATGTTGGTTTTCTGAAGCAACTTCAGAAGTTGTTACTTCAGAGGCCTTTTGTAAGTTAATTTCAACATTGGGTAGCTCACCTGATAAATGACTGCTAAGGTTGTTTAGGACATAATTGTCATCTGATTGGTTGGTTGAAGTTTGTTCAGCATGATCATCAGGAGCGATCATGTTGAGAGGTTGGATAGTTTGTGGTTGCAATGGATGGTTAGGGGGTAGTTTACTACTTCTCAGTTCTAGCAGCTCACTTATTCTTACTTTAATAGGTGGTTCCATAGGTTCGTATGGTTTTGTAGGCTTTTTCTGAAGTTTGGATGATGGTGATGGTGAATGGATTGATTTTAAGAGGGTTCCATATAAGCATGTCATCACTATTAGTAGAGGATGATGAAGGAGAGGGGTTGGAGTCAGATTCTATGTGTATTACAGGTTCTGAGTGTGTAGAAGTATTACCTGACATAGCTTCTGATCCACTAGTGGATACCATCTGAACTCCTTCCACACCAGGAGCCAACAACATATTCTCAGCTTCTGCAGTCACATCCATCTGAAGTTCCGCAACACTCTTCAATGCTTGTTCAGCTACTTCAGCAACAACATCCTTGAATAACATTGATGCAGGAACTTCTATTTCCTTAGCAATCTCTAGGACCTTCTAAAGTGCTTCAGCATCTGCCATCTTCTTCTTCCTTACCTCCCTAGTAACCAGTTCAGTAGCAGCAGCTTCATCTTCAACCTCTTCAGTGACATACACTGATTCTTTCATCTTCCTGAGTTTAGATGTTCTCTTCTTCTTCTGAAGTGTCTGTCCAAGAGCTATGGTGGATGTAGAAGCAGCAGCTTTGCCACTTCTGGTCTTCTTAGGGATTATAGCTTCTAGATTCAGATCCTGAGCTTCTTCCTGAATTGAAGGTACCTCAAAAACACCAGATTTAAGCTTCTTAGAGGCTTTTTCTTTCTTAGGTCTCTTAGGAGGATTCTCAGCCTCTAAGTACTCCTCTTGAGTTAACTCCTTCCTCTTTGCTTTTCTGCCTTTCTGCACAGGCAACTTGCTTCCAGGCATGTCCTCACGGACTTCATCAAGCCCTATAATTTCACCAGTTTGAGTGAAATGATCACTCAAAAGTGCCATCTATACTGCCAATGTGTCCTTCTTGTAGATGGGAGGGAAATTGGCCATCAAATCAGAAACCACCATGGATTCACTGATATTTGTCTTCAGAGGGGTGAACTCCGTTGTAACGCCCTAGTTTTTATTTGATTATTTTTAGTTGATTTTTAATATGTTATATATAATTTAATGATTTATGTGAATATGTGGTGTGTTACTATTTTATTGTATGGTTATTTTTATTATTTAATAGAAATTTTTAGTAATTTAGGTGTTATTAAGAATTAAGAGAATTTAAAGGAGTTAAAGGAAATAGTGGGGGTTATGTTTTGGAGAGAATAGGAAAACAAAGTCAGAGAAACATTTTCACGTTCAGTAA